>OY744483.1:72261059-72967091 GCA_963556165.1 Tipula helvola | reverse complement strand
ATTCGAAAATCGGCAAATGTGATCCGATTTCGATGATTGATACCTCTATCAATAGGCGTTGACACCTGTAATTGTCATACAAACGGCCATTTGGATCGGTCAAATATTTCTACACGTTTCGTGGAAAATTCAATTTTTTTGAAAATCAACTGAACTATAGCCCACAAATTCAGAGCCACAAAAATCAAAAATCGGCAAATGTGATCCGATTTCGATGATTGATACCTCTATCAATAGGCGTTGACACCTGTAATTGTCATACAAACGGCCATTTGGATCAGTCAAATATTTCTACACGTTTCGTGGAAAATTCAATTTTTTTGAAAATCAACTGAACTATAGCCCACAAATTCAGAGCCACAAAAATCAAAAATCTTCAAATGTGTTCCGATTTCGATGATTGATACCTCTATCAATAGGCGTTGACACCTGTAATTGTCATACAAACGGCCATTTGGATCAGTCAAATATTTCTACACGTTTCGTGGAAAATTCAATTTTTTTGAAAATCAACTGAACTATAGCCCACAAATTCAGAGCCACAAAAATCAAAAATCTTCAAATGTGATCCGATTTCGATGATTGATACCTCTATCAATAGGCGTTGACACCTGTAATTGTCATACAAACGGCCATTTGGATCAGTCAAATATTTCTACACGTTTCGTGGAAAATTCAATTTTTTTGAAAATCAACTGAACTATAGCCCACAAATTCAGAGCCACAAAAATCAAAAATCTTCAAATGTGATCCGATTTCGATGATTGATACCTCTATCAATAGGCGTTGACACCTGTAATTGTCATACAAACGGCCATTTGGATCAGTCAAATATTTCTACACGTTTCGTGGAAAATTCAATTTTTTTGAAAATCAACTGAACTATAGCCCACAAATTCAGAGCCACAAAAATCAAAAATCGGCAAATGTGATCCGATTTCGATGATTGATACCTCTATCAATAGGCGTTGACACCTGTAATTGTCATACAAACGGCCATTTGGATCAGTCAAATATTTCTACACGTTTCGTGGAAAATTCAATTTTTTTGAAAATCAACTGAACTATAGCCCACAAATTCAGAGCCACAAAAATCAAAAATCTTCAAATGTGTTCCGATTTCGATGATTGATACCTCTATCAATAGGCGTTGACAACTGTAATTGTCATACAAACGGCCATTTGGATCAGTCAAATATTTCTACACGTTTCGTGGAAAATTTAATTTTTTTGAAAATCAACTGAACTATAGCCCACAAATTCAGAGCCACAAAAATCGAAAATCTTCAAATGTGTTCCGATTTCGATGATTGATACCTCTATCAATAGGCGTTGAGACCTGTAATTGTCATACAAACGGCCATTTGGATCGGTCGAATATTTCTACACGTTTCGTGGAAAATTCAATTCTTTTGAAAATCAACTGAACTATAGCCCACAAATTCAGAGCCACAAAATTCGAAAATCGGCAAATGTGTTCCGATTTCGATGATTGATCCGTCTATCAATAGGCGTTGACACCTGTAATTGTCATACAAACGGCCATTTGGATCAGTCAAATATTTCTACACGTTTCGTGGAAAATTCAATTTTTTTGAAAATCAACTGAACTATAGCCCACAAATTCAGAGCCACAAAAATCAAAAATCTTCAAATGTGATCCGATTTCGATGATTGATACCTCTATCAATAGGCGTTGACACCTGTAATTGTCATACAAACGGCCATTTGGATCAGTCGAATATTTCTACACGTTTCGTGGAAAATTTAATTCTTTTGAAAATCAACTGAACTATAGCCCACAAATTCAGAGCCACAAAAATCGAAAATCTTCAAATGTGTTCCGATTTCGATGATTGATACCTCTATCAATAGGCGTTGAGACCTGTAATTGTCATACAAACGGCCATTTGGATCGGTCGAATATTTTTACACGTTTCGTGGAAAATTCAATTCTTTTGAAAATCAACTGAACTATAGCCCACAAATTCAGAGCCACAAAATTCGAAAATCGGCAAATGTGTTCCGATTTCGATGATTGATCCGTCTATCAATAGGCGTTGACACCTGTAATTGTCATACAAACGGCCATTTGGATCAGTCAAATATTTCTACACGTTTCGTGGAAAATTCAATTTTTTTGAAAATCAACTGAACTATAGCCCACAAATTCAGAGCCACAAAAATCAAAAATCTTCAAATGTGATCCGATTTCGATGATTGATACCTCTATCAATAGGCGTTGAGACCTGTAATTGTCATACAAACGGCCATTTGGATCGGTCGAATATTTCTACACGTTTCATGGAAAATCCAATTTTTTTGAAAATCAACTGAGCTATAGCCCACAAATTCAGAGCCACAAAAATCGAAAATCGGCAAATGTGTTCCGATTTCGATGATTGATACCTCTATCAACAGGCGTTGAGACCTGTAATTGTCATACAAACGGCCATTTGGATCGGTCAAATATTTCTACACGTTTCGTGGAAAATTCAATTCTTTTGAAAATCAACTGAACTATAGCCCACAAATTCAGAGCCACAAAAATCGAAAATCTTCAAATGTGTTCCGATTTCGATGATTGATACCTCTATCAATAGGCGTTGAGACCTGTAATTGTCATACAAACGGCCATTTGGATCGGTCGAATATTTCTACACGTTTCATGGAAAATCCAATTTTTTTGAAAATCAACTGAGCTATAGCCCACAAATTCAGAGCCACAAAAATCGAAAATCGGCAAATGTGTTCCGATTTCGATGATTGATACCTCTATCAACAGGCGTTGAGACCTGTAATTGTCATACAAACGGCCATTTGGATCGGTCGAATATTTCTACACGTTTCGTGGAAAATTCAATTCTTTTGAAAATCAACTGAACTATAGCCCACAAATTCAGAGCCACAAAATTCGAAAATCGGCAAATGTGATCCGATTTCGATGATTGATACCTCTATCAATAGGCGTTGACACCTGTAATTGTCATACAAACGGCCATTTGGATCAGTCAAATATTTCTACACGTTTCGTGGAAAATTCAATTTTTTTGAAAATCAACTGAGCTATAGCCCACAAATTCAGAGCCACAAAATTCGAAAATCGGCAAATGTGATCCGATTTCGATGATTGATACCTCTATCAATAGGCGTTGACACCTGTAATTGTCATACAAACGGCCATTTGGATCGGTCAAATATTTCTACACGTTTCGTGGAAAATTCAATTTTTTTGAAAATCAACTGAACTATAGCCCACAAATTCAGAGCCACAAAATTCGAAAATCGGCAAATGTGTTCCGATTTCAATGATTGATACCTCTATCAACAGGCGTTGAGACCTGTAATTGTCATACAAACGGCCATTTGGATCGGTCAAATATTTCTACACGTTTCGTGGAAAATTTAATTTTTTTGAAAATCAACTGAACTATAGCCCACAAATTCAGAGCCACAAAATTCGAAAATCGGCAAATGTGATCCGATTTCGATGATTGATACCTCTATCAATAGGCGTTGACACCTGTAATTGTCATACAAACGGCCATTTGGATCGGTCAAATATTTCTACACGTTTCGTGGAAAATTCAATTTTTTTGAAAATCAACTGAACTATAGCCCACAAATTCAGAGCCACAAAAATCAAAAATCTTCAAATGTGATCCGATTTCGATGATTGATACCTCTATCAATAGGCGTTGACACCTGTAATTGTCATACAAACGGCCATTTGGATCAGTCAAATATTTCTACACGTTTCGTGGAAAATTCAATTTTTTTGAAAATCAACTGAACTATAGCCCACAAATTCAGAGCCACAAAAATCAAAAATCTTCAAATGTGTTCCGATTTCGATGATTGATACCTCTATCAATAGGCGTTGACACCTGTAATTGTCATACAAACGGCCATTTGGATCAGTCAAATATTTCTACACGTTTCGTGGAAAATTTAATTTTTTTGAAAATCAACTGAACTATAGCCCACAAATTCAGAGCCACAAAAATCGAAAATCTTCAAATGTGTTCCGATTTCGATGATTGATACCTCTATCAATAGGCGTTGAGACCTGTAATTGTCATATAAACGGCCATTTGGATCGGTCGAATATTTTTACACGTTTCGTGGAAAATTCAATTCTTTTGAAAATCAACTGAACTATAGCCCACAAATTCAGAGCCACAAAATTCGAAAATCGGCAAATGTGTTCCGATTTCGATGATTGATCCGTCTATCAATAGGCGTTGACACCTGTAATTGTCATACAAACGGCCATTTGGATCAGTCAAATATTTCTACACGTTTCGTGGAAAATTCAATTTTTTTGAAAATCAACTGAACTATAGCCCACAAATTCAGAGCCACAAAAATCAAAAATCTTCAAATGTGATCCGATTTCGATGATTGATACCTCTATCAATAGGCGTTGACACCTGTAATTGTCATACAAACGGCCATTTGGATCAGTCAAATATTTCTACACGTTTCGTGGAAAATTTAATTCTTTTGAAAATCAACTGAACTATAGCCCACAAATTCAGAGCCACAAAAATCGAAAATCTTCAAATGTGTTCCGATTTCGATGATTGATACCTCTATCAATAGGCGTTGAGACCTGTAATTGTCATACAAACGGCCATTTGGATCGGTCGAATATTTCTACACGTTTCATGGAAAATCCAATTTTTTTGAAAATCAACTGAGCTATAGCCCACAAATTCAGAGCCACAAAAATCGAAAATCGGCAAATGTGTTCCGATTTCGATGATTGATACCTCTATCAACAGGCGTTGAGACCTGTAATTGTCATACAAACGGCCATTTGGATCGGTCAAATATTTCTACACGTTTCGTGGAAAATTCAATTCTTTTGAAAATCAACTGAACTATAGCCCACAAATTCAGAGCCACAAAAATCGAAAATCTTCAAATGTGTTCCGATTTCGATGATTGATACCTCTATCAATAGGCGTTGAGACCTGTAATTGTCATACAAACGGCCATTTGGATCGGTCGAATATTTCTACACGTTTCATGGAAAATCCAATTTTTTTGAAAATCAACTGAGCTATAGCCCACAAATTCAGAGCCACAAAAATCGAAAATCGGCAAATGTGTTCCGATTTCGATGATTGATACCTCTATCAACAGGCGTTGAGACCTGTAATTGTCATACAAACGGCCATTTGGATCGGTCGAATATTTCTACACGTTTCGTGGAAAATTCAATTCTTTTGAAAATCAACTGAACTATAGCCCACAAATTCAGAGCCACAAAATTCGAAAATCGGCAAATGTGTTCCGATTTCGATGATTGATCCGTCTATCAATAGGCGTTGAGACCTGTAATTGTCATACAAACGGCCATTTGGATCGGTCGAATATTTCTACACGTTTCGTGGAAAATTCAATTTTTTTTAAAATCAACTGAACTATAGCCCACAAATTCAGAGCCACAAAATTCGAAAATCGGCAAATGTGTTCCGATTTCAATGATTGATACCTCTATCAACAGGCGTTGAGACCTGTAATTGTCATACAAACGGCCATTTGGATCGGTCAAATATTTCTACACGTTTCGTGGAAAATTCAATTTTTTTGAAAATCAACTGAACTATATAGCCCACAAATTCAGAGCCACAAAATTCAAAAATCGGCAAATGTGTTCCGATTTCGATGATTGATACCTCTATCAATAGGCGTTGAGACCTGTAATTGTCATATAAACGGCCATTTGGATTGGTCGAATATTTCTACACGTTTCGTGGAAAATTCAATTTTTTTGAAAATCAACTGAACTATAGCCCACAAATTCAGAGCCACAAAATTCGAAAATCGGCAAATGTGTTCCGATTTCGATGATTGATACCTTTATCAATAGGCGTTGAGACCTGTAATTGTCATATAAACGGCCATTTGGATCGGTCAAATATTTCTACACGTTTCGTGGAAAATTCAATTTTTTTGAAAATCAACTGAACTATAGCCCAAAAATTCAGAGCCACAAAAATCGAAAATCGGCAAATGTGTTCCGATTTCGATGATTGATACCTCTATCAACAGGCGTTGAGACCTGTAATTGTCATATAAACGGCCAATTGGATCGGTCGAATATTTTTACACGTTTCGTGGAAAATTCAATTTTTTTGAAAATCAACTGAACTATAGCCCACAAATTCAGAGCCACAAAATTCGAAAATCGGCAAATGTGTTCCGATTTCGATGATTGATACCTCTATAAACAGGCGTTGACACCTGTAATTGTCATATAAACGGCCAATTGGATCGGTCGAATATTTTTACACGTTTCGTGGAAAATTCAATTTTTTTGAAAATCAACTGAACTATAGCCCACAAATTCAGAGCCACAAAATTCGAAAATCGGCAAATGTGTTCCGATTTCGATGATTGATACCTCTATTAACAGGCGTTGAGACCTGTAATTGTCATATAAACGGCCAATTGGATCGGTCGAATATTTTTACACGTTTCGTGGAAAATTCAATTTTTTTGAAAATCAACTGAACTATAGCCCACAAATTCAGAGCCACAAAATTCGAAAATCGGCAAATGTGTTCCGATTTCGATGATTGATACCTCTATCAATAGGCGTTGAGACCTGTAATTGTCATATAAACGGCCATTTGGATCGGTCGAATATTTCTACACGTTTCGTGGAAAATTCAATTTTTTTGAAAATCAACTGAGCTATAGCCCACAAATTCAGAGCCACAAAATTCGAAAATCGGCAAATGTGTTCCGATTTCGATGATTGATACCTCTATCAATAGGCGTTGAGACCTGTAATTGTCATATAAACGGCCATTTGGATCGGTCGAATATTTCTACACGTTTCGTGGAAAATTCAATTTTTCTGAAAATCAACTGAACTATAGCCCACAAATTCAGAGCCACAAAATTCGAAAATCGGCAAATGTGTTCCGATTTCGATGATTGATACCTTTATCAATAGGCGTTGAGACCTGTAATTGTCATATAAACGGCCATTTGGATCGGTCAAATATTTCTACACGTTTCGTGGAAAATTCAATTTTTTTGAAAATCAACTGAACTATAGCCCACAAATTCAGAGCCACAAAAATCGAAAATCGGCAAATGTGTTCCGATTTCGATGATTGATACCTCTATCAACAGGCGTTGAGACCTGTAATTGTCATACAAACGGCCATTTGGATCGGTCGAATATTTCTACACGTTTCGTGGAAAATTCAATTTTTTTGAAAATCAACTGAACTATATAGCCCACAAATTCAGAGCCACAAAATCGAAAATCGGCAAATGTGTTCCGATTTCGATGATTGATACCTCTATCAATAGGCGTTGAGACCGGTAATTGTCATATAAACGGCCATTTGGATTGGTCGAATATTTCTACACGTTTCGTGGAAAATTCAATTTTTTTGAAAATCAACTGAACTATAGCCCACAAATTTAGAGCCACAAAATTCGAAAATCGGCAAATGTGTTCCGATTTCGATGATTGATACCTCTATCAACAGGCGTTGACACCTGTAATTGTCATATAAACGGCCAATTGGATCGGTCGAATATTTCTACACGTTTCGTGGAAAATTCAATTTTTTTGAAAATCAACTGAACTATAGCCCACAAATTCAGAGCCACAAAATTCAAAAATCGGCAAATGTGTTCCGATTTCGATGATTGATACCTCTATCAATAGGCGTTGAGACCTGTAATTGTCATATAAACGGCCATTTGGATTGGTCGAATATTTCTACACGTTTCGTGGAAAATTCAATTTTTTTGAAAATCAACTGAACTATAGCCCACAAATTTAGAGCCACAAAATTCGAAAATCGGCAAATGTGTTCCGATTTCGATGATTGATACCTCTATCAACTGGCGTTGACACCTGTAATTGTCATATAAACGGCCAATTGGATCGGTCGAATATTTTTACACGTTTCGTGGAAAATTCAATTTTTTTGAAAATCAACTGAACTATAGCCCACAAATTCAGAGCCACAAAATTCGAAAATCGGCAAATGTGTTCCGATTTCGATGATTGATACCTCTATAAACAGGCGTTGACACCTGTAATTGTCATATAAACGGCCAATTGGATCGGTCGAATATTTTTACACGTTTCGTGGAAAATTCAATTTTTTTGAAAATCAACTGAACTATAGCCCACAAATTCAGAGCCACAAAATTCGAAAATCGGCAAATGTGTTCCGATTTCGATGATTGATACCTCTATTAACAGGCGTTGAGACCTGTAATTGTCATATAAACGGCCAATTGGATCGGTCGAATATTTTTACACGTTTCGTGGAAAATTCAATTTTTTTGAAAATCAACTGAACTATAGCCCACAAATTCAGAGCCACAAAATTCGAAAATCGGCAAATGTGTTCCGATTTCGATGATTGATACCTCTATCAATAGGCGTTGAGACCTGTAATTGTCATATAAACGGCCATTTGGATCGGTCGAATATTTCTACACGTTTCGTGGAAAATTCAATTTTTTTGAAAATCAACTGAGCTATAGCCCACAAATTCAGAGCCACAAAAATCGAAAATCGGCAAATGTGTTCCGATTTCGATGATTGATACCTCTATCAACAGGCGTTGAGACCTGTAATTGTCATATAAACGGCCATTTGGATTGGTCGAATATTTCTACACGTTTCGTGGAAAATTCAATTTTTCTGAAAATCAACTGAACTATAGCCCACAAATTCAGAGCCACAAAATTCGAAAATCGGCAAATGTGTTCCGATTTCGATGATTGATACCTTTATCAATAGGCGTTGAGACCTGTAATTGTCATATAAACGGCCATTTGGATCGGTCAAATATTTCTACACGTTTCGTGGAAAATTCAATTTTTTTGAAAATCAACTGAACTATAGCCCACAAATTCAGAGCCACAAAAATCGAAAATCGGCAAATGTGTTCCGATTTCGATGATTGATACCTCTATCAACAGGCGTTGAGACCTGTAATTGTCATACAAACGGCCATTTGGATCGGTCGAATATTTCTACACGTTTCGTGGAAAATTCAATTTTTTTGAAAATCAACTGAACTATATAGCCCACAAATTCAGAGCCACAAAATCGAAAATCGGCAAATGTGTTCCGATTTCGATGATTGATACCTCTATCAATAGGCGTTGAGACCGGTAATTGTCATATAAACGGCCATTTGGATTGGTCGAATATTTCTACACGTTTCGTGGAAAATTCAATTTTTTTGAAAATCAACTGAACTATAGCCCACAAATTTAGAGCCACAAAATTCGAAAATCGGCAAATGTGTTCCGATTTCGATGATTGATACCTCTATCAACAGGCGTTGAGACCTGTAATTGTCATATAAACGGCCAATTGGATCGGTCGAATATTTCTACACGTTTCGTGGAAAATTCAATTTTTTTGAAAATCAACTGAACTATAGCCCACAAATTCAGAGCCACAAAATTCAAAAATCGGCAAATGTGTTCCGATTTCGATGATTGATACCTCTATCAATAGGCGTTGAGACCTGTAATTGTCATATAAACGGCCATTTGGATTGGTCGAATATTTCTACACGTTTCGTGGAAAATTCAATTTTTTTGAAAATCAACTGAACTATAGCCCACAAATTCAGAGCCACAAAATTCGAAAATCGGCAAATGTGTTCCGATTTCGATGATTGATACCTTTATCAATAGGCGTTGAGACCTGTAATTGCCATATAAACGGCCATTTGGATCGGTCAAATATTTCTACACGTTTCGTGGAAAATTCAATTTTTTTGAAAATCAACTGAACTATAGCCCACAAATTTAGAGCCACAAAATTCGAAAATCGGCAAATGTGTTCCGATTTCGATGATTGATACCTCTATCAACAGGCGTTGAGACCTGTAATTGTCATATAAACGGCCAATTGGATCGGTCGAATATTTCTACACGTTTCGTGGAAAATTCAATTTTTTTGAAAATCAACTGAACTATAGCCCACAAATTCAGAGCCACAAAATTCAAAAATCGGCAAATGTGTTCCGATTTCGATGATTGATACCTCTATCAATAGGCGTTGAGACCTGTAATTGTCATATAAACGGCCATTTGGATTGGTCGAATATTTCTACACGTTTCGTGGAAAATTCAATTTTTTTGAAAATCAACTGAACTATAGCCCACAAATTCAGAGCCACAAAATTCGAAAATCGGCAAATGTGTTCCGATTTCGATGATTGATACCTCTATCAACAGGCGTTGAGACCTGTAATTGTCATATAAACGGCCAATTGGATCGGTCGAATATTTCTACACGTTTCGTGGAAAATTCAATTTTTTTGAAAATCAACTGAACTATAGCCCACAAATTCAGAGCCACAAAATTCAAAAATCGGCAAATGTGTTCCGATTTCGATGATTGATACCTCTATCAATAGGCGTTGAGACCTGTAATTGTCATATAAACGGCCATTTGGATTGGTCGAATATTTCTACACGTTTCGTGGAAAATTCAATTTTTTTGAAAACCAACTGAACTATATAGCCCACAAATTCAGAGCCACAAAATCGAAAATCGGCAAATGTGTTCCGATTTCGATGATTGATACCTCTATCAATAGGCGTTGAGACCGGTAATTGTCATATAAACGGCCATTTGGATTGGTCGAATATTTCTACACGTTTCGTGGAAAATTCAATTTTTTTGAAAATCAACTGAACTATAGCCCACAAATTTAGAGCCACAAAATTCGAAAATCGGCAAATGTGTTCCGATTTCGATGATTGATACCTCTATCAACTGGCGTTGACACCTGTAATTGTCATATAAACGGCCAATTGGATCGGTCGAATATTTTTACACGTTTCGTGGAAAATTCAATTTTTTTGAAAATCAACTGAACTATATAGCCCACAAATTCAGAGCCACAAAATCGAAAATCGGCAAATGTGTTCCGATTTCGATGATTGATACCTCTATCAATAGGCGTTGAGACCGGTAATTGTCATATAAACGGCCATTTGGATTGGTCGAATATTTCTACACGTTTCGTGGAAAATTCAATTTTTTTGAAAATCAACTGAACTATAGCCCACAAATTTAGAGCCACAAAATTCGAAAATCGGCAAATGTGTTCCGATTTCGATGATTGATACCTCTATCAACTGGCGTTGACACCTGTAATTGTCATATAAACGGCCAATTGGATCGGTCGAATATTTTTACACGTTTCGTGGCTAATTCAAGTTTTTTGAAAATCAACTGAACTATAGCCCACAAATTCAGAGCCACAAAATTCGAAAATCGGCAAATGTGTTCCGATTTCGATGATTGATACCTCTATAAACAGGCGTTGACACCTGTAATTGTCATATAAACGGCCAATTGGATCGGTCGAATATTTTTACACGTTTCGTGGAAAATTCAATTTTTTTGAAAATCAACTGAACTATAGCCCACAAATTCAGAGCCACAAAATTCGAAAATCGGCAAATGTGTTCCGATTTCGATGATTGATACCTCTATCAATAGGCGTTGAGACCTGTAATTGTCATATAAACGGCCATTTGGATCGGTCGAATATTTCTACACGTTTCGTGGAAAATTCAATTTTTTTGAAAATCAACTGAGCTATAGCCCACAAATTCAGAGCCACAAAAATCGAAAATCGGCAAATGTGTTCCGATTTCGATGATTGATACCTCTATCAACAGGCGTTGAGACCTGTAATTGTCATATAAACGGCGATTTGGATTGGTCGAATATTTCTACACGTTTCGTGGAAAATTCAATTTTTCTGAAAATCAACTGAACTATAGCCCACAAATTCAGAGCCACAAAATTCGAAAATCGGCAAATGTGTTCCGATTTCGATGATTGATACCTTTATCAATAGGCGTTGAGACCTGTAATTGTCATATAAACGGCCATTTGGATCGGTCAAATATTTCTACAAGTTTCGTGGAAAATTCAATTTTTTTGAAAATCAACTGAACTATAGCCCACAAATTCAGAGCCACAAAAATCGAAAATCGGCAAATGTGTTCCGATTTCGATGATTGATACCTCTATCAACAGGCGTTGAGACCTGTAATTGTCATACAAACGGCCATTTGGATCGGTCGAATATTTCTACACGTTTCGTGGAAAATTCAATTTTTTTGAAAATCAACTGAACTATATAGCCCACAAATTCAGAGCCACAAAATCGAAAATCGGCAAATGTGTTCCGATTTCGATGATTGATACCTCTATCAATAGGCGTTGAGACCGGTAATTGTCATATAAACGGCCATTTGGATTGGTCGAATATTTCTACACGTTTCGTGGAAAATTCAATTTTTTTGAAAATCAACTGAACTATAGCCCACAAATTCAGAGCCACAAAATTCGAAAATCGGCAAATGTGTTCCGATTTCGATGATTGATACCTTTATCAATAGGCGTTGAGACCTGTAATTGCCATATAAACGGCCATTTGGATCGGTCAAATATTTCTACACGTTTCGTGGAAAATTCAATTTTTTTGAAAATCAACTGAACTATAGCCCACAAATTTAGAGCCACAAAATTCGAAAATCGGCAAATGTGTTCCGATTTCGATGATTGATACCTCTATCAACAGGCGTTGAGACCTGTAATTGTCATATAAACGGCCAATTGGATCGGTCGAATATTTCTACACGTTTCGTGGAAAATTCAATTTTTTTGAAAATCAACTGAACTATAGCCCACAAATTCAGAGCCACAAAATTCAAAAATCGGCAAATGTGTTCCGATTTCGATGATTGATACCTCTATCAATAGGCGTTGAGACCTGTAATTGTCATATAAACGGCCATTTGGATTGGTCGAATATTTCTACACGTTTCGTGGAAAATTCAATTTTTTTGAAAATCAACTGAATTATAGCCCACAAATTCAGAGCCACAAAATTCGAAAATCGGCAAATGTGTTCCGATTTCGATGATTGATACCTCTATCAACAGGCGTTGACACCTGTAATTGTCATATAAACGGCCAATTGGATCGGTCGAATATTTCTACACGTTTCGTGGAAAATTCAATTTTTTTGAAAATCAACTGAACTATAGCCCACAAATTCAGAGCCACAAAATTCAAAAATCGGCAAATGTGTTCCGATTTCGATGATTGATACCTCTATCAATAGGCGTTGAGACCTGTAATTGTCATATAAACGGCCATTTGGATTGGTCGAATATTTCTACACGTTTCGTGGAAAATTCAATTTTTTTGAAAATCAACTGAACTATAGCCCACAAATTCAGAGCCACAAAATTCGAAAATCGGCAAATGTGTTCCGATTTCGATGATTGATACCTCTATCAACAGGCGTTGACACCTGTAATTGTCATATAAACGGCCAATTGGATCGGTCGAATATTTCTACACGTTTCGTGGAAAATTCAATTTTTTTGAAAATCAACTGAACTATAGCCCACAAATTCAGAGCCACAAAATTCGAAAATCGGCAAATGTGTTCCGATTTCGATGATTGATACCTTTATCAATAGGCGTTGAGACCTGTAATTGCCATATAAACGGCCATTTGGATCGGTCAAATATTTCTACACGTTTCGTGGAAAATTCAATTTTTTTGAAAATCAACTGAACTATAGCCCACAAATTTAGAGCCACAAAATTCGAAAATCGGCAAATGTGTTCCGATTTCGATGATTGATACCTCTATCAACAGGCGTTGAGACCTGTAATTGTCATATAAACGGCCAATTGGATCGGTCGAATATTTCTACACGTTTCGTGGAAAATTCAATTTTTTTGAAAATCAACTGAACTATAGCCCACAAATTCAGAGCCACAAAATTCAAAAATCGGCAAATGTGTTCCGATTTCGATGATTGATACCTCTATCAATAGGCGTTGAGACCTGTAATTGTCATATAAACGGCCATTTGGATTGGTCGAATATTTCTACACGTTTCGTGGAAAATTCAATTTTTTTGAAAATCAACTGAACTATAGCCCACAAATTCAGAGCCACAAAATTCGAAAATCGGCAAATGTGTTCCGATTTCGATGATTGATACCTCTATCAATAGGCGTTGAGACCGGTAATTGTCATATAAACGGCCATTTGGATTGGTCGAATATTTCTACACGTTTCGTGGAAAATTCAATTTTTTTGAAAATCAACTGAACTATAGCCCACAAATTTAGAGCCACAAAATTCGAAAATCGGCAAATGTGTTCCGATTTCGATGATTGATACCTCTATCAACAGGCGTTGACACCTGTAATTGTCATATAAACGGCCAATTGGATCGGTCGAATATTTCTACACGTTTCGTGGAAAATTCAATTTTTTTGAAAATCAACTGAACTATAGCCCACAAATTCAGAGCCACAAAATTCAAAAATCGGCAAATGTGTTCCGATTTCGATGATTGATACCTCTATCAATAGGCGTTGAGACCTGTAATTGTCATATAAACGGCCATTTGGATTGGTCGAATATTTCTACACGTTTCGTGGAAAATTCAATTTTTTTGAAAATCAACTGAACTATAGCCCACAAATTCAGAGCCACAAAATTCGAAAATCGGCAAATGTGTTCCGATTTCGATGATTGATACCTTTATCAATAGGCGTTGAGACCTGTAATTGCCATATAAACGGCCATTTGGATCGGTCAAATATTTCTACACGTTTCGTGGAAAATTCAATTTTTTTGAAAATCAACTGAACTATAGCCCACAAATTCAGAGCCACAAAATTCGAAAATCGGCAAATGTGTTCCGATTTCGATGATTGATACCTTTATCAATAGGCGTTGAGACCTGTAATTGCCATATAAACGGCCATTTGGATCGGTCAAATATTTCTACACGTTTCGTGGAAAATTCAATTTTTTTGAAAATCAACTGAACTATAGCCCACAAATTTAGAGCCACAAAATTCGAAAATCGGCAAATGTGTTCCGATTTCGATGATTGATACCTCTATCAACAGGCGTTGAGACCTGTAATTGTCATACAAACGGCCATTTGGATCGGTCGAATATTTCTACACGTTTCGTGGAAAATTCAATTTTTTTGAAAATCAACTGAACTATAGCCCACAAATTCAGAGCCACAAAATTCAAAAATCGGCAAATGTGTTCCGATTTCGATGATTGATACCTCTATCAATAGGCGTTGAGACCGGTAATTGTCATATAAACGGCCATTTGGATTGGTCGAATATTTCTACACGTTTCGTGGAAAATTCAATTTTTTTGAAAATCAACTGAACTATAGCCCACAAATTCAGAGCCACAAAATTCAAAAATCGGCAAATGTGTTCCGATTTCGATGATTGATACCTCTATCAACAGGCGTTGACACCTGTAATTGTCATATAAACGGCCAATTGGATCGGTCGAATATTTCTACACGTTTCGTGGAAAATTCAATTTTTTTGAAAATCAACTGAACTATAGCCCACAAATTCAGAGCCACAAAATTCGAAAATCGGCAAATGTGTTCCGATTTCGATGATTGATACCTCTATCAATAGGCGTTGAGACCTGTAATTGTCATATAAACGGCCATTTGGATTGGTCGAATATTTCTACACGTTTCGTAGAAAATTCAATTTTTTTGAAAATCAACTGAACTATAGCCCACAAATTCAGAGCCACAAAATTCGAAAATCGGCAAATGTGTTCCGATTTCGATGATTGATACCTCTATCAACAGGCGTTGACACCTGTAATTGTCATATAAACGGCCAATTGGATCGGTCGAATATTTCTACACGTTTCGTGGAAAATTCAATTTTTTTGAAAATCAACTGAACTATAGCCCACAAATTCAGAGCCACAAAATTCAAAAATCGGCAAATGTGTTCCGATTTCGATGATTGATACCTCTATCAATAGGCGTTGAGACCGGTAATTGTCATATAAACGGCCATTTGGATTGGTCGAATATTTCTACACGTTTCGTGGAAAATTCAATTTTTTTGAAAATCAACTGAACTATAGCCCACAAATTTAGAGCCACAAAATTCGAAAATCGGCAAATGTGTTCCGATTTCGATGATTGATACCTCTATCAACAGGCGTTGACACCTGTAATTGTCATATAAACGGCCAATTGGATCGGTCGAATATTTCTACACGTTTCGTGGAAAATTCAATTTTTTTGAAAATCAACTGAACTATAGCCCACAAATTCAGAGCCACAAAATTCAAAAATCGGCAAATGTGTTCCGATTTCGATGATTGATACCTCTATCAATAGGCGTTGAGACCGGTAATTGTCATATAAACGGCCATTTGGATTGGTCGAATATTTCTACACGTTTCGTGGAAAATTCAATTTTTTTGAAAATCAACTGAACTATAGCCCACAAATTTAGAGCCACAAAATTCGAAAATCGGCAAATGTGTTCCGATTTCGATGATTGATACCTCTATCAACAGGCGTTGACACCTGTAATTGTCATATAAACGGCCAATTGGATCGGTCGAATATTTCTACACGTTTCGTGGAAAATTCAATTTTTTTGAAAATCAACTGAACTATAGCCCACAAATTCAGAGCCACAAAATTCAAAAATCGGCAAATGTGTTCCGATTTCGATGATTGATACCTCTATCAATAGGCGTTGAGACCTGTAATTGTCATATAAACGGCCATTTGGATTGGTCGAATATTTCTACACGTTTCGTGGAAAATTCAATTTTTTTGAAAATCAACTGAACTATAGCCCACAAATTCAGAGCCACAAAATTCGAAAATCGGCAAATGTGTTCCGATTTCGATGATTGATACCTTTATCAATAGGCGTTGAGACCTGTAATTGCCATATAAACGGCCATTTGGATCGGTCAAATATTTCTACACGTTTCGTGGAAAATTCAATTTTTTTGAAAATCAACTGAACTATAGCCCACAAATTTAGAGCCACAAAATTCGAAAATCGGCAAATGTGTTCCGATTTCGATGATTGATACCTCTATCAATAGGCGTTGAGACCTGTAATTGTCATATAAACGGCCATTTGGATTGGTCGAATATTTCTACACGTTTCGTGGAAAATTCAATTTTTTTGAAAATCAACTGAACTATAGCCCACAAATTCAGAGCCACAAAATTCAAAAATCGGAAAATGTGTTCCGATTTCGATGATTGATACCTCTATCAACAGGCGTTGACACCTGTAATTGTCATATAAACGGCCAATTGGATCGGTCGAATATTTCTACACGTTTCGTGGAAAATTCAATTTTTTTGAAAATCAACTGAACTATAGCCCACAAATTCAGACCCACAAAATTCAAAAATCGGCAAATGTGTTCCGATTTCGATGATTGATACCTCTATCAATAGGCGTTGAGACCGGTAATTGTCATATAAACGGCCATTTGGATTGGTCGAATATTTCTACACGTTTCGTGGAAAATTCAATTTTTTTGAAAATCAACTGAACTATAGCCCACAAATTTAGAGCCACAAAATTCGAAAATCGGCAAATGTGTTCCGATTTCGATGATTGATACCTCTATCAACAGGCGTTGACACCTGTAATTGTCATATAAACGGCCAATTGGATCGGTCGAATATTTCTACACGTTTCGTGGAAAATTCAATTTTTTTGAAAATCAACTGAACTATAGCCCACAAATTCAGAGCCACAAAATTCAAAAATCGGCAAATGTGTTCCGATTTCGATGATTGATACCTCTATCAATAGGCGTTGAGACCTGTAATTGTCATATAAACGGCCATTTGGATCGGTCGAATATTTCTACACGTTTCGTGGAAAATTCAATTTTTTTGAAAATCAACTGAACTATAGCCCACAAATTCAGAGCCACAAAATTCGAAAATCGGCAAATGTGTTCCGATTTCGATGATTGATACCTTTATCAATAGGCGTTGAGACCTGTAATTGCCATATAAACGGCCATTTGGATCGGTCAAATATTTCTACACGTTTCGTGGAAAATTCAATTTTTTTGAAAATCAACTGAACTATAGCCCACAAATTTAGAGCCACAAAATTCGAAAATCGGCAAATGTGTTCCGATTTCGATGATTGATACCTCTATCAATAGGCGTTGAGACCTGTAATTGTCATATAAACGGCCATTTGGATTGGTCGAATATTTCTACACGTTTCGTGGAAAATTCAATTTTTTTGAAAATCAACTGAACTATAGCCCACAAATTCAGAGCCACAAAATTCGAAAATCGGCAAATGTGTTCCGATTTCGATGATTGATACCTTTATCAATAGGCGTTGAGACCTGTAATTGCCATATAAACGGCCATTTGGATCGGTCAAATATTTCTACACGTTTCGTGGAAAATTCAATTTTTTTGAAAATCAACTGAACTATAGCCCACAAATTTAGAGCCACAAAATTCGAAAATCGGCAAATGTGTTCCGATTTCGATGATTGATACCTCTATCAACAGGCGTTGAGACCTGTAATTGTCATACAAACGGCCATTTGGATCGGTCGAATATTTCTACACGTTTCGTGGAAAATTCAATTTTTTTGAAAATCAACTGAACTATATAGCCCACAAATTCAGAGCCACAAAATCGAAAATCGGCAAATGTGTTCCGATTTCGATGATTGATACCTCTATCAATAGGCGTTGAGACCGGTAATTGTCATATAAACGGCCAATTGGATCGGTCGAATATTTCTACACGTTTCGTGGAAAATTCAATTTTTTTGAAAATCAACTGAACTATAGCCCACAAATTCAGAGCCACAAAATTCAAAAATCGGCAAATGTGTTCCGATTTCGATGATTGATACCTCTATCAATAGGCGTTGAGACCTGTAATTGTCATATAAACGGCCATTTGGATTGGTCGAATATTTCTACACGTTTCGTGGAAAATTCAATTTTTTTGAAAATCAACTGAACTATAGCCCACAAATTTAGAGCCACAAAATTCGAAAATCGGCAAATGTGTTCCGATTTCGATGATTGATACCTCTATCAACAGGCGTTGACACCTGTAATTGTCATATAAACGGCCAATTGGATCGGTCGAATATTTCTACACGTTTCGTGGAAAATTCAATTTTTTTGAAAATCAACTGAACTATAGCCCACAAATTCAGAGCCACAAAATTCAAAAATCGGCAAATGTGTTCCGATTTCGATGATTGATACCTCTATCAATAGGCGTTGAGACCTGTAATTGTCATATAAACGGCCATTTGGATTGGTCGAATATTTCTACACGTTTCGTGGAAAATTCAATTTTTTTGAAAATCAACTGAACTATAGCCCACAAATTCAGAGCCACAAAATTCGAAAATCGGCAAATGTGTTCCGATTTCGATGATTGATACCTCTATCAACAGGCGTTGACACCTGTAATTGTCATATAAACGGCCAATTGGATCGGTCGAATATTTCTACACGTTTCGTGGAAAATTCAATTTTTTTGAAAATCAACTGAACTATAGCCCACAAATTCAGAGCCACAAAATTCAAAAATCGGCAAATGTGTTCCGATTTCGATGATTGATACCTCTATCAATAGGCGTTGAGACCGGTAATTGTCATATAAACGGCCATTTGGATTGGTCGAATATTTCTACACGTTTCGTGGAAAATTCAATTTTTTTGAAAATCAACTGAACTATAGCCCACAAATTTAGAGCCACAAAATTCGAAAATCGGCAAATGTGTTCCGATTTCGATGATTGATACCTCTATCAACAGGCGTTGACACCTGTAATTGTCATATAAACGGCCAATTGGATCGGTCGAATATTTCTACACGTTTCGTGGAAAATTCAATTTTTTTGAAAATCAACTGAACTATAGCCCACAAATTCAGAGCCACAAAATTCAACAATCGGCAAATGTGTTCCGATTTCGATGATTGATACCTCTATCAATAGGCGTTGAGACCGGTAATTGTCATATAAACGGCCATTTGGATTGGTCGAATATTTCTACACGTTTCGTGGAAAATTCAATTTTTTTGAAAATCAACTGAACTATAGCCCACAAATTTAGAGCCACAAAATTCGAAAATCGGCAAATGTGTTCCGATTTCGATGATTGATACCTCTATCAACAGGCGTTGACACCTGTAATTGTCATATAAACGGCCAATTGGATCGGTCGAATATTTCTACACGTTTCGTGGAAAATTCAATTTTTTTGAAAATCAACTGAACTATAGCCCACAAATTCAGAGCCACAAAATTCAAAAATCGGCAAATGTGTTCCGATTTCGATGATTGATACCTCTATCAATAGGCGTTGAGACCTGTAATTGCCATATAAACGGCCATTTGGATCGGTCAAATATTTCTACACGTTTCGTGGAAAATTCAATTTTTTTGAAAATCAACTGAACTATAGCCCACAAATTTAGAGCCACAAAATTCGAAAATCGGCAAATGTGTTCCGATTTCGATGATTGATACCTCTATCAATAGGCGTTGAGACCTGTAATTGTCATATAAACGGCCATTTGGATTGGTCGAATATTTCTACACGTTTCGTGGAAAATTCAATTTTTTTGAAAATCAACTGAACTATAGCCCACAAATTTAGAGCCACAAAATTCGAAAATCGGCAAATGTGTTCCGATTTCGATGATTGATACCTCTATCAACAGGCGTTGACACCTGTAATTGTCATATAAACGGCCAATTGGATCGGTCGAATATTTCTACACGTTTCGTGGAAAATTCAATTTTTTTGAAAATCAACTGAACTATAGCCCACAAATTCAGAGCCACAAAATTCAAAAATCGGCAAATGTGTTCCGATTTCGATGATTGATACCTCTATCAATAGGCGTTGAGACCGGTAATTGTCATATAAACGGCCATTTGGATTGGTCGAATATTTCTACACGTTTCGTGGAAAATTCAATTTTTTTGAAAATCAACTGAACTATAGCCCACAAATTCAGAGCCACAAAATTCGAAAATCGGCAAATGTGTTCCGATTTCGATGATTGATACCTTTATCAATAGGCGTTGAGACCTGTAATTGCCATATAAACGGCCATTTGGATCGGTCAAATATTTCTACACGTTTCGTGGAAAATTCAATTTTTTTGAAAATCAACTGAACTATAGCCCACAAATTTAGAGCCACAAAATTCGAAAATCGGCAAATGTGTTCCGATTTCGATGATTGATACCTCTATCAATAGGCGTTGAGACCTGTAATTGTCATATAAACGGCCATTTGGATTGGTCGAATATTTCTACACGTTTCGTGGAAAATTCAATTTTTTTGAAAATCAACTGAACTATAGCCCACAAATTTAGAGCCACAAAATTCGAAAATCGGCAAATGTGTTCCGATTTCGATGATTGATACCTCTATCAACAGGCGTTGACACCTGTAATTGTCATATAAACGGCCAATTGGATCGGTCGAATATTTCTACACGTTTCGTGGAAAATTCAATTTTTTTGAAAATCAACTGAACTATAGCCCACAAATTCAGAGCCACAAAATTCAACAATCGGCAAATGTGTTCCGATTTCGATGATTGATACCTCTATCAATAGGCGTTGAGACCGGTAATTGTCATATAAACGGCCATTTGGATTGGTCGAATATTTCTACACGTTTCGTGGAAAATTCAATTTTTTTGAAAATCAACTGAACTATAGCCCACAAATTTAGAGCCACAAAATTCGAAAATCGGCAAATGTGTTCCGATTTCGATGATTGATACCTCTATCAACAGGCGTTGACACCTGTAATTGTCATATAAACGGCCAATTGGATCGGTCGAATATTTCTACACGTTTCGTGGAAAATTCAATTTTTTTGAAAATCAACTGAACTATAGCCCACAAATTCAGAGCCACAAAATTCAAAAATCGGCAAATGTGTTCCGATTTCGATGATTGATACCTCTATCAATAGGCGTTGAGACCTGTAATTGCCATATAAACGGCCATTTGGATCGGTCAAATATTTCTACACGTTTCGTGGAAAATTCAATTTTTTTGAAAATCAACTGAACTATAGCCCACAAATTTAGAGCCACAAAATTCGAAAATCGGCAAATGTGTTCCGATTTCGATGATTGATACCTCTATCAATAGGCGTTGAGACCTGTAATTGTCATATAAACGGCCATTTGGATTGGTCGAATATTTCTACACGTTTCGTGGAAAATTCAATTTTTTTGAAAATCAACTGAACTATAGCCCACAAATTCAGAGCCACAAAATTCGAAAATCGGCAAATGTGTTCCGATTTCGATGATTGATACCTTTATCAATAGGCGTTGAGACCTGTAATTGCCATATAAACGGCCATTTGGATCGGTCAAATATTTCTACACGTTTCGTGGAAAATTCAATTTTTTTGAAAATCAACTGAACTATAGCCCACAAATTTAGAGCCACAAAATTCGAAAATCGGCAAATGTGTTCCGATTTCGATGATTGATACCTCTATCAACAGGCGTTGAGACCTGTAATTGTCATACAAACGGCCATTTGGATCGGTCGAATATTTCTACACGTTTCGTGGAAAATTCAATTTTTTTGAAAATCAACTGAACTATATAGCCCACAAATTCAGAGCCACAAAATCGAAAATCGGCAAATGTGTTCCGATTTCGATGATTGATACCTCTATCAATAGGCGTTGAGATCGGTAATTGTCATATAAACGGCCATTTGGATTGGTCGAATATTTCTACACGTTTCGTGGAAAATTCAATTTTTTTGAAAATCAACTGAACTATAGCCCACAAATTTAGAGCCACAAAATTCGAAAATCGGCAAATGTGTTCCGATTTCGATGATTGATACCTCTATCAACAGGCGTTGACACCTGTAATTGTCATATAAACGGCCAATTGGATCGGTCGAATATTTCTACACGTTTCGTGGAAAATTCAATTTTTTTGAAAATCAACTGAACTATAGCCCACAAATTCAGAGCCACAAAATTCAAAAATCGGCAAATGTGTTCCGATTTCGATGATTGATACCTCTATCAATAGGCGTTGAGACCTGTAATTGTCATATAAACGGCCATTTGGATTGGTCGAATATTTCTACACGTTTCGTGGAAAATTCAATTTTTTTGAAAATCAACTGAACTATAGCCCACAAATTCAGAGCCACAAAATTCGAAAATCGGCAAATGTGTTCCGATTTCGATGATTGATACCTCTATAAACAGGCGTTGAGACCTGTAATTGTCATATAAACGGCCATTTGGATCGGTCGAATATTTCTACACGTTTCGTGGAAAATTCAATTTTTTTGAAAATCAACTGAACTATAGCCCACAAATTTAGTGCCACAAAATTCGAAAATCGGCAAATGTGTTCCGATTTCGATGATTGATACCTATATCACTAGGCGTTGAGACCTGTAATTGTCATACAAACGGCCATTTGGATCGGTCGAATATTTCTACACGTTTCGTGGAAAATTCAATTTTTTTGAAAATCAACTGAACTATAGCCCACAAATTTAGAGCCACAAAATTCGAAAATCGGCAAATGTGTTCCGATTTCGATGATTGATACCTCTATCAACAGGCGTTGACACCTGTAATTGTCATATAAACGGCCAATTGGATCGGTCGAATATTTCTACACGTTTCGTGGAAAATTCAATTTTTTTGAAAATCAACTGAACTATAGCCCACAAATTTAGAGCCACAAAATTCGAAAATCGGCAAATGTGTTCCGATTTCGATGATTGATACCTCTATCAACAGGCGTTGACACCTGTAATTGTCATATAAACGGCCAATTGGATCGGTCGAATATTTCTACACGTTTCGTGGAAAATTCAATTTTTTTGAAAATCAACTGAACTATAGCCCACAAATTCAGAGCCACAAAATTCAAAAATCGGCAAATGTGTTCCGATTTCGATGATTGATACCTCTATCAATAGGCGTTGAGACCTGTAATTGTCATATAAACGGCCATTTGGATTGGTCGAATATTTCTACACGTTTCGTGGAAAATTCAATTTTTTTGAAAATCAACTGAACTATAGCCCACAAATTCAGAGCCACAAAATTCGAAAATCGGCAAATGTGTTCCGATTTCGATGATTGATACCTCTATAAACAGGCGTTGAGACCTGTAATTGTCATATAAACGGCCATTTGGATCGGTCGAATATTTTTACACGTTTCGTGGAAAATTCAATTTTTTTGAAAATCAACTGAACTATAGCCCACAAATGCAGAGCCACAAAATTCGAAAATCGGCAAATGTGTTCCGATTTCGATGATTGATACCTCTATCACTAGGCGTTGAGACCTGTAATTGTCATATAAACGGCCATTTGGATCGGTCGAATATTTCTACACGTTTCGTGGAAAATTCAATTTTTTTGAAAATCAACTGAACTATAGCCCACAAATGCAGAGCCACAAAATTCGAAAATCGGCAAATGTGTTCCGATTTCGATGATTGATACCTCTATCACTAGGCGTTGAGACCTGTAATTGTCATATAAACGGCCATTTGGATCGGTCGAATATTTCTACACGTTTCGTGGAAAATTCAATTTTTTTGAAAATCAACTGAACTATAGCCCACAAATTCAGAGCCACAAAATTCGAAAATCGGCAAATGTGTTCCGATTTCGATGATTGATACCTCTATCACTAGGCGTTGAGACCTGTAATTGTCATATAAACGGCCATTTGGATCGGTCGAATATTTCTACACGTTTCGTGGAAAATTCAATTTTTTTGAAAATCAACTGAACTATAGCCCACAAATTTAGTGCCACAAAATTCGAAAATCGGCAAATGTGTTCCGATTTCGATGATTGATACCTATATCACTAGGCGTTGAGACCTGTAATTGTCATACAAACGGCCATTTGGATCGGTCGAATATTTCTACACGTTTCGTGGAAAATTCAATTTTTTTGAAAATCAACTGAACTATAGCCCACAAATTTAGAGCCACAAAATTCGAAAATCGGCAAATGTGTTCCGATTTCGATGATTGATACCTCTATCAACAGGCGTTGACACCTGTAATTGTCATATAAACGGCCAATTGGATCGGTCGAATATTTCTACACGTTTCGTGGAAAATTCAATTTTTTTGAAAATCAACTGAACTATAGCCCACAAATTTAGAGCCACAAAATTCGAAAATCGGCAAATGTGTTCCGATTTCGATGATTGATACCTCTATCAACAGGCGTTGACACCTGTAATTGTCATATAAACGGCCAATTGGATCGGTCGAATATTTCTACACGTTTCGTGGAAAATTCAATTTTTTTGAAAATCAACTGAACTATAGCCCACAAATTCAGAGCCACAAAATTCAAAAATCGGCAAATGTGTTCCGATTTCGATGATTGATACCTCTATCAATAGGCGTTGAGACCTGTAATTGTCATATAAACGGCCATTTGGATTGGTCGAATATTTCTACACGTTTCGTGGAAAATTCAATTTTTTTGAAAATCAACTGAACTATAGCCCACAAATTCAGAGCCACAAAATTCGAAAATCGGCAAATGTGTTCCGATTTCGATGATTGATACCTCTATAAACAGGCGTTGAGACCTGTAATTGTCATATAAACGGCCATTTGGATCGGTCGAATATTTTTACACGTTTCGTGGAAAATTCAATTTTTTTGAAAATCAACTGAACTATAGCCCACAAATGCAGAGCCACAAAATTCGAAAATCGGCAAATGTGTTCCGATTTCGATGATTGATACCTCTATCACTAGGCGTTGAGACCTGTAATTGTCATATAAACGGCCATTTGGATCGGTCGAATATTTCTACACGTTTCGTGGAAAATTCAATTTTTTTGAAAATCAACTGAACTATAGCCCACAAATTCAGAGCCACAAAATTCGAAAATCGGCAAATGTGTTCCGATTTCGATGATTGATACCTCTATCACTAGGCGTTGAGACCTGTAATTGTCATATAAACGGCCATTTGGATCGGTCGAATATTTCTACACGTTTCGTGGAAAATTCAATTTTTTTGAAAATCAACTGAACTATAGCCCACAAATTTAGTGCCACAAAATTCGAAAATCGGCAAATGTGTTCCGATTTCGATGATTGATACCTATATCACTAGGCGTTGAGACCTGTAATTGTCATACAAACGGCCATTTGGATCGGTCGAATATTTCTACACGTTTCGTGGAAAATTCAATTTTTTTGAAAATCAACTGAACTATAGCCCACAAATTCAGAGCCACAAAATTCGAAAATCGGCAAATGTGTTCCGATTTCGATGATTGATACCTCTATCAATAGTCGTTGAGACCTGTAATTGTCATACAAACGGCCATTTGGATCGGTCAAATATTTCTACACGTTTCGTGGAAAATTCAATTTTTTTGAAAATCAACTGAACTATAGCCCACAAATTTAAAGCCACAAAATTCGAAAATCGGCAAATGTGTTCCGATTTCGATGATTGATACCTCTATCAATAGTCGTTGAGACCTGTAATTGTCATACAAACGGCCATTTGGATCGGTCAAATATTTCTACACGTTTCGTGGAAAATTCAATTTTTTTGAAAATCAACTGAACTATAGCCCACAAATTTAAAGCCACAAAATTCGAAAATCGGCAAATGTGTTCCGATTTCGATGATTGATACCTCTATAAACAGGCGTTGAGACCTGTAATTGTCATATAAACGGCCAATTGGATCGGTCGAATATTTCTACACGTTTCGTGGAAAATTCAATTTTTTTGAAAATCAACTGAACTATAGTTCCCACAAATTTAGAGCCACAAAATTCGAAAATCGGCAAATGTGTTCCGATTTCGATGATTGATACCTCTAACAACAGGCGTTGACACCTGTAATTGTCATATAAACGGCCATTTGGATCGGTCAAATATTTCTACACGTTTCGTGGAAAATTCAATTTTTTTGAAAATCAACTGAACTATAGCCCACAAATTTAGTGCCACAAAATTCGAAAATCGGCAAATGTGTTCCGATTTCGATGATTGATACCTCTATCAATAGTCGTTGAGACCTGTAATTGTCATACAAACGGCCATTTGGATCGGTCAAATATTTCTACACGTTTCGTGGAAAATTCAATTTTTTTGAAAATCAACTGAACTATAGCCCACAAATTCAGAGCCACAAAATTCGAAAATCGGCAAATGTGTTCCGATTTCGATGATTGATACCTCTATCAATAGTCGTTGAGACCTGTAATTGTCATATAAACGGCCATTTGGATCGGTCAAATATTTTTACACGTTTCGTGGAAAATTCAATTTTTTTGAAAATCAACTGAACTATAGTTCCCACAAATTTAGAGCCACAAAATTCGAAAATCGGCAAATGTGTTCCGATTTCGATGATTGATACCTCTATCAACAGGCGTTGAGACCTGTAATTGTCATATAAACGGCCAATTGGATCGGTCGAATATTTTTACACGTTTCGTGGAAAATTCAATTTTTTTGAAAATCAACTGAACTATAGCCCACAAATTCAGAGCAACAAAATTCGAAAATCGGCAAATGTGTTCCGATTTCGATGATTGATACCTCTATCACTAGGCGTTGAGACCTGTAATTGTCATATAAACGGCCATTTGGATCGGTCGAATATTTCTACACGTTTCGTGGAAAATTCAATTTTTTTGAAAATCAACTGAACTATAGCCCACAAATTCAGAGCCACAAAATTCGAAAATCGGCAAATGTGTTCCGATTTCGATGATTGATACCTCTATCAACAGGCGTTGAGACCTGTAATTGTCATATAAACGGCCATTTGGATCGGTCGAATATTTCTACACGTTTCGTGGAAAATTCAATTTTTTTGAAAATCAACTGAACTATAGCCCACAAATTCAGAGCCACAAAATTCGAAAATCGGCAAATGTGTTCCGATTTCGATGATTGATACCTCTATCAATAGGCGTTGAGACCTGTAATTGTCATACAAACGGCCATATGGATCGGTCGAATATTTCTACACGTTTCATGGAAAATTCAATTTTTTTGAAAATCAACTGAACTATAGCCCACAAATTCAGAGCTCCAAAAATCGAAAATCGGCAAATGTGATCCGATTTCGATGATTGATACCTCAATCAATAGGCGTTGAGACCTGTAATTGTCATACAAACTGCCATTTGGATCGGTCAAATATTTCTACACGTTTCGTGGAAAATTCAATTTTTTTGAAAATCAACTGAACTATAGCCCACAAATTTAGAGCCACAAAATTCGAAAATCGGCAAATGTGTTCCGATTTCGATGATTGATACCTCTATCAATAGTCGTTGAGACCTGTAATTGTCATACAAACGGCCATTTGGATCGGTCAAATATTTCTACACGTTTCGTGGAAAATTCAATTTTTTTGAAAATCAACTGAACTATAGCCCACAAATTTAGAGCCACAAAATTCGAAAATCGGCAAATGTGTTCCGATTTCGATGATTGATACCTCTATCAATAGGCGTTGAGACCTGTAATTGTCATAGAAACGGCCATTTGGATCGGTCAAATATTTCTACACGTTTCGTGGAAAATTCAATTTTTTTGAAAATCAACTGAACTATAGCCCACAAATTCAGAGCCACAAAATTCGAAAATCGGCAAATGTGTTCCGATTTCGATGATTGATACCTCTATCAACAGGCGTTGAGACCTGTAATTGTCATATAAACGGCCATTTGGATCGGTCGAATATTTTTACACGTTTCGTGGAAAATTCAATTTTTTTGAAAATCAACTGAACTATAGCCCACAAATTCAGAGCCACAAAATTCGAAAATCGGCAAATGTGATCCGATTTCGATGAGTGATACCTCTATCAATAGGCGTTGAGACCTGTAATTATCATATAAACGGCCATTTGGATCGGTCGAATATTTCTACACGTTTCGTGGAAAATTCAATTTTTTTGAAAATCAACTGAACTATAGCCCACAAATTCAGAGCCACAAAATTCGAAAATCGGCAAATGTGTTCCGATTTCGATGA
Organism: Tipula helvola; assembly: GCA_963556165.1. Taxonomy (NCBI): domain Eukaryota; kingdom Metazoa; phylum Arthropoda; class Insecta; order Diptera; family Tipulidae; genus Tipula; species Tipula helvola. The sequence continues at coordinate 72,938,104 of OY744483.1, read as the reverse complement.
TTGATACCTCTATCAACAGGCGTTGAGACCTGTAATTGTCATATAAACGGCCATTTGGATCGGTCGAATATTTTTACACGTTTCGTGGAAAATTCAATTTTTTTGAAAATCAACTGAACTATAGCCCACAAATTCAGAGCCACAAAATTCGAAAATCGGCAAATGTGATCCGATTTCGATGAGTGATACCTCTATCAATAGGCGTTGAGACCTGTAATTATCATATAAACGGCCATTTGGATCGGTCGAATATTTCTACACGTTTCGTGGAAAATTCAATTTTTTTGAAAATCAACTGAACTATAGCCCACAAATTCAGAGCCACAAAATTCGAAAATCGGCAAATGTGTTCCGATTTCGATGATTGATACCTCTATCAACAGGCGTTGAGACCTGTAATTGTCATATAAACGGCCATTTGGATCGGTCGAATATTTTTACACGTTTCGTGGAAAATTCAATTTTTTTGAAAATCAACTGAACTATAGCCCACAAATTCAGAGCCACAAAATTCGAAAATCGGCAAATGTGATCCGATTTCGATGAGTGATACCTCTATCAATAGGCGTTGAGACCTGTAATTATCATATAAACGGCCATTTGGATCGGTCGAATATTTCTACACGTTTCGTGGAAAATTCAATTTTTTTGAAAATCAACTGAACTATAGCCCACAAATTCAGAGCCACAAAATTCGAAAATCGGCAAATGTGTTCCGATTTCGATGATTGATACCTCTATCAACAGGCGTTGAGACCTGTAATTGTCATATAAACGGCCATTTGGATCGGTCGAATATTTTTACACGTTTCGTGGAAAATTCAATTTTTTTGAAAATCAACTGAACTATAGCCCACAAATTCAGAGCCACAAAATTCGAAAATCGGCAAATGTCCTCCGATTTTGATAATTGATCCCTCTAGCAGAAAACAAGTTTTTAAATTTGGGATGGTTTACAATTGACGACTGATATGGTGTGCTCTAGCGGACAATAGTGAACTACGATACTTCTAATAACAAAAATTTGCTATCTGAAGTGTTATGGAAATAGTGTCTATTTAATTTGAATTGTTATTTATTAAAAGTGTGATGGTTGGAAAACCAAGTTAATCTTTTATGTAGTTCAAAATGTGTTTTTTGTATATTTGTTTCAATTGGAACAGTTTTATCGTTTTAAATGCTCGAAAATCGTGCTCAAAAATTGCAGAAATTTAATGTTAAATTCACTATAAATTCATCTTTGAGTCACTTAACCTTTTTCAAACTAAATTAAAGCATATTTACCACGTTTTAACTAATAATTACAAACTAAAATTTAATATTTTTAAAACAGTTATGCTTTTAGTATCAAGTGGCTTAATATCAAATTTATGCAATATTTGACCAAATTTTTTGGCATCTAAAATGAAAAAGTGGTACCAAATGAATGAAATATACAAAAATCACACTTTAAACTACATAAAAGATTTACTAGGTTTTCCAACCATCACACTTTTAATAAATAACAATTCAAATTAAATAGACACTATTTCCATATCACTTCAGATAGCAAATTTTTGTTATTAGAAGTCTCGTAATAGTTTACTATTGTCCGCTTAAGGCGCTTTTTCAACTTTACCAGTCGGCCGTCAATGCATAAAATAACTATCGCGACTCGTGCATTCCAAGCGACGAATAGAATAAATTTATTATAATAAAACGGTTTGCATTTCCTTTGAAGTGAAAAATGAAATTCAAATAATGAAATATGTTCTCTAAAATTTACTAGGTCTTGGACATATGGTGGCGCCCTAAAAATGCGGCGCCCTAGGGCTGCAGCCCTTATAGCCCCATGGTAAAGATGGCCTTGGGTGCAACATAACTACGAAAACTTATCAAAAACCTCAAACTTATCGCTTATCAAAATATTACTTATCATTTATCATTTCGCGAATTGGTGTAACTTAATTTTGATAAGTGAGTGCTTATCACTTATTATAACTCATTAAAATACTTATCAAATTTCAATTTGGTATAACAGAAAATTATCAAAAATTATGATAAGTTATGATAAGTATTAAGTGATAAGTAGTTGGTGCAATATGTAGGGCGCAGATCACTCGATGACCACATTTTGTGTTTTTTGAAAAGGCATATTTTAAAAGCAACACTTATAATACAATTTTGTATTTATAAGTGTTACATAAATGTTGGATTGTGTAAAAATTCATGCCGATTCCCACAACTAGAAAAACATCCGGGAAAGGGACCCACTAGTTCAAAGCAGATAAATTCATAAATTGTTAAAATTTTAAATTTAAAACAATTATATGCTGGAGCCGCATATGGTTTAGGAGCAAAGTCTTTTCTTGAGCCGCAAGAAATTATACTGTGAGTCGTAGGGTGCCCAGTCCTTTTCTTTAGCAAATGTTGCTGCAATATACCTAAATTACTCGCTTACCTGTATTACAACACTCAACTTAAAATTAAAAAAAAAAACACATCAACCCAATTTTCTTTTTTTTACAAATTAAACGTATATATTTTAATTATTAAATTTTTTTAATAAAATCCCAAACACCATGCTTTTTTTTAATTAAAAATAATAATAATAATTAATCCATAAAATAATTAAAACTAGAAACAAAAAAAAAATTTATTATACTATTTGATCATAACATTGCTGTTTTGTTTTTGTTTTTTTTTTAATTTTCTCATTTTTTCTCTTTAATTAAAATTTAATAATAATAATAATAATCTATATAATTAACTAATATAAATGTAATCATAATAAAATATTATTAATTACAAAAAAAAAAAATTTTTTCGGGTTAACATACAATACGATAAATTATGCTATAATTTAAATAATTTTTATTTTATTAAAATAAATTAATTAATTTATTATTTTGCTTTCTTCGTTATATAATTTTAATTTCTTAATATAAAAAACCAAAAAGAAATTAAAAAATATTTTTAATTAATCGTCGTATTGTCTATTTTTTTTTTGTTTGGTTTATAATTTATTTTAATAAAATAAAAATTATACAGATTTATTTTAATTTATTTATTCTAAATATTAATTATTTTTTATAGTATTATATTCTAAGCTGTGGGGGGGAAATGAAAATTGCTTAAATTATATAAAAATGACTTTTTTATATGTTTAATGGATCAAACGATTTTCATTTCGTTATTATTTAATTAAACATTAAATATATTATGTATGAATAATGATAATGATAATAATAATAATAATAATAATAATTTTCCAATAACAATATTTACAATAATATTTAATTTTGAATAATTTTTTTGTTTATTAATGAGTATTTTAATGTCCGGTAAGTTTATATAAAATTATTAATTTATACATGATTATAATAAAATAATAATAATAAAAAAATCCAATATATATATACAATATTATATAATTAAAAATTATTAAATAATTATTTTTTTAATTAATATTTATTTATTAAAAAAATAATTTTTAGTTTAATTTTTGTGACTTAATTTTCCGTTTTTTTTTGTTTTAAATATTTTTAAAAACTATTTACATAATAAAAAATATTATTTTAATTATTTTTTTATTTATCAAATATATTTATATATAAATAATAAAATATTTTTTTTAGGCAGTTTCATTGTTAGCGAAGGAAATAAAAAATAAAAAATTAAATTCTGTAAATTTTTCTGTAAATATAAAAAAATAATTAAAATAACAAATAATGATAAAATTAAATTAATAATTTGTTTAAAAAAAAAAAAAAAAATCCTCAATCCCATTCCCCGATGTACATGGTCCTTGGAGGTGGTATGTAACCTCTTGTTGGTAAAGGAACACGTCCATATAATTGATTATAAGGTGATTCAACCAATTCAGAATCTGGAATTAAGACGCCAACGATATTTTTGGTTCGTTTTATAAATTTAAAAAAAATTTTTTTTTTTTGCTTGTAAATAAATGTGCGATTAAACACTAAACATTTAATTAACACAAAAAACAACAACAAAAATAGTAGTAGTAGTAATAGTACATTTATAGTAATAAAACGGTAACTCTACAATGTATGTATAAATACGTATAAGAAAATGTCGTCGTCAAATTTTTTTAGTGGCGTCCAAAAAAAAAGAAGTTGAGGTATTATTACGTACGTACTTTGTTAATTACGAGTAGATAGTATTGTGTTAACACGAAATTGTTTTTAATTAAGAAAGTTTAGAAGAAGGAAAATTTCTTGTGTGTTTTGTCTTTTGTTTATAATTGTGACCGTGAGTGAGTTTATTGTATAGTAGTAATATATGGAGAGTCGAGTCGACTAGTTTTGATCCGATATACGGTTTTTAAATTTGGTTTGGGTGACGTTCAATTTCATTGCATGTACTTGAATGAAATGGATGGTAACTAACTAAAAACTAAAAAAAAAAATTATTTGTATTTACATAACATATTTACATATAGTTAGATGAAAAAAAGCAAAATGAATATATCGCTAATTTTGAAATTTTAATCATCATCTTTGCGTTTTATGATCGTTATTTTGAATTGTTAATTGGGAATTGGAAAGGAAGATATTTTTCGATACATTTCCGGTATATTTATCTCTATATTTGAGTTTTATAAGTTTTAACTTTTCAATATCAGAGACAGCTTTATTCATCTGACCTCAGATCCACTTTAAAGTTCTATTAAAATTGGTAGTACCAAACTACATAATTTTGATCACTTAGTCAGCTTAATCAAAATACTTTGTAATCTCAGAAATTATCTCTCAAACTAATTCAACAGAGTTAACAAATTTCATTTGTTTCCGCGATCTTTTGATATGATCAAAACATAACATGTTGTACATAAGTACAGTATTAAGGAACTTAGGAATAGTGCGATCATGTTGAAGTAAAGTAAAAGGTGATGGATGGATCTTGCTTTCTAGGATCAATAGGCTTGAGGTTTGTTTGGGGCTCAGTTTCCAATTCTCCAAAACAGTGAAATTTTTAAGTTTTAAATTCTTGAAACATTTAAACTTTTAGACTTAAAATATTCAGATCATTCTTGAACCTCTTAAAATTTAGTAAACATTTAAAACTTTATTTAGCTAGGCATTAAATTCTGAAACTTTTAAATTTATCAAATTCTTATATTTAAGGAAATTTTTCGAAGCTTTTGAAATTATTAAATTTCCTAAAATTTTCAACACTCCAAGAAATTCTGATTTATTCAATAAAATTGAATGCTAAATTTATAGATCTTAAAATTCGCGTTCTTTTGATATGATCGCAAAATTTTGTGATCGTTAAATTTAATCGTGCGATTTTTGCGATTATTTGTGATATTTTTAACTTTAATTTCTGGAAGTTATTGAAATTTTTAAAATTTCATTAAATATTTAGGTTCAAAATATTTTTAAATTTCTTGAAGCGTAAAATTTATGAAATATGTCATAAAATTATTGGTGTTTTAAAATTTTGCCATTTCAAGGAATTCAAACAAAACTTTAAGAGAATTTTTAAATCTATCGAAGCTTTTGTAGTTAATAAGCGAAACTCTTTGTACACCTCAAGAAATTCTAAATTTTTGAAAATAAAATTCAATTCTCACTTTAAACATTTTAAAATTTGGTGTTTCCAAGGCAAGTCGAAGAATATTCGTTTGTTATTGGTTGATATTCGAACGATATTTGTAAAATGTTGAGATTACTTGTCATCGAAATTATCAGCGATTATTTATTGGAAATTTTCGAGGTTATTTGAGTTATTTTGAGGAAACCGAATATTATTCGAGATTTTAGAAATTTTTCGATTTAGCCAAGATTTTCTGAGATTCTTTGAAAATATTCGTTATTGGGATCATTCGTGCACAAATTTAAAATTTTTGAAATAATTTTTTTGTTGGCCACTAAACGAGAATATTTAATGTTTTTGGGAGTTCCGAAATTATTCTGATTATTCGGGATTTTCGAGAATAGTCAAAATATTAAAAAACAAATTGAGATTTTTCGTGGTTTGCTGATTGAGTTTTGTAATTTAAAATTTTTCGATTATTGGAGCTCACACATACTTTTGGGTATTTGACTATTTTTATTCCATTATTTCGAATGTTTAGAGATTTTTGTGGTTAATCAATATTTCCAACATTTTTCGAGGGTTTTGAGATTATTCGAAATTATCTAAGAGATTATTGGAGGTTTTTTCTGCTATTAGTTCGGTTTTCGCTAAATTTTCGAAAATGTAATTTATCGAATTCGAAATTTTTGTACATCGAAATGCTGACGCAAGACTACACTTTCGGATAATTTGAGCTAACATTAAAAATTCAACATTAAACATCATAAGAGATGTTTCTTCAAGAATATCGAAGATTATTCGTGGTTAATTGGGATTATTCGAGCATATTATGTGTACCGAATGAAATTTGTGATTGCCTAATTTATATTATCTCATAGGTTACTACGCGAAAGAAAAAAATGGTACCGTTATTTTGTAGAAAAACCATCTAAAAAACCGCATAAACGTCAAATTGGGCATTTGTTTTATTTATTTCGAAATGGACGCATCAGAACGAGAAAAAAATGATTTAATAATTAGATTGTGCAATGATCATCCGGAGTATACCAATAAAAAAATTGCTGAATTGACCGTTGTTTCCAATAATGGGTAAGAAATGTAAAAAAAAAATTCAAATCAATCTTTCTGTATCACGCAAGCCCAGATCCGGAGCAAAAAAAGGTGCTCGAAATAAAATGTTGGATCAGAAAATTGTAAGAGTCATTGGGCCAGATACTCGATACTCTAGCAATTCGCAACTTTGCAAATATGGCGGATTTGCTAATCGAAAATTTGCTTGCATAAACTACTAGATTATTTTAGCAAAGTAAAATATATTTTTGTATTCAGCACAAACGTTAAAGTGCATTAAAGTAGCCCATTTTCTGAAATTCAGTAACAAATTGGATTGCTAAGTTATCGTGTTTAACATTTCTAGCAAATTCGCAAAAAATAACTGCTTATCTGATTATCTGAGTATCGAGTATCTAGCCCATTACCAAACATCCCTCGATGTCTGTGCGGGATTTGGCCAGAAAAACCAACACAACCAAATCGATGGTGGAACGAGCTAAAACCAGAAATAATCTACGGACATACAAGAAGTCAAAAATCCCCAAAATAAGTGTTGAACAATTTAATAGAGATCGAGCAAAAAATCTTAACAAATGGTTGAACGAAAGAAAAGATTCTTGTATCGTAATGGACGACGAGACCTACGTCAAAATGGATTTCTCGACAATTCCAGGTCCCTAATATTACATCAAAAAGAAAGGTGAAGAACTGGACGAAGCAATTACTACCATAACTGTTAAAAAAATTGGCAAAAAAAAGGTATGGTTTGGCAAGCAATTTACCAATGCGGCTTAAGATCACGTCCATACATAATAAATGGCATTATGAAATAGTGAATGTTCGCCGTAAAATGAACAAAAAATTTGAATGAAACTGTACAATATGTGCAATAGAACAATTAAAGAAAAATAATGATTATATATTGCCGTTTAGTTTTAACTCTTCATTTACAAATCACAAATTTCATTCGGTACACATAATAAGTTGGAAATTTTTGACTCTCACGAGATTATTTGAAATTTTCGAGTTTATATGGGATAATTTCGAGATTACTGAATAATATTCGAGATTTGGCGAGCTTTTCGAAATTATTCGAGATTATTTGTTTGTTGGACGCTATTCAAGAATATTCAGAATTTCTGAATGAATAATAAAATGATATAGAATTTTTGATTGTTCGAGATTTTCGATATTATTCGAGAATAGTCAAAATAATCAAAATTTTTGAGATTATTCGTGGTTTGACTGAATTTCTTAACGTTTCTTGCTATTATTCGAAGAGTCGAGACTTTTCGTTATATTGAAGATTAAATTATTCCTGAAATTTTCTAGATTTTTTCTAAAGAGTTGAGTTGCTTTTCGTCGAAATTATCCGAGATTATTGGATATTTTCGAGATTGAAAGTGTAACTGAAAAGTTATTTTGAGAAAATCGAATATTATTCGGGATTATAGGAATTTTGCGATTTTAGTCTAGATTTTCCGAGGTTATTCGGGATTAATTCGAGCATAATGTTCGCAATTTTCGAGGCTATTGGAAATGATTGAAGATTATTTGAAGTTTGTTGAGGTTATTTAGGATTATTTCGAGATTACTGAATATAATTTGATATTTTGCGAGATTTTCGGAATTATTTAAAATTCGGTTTCCTTTTTAAATAAAATTTGCAATTTTTTGAGGCTATTTGAGATTATTCGAGATTTTCGGTGTTATAGCTACGAGAATATTTAACATGTTCAACATTTTTTGAGGGTTTTCGTAGTTGGCATTCGATTTTTTTTTCGATACTATTCGATGAATATTGGAGCTTAAACACAGAGCAATTATACAATTGGGTAATTTGAACTATTGTTTGGAATGTTTCGAGATTTTTGGAGGTTATTCGACATTTCCCTGATCTTTCGGAATTTTGTGAGATTACTTGGATTTATTGAAGATATTCGGTAGTAAGAAATTATTCGCGATATTGTGATATGTTGAAATAATCTCGGATTATCGAATAGTTTCGAGATTATTTGCAAATACATATTCATGATTTTATCAAGACTTTTCAAGAATATCGAAGATTATTCATGGTTATTCGGGATTATTCGAGCATCTATTTGGAATTTTTGAGAATATTCTCTCGAGATTATTCGAAATTATTGGAGATTATTTGAAATTTTCCAGTTTATTTGGGATTATTTCGAGATAACTGAATATTATTGGTTTGTTGGACGCTATTCCAGAATATTCAGTATATTCGGGAATTCCGAAATTATGTATTCTTGTTTTTATGTACAATCCTTGATTTTCATTTTGAGATGACATGAATATTATTCGAGATTTTAGAAATTTCTCGATTTTAGTCAATATTTTTCGAGATTTTTTGAAAATATACGTGGTTTAATCAAGATTGAAGATAATATTCGTGGTTATTGGGATAACATTTTAAAATTTAAAATTTTTTTGTTGGACGCTAAACGAGAATATTTAATGTTTTTGGGTGTTCCGAAATTATTCTGATTATTAGAGATTTTCGATTTTATTCGAGAATAGTTAAAATATTAAAAAAAATCGAGATTTTTCGTGGTTTGCTTGATTGAGTTTCGTAATTTAAAAATTTTCGATTATTATTGGAGCTTACACAGAGCACTTATATATACTTTTGGGTATTTGACTATTTTTATTCCATTATTTCGAATGTTTCGAGATTTTTGAGGTTATTCAATATTCTAAACTTTTGGGTAATTTGAGCTAACATTTGTAGTACATATTTCAATAGATTTTGAGTCATAAGAGATGTTTCAGTTTTTTTTTAAGAATATCGAAGATTATTCGTGGCTCGGGATTATTCGAGCATGTTTGAAATTTTTGACTCTCTCGAGATTATTTGAAATTTTCGAGTTTATATGGGATAATTTCGAGATTACTGAATAATATTCAAGATTTGGCGAGATTTTCGAAATTATTCGAGATTATTTGTTTGTTGGACGCTATTCAAGAATATTCAGAATTTTTGATTATTCGAGATTTTCGGTGTTATTCAAGAATAGTCAAAATATTCAAAATTTTTGAGATTATTCGTGGTTTGATTGAATTTCTTAATATTTCTTGTTATTATTCGGAGAGTCGAGACTTTTCGTGAATATTGAAGATTAAAGCGTTGAATTGTTTGTCGTCGAAATTATTGGGAATTTTCGAGACTATTGGAAATTATTGAAGATTATTTGAATTTTTTGAGGTTATTTGGGATTATTTCGATATTACTGAATAGTATTTGAGATTTTGCGAGATTTTCGAAATTATTCGTTTGTTGTAGTTTTTCTTTTTAAATAAAATTTGCAATTTTATGAGGCTGTCTGAGATTATTCGAGATTTTCGGTATTATAGCTGCGAGAATATTCAAAATGTTCAACATTTTTTGAGGGTTTTCGTAGTTGGCATTCCATTTTTTTTTTCGATACTTTTCGATGAATATTGGAGCTTAAACACAGAGCAATTATACAATTGGGTAATTTGAACTATTATTAGGAATGTTTCGAGATTTTTGGAGGTTATTCGATATTTCCCTGATATTTCGAAATTTTGTGAGATTACTTGGATTTATTGAAGATATTCGGTAGTAAGAAATTACTCGCGATATTGTGATACGTTGAAATAATCTCGGATTATCGGATATTTTCGAGATTGTTTGCAAATACAAATGATTTTATCAAGACTTTTCAAGAATATCGAAGATAATTCATGGTTATTCTGGATTATTCGAGCACATATATGGAATTTTTGAGAACATTCTCTCGAGATTATTCGAAATTATTGGAGATTTTTTGAAATTTTCCAGTTTATTTGGGATTAATTAGAGATAACTGAATATTTTCCGAAATTTTCGAAATTGTTAAACATTATTGGTTTGTTGGACGCTATTCCAGAATATTCAGAATATTCGGGAAATCCGACATTAGGTATTCTTGTTTTTATGTATAATTGTTGATTTTCATATTGAGATGACATGAATATTATTCGAGATTTTAGAGATTTTAATTGGTTTAAATCAAGATTGAAGATATATTCGTGGTTATTGGGATACAATTTTAAAATTTAAAATTTTTTTGTTGGCCGCTTAACGAGAATATTTAATGTTTTTGGGTGTTCCGAAATTGTTCTGATTATTCGAGATTTTAGAATTTTATTCGAGAATAGTCAAAATGTTAAAAAAAAAATCGAGATTTTTCGTGGTTTGCTTGATTGAGTTTCGTAATTTAAAAATGTTCGATTATTATTGGAGCTTACACAGAGCACTTATACATACTTTTGGGTATTTGACTATTTTTATTCCATTATTTCGAATGTTTCAAGATTTTTGAGGTTATTCAATATTCTACACTTTTGGGTAATTTGAGCTAACATTTGTAGTGTTTCGATTGTTTTTAGGTCATAAGAGTTGTTTCAGTTTTTTCAAGAATATCGAAGATTATTTGTGGTTAATTGGGATTATTCGAGCATAAGTTGGAAATTTTTGACTCTCACGAGATTATTTGAAATTTTCGAGTTTATATGGGATAATTTCGAGATTACTGAATAATATTCGAGATTTGGCGAGCTTTTCGAAATTATTCGAGATTATTTGTTTGTTGGACGCTATTCAAGAATATTCAGAATTTCTGAATGAATAATAAAATGATATAGAATTTTTGATTGTTCGAGATTTTCGATATTATTCGAGAATAGTCAAAATAATCAAAATTTTTGAGATTATTCGTGGTTTGACTGAATTTCTTAACGTTTCTTGCTATTATTCGAAGAGTCGAGACTTTTCGTTATATTGAAGATTAAATTATTCCTGAAATTTTCTAGATTTTTTCTAAAGAGTTGAGTTGCTTTTCGTCGAAATTATCCGAGATTATTGGATATTTTCGAGATTGAAAGTGTAACTGAAAAGTTATTTTGAGAAAATCGAATATTATTCGGGATTATAGGAATTTTGCGATTTTAGTCTAGATTTTCCGAGGTTATTCGGGATTAATTCGAGCATAATGTTCGCAATTTTCGAGGCTATTGGAAATGATTGAAGATTATTTGAAGTTTGTTGAGGTTATTTAGGATTATTTCGAGATTACTGAATATAATTTGATATTTTGCGAGATTTTCGGAATTATTTAAAATTCGGTTTCCTTTTTAAATAAAATTTGCAATTTTTTGAGGCTATTTGAGATTATTCGAGATTTTCGGTGTTATAGCTACGAGAATATTTAACATGTTCAACATTTTTTGAGGGTTTTCGTAGTTGGCATTCGATTTTTTTTTCGATACTATTCGATGAATATTGGAGCTTAAACACAGAGCAATTATACAATTGGGTAATTTGAACTATTGTTTGGAATGTTTCGAGATTTTTGGAGGTTATTCGACATTTCCCTGATCTTTCGGAATTTTGTGAGATTACTTGGATTTATTGAAGATATTCGGTAGTAAGAAATTATTCGCGATATTGTGATATGTTGAAATAATCTCGGATTATCGAATAGTTTCGAGATTATTTGCAAATACATATTCATGATTTTATCAAGACTTTTCAAGAATATCGAAGATTATTCATGGTTATTCGGGATTATTCGAGCATCTATTTGGAATTTTTGAGAATATTCTCTCGAGATTATTCGAAATTATTGGAGATTATTTGAAATTTTCCAGTTTATTTGGGATTATTTCGAGATAACTGAATATTATTGGTTTGTTGGACGCTATTCCAGAATATTCAGTATATTCGGGAATTCCGAAATTATGTATTCTTGTTTTTATGTACAATCCTTGATTTTCATTTTGAGATGACATGAATATTATTCGAGATTTTAGAAATTTCTCGATTTTAGTCAATATTTTTCGAGATTTTTTGAAAATATACGTGGTTTAATCAAGATTGAAGATAATATTCGTGGTTATTGGGATAACATTTTAAAATTTAAAATTTTTTTGTTGGACGCTAAACGAGAATATTTAATGTTTTTGGGTGTTCCGAAATTATTCTGATTATTAGAGATTTTCGATTTTATTCGAGAATAGTTAAAATATTAAAAAAAATCGAGATTTTTCGTGGTTTGCTTGATTGAGTTTCGTAATTTAAAAATTTTCGATTATTATTGGAGCTTACACAGAGCACTTATATATACTTTTGGGTATTTGACTATTTTTATTCCATTATTTCGAATGTTTCGAGATTTTTGAGGTTATTCAATATTCTAAACTTTTGGGTAATTTGAGCTAACATTTGTAGTACATATTTCAATAGATTTTGAGTCATAAGAGATGTTTCAGTTTTTTTTTAAGAATATCGAAGATTATTCGTGGCTCGGGATTATTCGAGCATGTTTGAAATTTTTGACTCTCTCGAGATTATTTGAAATTTTCGAGTTTATATGGGATAATTTCGAGATTACTGAATAATATTCAAGATTTGGCGAGATTTTCGAAATTATTCGAGATTATTTGTTTTATGTTGTTATTATTCGAGATTTTCGGTGTTATTCAAGAATAGTCAAAATATTCAAAATTTTTGAGATTATTCGTGGTTTGATTGAATTTCTTAATATTTCTTGTTATTATTCGGAGAGTCGAGACTTTTCGTGAATATTGAAGATTAAAGCGTTGAATTGTTTGTCGTCGAAATTATTGGGAATTTTCGAGACTATTGGAAATTATTGAAGATTATTTGAATTTTTTGAGGTTATTTGGGATTATTTCGATATTACTGAATAGTATTTGAGATTTTGCGAGATTTTCGAAATTATTCGTTTGTTGTAGTTTTTCTTTTTAAATAAAATTTGCAATTTTATGAGGCTGTCTGAGATTATTCGAGATTTTCGGTATTATAGCTGCGAGAATATTCAAAATGTTCAACATTTTTTGAGGGTTTTCGTAGTTGGCATTCCATTTTTTTTTTCGATACTTTTCGATGAATATTGGAGCTTAAACACAGAGCAATTATACAATTGGGTAATTTGAACTATTATTAGGAATGTTTCGAGATTTTTGGAGGTTATTCGATATTTCCCTGATATTTCGAAATTTTGTGAGATTACTTGGATTTATTGAAGATATTCGGTAGTAAGAAATTACTCGCGATATTGTGATACGTTGAAATAATCTCGGATTATCGGATATTTTCGAGATTGTTTGCAAATACAAATGATTTTATCAAGACTTTTCAAGAATATCGAAGATAATTCATGGTTATTCTGGATTATTCGAGCACATATATGGAATTTTTGAGAACATTCTCTCGAGATTATTCGAAATTATTGGAGATTTTTTGAAATTTTCCAGTTTATTTGGGATTAATTAGAGATAACTGAATATTTTCCGAAATTTTCGAAATTGTTAAACATTATTGGTTTGTTGGACGCTATTCCAGAATATTCAGAATATTCGGGAAATCCGACATTAGGTATTCTTGTTTTTATGTATAATTGTTGATTTTCATATTGAGATGACATGAATATTATTCGAGATTTTAGAGATTTTAATTGGTTTAAATCAAGATTGAAGATATATTCGTGGTTATTGGGATACAATTTTAAAATTTAAAATTTTTTTGTTGGCCGCTTAACGAGAATATTTAATGTTTTTGGGTGTTCCGAAATTGTTCTGATTATTCGAGATTTTAGAATTTTATTCGAGAATAGTCAAAATGTTAAAAAAAAAATCGAGATTTTTCGTGGTTTGCTTGATTGAGTTTCGTAATTTAAAAATGATCGATTATTATTGGAGCTTACACAGAGCACTTATACATACTTTTGGGTATTTGACTATTTTTATTCCATTATTTCGAATGTTTCAAGATTTTTGAGGTTATTCAATATTCTACACTTTTGGGTAATTTGAGCTAACATTTGTAGTGTTTCGATTGTTTTTAGGTCATAAGAGTTGTTTCAGTTTTTTCAAGAATATCGAAGATTATTTGTGGTTAATTGGGATTATTCGAGCATAAGTTGGAAATTTTTGACTCTCACGAGATTATTTGAAATTTTCGAGTTTATATGGGATAATTTCGAGATTACTGAATAATATTCGAGATTTGGCGAGCTTTTCGAAATTATTCGAGATTATTTGTTTGTTGGACGCTATTCAAGAATATTCAGAATTTCTGAATGAATAATAAAATGATATAGAATTTTTGATTGTTCGAGATTTTCGATATTATTCGAGAATAGTCAAAATAATCAAAATTTTTGAGATTATTCGTGGTTTGACTGAATTTCTTAACGTTTCTTGCTATTATTCGAAGAGTCGAGACTTTTCGTTATATTGAAGATTAAATTATTCCTGAAATTTTCTAGATTTTTTCTAAAGAGTTGAGTTGCTTTTCGTCGAAATTATCCGAGATTATTGGATATTTTCGAGATTGAAAGTGTAACTGAAAAGTTATTTTGAGAAAATCGAATATTATTCGGGATTATAGGAATTTTGCGATTTTAGTCTAGATTTTCCGAGGTTATTCGGGATTAATTCGAGCATAATGTTCGCAATTTTCGAGGCTATTGGAAATGATTGAAGATTATTTGAAGTTTGTTGAGGTTATTTAGGATTATTTCGAGATTACTGAATATAATTTGATATTTTGCGAGATTTTCGGAATTATTTAAAATTCGGTTTCCTTTTTAAATAAAATTTGCAATTTTTTGAGGCTATTTGAGATTATTCGAGATTTTCGGTGTTATAGCTACGAGAATATTTAACATGTTCAACATTTTTTGAGGGTTTTCGTAGTTGGCATTCGATTTTTTTTTCGATACTATTCGATGAATATTGGAGCTTAAACACAGAGCAATTATACAATTGGGTAATTTGAACTATTGTTTGGAATGTTTCGAGATTTTTGGAGGTTATTCGACATTTCCCTGATCTTTCGGAATTTTGTGAGATTACTTGGATTTATTGAAGATATTCGGTAGTAAGAAATTATTCGCGATATTGTGATATGTTGAAATAATCTCGGATTATCGAATAGTTTCGAGATTATTTGCAAATACATATTCATGATTTTATCAAGACTTTTCAAGAATATCGAAGATTATTCATGGTTATTCGGGATTATTCGAGCATCTATTTGGAATTTTTGAGAATATTCTCTCGAGATTATTCGAAATTATTGGAGATTATTTGAAATTTTCCAGTTTATTTGGGATTATTTCGAGATAACTGAATATTATTGGTTTGTTGGACGCTATTCCAGAATATTCAGTATATTCGGGAATTCCGAAATTATGTATTCTTGTTTTTATGTACAATCCTTGATTTTCATTTTGAGATGACATGAATATTATTCGAGATTTTAGAAATTTCTCGATTTTAGTCAATATTTTTCGAGATTTTTTGAAAATATACGTGGTTTAATCAAGATTGAAGATAATATTCGTGGTTATTGGGATAACATTTTAAAATTTAAAATTTTTTTGTTGGACGCTAAACGAGAATATTTAATGTTTTTGGGTGTTCCGAAATTATTCTGATTATTAGAGATTTTCGATTTTATTCGAGAATAGTTAAAATATTAAAAAAAATCGAGATTTTTCGTGGTTTGCTTGATTGAGTTTCGTAATTTAAAAATTTTCGATTATTATTGGAGCTTACACAGAGCACTTATATATACTTTTGGGTATTTGACTATTTTTATTCCATTATTTCGAATGTTTCGAGATTTTTGAGGTTATTCAATATTCTAAACTTTTGGGTAATTTGAGCTAACATTTGTAGTACATATTTCAATAGATTTTGAGTCATAAGAGATGTTTCAGTTTTTTTTTAAGAATATCGAAGATTATTCGTGGCTCGGGATTATTCGAGCATGTTTGAAATTTTTGACTCTCTCGAGATTATTTGAAATTTTCGAGTTTATATGGGATAATTTCGAGATTACTGAATAATATTCAAGATTTGGCGAGATTTTCGAAATTATTCGAGATTATTTGTTTGTTGGACGCTATTCAAGAATATTCAGAATTTTTGATTATTCGAGATTTTCGGTGTTATTCAAGAATAGTCAAAATATTCAAAATTTTTGAGATTATTCGTGGTTTGATTGAATTTCTTAATATTTCTTGTTATTATTCGGAGAGTCGAGACTTTTCGTGAATATTGAAGATTAAAGCGTTGAATTGTTTGTCGTCGAAATTATTGGGAATTTTCGAGACTATTGGAAATTATTGAAGATTATTTGAATTTTTTGAGGTTATTTGGGATTATTTCGATATTACTGAATAGTATTTGAGATTTTGCGAGATTTTCGAAATTATTCGTTTGTTGTAGTTTTTCTTTTTAAATAAAATTTGCAATTTTATGAGGCTGTCTGAGATTATTCGAGATTTTCGGTATTATAGCTGCGAGAATATTCAAAATGTTCAACATTTTTTGAGGGTTTTCGTAGTTGGCATTCCATTTTTTTTTTCGATACTTTTCGATGAATATTGGAGCTTAAACACAGAGCAATTATACAATTGGGTAATTTGAACTATTATTAGGAATGTTTCGAGATTTTTGGAGGTTATTCGATATTTCCCTGATATTTCGAAATTTTGTGAGATTACTTGGATTTATTGAAGATATTCGGTAGTAAGAAATTACTCGCGATATTGTGATACGTTGAAATAATCTCGGATTATCGGATATTTTCGAGATTGTTTGCAAATACAAATGATTTTATCAAGACTTTTCAAGAATATCGAAGATAATTCATGGTTATTCTGGATTATTCGAGCACATATATGGAATTTTTGAGAACATTCTCTCGAGATTATTCGAAATTATTGGAGATTTTTTGAAATTTTCCAGTTTATTTGGGATTAATTAGAGATAACTGAATATTTTCCGAAATTTTCGAAATTGTTAAACATTATTGGTTTGTTGGACGCTATTCCAGAATATTCAGAATATTCGGGAAATCCGACATTAGGTATTCTTGTTTTTATGTATAATTGTTGATTTTCATATTGAGATGACATGAATATTATTCGAGATTTTAGAGATTTTAATTGGTTTAAATCAAGATTGAAGATATATTCGTGGTTATTGGGATACAATTTTAAAATTTAAAATTTTTTTGTTGGCCGCTTAACGAGAATATTTAATGTTTTTGGGTGTTCCGAAATTGTTCTGATTATTCGAGATTTTAGAATTTTATTCGAGAATAGTCAAAATGTTAAAAAAAAAATCGAGATTTTTCGTGGTTTGCTTGATTGAGTTTCGTAATTTAAAAATTTTCGATTATTATTGGAGCTTACACAGAGCACTTATACATACTTTTGGGTATTTGACTATTTTTATTCCATTATTTCGAATGTTTCAAGATTTTTGAGGTTATTCAATATTCTACACTTTTGGGTAATTTGAGCTAACATTTGTAGTGTTTCGATTGTTTTTAGGTCATAAGAGTTGTTTCAGTTTTTTCAAGAATATCGAAGATTATTTGTGGTTAATTGGGATTATTCGAGCATAAGTTGGAAATTTTTGACTCTCACGAGATTATTTGAAATTTTTAAGTTTATATGGGATAATTTCGAGATTACTGAATAATATTCGAGATTTGGCGAGCTTTTCGAAATTATTCGAGATTATTTGTTTGTTGGACGCTATTCAAGAATATTCAGAATTTCTGAATGAATAATAAAATGAAATAGAATTTTTGATTATTCGAGATTTTCGATATTATTCGAGAATAGTTAAAATATTCAAAATTTTTGAGATTATTCATGGTTTGATTGTATTTCTTAACTTTTCTTGCTATTATTCGAAGGATTGAGACTTTTCGTGAATATTGAAGATTAAATTATTCCGGAAATTTTCTAGTTTTTTCTAAAGCGTCGAGATGTTTTCGTCGAAATTATACGAGATTATTGGGAATTTTCGAGATTAAAAGTGTAACTGAAGAGTTATTTTGAGAAAATCGAATATTATTGTGGATTATAGAAGTTTCGCGATTTTAGTCTAGATTTTCAGAGGTTATTCGGGATTATTGGAGCATATTGTTCAAAATTTTCGAGGCTATTGGAAATGATTGAAGATTATTTGAAATTTTTTGAGGTTATTTGGGATTATTTCGAGATTACTGAATATTATTTGATATTTTGCGAGCTTTTCGAAATTATTCGATATTATTCATTTGTTGCAGGTTTCATTTTTAAATAAAATTTGCAATTTTTTGGAGCTGTTTGAGATTATTCGAGATTTTCGGTATTATAGCTACGAGAATATTCAAAATGTTCAACATTTTTTGAGGGTTTTCGTAGTTGGCATTCCATTTTTTTTCGATACTATTCGATGAATATTGGAGCTTAAACACAGAGCAATTATACAATTGGATAATTTGAACTATTATTTGGAATATTTCGAGATTTTTGGAGGTTATTCGATATTTCCCTGATATTTCGAAATTTTTTGAGATTACTTGGATTTATTGAAGATATTCGGTAATAAGAAATTATTCGTGAAATACATATACATGATTTCATCAAGACTTTCCAAGAATATCGAAGATTATTCATGGTTATTCAGGATTATTCGAGCACCTATTGGAGATTATTTGAAACTTTCCAGTTTTGGGATTATTTCGAGATAACTGAATATTATCCGAAATTTTCGAAATTGTTAAATATTATTGGTTTGTTGGACGCTATTCCAGAATATTCTCTAAACGAGAATATTTAATGTTTTTGGGTGTTCCGAAATTATTCCGATTATTCCAGATTTTCGAATTTTACTCGAGAATAGTCAAAATGTTAAAAAAAAAATCGAGATTTTTCGTGGTTTGCTTGATTGAGTTTTGTAATTTAAAAATGTTCGATTATTATTGGAGCTTACACAGATTACTTATACATTCATACATACTTTTGGGTATTTGACTATTTTTATTCCATTATTTCGAATGTTTCGAGATTTTTGAGGTTATTCAATATTCCACACTTTTGGGTAATTTGAGCTAACATTTGTAGTGTTTCGATAGTTTTTGGGTCATAAGAGATGTTCCAGTTTTTTTTTAAGAATATCGAAGATTATTCGTGGCTCGGGATTATTCGAGCATGTTTGAAATTTTTGACTCTCTCGAGATTATTTGAAATTTTCGAGTTTATATGGGATAATTTCGAGATTACTGAATAATATTCAAGATTTGGCGAGATTTTCGAAATTATTCGAGATTATTTGTTTGTTGGACGCTATTCAAGAATATTCAGAATTTTTGATTATTCGAGATTTTCGGTGTTATTCAAGAATAGTCAAAATATTCAAAATTTTTGAGATTATTCGTGGTTTGATTGAATTTCTTAATATTTCTTGTTATTATTCGGAGAGTCGAGACTTTTCGTGAATATTGAAGATTAAATTATTCCAGAAATCTTCTAGTTTTTTCTAAAGCGTTGAATTGTTTGTCGTCGAAATTATTGGGAATTTTCGAGACTATTGGAAATTATTGAAGATTATTTGAATTTTTTGAGGTTATTTGGGATTATTTCGATATTACTGAATAGTATTTGAGATTTTGCGAGATTTTCGAAATTATTCGTTTGTTGTAGTTTTTCTTTTTAAATAAAATTTGCAATTTTATGAGGCTGTCTGAGATTATTCGAGATTTTCGGTATTATAGCTGCGAGAATATTCAAAATGTTCAACATTTTTTGAGGGTTTTCGTAGTTGGCATTCCATTTTTTTTTTCGATACTTTTCGATGAATATTGGAGCTTAAACACAGAGCAATTATACAATTGGGTAATTTGAACTATTATTTGGAATGTTTCGAGATTTTTGGAGGTTATTCGATATTTCCCTGATATTTCGAAATTTTGTGAGATTACTTGGATTTATTGAAGATATTCGGTAGTAAGAAATTACTCGCGATATTGTGATACGTTGAAATAATCTCGGATTATCGGATATTTTCGAGATTGTTTGCAAATACAAATGATTTTATCAAGACTTTTCAAGAATATCGAAGATAATTCATGGTTATTCTGGATTATTCGAGCACATATATGGAATTTTTGAGAACATTCTCTCGAGATTATTCGAAATTATTGGAGATTTTTTGAAATTTTCCAGTTTATTTGGGATTAATTAGAGATAACTGAATATTATCCGAAATTTTCGAAATTGTTAAACATTATTGGTTTGTTGGACGCTATTCCAGAATATTCAGAATATTCGGGAAATCCGACATTAGGTATTCTTGTTTTTATGTATAATTGTTGATTTTCATATTGAGATGACATGAATATTATTCGAGATTTTAGAGATTTTAATTGGTTTAAATCAAGATTGAAGATATATTCGTGGTTATTGGGATACAATTTTAAAATTTAAAATTTTTTTGTTGGCCGCTTAACGAGAATATTTAATGTTTTTGGGTGTTCCGAAATTGTTCTGATTATTCGAGATTTTAGAATTTTATTCGAGAATAGTCAAAATGTTAAAAAAAAATCGAGATTTTTCGTGGTTTGCTTGATTGAGTTTCGTAATTTAAAAATGTTCGATTATTATTGGAGCTTACACAGAGCACTTATACATACTTTTGGGTATTTGACTATTTTTATTCCATTATTTCGAATGTTTCAAGATTTTTGAGGTTATTCAATATTCTACACTTTTGGGTAATTTGAGCTAACATTTGTAGTGTTTCGATTGTTTTTAGGTCATAAGAGTTGTTTCAGTTTTTTCAAGAATATCGAAGATTATTTGTGGTTAATTGGGATTATTCGAGCATAAGTTGGAAATTTTTGACTCTCACGAGATTATTTGAAATTTTCGAGTTTATATGGGATAATTTCGAGATTACTGAATAATATTCGAGATTTGGCGAGCTTTTCGAAATTATTCGAGATTATTTGTTTGTTGGACGCTATTCAAGAATATTCAGAATTTCTGAATGAATAATAAAATGATATAGAATTTTTGATTATTCGAGATTTTCGATATTATTCGAGAATAGTCAAAATAATCAAAATTTTTGAGATTATTCGTGGTTTGACTGAATTTCTTAACGTTTCTTGCTATTATTCGAAGAGTCGAGACTTTTCGTTATATTGAAGATTAAATTATTCCTGAAATTTTCTAGATTTTTTCTAAAGAGTTGAGTTGCTTTTCGTCGAAATTATCCGAGATTATTGGATATTTTCGAGATTGAAAGTGTAACTGAAAAGTTATTTTGAGAAAATCGAATATTATTCGGGATTATAGGAATTTTGCGATTTTAGTCTAGATTTTCCGAGGTTATTCGGGATTAATTCGAGCATAATGTTCGCAATTTTCGAGGCTATTGGAAATGATTGAAGATTATTTGAAGTTTGTTGAGGTTATTTAGGATTATTTCGAGATTACTGAATATAATTTGATATTTTGCGAGATTTTCGGAATTATTTAAAATTCGGTTTCCTTTTTAAATAAAATTTGCAATTTTTTGAGGCTATTTGAGATTATTCGAGATTTTCGGTGTTATAGCTACGACAATATTCAACATGTTCAACATTTTTTGAGGGTTTTCGTAGTTGGCATTCGATTTTTTTTTCGATACTATTCGATGAATATTGGAGCTTAAACACAGAGCAATTATACAATTGGGTAATTTGAACTATTATTTGGAATATTTCGAGGTTTTTGGAGGTTATTCGATATTTCCCTGATCTTTCGGAATTTTGTGAGATTACTTGGATCTATTGAAGATATTCGGTAGTAAGAAATTATTCGCGATATTGTGATATGTTGAAATAATCTGGGATTATCGAATATTTTCTAGATTATTTGTAAATACATATTCATGATTTTATCAAAACTGTTCAAGAATATCGAAGATTATTCATGGTTGTTCGGGATTATTCGAGCATCTATTTGGAATTTTTGAGAATATTCTCTCGAGATTATTCGAAATTATTGGAGATTATTTGAAATTTTCCAGTTTATTTGGGATTATTTCGAGATAACTGAATATTATTGGTTTGTTGGACGCTATTCCAGAATATTCAGAATATTCGGGAATTCCGAAATTATGTATTCTTGTTTTTATGTACAATCCTTGATTTTCATTTTGAGATGACATGAATATTATTCGAGATTTTAGAAATTTTTCGATTTAGTCAATATTTTTCGAGATTTTTTGAAAATATACGTGGTTTAATCAAGATTGAAGATAATATTCGTGGTTATTGGGATAACATTTTAAAATTTAAAATTTTTTTGTTGGACGCTAAACGAGAATATTTAATGTTTTTGGGAGTTCCGAAAATATTCTGATTATCCGAGATTTTCGATTTTATTCGAGAATAGTCAAAATGTTAAAAAAAATCGAGAATTTTTGTGGTTTGCTTGATTGAGTTTCGTAATTTAAAAATTTTCGATTATTATTGGAGCTTACACAGAGCACTTAAACATACTTTTGGGTATTTGACTATTTTATTCCATTATTTCGAATGTTTCGAGATTTTTGAGGTTATCCAATATTCTACACTTTTGGGTAATTTGAGCTAACATTTGTAGTATTTCGATAGTTTTTGGGTCATAAGAGATGTTCCATTTTTTTCAAGAAAATCGAATATTATTCGTGGATGATCGGGATTATTCGAGCATGTTTACAATTTTTGACTCTCTCGAGATTATTTGGAATTTTCGAGTTTATATGGAATAATTTCGAGATTACTGAATAATATTCGAGATTTGTCGAGATTTTCGAAATTATTCGAGATTATTTGTTTGTTGGATGCTATTCAAGAATATTTAGAATTTTTGGGAATTCCGAAATTATTTTGATTTTTTATATAGAATTTTTGATTATTCGAGATTTTCGATATTATTCGAGAATAATCAAAATATTCAAAATTTTTGAGATTATTCGTGGTTTGATTGAATTTCTTGTTATTATTCGAAGAGTCGAGACTTTTCGGCAATACTGAAAATTAAATTATTCCTGAAATTTTCTATTTTTTTCGAAAGCGTTGTGTTGTTTGTCGTCGAAATTATCCGAGACTATTGGGAATTTTCGAGATTATTTCAGTTATTTTGAGAAAATCGAATATTATTCGGGAGTATGGAAATTTCGCGATTTTAGTCCAGATTTTCCGAGGTTACTTTAAAATATTCGTGGTCTAAAGAAGATTTTTCAAGAATATCAAAGATTGTTCATGGTTATTCGGGATTATTCGAGTACCTATTTGAAATTTTTGAGAATTCTCTCCAGAGATTACTCGAAATTATTGGAGATTATTTGAAATTTTCCAGTTTTGGGATTATTTCGAGATAACTGAATATTATCCGAAATTTTCGAAATTGTTAGATATTATTGGTTTGTTGGACGCTATTCCAGAAAATTCAGAATATTCGGGAGTTCCGAAATAATTCTTGTTTTTATGTAAAATTTTTGATTTTCAAGATTCATCGTGATATACTTGATTGAGTTTCTGAATGCCCCTTAATATTATTTCATGAAGCAGAGGTTATTCGATAGTTCCAACACTTTTCGAGGCTATTAAGATTATTCGGAATTATTGGAGAGATTATTTGAGTTTCTCCACAATATTGAATTTTATTTAATTGTTCGAAATTATTCCCGATATTTTCTAGATTTTTCTAAAGCGTTGAGTTGCTTTTCGTCGAAATTATCACGTATTATTGAAAAGTTTCTAGATTTTTGAAATTATTTCGAGATAACCGAATATTAGTCCAGATTTTAGAATTTTTCAATGTTAGTCCGTGTTTTTGCAATATTATTCGAAAATGTTATGGAATCCGACATTTTCGAGAAATGTACGATCAGCGTTTAGATGTTCCAGATTATTCAAGAATATTGAAGATTGTTCGGGGTTATACAGGATTATTCGAATATATTCGTATTTATTTAAGAGATTAATGGAGGTTTTCGAGATTTTGCGCGAATATTGAATATTATTCGATAGTACGAAATTATTCGCGACATTTTAATATTTTTTAGATTTTTCTAGTCTTTTCGAGTTGCTTCTCGTCGAAATTATCAGAGATTATTGGAAAGTTTCGAGATTACTTCGAGATATTCTATCTTGAATAATATTTCGAAGTAATTTCAAATAATCTCGAAACTTTCCAATAATCTCAGATAATTTCGACGATAAGTAACTTAATTTAGAACTTGTGAGATTGTTCGAAAATATTCGTAGTTCTATCAAGGTTTTGAGATTAGTCGATATTTGCATTGATTTGCTTGTCATCTAAATTATTAGAAATGACTGAGATTACTGAATACAGTTGACTGTTTTCGAGATTAATCGAATATGGATTTTCTGAAGATTTTCGAAATTTGTCTTGTCTTGTATGGTATTGAGTGGCGCTTGGTATATAAGGAGCGTTTAGATAGATGTATATTTTAAAGGATTTAGAGGTTATTTGAAATTTTCGAGTTTATTTGGGGTTTTGAAATTATTCGAGATTATCGGTGTTAATTTAGAACACTTGAAATATTTGCTTGACTTTAAGTTTCTTTATAATCACATTTTTCAAGCTATTATTTGAAATGTTTCGAATTTTTGAGCTTATTCGATTTATCCAATATTTTTTTGAGGCTTTTGAGATTATTCGGAATTATTTAAGAGATAGGAGGATCGACATTTTTTAAAAATAAAGAAGATCAGCCGATAGTATAGAAAAGTGTTTGGAAGTAGTTGGCTATTGGCGTGCCAATAAAAGAATTTGTTTATATAATTGCTTTTTTGCGTGCCAAACTAATTTCGTAAAATAATTTTTTATTTAAGTGAATTATTAAGGATCAGCCAGAATCGGGCTCATATACGCCAAATTTTTGTTTTGTTTTCCAACGCAAATTTTCTCGGAATCGGGCCCAAAATCATAACCCAAAACAATTGTCTTTGGCCGTTTTGTTCCTAATTATTGATATAATATTCATATTTGAAAATACACACTCACAATGGTATATTACAGGAAATTCTTTTACTTCAGCTATTGTCAGCCGGCGCGCTAAAATTCTGTTATTCGATAATCTGGTATTTTGCTTAGAGCTTTTGGTTTATCACAAATTCACTAAATGGAAATATAAATCCAAATGAACGAACTTCTTTCATTTTAGAACAGTGGCGACTAGAATGACCACCAGACAAAATATCTTACATTGTAGCTCAGAGGAGGAGCCACAAAAATAATAATTTCAACAATTTAACTTTTTTCCATCTACAAACGTGCTACCTAGTACCATTTTGAGCTAGAGACGTATAGTAAGCTGGTTCTTGTAAAAAAAAAGGTTGACACATTTTTTAACTAATGGTATCAATCATAATATCATTAGTGGTGTTCCGCAATATTTCTTGAATTTGAATATTATTTTAATTAAAAAATCCGTCCCAAAATGATATGACCCATGAAATTCCTTAGAGCGTGAATAATTCGATTTTATATCAGGAACTATTTACAGAATCGGATTAATAACTTAGGTATCCAATTACAAAAAATTAATTGGCAAACGTGCTTGTTTCATTTAGTGCTGGAAATGTAGAATATGCATGGGTTGGTTCTAATCTAATTTCTTGATTTAAGATTTGAATTTGTGTACCAATGAATCATTAGAAGTGTTCCGGAATATTTGTTAAATTCTGGCCATGTTTTATTTAAGAAAGTTCATCCCTGCGCCAAACGGAAGTTTTTAGTTTATTGTTGGCTGTCGAAAATTTATACGTGGTTTGGTGTGCTGGAATGGAATGAAGTGCACAACTGTATTGAAAATGTTCAATGTTTTTCGCGTCTTCTATGAATAAACCAAGCAATTATCAGTGGTACAAACGTTTCAAATAGAGCCTTGAAGACGTTGAAGAAATGATAAGGCCGGTAAACACCCAAGCATACCAACAACCGCTCAACCCAAACACTTTTATGTATGTTTTGGGCATGAAAAGTGTGACAATAAAATTGTATCAAAATTGTTGAATTTCGACCAAAGCAATGCCTGATTAACATCGCTCAGAAGTTAGTGTAACAAGTCAACGGCGATCCAGAACTGTTCAAACGAGTTATATCTGGTAATCAAACATAGGAGTATACGAATAAGACATCTAAATTAAGACCCGACCGTCCCAATAGAAATTTCCTAAAGGGGCGCAATACCAAAAAAACCTAGTCAAATGCATGCGAAAGTTCTGCTCACTGTTTTTCTCGATTTCAACGGCATATTGTATCATGAATTCATACCATCAGGTCGCACCTGTTCGCGTTTGCGGTGAAACAACATGGCTCACAGTTTTGTGCTGCTTCGTAAATTGTTGGCCAAAAACGACATCGTTATGATGCTGAGCGCTCCAAACCTGTCAAATTGCTGAGCATAACAAAACTGTCTAACCTTTTTGACAGCCATAGTAAATTTTTTCGAGCTTTCCATACTTGTTGAAAATATTTGAAATTCATTCCAAAGATGGTTATAATTATGAGCAAATTAATTTCATAGTTTCTCATTTTTCAGCATTTCGATATTTGAGCTTTATTAAAACTCTAAAAACGCATTTTTCATTTTTTGTTGGAGCCTACAATAAAAGTAGATTTGAAACTTTTTTTTGGCGTGCCGGATAAATTTTTAAACGTGCCAAGTTTGGGGCACGTGATTCGTATTTGCGATAACTGGTATAGAACTATTCGCAATATTTTGATGTTTTCTTGATTTTTTAAGGGCATGAGTTGCTTATCGTTTCGAGGCAACGAAAATCCTATAAAATATCGAGAATCTGTAATCGTAGATGATTGGTTAAGGTTAGCTCAAAGAGTCGATAAGGAAATAAACAAAAAACAATTTGGATTTGCGTGTTTTGTCTTTGATTATTGCAGATTTCTTGTTACTTGCCAGATTTTTCTAAGTTCAATTCCAGTTTCTGAGCCATTAATTGGGTTTTAAGTGGCGTTGAATTGCTTCTCATCGAAATAATTAAGAGTTACATGAAATTTTCGTGAATATTGAATATTATTCGAGATTTTCGAAATTATTCGAGATTATTCGTTGGTCGAAGATTGTCGACGATAATTAGAATGTTCGGGAGTTTTGGAAGTATGTTGGGTTCTATAAATAATTTTTAAATTTTCGAAGCTTTCTGAGATTATTCGAGATTTTCGATATTAGGCGAGAATATTTTACAGATTTTTCGTGGTTTTGAGAATTTTGAGGTTATTCGATATTTCCAACATTTTTCGAGACTTTTGAGATGACTCGGAATTATTTAAGAGATTATGGGAGGTTTTCGAAATTTTTTCAAAACATTAAAGATAAGTCGATAGTACGGGATTAATCGCGATTATTTGATGTTTCTATTTTTTTCTAAAACGTTGAGTAGCTTGTTGTCGAAATTATCAGAGATTATTGGAAAGTTTTGAGATTATTTGAGATTGTTTCGAGATAACCAAATATTATTCGAGATTTTAGAATTTTTTCGATGTCAGTTAGAAATTTTCGAGATTTGTGCTTATGCACGTAGAAATACACTTATATCAGTTATATTCGAGTTTCAGACAGATTAGTTGAGTTTTACATCGCGGTTGTCTTGCAAAGCTTTAAGTTGCTTGCCGTCGAAATTATCAGATTTTATGCGATATTTTTGACATTATTTCGAGAATTCCGAATATTATTCGAGATTTCAAAAAATTTCGATTTTAGTCAAGATTATGCAAAATTATTCGAAAATGTTCGTTGTTTCATCAAGATTTGTCAAATTTTCTTTTTGGGTTCAGATTATTCAAGATATTCAAAATTATTCAGTTTTTTACGATTAGTCGAGATTTGCATTGAGTTGGTTGCTATCAAAATTATTAGAAAATTCTCGTATTTTCTAGTATATTTGGGATTATTTTGAGATTACTGACTATTATTCAACATTTTCGAAAAATACTTTGACATTCGTTTAGATTTTGCGAGATTTTCGAAATTGTTCGAGAATATTCGGTTGTTGGACGGCTACGGACCTTTTTGTGTCTAAGCCTGGTCCTAGTGGACCGCCACCCAAACCTAACGTTGTTGGAGGTTATTCGAAAATATTCAGAATTCTTCAGATTAATCGTTTCGAAATTAGTTGTTATGGTGGTTGGTGTGAGGATCGTTTATATGCATGATGTTACGAACTATTTAAGATATATTCTGGTTTTTATATAGGATTTTTGATTTATACAGATTTTTGAGATTAGTGGAAATTATTTAGATTACCTATTGGTGGTTTTCGAATTTTTTTAATATTTTATAGGGTTTCCTACGTTCTAAAGGGAGTTTTCGAGATATTAATCGATTTTTACAAGGCAGTTGTCATAGCTGAATCTTTCGAGATTATGGAATACTATTCGAGATTTTACATTTTTTTATTTTAATCGAGATTACTCAAAAATATTCGTGGATTTATCAAAATTTGTCGAGCTTTTTGATTGGAGTACGGATTATTCAAAATATTCGAAATTATTCGGGTTTTTGAGATTATTCGATAATTTGGGTTAAGTTGCTTGTTGATTTTCCCGATTTTCGTGTCTACGTGGAGATTGATTTCGAGATTACTGAATATTATTCGAGATTTTCGAAATTTCATCAAAAACTATTTGAAAATATTCGGAATTATATCCGATTCGATTATTTAATATGTTCGGAATTATTTTTTTATGTTTGACTTTTAAGTATTCGAGATTATTCGAGATTACCTATTCAACATTTTTGGTATTATTCGAACACAGTCAAAATCTTCGAAATTTTTTGGATGATTATTCGAGATTACATATTTGGATAATTCGATATATTATTTAGAATATTTAGAGATTTTTCGAGATTTGAAAGTTTTTCGAGATATTCCAGTTTATTCGAAGTTTTGATTGCGAGATATGAGTTTGTTCGAAATTTTGAAGAGTATATCAGAAGTTAATCGAGATTTTTGGCAATTTTGTGACGTTAGTCTGGATTTTGAGATATTTCTGGGTTATTCGAGCAAATTCGAAATTTTCAGAAGTTTCCGAGATTATCGAAAATTTTCGAGTTTTGAAAAATACTTTTTAGATTATTTGAATATGGTGCTGGGTGGCACTTCGTATTGGGAAAGATTATTTGCTTAATCATACGGATTATTCTAAATATTTGCGATTATTCTGGGTTTTCTAGTATTTATGACAGTGTGAGGTTTTTTTTAAGATCTGTAAAGGTTATTTGGAATTATTCGGGAACACTCGAAATATTTCGAGATTTTTGTGATTTGCATAATTTTAAAGTCTGGAATGTATAAAAATAGCGGTTAAATTTGTTAAGGCAGTACTTTGACTCCTCAAAAATGTCGGAAATTGAAGCGCAATAATTAATTTCAGACCACTTGTCTACCAACATTTCAATGCAAGACAATTTCACAAGTTACCTTGCAGCCAAATTTTTCGGAATTTTTCCGACTTCTATACAATCTGCCATGTCTGGTAAAGTTAAATTACCACCGAAATTGTCCTATAGTAATATTTTAATATTCAGAGGGGAGACGGAGAGGGGGCTGGGGTGAATGTAAAGTTTAGTCAGATAAAAGCTTTGGAAAAATGAAATAAGAGAGCTCAAATTTCAAATATTTTTGAGTGTACCTGGTACTTCATATCTACTGTTGAAATCGTCTTCGACACATTTATGTCTAAACCAAATTTACTACAAATAATCCTAGACGTTTGTCCCGTATATGCTGTAAAATAATATTTTTCTCGTTGTCAGTAAGAGTCTAGATTGTTAATTCATCAAAACAAAAGTTGACAAAAATAAAGCTCTCTGGCCAAAAAGTCTCTGTTACGCTTTAAGACGTGGTAAAATCTCTTTCAAATTCTGCACTGAATTAAAGTGGTTGCTAAATTAATAGCAAATATATTCTCATACCAAACCTGAATTTTCATTCAAGTTCGCTTTAATTCGTGTTAATCTTCAAATTACAATTCAAATTAAACATTTCTTTTCAAATTTAGCTCTATATCGATTGTCTGCCGTCAAAGTCGGTTCAGTTTTCTATTATCCACTAAGCTACCTAGCCTAACATTTGCTAATAATCACTAATTTTATTTTATATCGGTATGGATTTGTATAAAATTTGTTAAAACAATATTTGGATGGAGGAGTGTTATTTCTGTTGGGTTAGTATTTAGGACCTGTTCGGGATAAATCTCACATAATTCGTTATAGATTTTGTTTGTCTCGTTTTTTCTTTCAATATTCAATGGTCGAGATAAATAAATCATACAAATATACTGTACCTATAAATTGGGACTTTCGCCTTAACAGCTACATAATGGATTGGGTAAACCGGCCTTTGGATCACTGGAACAGCTTAAAGGTAATTTATATGATATTATATGTTTGTATATTTAACTATCGATATTCAACATTATTTTGACTAGAATTTCCTAAATAATTTTGCTTTTTTTCAAAACAACTCGCGGTAATTTACAAAACAACCTGTATAAAAATAAAAATGTGTAAGTATTTTAGGTATGTGTCTCATGTCCTCCGTTTATGTACAGTAAGTATATTAAAAAAAAAGTAACAAAATAAAATTTATCAACACACACAACATTTTTACATAAATAATTTATACATGGGACAAACAAACACACAACAAAAGCGGCACAGTGGTTCATGGCACAGCATCTTTTTTATCTGTTGTCGCCGTCGTTTTCTTTAGTGAAAATGAATTTTTAAATTTGCGTCTTGCCTCATCAAATTTTTGCATGGTGGTCGTTTTGATTTTTGGCGGTTTCACAAAATTTACCGATTTTGAATTGATTTTCTCAACATTTTCACCGCCCACCAATGGTTTGGGCGCCGATATAGCAGTCTCATACTCAATAATACGATTTTTAATTGAAATTTGTGGTACACTCGATTGTGACGTTAATGTATCTGCATTTGTATTTTCACCTTCCAACTTAACGAGATTACCGAGATGTTCATCAATTTTTGATTTTGCATTCTCATAATAGATTTGATCGATTTGACTTTTATCGGTGTGAAATTTTTTACGATTTATTGTTTCCGGTACTAAATCAAAATCGTCTATTGCGGCTACTGTTTCGAGGAAAAAACTATCGCTCGAGACTGATTTTTTTGGTTTGGTCAATGTGAAATCGGTTGGTTTGCGAATGGTTGTGAATGATGTTTTGCGCGTTTTAGGTATCGAATCGGTTTTCTTTATATAAATATTATTGTTGCAGTCTTGCTGGTAGTTTATACTGTCCTCACTGTGGGCACTGTTATTGAATGTGTATATTGATTGTTTGCTGCTGGAGGCGGTTGTTGGTAAATCTCGCATCGATAGGTTTGTGACGTTGAAACGGTTGCGCAAAAAGTTGGTAAATATCGGATTTTGAAAACTTTTTCGGGTGAGATCACGATCTATTGAATCGGCCGAAAACTCTTCGGAACTAATCGGTTCGTTATTACGATGCATATTTTTCTCAACAAATAAATTGTTTTCACTGTGCCACTTTGTTGTGGGTGGTAAAAGCATGCCATAACCAGGTGTTTGTGGTGGCGGCGGTGGTGGTGGTGGTGGTGCTACAGGCGGATAATATATTCCGGAACATGACGGTACGTGTTGTTGATGTACCGGAAT
This sequence comes from Tipula helvola, assembly GCA_963556165.1. Lineage (NCBI taxonomy): Eukaryota > Metazoa > Arthropoda > Insecta > Diptera > Tipulidae > Tipula > Tipula helvola. The sequence goes on along the minus strand of OY744483.1, from coordinate 72,905,940 downwards.
ATTAGACGGCAGTGGCGGAGGATAATAATAAGAGGATGATGGTGAAAAATGTTGTGATGAGGCTGAAGTTGCCGACAAACAACTAAATGAATTTGAATGATTTAATTTGTGCGGCGATGAAATATTTTGATGATGATCAATGTCAACCGTAACCAAATTAGATGAGGATGCATGTTTACGTTTTAATTTTTTTCCTAACATTAAACTATTGTCGTCGGGCCACTCGTCAATTGTGCCGTCATATACATTGTCACCGATTACGCCGCCACCACCAACAGCAGCAATATCATGCTTACTATTACTACGACTATTTACACCGTACACACTCGAACCACAACAGTATGGTGAGAATTGTGGTTCGAGTAAATAATGCAAGTGACTATTATAAATACCTATTCCACTCTCAAAACTTCGGGCGTGCCACATCATTTGCTGCTGATGATGTTGATGGGCCGCCATTAGCTGCTGGTGCGGATGTACTTGTTGATGGTGAATTTGTTGCATTGATGGGAACGAGGCTGGGTGCTGTAAATGTGACACAGACATACGTTTTGAGGCGACCGTATCATTTTTTGCGTCTTTACTTGATACCTTTGATTTTTGAACAAAATTTGGAACACGAGCTCTTAAACCACAATAGTATGGATCATCTGGAAATAAACAAAAAGAAATTCATTTAATGTTTTATGTAATTTTGAAATTTGATTGGTATTTAAAAGAAAGTTTCAAACACGATAAAACCAAATCATTAAAAAAAATGTTATGTCTTTTCGCCGCTGTTGTGTTAACTAATTTCATTAAAAACAAAACGCTATAAAAAACGATGCTACAAACAATTTAAATTCTAGAAGCGACACAAACATCCAAACACAGTATATTGTGTTCCTAATTAAATTCTTCACGCGCGCACTCGCACCAAACCAAATAAAAATATTCTTAACTATATTCGTGCTGTTGTAATAAAATTTAAAAACATTGACAAGCATCGAATTTGACAGTTTTCCACATATTAAAATTAAAATTAACACATCCTGTGTAATTTGTGTATATAGATAATTCGTTAAAATATCACTTGTTTACACACAGCATTAATCAAAGTAAGAAACAACAAAAAAATCGCGCGCGCATAATTGCATCACACATAAAACAAAGTTTACGATCGCGTAGTTTGTTGTTGTTGTTGTTGTGATCATTATAATCAAATTCGACATAAAACACTTTAAAAATCATTATGCGATTTCATAATCTTGAAAATAAAAAATTACAAAATTTGCATTTCTTGTCAATTTATACGTTAAAGAAACAAACAAGAAATTTTAATATCGGATTTTTGTAGAAACAACTTGCGCACTGTACTCAAATGTGTATATATGTGTGTTGCTCAGATTTCATAATCTTATTTTGATTAATTTACTGTCATACGAGGTTAAAAAATAAAAAAGTTAATTAATTTAAAAATACAAAAAATTTATAATTAATGTTGACTTTACAGTGCAGCGTGTGAATTTCAAGTGCGCTCGCGCGCTCTTGTCCAAGTAGGTTACAATTTGTTTAAATGTCATGCATGCATTGGAATTTTGATGGGTGGGAAATTTCTTGTTTTGGTCATGAGATGAGTCAAATTAGCATATACCATCGTAAATGATTCATAAGAGATAACATTTACAGATAATTCGTATAATAGCTCTTGCGAAATTAACCTTTTGGTCAAAATGCGTAATTCAAAACGACTTTCTAGAAATGCAAGAATGCGGTTCAATTATTGAATTATCTGTTGAAGTAAGCAAATTGTACCAAACTCCAATTTTTTATGGGTTAATTCTTAAATTAAGAAATTTTGTTATCAAAACTGAACAAAATCAAATTTCTCCAAATAAACAATTTGGTCTATAAACAAATTTTCTGTACAAATTATAAAAGCTAATTATTTAGAGCAAACTCAATTATCGAATTTTATCATTTTCTAAAATTAAGAAACTTTCTTTTAGAAACTTGAAATTTTACTACACCCAAATCCTAAGCTGGTTGTGATTCCAAATTCATGAATCCCGATTTATGTTTTCAGAACTCGAAATTTTCTTAAACATTGTGTTAATTGTAAAAATTCAAAATTTAATAAAATTTTTGCATTTTGGTAGAAATTTCAACCAATCTCAAAAATACTAACTGTAATTCCCAAAATCATCAAATACGAATTTTTTTAGAATTCGAAATTTTATAAAATTTTTACATTTTTCCGATATACGTCAAAAATGCTATGTAGTTGTAATTTCCAATTCATAAAATACGAATTTTGTTTTCTGAATTTGAAATCTCCTCAAGCAGCGCTAATAGAAGAAATGAAATTTAATAAGAAAGTCTAACCTATGTCCAAACTTCTAGTTGTGATTTCCAGTTCATAAAATCCGACTTTTATTTTCCGAATTCTAAATTTTCTGAAACATACGCAATTTTGAAAATTCGAAATTTTATAAAATTTTTACATTTTTCCGACGTATGCCAATACTGGCTGGATAGTTACCAATTCATAAAATCCGAATTTTTGTTTTCAGAATTCGAAATCTCCTAAAGCAGCCCTAATTGAAGAAATGAAATTTATTAAGAAATTTTAAATTTTGGTTGAAATTCCAACCTACGTCAAAACTTCTAGTTGTGATTTCCAGTTAATAAAATCCGATTTTTATTTTTAGAATTCTCTAAAATATACGCAATTTGGAAAATTCGAAATTTTATAAAATTTTTACGTTTTGGTAGAAAACAAACCTCAAAAATACTAACTGTACGATTTTTGTTTTTAGAACTCGAGATTTTATTAAATTTTTACATTTTTCCGACCTACGTCAAAAATACTAGTTGTAATTCTAAATTCATAAAATCCGCATTTTTGTTTTCAGAATTGGAAATTTTCTTAAAACAGCGCTAATGAAAGAATTGAAATTTTTCAAGAATTCGGAATTTTATCAAATTTTAACATTTTTCCGAGCTACGTCAATAATGCTGGCTGTATAGTTACCAATTCATAAAATCCGAATTTTTATTTTCAGAATTCGAAATTTTCTGAAACATACGCAATTTGGAATATTCGAAATTTTATAAAATTGTTACGTTTAGGTAGAAACTTCAACCAACATCAAAAATGCTAGTTGTAATTCCCAATTCAGCAAATTTGGTTTTAATTTTCAGAATTCAAAATCTTTAAAACACAGCGCTAGTGTCCGCTAAATCAGATTTTCCTTTCTCAGGATTCGGAATTTTCTAAAACGTTGCAAAATTTTTGCATTTTGGTAGAAATTCCAACCAACCTCAAAAATACTAACTGTAATTCCCAAAATCATAAAATACGATTTTTGATTTAGAATTCGAAATTTTATAAAATTTTTACATATTTTCGGCCTACTTCAAAAATGCTAGTTGTAATTCCAAATTAATAAAATCCGAATTTTTGTTTTCAGAATTCGAAATTTCATATTTTTCCGACCTATGTCAATAATGCTGGCTGTATAGTTACCAATCCATAAAATCCGAATTTTTGTTTTCAGAATTTGAAATTTTCTTAAACATACGCAATTTGGAAAATTCGAAATTTTGTAAAATTTTTACATTTTGGTAGAAACTCCAACCTTTTTTTAATTTTTAAAAAAATGGTAGTTGTAATTCCCAATTCGTCAAAGTCGATTTTTGTTTTCAGAATTCAAAATCTTTTGAAACACAGCGCTAGTGTCCGCTAAATCAGATTTTTCTTTCTTCATGATTCGAAATTTTCTAAAACATTGTGCTAATTGCAAAAATTCGAAATTTATAATTAACAAAATCCGGATTTTTGTTTTCAGAATTGGAAATTTTCTTAAAACAGCGCTAATTGAAGAATTGAAATTTAATAAGATATTTAAAATTTTGTTAGAAATTCCAACCTACGTCAAAACTTATAGTTATAATTTCCATCCAGTTCATAAAATTCGATTTTTATTTTCAGAATTCGAAATTTTCTGAAAACATACACAATTTGGAAAATTCGAAATTTTATAAAATTTTTACATTTTGGTAGAAACTCCAACCTAAAATGCTAGTTGTAATTCCCAATTCATCAAATTCGATTTTTGTTTTCAGAATTCAAAATCTCTTAAAACAGCGCTCATAGAAAAAATGAAAATAGCAAACTTTAAATTTTGGTAGAAATTTCAACATTTCAAGTATGTAACTGTGACTCGAAATTCATAACATCCGATTATTGTTTTCAGAATTCGAAATTTCATATAATTCTTACATTTTCCGACTACGTCAATAATGCTGGCTGTATAGGTTCTAATTCATAATGCCCGAATTTTTGTTTTCAGAATTTGAAATTTTCTTAAACAGCAGCGCTAATTGAAGAAATGAGATTTAATCAGAAATTTTAAATTTTGCTAGAATTTCAACCTACTACAAAACTTCTAGTTATGATTTCCAGTTCATAACATCCGATTTTTATTTTCAGAATTTGAAATTTTCTGAAACATACGCAGTTTGGAAAATTTGAAATTTTATAAAAATTTTACATTTTGGTAGAAACTACAACCTAAAATGCTAGTTGTAATTCCCAATTCATCAAATTCGATTTTTGGTTTTCAAAATTCAAAATCTCTTAAAACAGCGCTTATTGAATAAATACAATTTAATAAGAAACTTTAAATTTTGGTAGTATTTTCAACATACGTCAAAAATTCTAGTTGTTTTCTTAATTCATAAAACCAGTTTTTTGTTTCCAGAATTCGAAATTTTTTAAAACAAAGCGCTGTCCGCTAAATCAGATTTTTCTTTCTCAGGATTCGAAATTTTCTAAAATTGGGCACTATTTGAAAAATAGAGTTTTAATAAAAATGTTATATTTTGTTAGAAATTTCAACCTACAAATTATGTCAAAAATGCTAGCTGTAATTTCCGAATTATTAAAATCCGGTTTTTGTTTTCAGAAATCGAAATTTAGAAATCTTATAAAATTTTCACATTTTGGTAGAAACACCAACCTACGTCAAAAATGCTAGTTGTAATTCCCAATTCAAAAAATCCGAATTTAGGTTTTCAGAATTCGAAATTTTCTTAAACATAGCGCTATTTGAAAAAATTCTAAACTGTATAAAACTGGTTATCCTTTCCGATTCATAAAATTCCATTTTGGTTTTCAGAATTCGAAATCCCTTGAAACAGCGCAGAAATTTTAAATTTTGGTAGTATGTTTATCCTATGTCAAAACTTCTAGTTGTGACTACCCTAAAATCCGATTTTTGTTTTCAGAATTTGAAATTTTCTAAAACACGCAATTTCGAAAATTGGAAATTTTATAAAATTTTTACATTTTGGTAGAAAATCCACCTACGTCAAAATGCTAGTTGTAATTCCCAATCCATAAAATCCGAATTTGTGTTTTCAGCATTCGAAATTTTCTTAAACATAGCGCTATTTGAAAAAATTCTAAACTGAATAAAACTGGTTATCCTTCCCGATTCATAAAATTCCATTTTTGTTTTCAGAATTCGAAATCTCTTGAAAAAGCGCAGAAATTTTAAATTTTGGTAGTATGTTTATCCTATGTCAAAATTTCTAGTTGTGACTACCAATTCATAAAATCCGATTTTTGTTTTCAGAATTTGAAATTTTTTAAAACACGCAATTTCGAAAATTGGAAATTTTATATAATTTTTACATTTTGGTAGAAAATCCAACCTACGTCAAAATGCTAGTTGTAATTTCCAATCCATAAAATCCGAATTTGTGTTTTCAGCATTCGAAATTTTCTTAAACATAGCGCTATTTAAAAAAATTCAAAACTGTATAAAGCTGGTCGTAATTTCCAATTCAAAAATTCGATTTTTGTTTTCAGAATTTGGAATCTCTTAAAACTGTGCTAATTGAAGAAATTAAATTTTTTAAATTTTGATGGTAATTTCGACCTACATCAACACTACTAGTTGGCATTTACAATTCATGAAATCTGATTTTGATTTTCAGAATTCGAAATTTTCTTAAACATAGTGTTATTTGAAAAAATTCCAAACTGAATTAAACTGGTTTTGATTCCCAATTCATAAAATCGGATTTTTGTTTTCAGAAATCGAAATTTTCTAAAACAGGCAATTGGGAAAATTCGAAATTTGATAAAATTTTTACATTTTGGTAGAAACTCCAACCTACGTCAAAAATTCTAGTTATAAATCCGAACTTTGGTTTTCAGAATTCGAAATTTTCTTAAACATAGCGATATTTGAAAAACTTCTAAACTGAATAAGTTGGTTGTACTTCTTGATTCATAAAATTTCATTTTTGTTTTCAGAATTCGAAATCTCTTGAAACAGCGCTAATTGAAGAAATGAAATTTAATAACAAATTTTAAATTTTGGTAGTAGGTAATTTCAACCTACATCAAAACTTCTAGTTATCATTCCCAATTCATAAAATCCGATTTTTATTTTCAGAATTTGGAATTTTCTAAAACATACGCAATTTGGAAAATTCGAAGTGTTATAAAATTTTTACATTTTGATAGAAAATTCAATCTTCGTCAAAAATGCTATTGTATTTCCCAATTCGTAAAATCCGAATTTGTCTTTTCAGCATTAGAAATTTTCTTTCACACGGCGTTATTTGAAAAAATTCAATTGTAATTTTAAATTCTAAAATTCCATTTTTGTTTTCAGAATTTGTAATCTCCTAAGCCAGCGCTAATTGAAGAAATGAAATTTAATGAGAAATTTTAAATTTTGGTGGTAATTTCGGTACCTCCACAAAATTTCGAATCAAAAAATTTCGAAAACATAAAATCCCAACAAGAAAACGTGTTAAAATCCCGATTTCACAAAGTTTCGACTGCACAAAATCCAAACTAAACAAAATCCCGATTCAAGAAAATCTCAATCTAACCAAATTGCTTATAAAGGCGAGTTTTCAAAATATTTTTATAGAATTTCATTCCGTTTTTTCAGAATATGACCCGGCTCTTTTCCAGAATATTTCTCGCGCGAGATTTTATTTTGTATCGTTCAGTCGGGAGTTTTTGGAGTGAGATTTTATTTCTCCGGATTTTCTGAATCGGGATTAACTACCATACCCGGTAATTTCAACCTATATCAAAACTTCTAGTTGGGATTCAATTCATAAAATCTGATTTTTGTTTCCAGAATTCGACATTTTTAAAACATACGAAATTGGAAAATTTGAAATTAAATAAATTTTAGTTTAGGTAGAAACTGTAACCTACGTCAAAATGCTAATAATAATTCCCAATTCATAAAATTCGATTTTTGTTTTCAGGATTCGACTCAAAACAGCGTTAATTGCGTTAATTGTAAAAATGAAATTTATCAGAAATTTTAAATTTTGGTAGAAATTACAACCTACGTCAAATATTCTAATTGTATTCCTCTCAATTCATATAACCCGAATTTTTTTTAGAATTGGAAATTTTCTAAAACATAACTCTGACTTTTCTTTCTCAGAATTCAACATTTTCTAAAATTAAGTGCTATTTGGAAAAAATAGAGCTTTAATAAAATTTTTAAATTTTGGTAGAAATTCCAACCTATGTCAAAGCTACAAAAACCGGAACTTGGATGTAATGCCTATAAAAAACCACGGGACAATTTTAATTTATGACATAGAAGAAAAACAGACTAGTTGGATGCCGTCGAATAAAAATTCGGCTCGCAACCACGAACAAGCACGAACCAATTGTTTTTATTGGCGAGAAACTTTTTAGTGTCGAGCAAATATTGAATTACGAAAATAACCGTGTTTGGAAAGCTAAGCAACAGGAAAGTCAAAAAAAAATTATTCGACATCAAGGCGCTCTTAAGGCCGGTACACATTTAGAACGAGTGACGAGAACGATTTTTCCTTTATCAGCAATTTATTTAAGCAAATTGTTAAAATAATAAAAAGCGTTTGTTTTCAATTAACGATAGCTAAGATGTTGTGCATTTACTAAAAATAGAATTTAAAATTTTAACAGTTTTAATACAAAACGTCAATTTATCGTTGAGTTTGGATTTGGGCCGGAGTAACTACGTGTGGAAAATAATTAAAACATTTGTCAAGTGCGATAAGAACTTTCAATGATGGCTCCGTGCTGTTATGGTTATTGCTATAAAAAGGAATACGAATAAAATCTGGGCGTAAGCTTAGACTTCCCTGGGGAACATAAATGCTAAACTTTCCAAACTCAACCCTAGATTCTGGGCACTTAACCCTAGCACATAGAATATCGCGACCAAACACAGTACAGACTATTTCGTGTCGACGATCTAGACTTTGCAAATTTAACAATAAAAGGCGATTCCGGTATGGTACACGAATGTATGAATCACAATTGGGAGACGGTAAACGTCGCAGTGCATAAATCAAAAACTGTTTCTGAATGCTTTCAATTGGATCAGCATGAATACGATAGAATGGATGCCATATAACTGCAGCAAACTCCAAAATGGACCTAACATAGGTAACGTAAAGAGACCTTAACGTGTAGGGATCATGAAATTCTCCACAATGTCTCTTAATTAATCCTAACATGGAATATGCCCTACTAATTACGTAATCAATGTGTTTATTGAAATTTAGGTTAATTGAGGAAATGACTCCAAGATCTTGAATGCCACACGCTCGCCCTATTTGTTCATCCATCAAGACATATGGAGCCTCAATACCAGATGTCCGAGATCTTGTGAAAGATAGAACTTTACATTTATTAGCATTCAAAGACAACTTATTCAAAATACACCATTCACAAAATATGTCAAGTTCAATCTGCAGACGTTCCGTATCAGTGAAAGTATTAATGTTGGAATACAGTCGTCACTAATAAAAATTATATAAAGTATTGGTCCTAGGTGGCAACCTTGAGAGACACTAAAAGGTACGTTATACACATATAACATCGCCAGAAATCTTTACGTATTGCTTACGTCAACATAGATATGATGCAATCCAAGCAACTGGAATGAAATCAGCACCGAATGCCATCAATTTCTCTAAAAGAATCTCATGATTTATTTTATCGAAAGCTTTAGAAAAATTGGTGTATGTGACACCAACCTGCCCGCGAGCTCCCACGGCGTCGTATATATGGCAGGAGAAAGTCATTAAGTTAGTAATTGTAGATCAATCCTGTAAAAAACCGTATTGGTACTCACTGATTTTATTTTTCAACTGAAAATCAAGTCTCAATTTAACTAAAAATTCAAAAAGTTTAGGAATCACGGATAGAATTGAAATGCCGATGCTGTAGCAAGTAAAGTCGCTTCTCCTACCTGATTTAAAAATCAAACCCTGTAACCCATTGAATACCTCAAAGAAAGTAAACTGTAACCTGGTCGAAGATAACAAATCTAACGACGTCAAATCATTACGCGTGCCGTCCTCATCGAACGAGCTATGGAAAAAATTTGCAGAAGCGTCACAAATTGCTTGAGAACCAGTGACAGACGTATAATTATTGTAAGTCATCACACGTGGATAGCCCTGAGATTTCCATTTCGTATTTATGAAAGAAAAAAACCAGGGGATATACATTTTATACAAGAAATCGTCCAACAATTTAAACTCCTTACACAGATCACGGCACTTTCGTTTAGCATTAATGTCACCAGTTCGTTTAAAAGCCATAAATGCTTTAGACTTGCGATTAGCAATATTTTTCCAGTATTCAAAACGTGATAAAATTCAGACACGGCTTCTGAGATATACAGATTGTGGAACAGAGTTATCCAATCAGCGTTTACGAAACTAAGAATATTTTTTGGCAGAATTCGAAAATTCATAAGATTTACCAAACACTAATTTGAGAAAGTTATATTGCCTGATTTTAATTCAATTTGCGTTAATTGTTGAAATTCGGGTAATTGACAATAACAAATTTTATAACAGGTGAAATTTTCGTATATTAATACAAAATTTAATGTACTATAGCAATTTAGCACACTCCGATATTTCTTTGTTCTAATTTTTTTCAAGCATTAGAACAAACAGATTCGAAATTCGAAAACTTAGGATATTTCTAGAAATTTGTCAAATCGACTTTTCCGTCTATTCAACTAGCGATTCGTTTAACTCGCAAAATTATTTGTTACCCTTCAAAATTTAACAATTTTGATACTTTTAATTTTATCAATTTTCAAAGTTTGTAATACTGTTTTTTTAAAATTTTGAGTTTCTTAAGAGTTTGAAGTTTGCACAGCTAACGTTTTTTTTCAGTGATGGACTCCTCAAATTCCTATTGTTGTTGGATTTCGAAATTTATGTAGATTTTCAAGGACTAATCAATTTGTGAAATTTAAAATTTTAAAAACATTGATTCTTCGAATTTTTCCGAATTTTCAAAGTTTTAAAGTTTTATTTAGTTAAAATTTGAAATTTTAGGATTTGGGAGTCTGATCTGTTTGTTTTTATTTAAAAAAAAAAATGAAAATTTTTTTGCTTTGAAAATTGAGCGGATTTTAGTTTTAAGAAAGGTTTTTATATCAATAAGTCGTTTGGGGTGCCCCTACTCAACGTTTAAATAAGTTTGTGAGAGATCAGAAAGTATAAATATGTTTAGTTTGGCAAAAAGCTTTGAAATATAGTTGTTTACTAAGCTTGAGGAAATCATCATGAATGACTTGAACTTGAAACGCTTTGAAAATTTCAAGAAGCTTTTGTGGAACTTTCACTAAAAATGAGCTTATTCAGCTTTAAAATAAGTTGGTGAGAGATGAGAAAGCCTAAATAAGCTTTATTTGAGGGAAAGCATCATACAGTTCATTATTCTCAATGGCTAATTGAAGCGCTTTAAAAATATCAAAAAAATTGTTGAAAGCTTTTAAGTGAATATGGGCTTTATTCATCGGTTTTCCTAGAAGCTCTGAAACGCATTTAGTTGTTTGCCAATCTTGCCAGCTTAATCAACATTTTTTACAATAGTGTATAATTTTGAAGCTTAAAAAGTTCTACTCTTAAAAGCTTAATTAAAAGCTCTAATTTTAGAAGGCTGTGAGTTGGTACTACGTCTTAAAGCTGAGGTTTACGATTAATTTTGAAGTAAATAAAAGTACCAGCTTTTGGCAGTTGGAATGTTGGAAGCTTATAAAGCTTTACTAACATATTTGTCTTTCCAACTTACCAGAAAATAAAGAGGTGTGTATTCTTATTTATATTAAATTTTATTAGAACACATGTTTTGAGTATCTTTGAAGGATTTTGCCAAACTTTTATGCAAAATTAGCTATTACACCGAATACCAAAAATTTTAAAGTAGGTAGATTAATTGAGCAGTTTTACATTTAAGTCTCCTTACTGTATTCTATCATGTTACACCAAGATAATTATATGAATGTCACCTTTATGAATTAAATTAACGATGGAGAAAAAAAATTAGAAAAACGTTTTGCAATAGAATTAGCCCCAATTTACAACATAACATAACGTTTCATATATATGTATACAACATTAACATTTAAATGAACGCGAAAGACACTATAAAGCAACAACTACAACAAATTAACTCAATAAAATTTGCGCAATCGATTTATTAGAATTTTTTTTGTATTGAACTAAACACAATACGACGACGACGACGACGTTTAAAATGTCAAATAATATTCTAATAAAACATTATATACCAGGGAGTGCTATTTTATCATCAAATTTAATGTATGCGCGCGCTTTCCACACCTTATTTAACTCGAATTCTGATTTCATGAAATTCATGTTTTCATTTTTCGTTATATTTATATAGAAAAAAAAAATCAGATTATGTATATATATATATATATGGGAAGTGAAGTGTATTAAAATATGCTTTTGCTATGCTATGCTTTTTCAGATAAATCGACTTTATCGTTAATAAACACAACTTTCACTATCTCGCCGCATTAACAAAAAAATAAAAATACAAATTATAAGAAAGAAACAAAAAAAAAAAAAGTTGAAATACTTGAATGATTTGTAATTAGCAGGTAAATTAAATATATAAATAATAAAAATGTCATGTACATGACTGGTTTATGGCAAAAGTAAAAACCAACTACCTATATATACCATTCTCTGGTATTTTATCCATATGATGCAACTAAATTGGAAGTGGATATATTATTAGGTCCGGAAATACTTTATAAAGGTCGTCTTGTTCTACGTTTAATGACGTTTAAATTTTAGTACCATGTTTATGGTAAATTGCGATGTTAAATTTCATTGTCATAATATATTAAATGCCCATAAGGAAGATGAAGTATTTATAATGGTTTGATAAATTGTAAGCGGTACAGTTTAAGAAAGCAAAACACAAAAAATGCAAAAAAAAAAAAAATACGAACACACAAACACACATGTGGTACTCACGCAGAAGCTCGTGTAATTATGGGCTTAATAGTACGAGTCGTAATATGAACCTAAAAATAAAATTAAAATTCGTATTATACACTTTAGATCCTTACAAAATTAAACCATATCTATTAACTTTAACAGTCACTGTAGTAAAAGTTTGAGGCTTCAGATTTCTCTGGTTTATTCGTTTCTCGACACACAACAGTTTAAAGTATCCGGACACACAACAGTTTAAATATCGAATTTAATTCAAGTTCCTTTCATTGTAAGCGTAATTAATAATAATCAAGATTGGCATAGTTTTTGAAAAAAACCGAAATAACGCTATATGAAATACAAAGTTAATTTTGATTGTGCAGTTACTTAAATTTTAGAAAGATTTATTGAATTAACATAAATCATAAAAACTCAAATTTTAAATTAACTTTACCGAAAATCGAAACTATGATATTAATCTCAATTTTCGAAATTATTCTCAAAATTTTGTAATTTGTAAAAAATTTTCAAATTTACTCCAACTGTACCAACTACTTACCTTTCATACTAGATTGGATTAAATTTGCATTATCATGCAATACACCAAAGATACTTTTTCTTGAAATTATTAAACCCTATCGGCAAACCGAATTTTCTGTAATTTTTAAGGTGTTTGAAATTTTAAATAAGCTTTTTTGGTTTTTTCATTATTTTTGAATATATTGCCCTCCTTAGCAAATTTGTCTAAGCGCTATTATGAAGTTTCCGGTTATCTAATACCCTTGACAAACTATGGATTAGCTAAGCGCGATTAGTGATTTTTCGAGATTAGCGGCAGTGTGTCAAGTTGCAGATTAGCTAATCGCGTTTTATTTGATGATTAGTGACTAATCAAGATTAGTGCATTAATCTTTAAAAATGTTGAAGTTTATCTCGTTGTATTGGGTTTAGTGATGGTACAAGTGCGAAATAATTCTTTCAACATTGGTGAAAGTGCAAGCGGCGTAGAAGTTATAAAATCAATTCAATCTTAAACAATTTGTGCTGAATAAATTTTGAAGTTATGTTTATAAAAAGAAAATCTAGTGTGTTTTAATGTATATAAATCTTAGAAATTTTGAATTAAAAAATGAGTCCAGCTGATTTACTAGCTATATTTCATCGAATCACCATCATCGTATTTTACTTCTCTGCCTAGGAAACTAATCCTTATACTGCAGACAGACACAAAGTTAATCGCGATTTTCATTTATCCCGATTGTCGAAAATCGCGTTGTGAAAATGAAATAATCTGATTTTTGTGAAAATCGTGTAATGACAGACAGGCAAAACTCGTTTGATAATCTAGAATTCGCGATTATTCGGTTTGAGTCTGTGTACGATATTAGTTTGGCCACCCAAATGGATTTGTGGTGGATTAGCTAATCGTGTTTCACTAATACGGATTATTTCATAAATTACAAACTATATATCCAAATTTTTGATAAATTTTAAAATTTGTTTTAAAAAAATTAAAATTTGTTGGGTATTTAGATTTAAAATTTGATTACCAAAATTCAATGAAATATACGCGAAATTTCATGAAATTTCAAGAGTAACAGCAAATTTTGTTCCAAAAACTAAAATTTTAATTAATTTTGAATTTAATTCAAAATAACAATTTTGTTTTAATTGTTTTTAAATGTAATTTTGAAAAATATGTTTTTTTTTTTTTGAGAATTCAACGAACGAATTCCGACAATTGTCGGAACTGGATCATCTTCAAATTTAGTGTTGCCTAAGTCTCAGGGTAACTCATACAAACATTTTGTTATTTCACCTTTAAATATTACAACTATGGAGCAACATATAATTCAATACGTACAATCTAAACTCGATGGGGATGTTGGCGTCAGTTGTTCAACTTTATTACCGAAGAACGTGGAGAGGAATAAACTTAAGGAATATACGATATCTGAATCACAATTTTGGCCTGCTGGTATAACTGTGAAGCCGTTTATCAACTTCAATTCAAAAAATCAGCCGATTATTTCTAATATTTTAAAATTTTGCTCTACTTTTAGGGCCTATTCGAAAGGACAACTAATTTCAATGACTAAACCTGCGTTAATTAACAACGAATTATCACATTTCGATCGGATTAATGTTGCACATATTAATACGCGTAGTTTATATTGCCACAATGATGAGGTCAGGTTGATGGTGAATAAATGTAACTTTGATTTTTTGGGTATATCGGAATCATGGCTAAACAATAATATTTCGAACACACCACGCTATGCCATCTTGAGACATGATCGTTTATCAGGTTGGGGAGGGGTAGCGTTATATTACAAAGTCAATTTAACTGTAACATTAGTGGACAGTTTTACTTGTGGTAAACTGGAATATTTACTGGCGGAGTTACTGTCAAGATCAACTAAACTATAGGAGTTGTTGTTTGCTATAATCCTTCTCTGGTGCGGGCTGATGATATATTGCAGTTTCAGCTAGGTTTTGACAAAATTTCGAGTAAATTTCAACATTTTATTGTGTGTGGCGATGTTAATTATCGCATGAATAGCCCTAATAAATTTTCGAACTTTTTATTCGCAAGTTTATATTCCGTTCCTTTTAAGGCAACACGTGGTAACAATATACTGGATCATATTATCATTCAAAAAATGAACAAAAACCGAATACTTAAAACGTTCCAAAAAGACTTTCCATGTGTATCTGATCACGACCTTATCTGTATGGATTATTTGTTTAAAATTCCGAAAGCTAAAATAGAATTTACCCTAATCCCAAACTACAACAACATTATATAATGCTTGCGTCCCGCTTAAAAAAACATGACCGAAACATGACAGTAGTCAACGCTATCAAGGTTCGTGAGAGATGCTTTGCCAAATATGAAAAGTCGCCAATCCCAATTTTACTAAGCCGCTACCGCTTTACTCGCAACAAGGTAACCTGTTTAATATGTAAAGCTAAAATTGATTATTATTTCGGCGCACCTAAGATGACAATAAAACGACTATGGAATTCGCTGAGTGGCATTGGAATTGGAAGTAAGAAAAGCGATGTAAATTGTATATTTTCGGTTGACAACATAAATCTTCATTTTACAACTATTCCTAAAAATTCGGTATCTTTACCTATGCCTGATAAAGGTTTTTTTTTCATGTTACAACAGTAGTGAAAGTTTATTTCAATTTCACATAGTTGATGACGATGATATCAGTAAAGCCATTTATAAGATTAGTTCGAATGCAATGGGGGACGATCAATTGCGCCCTGCTTTCACTAAGCTTCTTTTGCCATTGGTAATAACTCCAATAAAAATAATAATAAATGACTGCATTACTAAATCGGTTTTTTCTAGTGCTTGGAAAACTGCCCTGGTTACACCCTTGGCAAAAATAAAGAATGTCAAAAGCGGTTTGTCAGGAAGAAAACAACGAGTAAAACTTAATGGCTCATTGTCTGATTATAGGACTGTGGTTTCTGGTGTTCTCAGGGTAGTATTTTGGGACATCTCCTGTTTAGTCTATTTCTTAATGACTGCCAGATTTGCCAGTACATTTTCTTGATTTAAAACTCCGTTTTCTTAGCTGAGGACCAGTTTATTTTTTTCCGTGTATTTATTTTCAAATTGATCAAATTTCGTGAATCAAAATATCTATTTGATAAGATTGAGTTTACCTCATCAACCAGAACGGGTCACATTATCGTTGCTTTTCATTTTGGAACAAAATTCCCAAATCAATTAGGAAAATAAATTCTCTAAATCGATTCAAAAAATCGCCACTTGAATATATTAATGGTTCATTCGATTAAGGCAATTTCGTTACACATTAATCTTAAATTAAATATTTAATGTTATTCTATTTAATTATGTCATAACTTTTATTTACAATATATTGTGTTTTTATTTTATATTTTGTATTATTGTACGACATTTTGCTTCTGTTGTTCGATTTTTTATTTTTAACTGTTTTGAAAACGATAAAAAATCCTGTACTTAGATCTTTAATAAATATTAATAAATAAATTCAGTCAAAAAAATAATTTTCTTACAAAAATTAAAGATTTAATAAATTACGGTACTCAAATTTTCTAAAGTTCCTCTCGTTTCAAAATTTCAACTTTCAAATTCAATAATAATTCGGTTGAAAATTTAAAAATTTGGTCGTATAATAATTATTCCATTGATTCAGATTAACTATTTGACATTTTCTGAGTGTGGGATTTAACAATTTTGAACTCGAAATTTAAATCGAAATGTCAAAATTTTTGGTTTGAAATTTGAATTTAGAGATTTAGATTTTATCTAATTTATTTACTTATCATTAAAATGGGATACTAAATAAAATGTTGAGAGGTTAGTTAACTAATCGTGTTTTAACACTGAACCCGAAATAAAGCGACGATTAGCTAATTTTGGAGTTGACACACTGCAGCTAATCATGATTAAATAATTTCTAGTCTGCCAGTGATATATAAAGGGATTAAAAATCACGAAATAATTTAGAGATCATTGGATGAATTCATATCCTAAACCCAAATCCTAAGCTAGTTGTAATTCTCAATTCACGAAACTCGATTTTTGTTTCCAAAATTCGATATTTTATAAAATTTAAACATTTTTCCGACCTACGTAAAAACTGCTAGTTGTATCCCAATTAATAAAATTCGATTTTTGTTTTCAGAATATGAAATCTCTCAAAACAGCGTTAATTGAAAAAAAAGAAATTTAATTAGAAATTTTAAATTTTGCTAGAAATTCCAATCTAATGTCAAAAATGTTAGTTGTAATATCCTAATAAAATTGAATATTTGTGATTTTTGTGGAATTGAATGAATTTTTCGGAATTCCGAAAAACCACCACATTTGTGGATTTTATATTTTTATCGAAATTTTATGAATTTTAGCATTTTAAAAGTTCTGTTCTTTCTTGTAATATGTAATACCTAAGTGTAAAAAATTTATTTGTCAAATTTACTGACTCCTTCAAGTTAAAACGAAATCTTAAAGTTGAAACCAAAGTTTTAAATGCAAAACTTGATAAAATTTTGAAAATTTAATCCTAATTAAATATAATTTTTAAATTTCGATCTATTTTGTTGAGGTTTGGTTCAAATTTTATGTCTACTTAGAAACAATATTTGCCACCTTTCGAAATATAAATTACTTCGGTCTAAAAAGACCAAAGTATTGAAGTCCTGTCGAAAAGGACGAAAAATTTGGTTGGTCCAAAACCACTTTTCTCGACGTTTTGAAAGTCCCTGAGTCTGAAAATGCAAAAAAAAATGTCCGTCCATCTGTCTGGATGTCTGTGTATGATATCAGATGAACTGAAAGCAACGGTACTCAGCCAAATACAATTATTTCCCGCTGTACAATCTCATTATTGTAAGAGGCGGTCGAATAACACAAATTTAGATAGTAATCTAAATGTTTTGAAAATGTACGTCCTGTGCGTTATATATTGCAAGCAACATATATCCTAAATTAGAAATCGGAAAAGTGTTTTACCATTCTAAACTAAACATTTATAAATTGACGGCTCATCTTTCCACTTCAAAATCAGTATCATGTGCATTTTGGAGCGAATATACAGGTTAAAATTTTAGCGACTCATGCATCCCTTTAAATAAAAATTCAAACATTTCTTTAGTTAACATCCCGAATTTGAATCTATATAGGAATGCGATATTCACTACCCGGTTCCCTATGCCCATAGCGAAATTGAAAAAAAACTTTCAAAAAATGACGTTTTCTCGCCCATTAGCCTTTTAAGATTGTTGAAAAATATTAACAGACGTCGGCCTTATACAATTATCCAAATGGCCGCATTGGTTTCAACAATTTTGAGATACCATCAAAAATATTGAATTTCAAGGTTGTTCCTTTTGCATCTTTAAGAATGATGAAATTAACACCACAAGCTGTTCCATAAATGTAGTTGAACTTAACTTATGATGTTGAAAGGTGCATAGAAACCAGTTTAAGACCTTTAGTTAAAACAACAAGTAAGAAATCAACTCCTCTGAATTGAAGTTTGGTTTTAATTGAGGCAATCCCGCCTTGTATAACCAGTTTTCATTCAGTTTCCTTAATCAGATCTCGAGTTGCTTGAACTATCGCTCAATTTAGAATCGATACTCATTTTGCGGATAAATGCTATACACGTTAAATATTTTAAATTTTGCAGTTCTCATTTTAAAATAAAAAATTGCAGAATTTTTTGGAAATAACAGAGAAATAAATGGCGTCTCATTACTCGCATCTGTTCTAATTTTAAAAACCTTTTCAAATTTTTGAACCTAGTTTAAAATTTTACAAATCAACATTACGGTGTTAGATGTTACAGAGTTATGAATTTTGAATGCATTTTTTGGAATTGAAATTTTTAGTGAAATTTTATGAATATGGAAATTGTTAAAGTTCAAATTCGCTACCTAAAACTACCTCAATTATAAAATTTGATAATTTTGTCCCATCAAAGAATTAAGAACACAATGAACTGAATTTTGAAATATATAATTTTGATCTATTGTGTCGAGCTTTCATCAAAACTTTATGCCTATATATAGTTGAATTTTATGAACCTTGATCCACGCTAATTGAAACAAAAAATTCAAGCACAGTTGTTGAATTTGTATTTTTGGTCTAAGTTAACAAAATAATGTTCATTTTCAAAAATTTTTGAGCTTCCAAAATTCTACTTAGACAAAGTCTTCTTCTTTAGAAAAATTTGGATTTAACAAAAGTGACATTTTAAAGATTAAGAAATAATTTATGACTAAACACGATACCAGGAAACAGATTTTCACAAGTTTAAACAAATTAAGCTTTGAGTAAAATATTATAAAATTTTAATTGTTAAATTTCTGGTTTGGTGTTTAAAAAATTAAGAATTTAAAATTTTAAGAATCTGATAATTTTAATGCAGCTAAATTAAAAACTTCTAGATTTTTGAGAAATCCTAAGTTTGTCTCGAAGTTTGTTGTTAAAAATGTTTTTATATGAATTTATAATTCCACCTAATTAGAAATTTTAAATAAGCTTTTTTTGGATTCTCTTTAGTAATTTGTCTGAGTACTCTGTCAAAGTTTATTGAGACAGAACATCAAATCGAAAAAAAACAAAAAATTCTTTGGATCTATTTTAAAAACTCGAATATTCGAGTTCGCTCATCATTTGAACTAATTAGATAAATTAAAATCTCAGAAATATCCAAATTTTGATAAACTTCATCAGATGAACTAAAATTTATAATTTTTAGGTATTTAGATTTAACATTAGGTTGCCAAAATTCAATGAAATATAAACTCCGGAAAATTTCAGGAGTAACAGCAAATTTTGTTCCAAAACCTAAAATATAATTAATTTTGAATTTAATTAAAAAAATTTATTTTGTTTTAATTGTGTTTGAATGTAATTTTGAAAAACCTTTCCATTTTAAAATTTTAACTTCCAAATTCGGTAATAATTCGGTTGAAAATTTAATAATTCGGTCTTATAATTATTCCTTTCATTCAGATTAACTATTTGACATTTTCTGAGTGTGGGATTTAACACAATTTTGAACTCTAAATTTAAATCGAAATGTCAAAATTGTTGGTTTGAAATTTTAATTTAGAGGGACTAATTAACAAATTAATTAATTAAATAAAAACATTCTTAATTTTTCTACTTTTTATCTAATTTATTTACTTAACATTAAAATGGGATACTAAACAAAATGTTGAGAGGCTAGTTAACTAATCGTGTTTTAAAACTGAACCCGAAATAAAGCGACGATTAGCTAATCTTGGAGTTGACACACTGTAGCTAATCATGATTAAATAATCTCTAGTTTGCCAGTGATATATAAAGGGATTACAAATCATGAAATAATTTAGGGATCATTGGGAGAATTCATATCCTAAACCCAAATCTTGTGCTTGTTGTGATTCTAAATTTATGAAACCCGATTTTTGCTTTCAGAATTCCAAATTTTCTAAAACTGCTGGTGACTTAACAGAATACAAAAATAAAACTAATTAAGCATTCAGTAAAATATTATAAAATTTTAATTGTTAAATTTCTGAAATTTAACAATTAAAATTCGGTTCTGGATGAAATTAATTAATGCAGCAAAATTTAAAACTTCTAGACCTTTGAGAAATTCTAAAAATTTAGAATTAATGAATTTTTAGCAATTTTAAGAAAATTTTATTTATTCGATATTTGGATTTAAGGACTCAAAATCAGCTTCAAGAATTCTACATTCAACAATCGATCAAACTTTGGTTTTTACTACAAATTTGAAAGGACGATATTTCAAATTGAAATTATAAACTCAGAATTATGAAATTTTATTGTAAAAATCTAAATTTGATTCACTATGCAAAAACAAAAATATTTTTAAATGTCAAAAATTAAAAATACAACTCAAATTCTGGTTGAATTTTAGAACAACTTAAAGAACTTATTTCAAATTCAAAATTCTTACAACTTGGTTCACAATTCAAAACTTGTGAAACGATCCAAAAAATTTCGTATTCCAACTTCAACTTTAGATTTTTATTTTTTGCAGTCAACGAACTGTTCAATTTGGAAATTTGATGGAACCCAGCTTAATAAAGAATAAATCTAAAAAAATTGTATAATACAATTTTTAAATTACGTACTAACAGTACTAAACTTGTGAATTAAGACTGAACTGCGACTTCGAATTATTGTATTTAATACTTTTGAAACGTTGAAAATGTCTAAATTTCTTATAGGTAGAAGGTAATTATCGAATATTGAAAATTTGAAAAAGTCTGAAATTAGCTTGAAATCATAACGACTTTGTGTAACTACGTGGTAGTATGAACAGTTGAGTATTTAAATAGATTGAACTATCGCTCGGTTTTAAACCATAGTAAATATTTTAAATTTTGCACTTTTAATTCTAAAATAAAATATAAAAATTTCTGGAAATAACGGAGGAATAAACAGCTTCACATTACTAGTTTGTATTCTAATTTGTAGAGTTTTGGAAGTCTGTTTAGAATTTTACAAATCAACTGTAAGGTATTATGGGGTTATGAATTTTGAATGGATTTTTTGAAATTATAATTTACGAAATTTTTGATTTTATGTTTCCATCAAAATTTGATTAATTTAAGAGTTTAAAAAATTTTGATCTTCCTTGTAATAAAATAATACGGTATAAGAAATTTATTTGTAAAATTCTTTTAAAAATTTTAAAATTCAGCAATAAATGCTGAACAATTTTGAGAGTTCAAATTTATTCGTTTTAAAAATTTTTCGAACTTTGAGGGAAGTTTTACAATTTTTGATATGTTGCATTTCTGCCTACATACGTAAAGTCTTCTTCTCTAGATTAGGACTTTAGTTTTATAAAATTTCTAAGTATTTTTGTTTTGACTTAACCCAATAACAGAAAATAGACTATCATAAGTTTAAACAAATTTAGTCTTCAGTAAAATATTACAAAAATTTAATTGCAAAATTTCTGACATTTTCGCTATCGCTCGATTTAGAACGGATACTCATTTTGCGGATAAATGCTACATGTTAAATACTTAAAATTTTGCACTTCTCATTTTAAAATAAAAACTCCTAGAATTTTTTGGAAATATCGGAGAAGTAAATAGCGTCACATTACTTGTATCTGTTGTAATTTTAAGAACATCTACTAATTTTTGAACCTAGTTTAGAATTGGTATTACAGAGTTATGAATTTTGAATGAATTTTTTGGAATTCAAATTTTTAGTGAAATTTTATGAGTATGGAAATTTTTGAAGTTCAAATTCGCTACCTAATATAACATAAAATGTAATTATAAAGTTAAAACCAAAGTTTTAAATGCAAAATTTTTATAATTCAATTATAAAATTTGAAAATTTTGTCCCATCAAAGAATTAAGAACACAATGAACTGAATTTTGAAATATACAATTTTGATCTAATGTGTGGAGCTTTCTTTAATTTATGTCTATAGTTGAATTTTAGAAACTTTCATCCACACCAATTGCAAAACACATGTTCGTTTTAAAAAATTTTGGAACTTCCAAAATTCGACATAGACAAAGTCTTCTTCTTTAGAAAAATTTAAATTTGACAAAAGAGAAATTTTATAGATTAAAAAATAAATTAGGAAGTTTAAACAAATTAAACTTGAAGTAAAATATTATAAAATTTTAATTGTTAAATTTCTAAAATATTATTTTGTTTCTAAAATTCAGGAACCGTTTTAAGAATGTCTACACTTTAAAAAATATTTTTGGAATAATTGTAATTAAAAAATTCAATATCGGTGTTCTTATTTTAATGCAGCTAAATTAAAAACTTCTAGATCTTTGCGAAATTCTAAAAATTTTACATTAATGAATTTTTGCAGATTTGGTCACGTCAACTTTAAGTAAATAACGAATTTTAGGAACTTTGGGAATTTTACCACGTGATATTGGTTCAAGATTAACAGAGTGAAAAACTGAAATTTTTATTATTTATGGGTTACTGTGTACAATTATACACATTAATTGCATTTAGCAACTGCACCAAAAACTAAAGACGTAAATGCACTAAATGGTAAGAAGTAAGAACTTTTATCTCATAACAGGTGAAATGGGTAACGAAACATTGTTAAATCGATCCGGCTAGAGGGTAGAACTGAACAACTAAATGGAATAATTACATTAAAGCATTCAATACTAATATCCATAGTAACCCGAAATTAAGCGATCTCACCAAATTGGAGTACCTTAGAAATACTGTGAAGGATGGAACAACTAAAAATTTCGAATGTTAACATCTCTTTGTGGAATATGAGAAGCATTTGCTGGAAAATACATTTTTAGGATGGGTTGTTATTGGGGTAATAAATAAAATAACTGAGAATATTTCCTGTACCTAATTTATTCCTATGAAGACCAGAATCACACCAAGTAAATTAATTACTGAAACAATTTTGAATTATTAAAACTACATCAAACTACAAAATGTTGTAGATTTCAGGAAGATTTTTAGACAGTTTGCTTACCATAGCGAGAAACTCGCATCGACAGTATTAAAATTCCGTACCGTAGAGTGCCGATTATTATACCATACTATATGAAAAACCGCAATATTTTGATTTTATTTTAAATCCTAATAGTAATCCATACCATGGTACACTATTTGATTTAGAATTTGAAATGCTGGAAAAAACATTAAGCAAGGTTTGTAAGGTGGTGCCTTGATTCTGATCGCAAAGCGATCTTGAATGGATAATTGATTGAAACATCTAACGGTTGAAGAAATAATGTGGCTTTTTTTGGTGTGACTATCATCGTTTTTAATTGCACATTTTTTCTAAAATTTTTAGTAATTTCAGCTTCTAAATGGCATCCGTAACAGTCTATAATGAGCAAAGCACTTTCTCGCCTAAAGATTTCTGTATCCATTTGGTCATTAGATCGGTCGTCATCGAGTCGTCATCATTTACAACTAGATGAATGTTTTTAGGTAATTTAACCTTTGAAATTTTCAAATAATTTGAGTCATCATGCTAGCTGCGGAAATGCACAACACCAAGGTACAACGAATTTTAGAATGGTCCGTATCTAAGTCTTGTCAAAATAGCACGGAGTCTTCCAATCCATATTAAAAATCAACCGTTTCGGAATGTTTATCTTCTTCCGGTTCAATGCTGAACTGAAGGCAGTTCCAATAATATTGCAAATTTTGTTGCTTTCCATCTAAACATGTCGTAGTTCATCACTAATTTCTCTTCCCTTTTCTTTTTAAACCACTCAATTACCATTGTTTCTATTTCAGGAAATGCTGACTTTCGCCCTGCACCTGTAACTGTTTTTTGATTTGTTTGTGATTTAATTAAACCATTTCCGCGAGAAACCCTTTTCCTTATTTGAGAGCGTTGATACCCAGTAAGTTTTTTCAAAGAATTGGACGACTCACCACGGTTTGCTCGACCCACAACTTTCAATTTCTCAGATTTTAAAAGCCGAATTATCTTGGCTTTTGTGTTGCAAATTCGAAAAGTTGTAGTCCAGTGTTTAAAAATGGTCGCACCAAACTATATAAAATATATTTTGGTGGCGATAACTAATAAGCGTCGCTGTTCCAGTTATCTTCTATAAAAAAAATGTTCTGTTAAAATTCTGGTATGCTATTTGGCATTTTCTAGCTAATATTATACCAATGGCACTCTACTTGGGGAGGTATTCTATTCGGCACTCTACGTACTGAGATTTGCTGTTGCCACATCATTGCGTCTCTACCACAACTAAAACTACAAAACTAATATTAAAAGTTTCAATCTACATATTTTTGGCGGCTTAACGTTAATGTAAAACTAAACCACAAAAACTTAAAACCGTTAATTATATTCTTAGGATGTTTTTCAATGAAAGAATCATTACAGCTATGAACCTGCAACTCAAATCTCAACTGAACACCAAACTCAACGCCCAATACAAGCATTAAATCCACACTGTCCGAAAAACCATGCATACATGAGCTCAGCGCAAGCTAACTTCCAACACAACCACAACTCGAGTCCTGAGTTAGCCTTTAATTCTGCGTCAAAACGCCATCCAACTCAACCTGCAAATCAACATGGTTTGAAAATGTACCCAACTCAAATCAACTTAAGCTACAACTCTAACTCAACCCAAAAATAAATCCCTAACTGAACTACTAACTCAAACCTTACCCAACCCTGCAAATCGACCTCAACTCAACCTTCGACTCAACGCTCAAAGCAGAATACATAAAAAATTGTTCAACATGGATCTAAAACCAAGTGTTAATAACCACGTGGCTTTAGGCCAATTCGTATGGCAGGTATCCGATCCTTTTGACGTCTAGGTTCCAAAATCTTCTCAATGATCCGTCTTGACCATAGAAACAGATTGGTGAAAAAAAAAAATGAAATCGGACAAGACGTTTTCGATATACCCAAGGTTCAGACATCCAGCCAGACAGACGAGATTCGAGCCAGCCAGAGATTCAGGAACCTTTAAAACGTTGAGAAAAGCACCTTGCGTACCAAAGTTGAATATTAAAGTCTGTAGTTTTGCCAGCATATAAATGGGGTGCCAACAACCCTTGAATTTTAGATGAAATCCTTAGTGAAAACGAGGATCAATATGTCAAAATATTAGGATTTTATTGAGATGTTTTTCAGGATTCAATTAGATAAAACCGAACCAACAAAGTATCACTAAACGAATCGTGGAACCAATATTTGAATCGATTGTATTAGTAACGCATGAAGTTATGGTCGAAAAATATTTAAGCGGCATTGAATAGGTAAAATAAATAAGTTGAGATTAACAATGAATACTGCGTCAAATTTAAATGGAGTGACTGCAATAATAACTAGCAATTTGAAAATTTTATTAATGCACCCAGTGTCGTCTATGCGATATTCTTATAAAACATTATTAAAATTTGAAGTAGAGGAATCGGCAGGTACAGTCAATAAAAGAAGAAGTAAAGAGGAATCTGCTTCAGATGCAAAGAAAATCATCGTTCTATAGCTACCTCAAACTCTCAAACAATAACGGGGAGAGATTAATCTTTTTTCATGCTGGACAATCCCAGCGTTCCTAAACAAATTCGCTTCACACTAATGAGTTATGAGAAATTATCTCAAGCAATAGGTACAGTAGTTTTGATAACATACAGATAAACAAAACTAAACAAATAAATCGTAAACAAGCCCAGAGAAAATGCTTGCATGCCTAGCGGATAACCTCGCCTATATAACAAAACAATTGAACGAACATAACAAAAAACATCTTAAGAGGAAACCAGTAAAAAAAGCGGCAGCGACGTTAAAATTTAGTGTTTTACATTTAAGATGATATATGATGAATTGTTAAGTGGTTATGAATATATTTTCTATTTGCACACAGTGTTGGACTTATATACGATATTATTGAATTAGTATTCGGACAATAAGTCAGTTTAATAGTGATCTATGTGCAAGATAAATTATTTAAGTCTGCTCTATTAAGTAGGTATACCCGCGTGCGATGACATAAAATGTAAAAAAAAAACACAAAAGTGTTTTCTTCTGCATTTTTCGCATCTTCTTCTTATTTGTAATTAATTAAATATTTGTTTTATACACAATTTTAATTCACTTTTAGTTTCGTTTGTGCAAAACACAAGAAAAAAAAAATCACAGGTAGAGACTATCACTTTCCATTTGAATATGAAAAGAAAACATAAAAAAAAAATATTTTAATGAAGGTAATGGTAATGTAATGAAAATGAAACGTCTTATATTCCAGACCTGTTTGATTAAGATTAAACACAATAACAAAAACAACAACAACAACCGTAAATAATGAAAAGTATTATTTCACTTTTTCCTGTGTGTATTATATTAAATTTTAATAATAAATAATTTATTTCAATTTTTTTTATATACCTAAGATGCTGCGCAATCTTAACATATCATCATCATTGATGTTAAATAAATAATATTTTATGTGTATGTACTTCATCTATTATTCATAATTTTTTATTTTTTTTGTTTTTGCTATTTATAATAATATATGAATATTGTGAAAAATTTATAGATTTCCCTTTTAAATTTTTTTATTTTATAATTCCTACCTTATTGCCATAAGGGAATTGTGAAATATTTTTTTTATTTCAAATGAATTTTGATTGGTAACAATTTATTTATTTATATTCAAGAATATTATATTGAGAACGTTTATGTAAAATATTTATGGTACTTAGGTATATTTATTAGAAATACGTGAGTATATCACCTTGACTACTTTTCGATTATTCTTGTAATGATATGGTGCGGATATTTGTGCTGATTGTTGCTTAGTGCGTTAACAGAAAAAATACAGAGTATCCGGATAGTTATGTCCGTTTGGTTATTTACTGTACATAAATGTTAAATCTGTACAATATATGCTTTACTTTGTAGAATTTTATCGATATTAACAACAACTCCGTTGAGTAGTGCGGCTTTCTTAATTATTTTCCAGGTAAGGCGGTGTACCCATAACTATCATAATAAAATGTTTAGGATGAGAGACTACACAATGTGTCAGAGCTAGTTACAGTTTTTTCGTATGTGTCAGCAAAATATTAAAGTGGGTTGAAAACTGTGCAACACAAAATTTAATATTTTTTACAGAATTTAAATTTTCTTTAAACATTTCCAAATTCTGAGACCTACATATTCAACATTTTTAACTTGATTTCTTAACAAATAAAATTCAAAATCAGCATTGAACTTCATTAAATTGAAATATTCCAAAAATTCGAAAATGTTTAGAACTTAATTGAATTCTGACATCAAAATTAGTTAATTCTGAATTTGCTTGATTTAAACAATTAACCTTAGCTAAAAGATTCAAGTCGAAGTATTTAAAAAATTTCAAATACTGGCTAAAAAATTTATTTAAACGTATGTGATTTAAACCTGCATTTAAAATTTAAAATTCTAATACGAAAATTTGTATGATTTGTAATTTAACAAAATTAAAGTTTTGTTAAATATGAGATAGCGCAAGTTCAATAGATTTGAAAATCTTAAACATTTTTTTTTTATTAGGTCGCTAAAATTTGAACAGGTTGAATATATGCAAAATGATTTTTGTACTAAAAATTTTGACAACAAACGATGATTAGAAGTTCTAAACAATTGTTAAACAATTGAGACTTGAAATTTCCGATATTAATTAAATAAAATTTCTATTTTGATTATTTTAGAGATTTTAAATTATTTTCAGTATTTTATCAGTTATTAAAAGTTTTCTACTCTGCATTAATCTAAATGTTCTATAAATCTTTAAAATTTGACAACAAAATTCTGTGATGTAAAATTTGAAAAAAAAAATTAAAAATTTGAACCAATTTGAAATTGAAATCAAAGTTTGTGATATTTTTCAATATTGAATAGAAATTCAAAATTTCGAAAGCTCGAAAGACTTTATTTCAAAAAAAAAATTCTATAGGAGGGTTTTACAAAATTCTAAAATTGTTTCATAAAATTTCGAAAGTCTTGAACGTGTTATTTAGTTTTGCATTCTGATAGCATTCTTGAATTTAGGATTTGACAAAAATCGAAAATATACGAAACTTTCAAGAAATCAATTTTTTTTTTTAAATTTCTAGGATTTAAACAATCAGCACAGGTAAAACTTACTGAATTTCAAGCTTCGCCAATAAAGTTTTGTTCATTTGAAATTTGGCCAAATTCAAAAATTTAGTCCGATTTAACATAGAATAAGAAGAAATGAGAATTTGAAATCTATGTATTACAGATTTTCAAAAATTGAATTTTGAAAGGAATTTTTGGAATTTAAATTTAGAAAAAATCCCAAATTTATCTAAGTGCTAGTAATCGGATTTTTTTTAAATTTTCAAATTTTTAATATTAAAGAAATTAATTTGTAGGTTTTGCAAACTATCAACTTAATTCAGAATTCGTAAGAATCAAGCTATCGGAAATAAATAAAAAAGAATTAACCAACTTAAGTTTAAAAATTTGAAACCATTTTAATATAGTCCGAATTAACCAAATTTGTGGAAACAAAACTTGAAATTATTGAAGTTTTATGAAGTTTATCCATCCTTTAAAATGTTTGTTGCAATTTTCACAATTTGTGATCGAATTTCGTTGTTAATATTTCTTTTCAAATACTGTTACTTGCAAGAAGCCGAAATTTGTCCAAATTAATTTTCTAGAAAAAGTTAAAGTTTCTACAAAAATTTAAAAGAATTTGTTGGTCTGATACCAAATAGATATTAGAGAGAGCTTGAATTTTTTATTTAGAAATTGAATGGAGAAATTCTAAACTTGAGTATTGATATTTGATAAAAAAAATCGGGAACTTGAGAATATTTAAAATAGAAACCAAAATTTGTTAAAATTTTCAAGATTTGGTGAAATTATAAATTCATATAAAAATATTTTTAACATGGGTTGTAAACTTTCCCAAAAGAAAATTTCGAATTCTTAAAACAAAAACCAGATTTTAAATTTCGAAAATTACAATTAGCATTTTTGACATAATATTTATGCAGAAATTTCTACCAAAATATAAAATTTTTATTAACACTCTATTTTTCAAATAGTGCCCAATTTTAGAAAATTTCGAATACTGAGAAAGGATAAACTAGCGCTGTGTTTTAAAAAATTTCGAATTCTGGAAACAAAAATCGGGTTTTATGAATTGAGAAATATAACTAGAATTTTTGACGTATGTTGAAATTTCGGCCAGAATTTAATGTTTCTTATTAAATTCCAATTTCTCCATTAGCGCTGTTTTAAGAGATTTTGAATTCTGAAAACAAAAACCAAATTTGGTAAATTGGGAATTATAACTAGCATTTTTGATGTAGGTTGGAGTTTTTACCAAAATGTAAAATTTTTTATTATATTTCATTTCTTAAGGCCGGTCGTATGTAGCTCTTTACGTCTTGAATTCTTAATCTCAAAACATACACTCTAACTCTCTCTTTTACACTCGAGTGTAAAAAACAAGATGCCTGAACCTTCTAATTAATAATATCGCCCTATTAAACGAAACATAGATGATATCAAATTGGTGCAAAGAATTCAAATTTAATGCCGGGATATAGTAGAGCTTTCAACCCTTTACAGAAACCATTTTATTAAAGTTTTAAATTTTTAGATTTTAGATTTCACTATTAATATTTTTAAAAATTCCAGTAATCTCAAAGTTCCTGTATTTCGTAGGAGTTTCTAAATTTGAAGAACATTTAGGTTTTTTTTAACTTTCAGAAGATCATACGTCACTTGCATCCTTTATACATATTATACAAAACAGTCTTAAATATTTTAATTTTGGACAAACTTCAGAATTTTCAGAATATCTAGAAATTTTGAAATTTTTAAAATTTTTAGTTTGATGGACAATCTTAATTCGCAAATTCTCAACTTGGTTAAATGTCTCAATTTTTAAATACGAACGTTTCTAATTACCTAAACGTACCTAATTCATAAATTTTTTAAAATATTGAATTTCCAAAAATGAATTTGGAACAATTCTTTAGTTCAATTATTTTACAGAAATTGGATGTTTATTGGTAGGTTTTATCTTTAATTTTCAAATTCCTATTAAAACCATTTATCCGCCAACTTTAGTTAAAACCCTTATAACGCCCTATTTAATAAAATTTTTGAATTGTTAGATTTTAAATTTCACTATCAAAATTTTTAGAAATTCCACTAGACTTAAAGTTTCTATATTTCGCAGGATTTTCACAATTTGGAGAATATTCAGAATTTTATTTAGCCTTTATACATACTCTTTTTGGGTTTTACAAAATTTATAACTTTTAGAAATTTTCAAAATTTTAGTTTGAGGAACTTTTATGTAAGCAAATGTTGAAGACATATATAAGAATCCCTAATTCGCAAACTTATTTAGTTAAATGTCTCAATTTGTATATACCAACGTTTCTTAATTCCTAAATATGGTATATGTCTCTTAGAGCTTCCATAATTTCTTTAAAATTTGAAATTTTTGAAACGAATTTTGAACAATAATTCACGACCACCAACTTGTAATATTTTTAAATCTCGAAATATTTGAATGAGTCAGAGTCAGTCTTCAGATTTTTACTGAATTTCTATGTTTATAGGTAGGTCTTATCATTATTAGCTGGCAAAATTCAATTTCAATTCTAGTTTAAAAATTTGGCAAAATTCTAAGATTCAAATTTTTTGTGAGTAATTCTGAGGACACCCAATTTTCAAATTTGCAGTTTTGACATATCTATAGATCTATAGATACCAGCCTAATTTTTATAAAATTCTTTAATTCGCAAATTTCGTAATTTGATTGAAATGTCTCTGTTTCTAATTGCCAAATATTCTAAATTCCTAAATGTATCTTAGAGAATTCATAAATTCTTTAAAATTTTCAGATATTCAGAATTCAGAATTTAAAAATTTAACAAATTTCCATGATTATGATAAAGAAAATCAATTTTAAGTAAATTTTGAAAACACCCAATTTATAAAATTCCAAATTTGAAACAACTAATTCCCTTAATTTTTAAAGACCTAAATCGCAAATTTCTTAACATAGTTAAATATCTTTATTTCTATATACCAATATTTCTAAATTCCTAAATATATTTTTGAGACTTTATAAATTCTTTGAATCAAGGAAACCTTCAGATTTTTACTGAATTATGGAAAATTCAGTTTTAAATAAAAAATTTGGCAAATTTCTGAGATTATAAAGAAAACAAATGTTAATTCTCAAAACACACAATTTTAATTATAATTTTGAAATAATAGCTCAAAATTCTTATTAAAACTCTTTATTCACGAACTTTAGGGGCACAAGTTACCTAGTTTCACTATCAAAAATAACTCACTAAAAATAAAATTCACTAACAACATTTTAAAAATTCTACTAGTCTCAAAGTTTCTATATTTTGTAGAATTTTTTAAATTTGAAGACCATTTAGAATTTTTTTGAAGTTTTAAAATATTTTACTTAGAGGAAAAATTATTAAGAGTTTGCAATTCAGTTTCGATCTGCGAGCATTGTGAAAAATAAATCATCTTTCAGTATATCTCATCAATGATTTTCTTTATTCCCGCCCTATATGCATGTACATATTATACAAAACAGCTTAAATTTTAGGAATTTTTTGAGTTTGTATAAATTTTAGAATTTTTGGACGTTCTAGAAATTTAATGTCTCAATTTCTAAATACCAAAATATATAAATTCTTTAAAATTTTGAATTTGTGAAACCGAGTTTTGAACAATTTGTAATTTACAACTACCAACCTAAATTATTAAATTTCGATTAATTTGAATTAGAGGAACCTCCAGATTTTGAATGAATTTCTAAGTTTATAAAAAGGTTTTTGACGTTTTCAAGATTCGAGTACAAAAGTGCAAATTCAAAAGTGCCAGAACAAAAGTGCCAAACTGAAAGTGCCAAAGACCACAAGTGCCATAAGCCTTAAATGCCAAAATTATTAAATGCCAAAGTTATTAAATGCCAAATTATTTTTTGGCATCGAAATAAACATTTTGGGCGACAAAAATAATTAACTGGCAACAAATTTATAAATAAATAAATTAAAAATTAAAAAAATTAAATTAGTTTTAAAATATTCTGGAAAATGGAGATCCCTAATTTAACTTAGGAGCCGGGATAAGCAAACATGTCGCACTGCGTGCCGCACGTAGGAGCGGATTATATAGAATCTATTAATGACACTGCAATATTTTATATCGATCCCCCATCAAACATTGGCATTTAGTAACTTTGGCATTTAATAATTCTGGCACTTTTATGATTGGCACTTTTGAATTGGCACTTTTGTCACCACATCGTTTTCAATCGTGCAAAATCCAACTTCAATTCAGAATTTAGAAATTTGCCAAATTTTTAAGAATGTAAAGAAAATAACTTTTGTATAAGTACATTTTGAAAACAAGTCCTATGAGCAATTACAAGCCACAATAGCAAGAACGCACAGAAGCAACATCAAGACAATACAAGGAGGTTTCAAAGCGATAATTAGAGCAAATAATACCGACCTGTCAACTATCATGGGCAAACCAGTATTGGACTCTGTACGAAACAACAAGCTGAAAAGAAGGACTCGTCCACTTCTATATCACAAACCAGTTGTTCAGAGCCGGCAGTAGGTTTCCACACAAAAAAATTAATCCATTAAAGCAATGGATGAAATATTTCAAAGAAGACGGCACCTAAATCAACACCCACCCATTAATCGAGCGGGAAGTTAAACGTGTTTTATAGAAGTTGAAGAACAATAGGGCTCTGTAATTGACAACGTACTAGCCGAAACATTCAAAAAGATACATCTACGACTGGACTGCAAGAGCTATATAACACGAATAATAGTAGAAATTTTGATTTCTGGTAAAATACTATAAAAATGGAAAGAAAGCTTGACTATTACGATCACCAAGAAAGGCACCAAATGAATGTAAAAATGACGAGGTATTGCCTTGCTAAATACAATAATAAAGGTATTAACAATGATCGCTAAACATGCTCTTCGTTAATTTCGAACGCGCATATTAGAAGATATTTGTAGCATCAAAACTAAAATAATTGTACTGATACAAGAAATCGATCGAGATGCTTTGAATCGAGTTCAGTACAGAAGCAAACAAACTGAATTATACTATGGGGAGTAAGACAAAGATGTATTCTTTTACCACTTATGTCAATTGTAGTACTAGATAGTGTCTTGCGTTAATTGGCTCCAAATCCGCCAATGTCATTCAGTGGAGACTGATATGAATATATGCCTGCTAACCCACAAGCACAACAATATGCAGTAAAAAGAACAGGATCTCACAGATCTAACTAACGAAGTTGTTCTCAAAATAAACATCAGTAAGACGAAAACGATCAGACTCAACAAAAATATAACTATACCAATACATGTTAACTACGAACCGATAAAAGATGTCAAGAAATAGGTGAAACTGAAGCTACAAATATTCAAGACATGCGTAGAATCTGATGTATGGGTGATATTGATACTGAGATTAGAAAGCGGAAGTGGAGATGGATTGGTCGCACACTGAGGAAAATACCAAATGACATTACGTAGGCCATTACAATGGAATCCGCAAGGCAAAAGGAAAGTTGGAAGACCGCACCAATAACCTGGAAAAGAACGATGTTCAGTCTGGTTAGTGCTCCTGAATGGAGATAAAGGAAAAGCAAAATACAAATTCTGAAAACAACAAATTTTCAAATTTGCAATTTTGAAATTTTAGAATTTTCAAAATTTTTAGTTTGAGTTAGGGTAAACTTATTTCGCAAACTTCATAACTTGGTTAAATGCTCCATTTCTAAATACCTCAATGTACAGAATTTATAAATTCTGAAAAATATTCAATTTTGAACAATTCTGAATTTATAACTTCCAACTTATTAAATTTCGAAATGCTTGATGTTCAGGTTTTAAGGAATTTTTTTGTTTATTGGTAGGTTTTATCATTTTTAGCTGTGGAAAATTTAATTTCAATTCTAAATTTAAAAATTTGAAAAATTTCTAAGCTAATAAAAAAAATCAATTTTATGTAAATAAATTTTCAAAACAACCAATTTTAAAAATTGTAGTTTTTAAACAATTGTTTTCCTAAATTTCGAAATTTTTGTAAAAATCCTTAATACAAATTTCTTAATTTGGTTAAATGTGTCAATTTCTAAATATGAAATTTTCGAAATTTGTAAGCGTACCTTAGAGAATTCATAAATTCTTTACAATTTTGAATTTCTGAACACAAATTTTTAAGATAATAAAGAAAATAAATTTTTTATAAGTAAATTACTAAAACACCTTATTTTTAAAATTATAGTTTTGAAATAACTAATGGCCTACATTTCTAAATTCCTATTAAAACTCTTTATTCGTAAACTTTAGAGAGTACAAGGGATGCAATTTTGGTGCTAGGATTTTCTAAATTTGAAAGCCCTTTCGATTTTTTTTTAACTTTCAGAAGGTCATACATTCCCATCCTTAATATATATTATACAAAACAGTCTTAATTTTTGAAATTTTTTGAGTTTGTACAAATTTTTGAATTTTCAGAAGTTTTCGAAATTCTAAAAATTTCAGAATTTTCATAGATTTTAGTTTGAGGGAAAACCTTAATTCTCAAATATCTTACATTGATTAAATATTCTATTATTTGTCTAAATGTCATACATTTTTTCAAATTTTGAAGTTCCGATTTTTTAATAATTCTTAAGTTACAACTTACATCTTATTACGTTCAGAAATAATTAAAATTTAGATTTTTACTGAATTTCTGTGTTTATTGGTGGGTTTCATGATTTTTAACTATGGAAGATTCAATTTCAATTCTAAATTTAAAAAACTGGAAAATTTTAAGGATTTAAAGGAAATACATTTCATGCAATTAAATTCTGAGAATACATACTTCTAAAATTCGTTGTTTTGAATTTACTAATTGCCAAAATTTTTAAATTCAAATAAAAAATGTTAAAACGCTAATGTCCTAATTTTGTAAATATCTCAATTTCTAAATACCAAAATTTCAAAAATTTCTAAATTATCTCAGAGGATTAAAAAAAATATTTAAAATTTTAAGTTTCTGGCAACGAACAACAAATTTAGAACTGCCAACTTATACTATTAAATTTCGAAATGTTTGAATCAGGGGAAACCGGATTTTTACTATATTTCTAGGGTTAGTGGTAGGTTTTATGAATTTCCATTATGAATTAAAAAATTTGCCAAATTTCTAAGAAAATAAATTTTATATAAATAACTAATTGCATAAATTTTTAAATTATTATAAAAATCCTTAATCCGCATATTTCTTAACTTGGTTAATGTCTCAATTTTTAAATGCCGGAATGTATTAGTAAATTCATAAATATTTTAAAATGTGATTTTCTGAAAATTCATTTCGAACATTTCAGAATTTACAACTTCCACCTTATTAAATTTCGAAACGTTTGATGTTCAGATTTTTACTAAATTTTAATGTTTATTGGTAGGTTTTACCATTTTGAGCTGTGGAAAATTCGATATCAATTTTGAATTTAAAAATTTGCGAAATTTCTAAGATAATAAACAAAAAATACATTTTATGTAAATAAATTTTCAAAACACCCAATTTCCAAAATTGTAGTTTTTAAACAACTGATTGAGTAAATTTCTAAAAATCCTTATCACAAATTTTTTAATTTGGCTAAATGTCACAGTTTCTAAATATCAAATTAACTAAATTTCTAAATATATTAACTGAATTTCGAAATGCTTGAATTTCTTTTTTTACTGGTGTGTTTTATTATTTTTCACTGTAGAGAATTCTATTCCAATTCTAAATTGAGAAATGTGCCAAATTTCTAAGATTATAAAGAAAATAAATTTTTTATAGGTAAATTCTGAAAACATTTCTAAACCTATAATAAAACCCTTTATTTGTAAACTTTAGAGAGAATACAAGGGATTTAATTTTGGTACCAGAATGTCTTAAAACCTTTAACCCCTTATACATGTTTAATAAAGTTTCAAATTTTAGATTTTATATTCCACTACCAATATTTTTAAAAATTCCACTAGTCTCAACGTTTTTATGTTTCTTAGGATTTTCTAAATTTTAAGGTCAGTTAGATTTTTTTTTAAGTTTCAGAAGATCATGCATTCCCGTCCTTAGTACATATTATACAAAACAGTCTTAATTTTTGGAATTTTTTGAGTTTGTACGAATTTGGAATTTTCAGAATTTTCCGAAGTTCTAAAAATTTCAGAATTTTTATAGTTTTTAGTGTGAGGGGCAACCTTCATTCGCAAATATCTTAAATTGGTTAAATGTTTCAATTTCTAAATACCTAAATTTATCCTCTATGATTCATAAATTCTTTTAAATTTTGAAGATTCGAAAACAAGTTTTTAATAATTCTGAGCTTAAACTTAATTTTGTAAATGTCTCAATTTCTAAATACTAAATTTCTAAATTACCTCAGAGGATTGAAAAAATATTTTAAATTTAAGTCTCTGAAAACGAATTATGAACCATTCAGAATTTCAGGTGTTTTTTTCAATTTTGCTTCAAATTTTGTCGGGATTCAGTGGTTCAGTGTTTGTTGAAATTTTAAATTACGCTGCTAAGTTTAGAAAATGATTAGCATTTTACTGTACTGTACATGTAGGCTAGCATGTCATCTATAACTGAATTTAATACAAAATTTGTCATTTTAAACTCTGATTTTGGCCAATTTTTGTGAAATTAAGATTTCAGAAAACAATAATTAAAAGTTGGTCTCGTGAACGCGATTTTGGTACTTGTGATGTCATTTTTACTCTCCATGTTATAGAAATAATTAGTGATTAAAACAATTTTCCCTGCAGTTGGTAAGTTATGTCGGTGGCTATTTATCTTTTTTAATTAGGTTTCTGACCCATCCTTCCTTGGCTAATAATATCAGTAACAAAAATAATAAAATAACCATAAAATATTTATAATACAAAAAACAACAACTTACCATATTTCTTATTATCTTTCCCTTTATCTGATTTTCCTCTTGCAAATGCTTTGACTCTGGTTTCATCATCAATATCATCGTAGTCAGGCTGCGCGAGATCATTAAAAGAAAATAAACAAAAAAAAAAAAGTCCAAAATTAAAATCCAATGTACAAAATCCAATTTATATTTTTATTTTTTATTATTCTGTCCAAGTCAAGAAATCTTGTTTTTATCTCAAAATTTACTTTTTTTTTTTATTATTTGCTGAAAGTGTTAAGTCAAAATGTCAAAAAAAAAAATTTTTTTTTGGTTCTTTCAGTCATCTTCAATATATCGTACCAAACGTAAAAAACATAAGAAATCTTTTCTTGTCATTGTTATTTGTTTCTTCTAACCTTTACTACCTTGGGTATATCATGGGGATAAACATTATCTCTTGGTGGTAATTTAGGTGGTTTTTCACTACGCCGCTGTGCTAATTGTTGTGTTTGTATTAATAATTGTTCTCGAGTTGCGGCCACATGCCCATTACCATTTACTGTACCATTACTAATGCCACCGCTTGTACCAAAACCAGAACTACCAGAGCTACCACCACCATTCCCCGCTACACTATATGGATCTTCATCGGGTATTGGTATACGTGGACGATTTTTAATATCGACTGGACGTTGGACTGTAAAGAAAAAAAAAATTAAATTGATTTATGATAAATCGTAAAACTCCAAAAATAACATAAAAATACATATTTTTAAATCATGATGCACATTCTTTTTGTATGTTAGGTTCATTAAAAAAAAAAAGAAGATTATGTATTCAAGACAATGATGATTCATCTTCATCGTGATTCCTCTATTGTTATAAAAAAAACAAAATTGTTCACTTTCAATTTAGATGATCGTTTGGTGTATAACCGTTTTCTCACGGAACCAAAGTCATTAAAAATTATTTTTTTAGTTGGATTAATTATAATCTTACATAAATTTATTTATTGTGTCTCGCGAATTAATAATTTTGGTTTTTGCCTTAAGATGTAATAAAAAAAAAATTTAGGGGTTCGCGCTAAATTTAGATGAATGATTAAATTTTGTTTTTTGTCTTTGTTTTGATGATTGGCCGCGCGACGCGGTTATTTACTAAGAAGTTGCAAACAGAGTTGATTTAATTTAATTTTTAGGTAGAATTTATTAAATTCTAGTTCTTGTTGAAAGACGTATTAACGCCATTATGCGAGGTCATTTAAAAATTATGTCGGTTAACAACTTTTTAGTGTTAAATTCTATACTTGTGTGATAACTTAGGTGAAACCTAATCTTACTATTCGAATTAAATCAAATATAACTCAATTTTTTTATTTAAATTTTAGATAAATTCTAAGTTTCTGATTTCTGGCAAATGCTACCAATAATTTTGCAACTTTGAGTCCTGTAAGGAGTATTTCTCTCAAACGCATCAATTTCACTAAATACTGTTTATTTTGTCTAAATATGTACATCTCATTCAGTTTCTTAAAATTCTGGGCGAATCCTAGATTACAGGCCTAGATTTCTGTCAAACTTTAATTGACAATTTTGAGATTACAAGACAAATTCTAGATTTCTGTCAGAGTTTTGAGAACAAAACTGATTTAACATTTTTGAAATAAAATTTGAAGCATCAAGCATCAAGTTCGAACCCTATTCAATTTATATCAAAACTAACTCAATTTTTTTCTTCAAATTCTAGACAAATTCTACATTTCACGTTTCTGACTCATGCTACCAATAATTTTTCAATTAACTTTTGCACTGATGCACTATTTACATAAAGCTAATTCAACTGAATTCCCTTACAATTCTAGCCAAATTCAAGATTTGCTAAAGTCGATAATAACTGGTTTAACATTTTTTAAATTAAGATGAGGATCAACTAAAGAAATTTTGAGTTTGATTACTAAAAATCAATTGCTTCGATTTTTAAAATTCTGTTCTGACATGCTTCAAAGTAAATCACATCTGACAAAATTTTTTCTTCAAATTCTAATTTTTGATTTCTGACAAATGCCCCAATAATTTCGCACTAAACTTTCAGTCATTAAATGAGGTAAATTTTGGTTTGATACCAGTCAAATTAATTCAAATTTCTCTCAAACACCTCGATTCCACTAAATATTATCATATTTAATTTTAAATCCGATCTGTCACTATTCTGGTGAACTATATCTAATTCTAATGAAATCTTCTCTAATGAAAATTTTGAGGTAGATTTGTGTTTGATCTCGCTAAATTTGGCTTTTAAATGTTGTAATGACACATTATACAGGTTAAACATAATTTTAGTGAACTTTCTTCCAATACTAGATAAATGTTAGATTTCTGTCAAAGTTAAAAATAAGACCGATGTAATTATAAGTTTGAGTCAGATAAAATTGATTTTTAAAATTCTGTTTCAGATAATAATTGTAGTAACACAGGCACAAAAAAAAAGTCATGATCCAGAGGGGAGATCCCACTATTTCTACGTTTTCGAGGTCGCTGAAATCGAATATGACCATACAAAATGGGGATGTTCATACAAAACCGAATATGAGTCTCTTGCCTCTCACCATTTGGGGTGCTTGTTTGAAGTGAGTCCCCTTGCCTCTCACTATTCTTTCTGAGGTAGCGAACTCTCTTGATTTCAAACGATCTTCTGAGAGATTTCCTCGTGTTGGCTTTCCTCTGTTCTGGCAAGTCCCCTTTCAAATTTCAGCAGTAGTCAGCCAACATACTGACATCCCATTTACCTTGATAGCGTCGTTCTGTTTGTTTAGGATCCTTTCACCTTGCTCCTCGCTATAGTCTCCTAAATTCTCGGGAAAATAGTCTACATGGGACTCGAGGAAGTGCAGTTTCAAATTCATTAGGCAACCAAGATTCCTTAAATTTGCTAGCAGTTTTTTTATTTCTCTTTTGTAGTTCGGACTCTTTTGATTGCCTAGCTAATTTTCTACCACACTTCAAAAGCTCAGCCAAGCGATTGTTTTTTGTTTAACACCCATTGATTGGATGAACTCGGAGTTGAGCATAAGTTTCCGAATTTCCGGCTCGTCGAAAATTCCTTCTTTAAGCCTAGCTTATGATTTGTTCGGAAATTTCTTTTGGATGTAATTGAAAGTGGCTGCCTCTTTGCCTAATGCTTTTACAAAGAGCTTCATTTACCTGAGCTTTATATATAGTGGAGGAAGAAGAAATTTTCACGTGGTACAATTGGATCGTTGAGAACATTCTCTGAGCCAGGGATTAAAGAGGTTCTAGCACGCCATTTATGGTTTTTATAATGCTTCTCGCGATCTCGACTATTCCAAAGGCACAAGAAGCACGGATGCCTTGTGAAACCACTTTGTTGCAAATCTGCCAGTTGTGTTCCGTATACATTATTTTTTCAAGCACAAGCTTCAATGAGTTATACTCTTCTGGCATATTTATCGAATATGCTGTCGGTATCGAAGCTAACTCATTGGGATTGTGTAAGAGTATAACTTTCTCGACTACATCCCATCTCAATTTTGCATCGACGTTGAAATTTCGACCAATGGGGGTTGTTAACAGGGTGGTAACGGGATAATGGACAATTGGAATCATTTTTTATGATCATATTCGGTTTCAGCGACCTCAAAAACGTAGGAATAGTGGGGTCTCCCCTCTGGGTCATGACTTTTTTTTTTTGTGCCTGTGTTATGAGTAAAAAGGCGAGGAAAATTTAAGATTGGCCCTAATTAAATTAATTCAAATTTCTGTCAAGCATGACCGATTAAATATATAGTATCTAATTCTGTTTCTTGAATTTCTCGGCAAATTCTAGATTTCAAAAATATTTTTTCTCAAATACTAAAGGAACATTTTGCGTTAAACTTGGGTTGATCCCGTTTAATTTGGTTTTAAAATGTTGCAGTATCAGGATAAAATAAATCTACCATTCAATCAAATTAAACAAAAATCTAATTCAATTTATATCTTGAAATTTTATATTAGATCTGGGTTTCAAACTTCTGACAAATTCGACCGGTAATTTTGAAATTGAGTTTGAGCCATCTTTCGATGACTTTTGTAGTTAGATTTGAAACCTTAATTTCTGGCTTCATTAAACAAAAATGTTGAGGTAAACTTGAGTTTGATTCCGCTAAATTTTTTTTTAAAATTTTTACCTAGGCACATTTCAAACTAATTTAAATTTAGTAGTCAAACTCCAAATGAAAATTTTGAGGGTACAAGACAAATTCTAGATTTCTCTCAAAGTTTCGAAAATATAACTGATTTAACATTTTTGATAATTGAATTTGAGACATCAACCGAAATAATTTTGAGCTTGAATTAGATAAAATTAATTTTTAAGATGTTCATACCCTGTTCCATATAAACAAATTCTAGATTCCAATTCTGTCAATATTTAAATGAAAATATAAAAGTAAATTTGAGTTTGATTCTGCTAAATTTGGAGTTAAAATTTTGTACTGACACGCACTATTCAGATTAAACTTAATCTCACTGAATTTTCTTCCAGTTCAAGACTAATTCTAGATTTCTGTGAAAATCTCGACAAAATAACTGGTTTAACAATTTTGAAATAAAATTTGATGCAATTACCGAAATAATTTTGAGTTTGATTCAGATAGAATTGATTTTTAAGATACGAATATTCTATCTGTGTTCAAGTTAAAACAAATTGAACTCAAATTTTTTCTTCAAATTCTAGACAAATTCTATTCTTCTCAATTTCTCATTCTATTTGTTCTTAAATTCTAAGTCAGTTCTAGCTTTCAAAGCTAAATTTTTGTCGAAATCGAAATAATTTCAGGTTAAACTTGAGAATTTTGTGTTAAATTTGAGTTTGTTTCAGCTAAATTTGGTGTTAAAATTTTGCATTGAAACACTAATCAGATTAAACCTAGCGTTACTGAATTCGCTTCAAATTCTAGACAAAGTTTAGATTTCTGTTAAAATCGGCAATAATTGGTTTTAATTTTTTCAATTAACATAAGACATAGCAACAGATGAAATTTTCAGTTTGATTAAGAAGCAAATGATTTCTGTTCTGTCATTCTTCAATGTAAATCAAATCAACTCAATTTTTTCTATTCCGTGAGGTAAATTTGGGTTTGATACTAATCAAATTAATTCAAATTTCTCTCAAACAACTCGAAATATATCAATATATCTCAATCAGTATTTTTATATTCTAGGCGATTTTGAAGGTAAAATACAAATTCTAGAATTCTATCAAAGTCTCGTCATCGTCAACATAATTGATTTAACATTTTTAATTAAATTTGAGACATAACCCAAAATTGATCTTTATGATGTTCAAAACCTGTTCAAATTAAATCAAATCTAACTCAATTTTTTCTTTAAATTCTTGATAAATTTTAGGTTTATCATTACTGGCAAATGCTACCAATAATTTGGCAACTTTGAGTTATGTAAAGAGGCAAATTTGGGTTTAGTACTAATCAAAGTAACTTAAATTTCTCTGAAACACATCGATTCCATTAAATATTATTTATTTTGAAATCCGATCTGCCTCTATTCAGATTAATTATATTTCATTTAGTTTCTTCAAATTCTACTCGAATTCTAGATTTCAAGCCTAGATTTCTGGCAAACTCTAAATGACAAGACAAATTCTAGATTTCTATCAAAGTCTTGACAATACGTTGAACATTTTTGAAATAAAATTTGAAGCATCAATCAAAATAATTTTTAGTTTAATTCAGATAACATTGATTTTTAAGATGTTATAACCCTTTTCAAATTAAATCAACTTTTTTCTTCAAATTCTAGGCAAATGCTAGGCTTCAGATTTCTGACAAACGCTACCAATAATTTTCGAATTAACTTTGAGTTATGTAACAAGATAAAACATCATGGTGTCACTATTTTGTGAAGAAAATTTTTAGTAAATTCTAGATTTCAATCCTAAATTTTTGAGAAATGCTATGTACACAATTTTGAGGTAAATTTTTGTTTGATTACGCTAAATTTGATTTTAACATTTTGCACAAACACACAATTTTAGCTAAACCAAGCCTCACTCAATTTTATTCCAATTGCAGATAAATTCTAGGTTTTGGCCAAAGTCGAAATAAATTTGGTGCCTTTGGCCAATGTGGCTTTGAGTTTGATGCTCTGATGTTATGTTCAAATTAAAGACCAATTTGATAAGTTTTAGATTTCGCATAATTTTCAAATTAATTTTAAGTCATCTGTATAACGAGTTAATTTTGAGTTTGATTTTGAATTGAATTTGAGGTTAAATCTAATCATTTTCTAAACAGAAAAATGTTCAGGTTGAAACAAACTCACTGAACTTTCTTTCCATTCCAGATAAATTCTAGATTTCTGTAAAATTCTACAGTGCAATTGATTTAACATTCTTGAAATAATGTTTGAGTCATCAATCGAGAAAGGAAAATTGTATTTTGATTCTGCTTAGACATTATTCAAATTAAATCAAATCTATAACTCTTTTTTTTCTCTCAATTTCTAAACAAATTCCACCAATAATTTAGAAATTAAATTTGAATCATCTTTCATGAGATCGTATCGTTTGAGTATATGTGTTCAACACCTGAGAGGCTTACCTTATTAACTAGCCCTATAAATTAAATGAATAAAATTAATTTCTGTTAAATTATGTGAGGCCCGTCGAAGACATCAATCTTCTTCCATTCCAAATATTGGTCGAAATGGGTAACTAACCAAAGGCTTTACTTGCTGTCCTTAATAGTGTGACAAAGCAAGCC
Source organism: Tipula helvola (assembly GCA_963556165.1). Classification (NCBI taxonomy): domain Eukaryota; kingdom Metazoa; phylum Arthropoda; class Insecta; order Diptera; family Tipulidae; genus Tipula; species Tipula helvola. The sequence goes on along the minus strand of OY744483.1, from coordinate 72,861,869 downwards.
AATCTAATGAGACAGTGAACAAAAATTATGATGGATCGTACCTGTGGATAATGTTTTGATAGCTGGTGTAAATCAAGGGGGTTTACCGGAATAATATTTTTTTTCAGGCAAAACTTGGACAACGTGGAATGCTTGAAATTGATATTGATTAATAATAATGCACCGTCTTCTGAAAATGCAACATATCTGAAAACCTTTGTGGAACTGGTAATTTTTATCAGAAGTTCATGCTAGTAATGTTGTCTCAGCTGATACCGCTGTATAAATTAACAGAAAAAGATTTCAGCTTTGAATATGGAGAAGGGAGCTAAACAGTAACAACTTTTTATTAATGATCCAAGCAAGGAGCTGTTGTGTAAAGGAGCTGTTGTATAAATTATTTGTAATGTATCTAATTCTAAGCCAATAAATTGATGGAGTCGACCAGGTGGGAAGTTCCACTATTAGCTCGACAGAGAGGAGCTAGCGATAATTTTTGGAATGCAAACATTTTATTACTTAGATTTATGAGAATGGATTGTTTCGAATCCCCCCCTCCTCCCCCCCCCCCCGCACCCGGGATCAAATATCAAGAAATAAATGCCATAACAGCGCCAGATAGTGGCCCGCAATGTAGTTCATTCGGTTTCAACAAGTTTTGTTATAGAGTTAAAGTTTATCGCAAGGATGGAGAGCAGATAGGGATTAGATAAAAGATTAGGTATAAGGTATCATCGCGTGCAGATACAAGTAAACATGTTCTAAACTGATGAAACCACAATGCGCTGGCGCCTAAAAGAAGTCGAGAATAGCCTATTATTCTAAACTTAGTTATTCTTGATAATTCATATTACTTAAATTTCCAAATTTCCTAAAATCTTTAAATTTCTAAAATTGTAAATTTCTAGGGCAAATTTTATAATTTTGGAATTTCCTCAAGTTTCCTTATTTATTTAATTCTATTTCTAAATACCTAAATTTTAGATTTTTTCAAATTTTTTAAATTCTATAAATTTAAAAATTCTCAAATATAAAACTTAAATTTTTCAAAACTTTCGTAATAAAATTTAATAATTTTCTAAATTCGTAACTTGTTGACAGTTTCAAATTCTATAATTTTGGTTGTTCCAGTAAATTTTCAAATTTTCAGTCCTATTATTTCTATAATCTCCCAATTTTGTAATTCCTTTAATTTCCTCAAATATTTCTTGAATCTCAAAATTTCCAAAATTTTGTATTGCCTCAAAATTTTTTGGTCAAGTTCCCTGAAATAAGGAAAATTAAGGATAAACCAGATGATTTAGAAATGTTATCAACTTTTGGCAAATTAAATGGTGGGGACAAATTACACAGAGAATTCGTAAAAGCTCACGTTAAGCAAACCTCCTCTAATGATCTTAACACATTATTGGGCCAGATTCTGCATTCTATAATTTTTTCGGTTTAAGGTTCGAACATAAAATGTCTCTGTGTGAGTTGGGGTTTAATTTCCCGTGGAATTAAATTGGCATGCGGATTAAAGCCGTAGAAATCGTAAAATTTGTATCAACTAGGAATGAAGATACATCAAGCTAAGTCGATCCTGTAAGGTTTTATTTCCGGCTCTCAATATTCCTAAGAACTAGACTATCGAATAAAATCGGCAGCCACAACTACAGTTCGTGACTACATTTGCTTTAGGTATCATCTTTGTTTTTTTTTTGACTTTTTCACATCGATGAAATTTTTTCTGTAGATGGGTGTGTTCAAAATTTAATCAATTTACTTATATTGTCCTGAGTTGCAAGTTGAGCGAGAAAACAGCGAGAAATATTACCCGCAGCACTCGCAACCGCGGGGGTCCACAATTATTGGGGCCCGTGAAATTTACCAAGCGTTCGAATATTAGTTTAAAAATAAAATTCAAAATTGTAGAAGGAGACATTTCTAGAAAATTTTTAAGAAAAGGCGGTGGTCTAATTTTTAAATATTTTCTTAAGATAGGCCCAACAATTCCTTCTCAGTTGCTAAATGTGAACCGAATATCAGAATTACTACACGTAATCTGACTCCATAGAAATAAAAATGGATTTAGGTTCTGACAGATATTTAGATTTACAAGAAAATTTAGTAAACTTGTTTGAAATTAAAGCTTTTGACAACAAATTATACCGATTTTAGTGTTTGCTGGGCGGATTTACTTCAAGTATATGTTTCGAATCAAATTGAACCTTTTGCCAAACAAATGCAACGTTCTACAAATCAGGTTTTGATTAGAAAAGTTTGAGTTTGATTTGTTAAATGGAGCTAATACTACAAAAGAAACAAGAAATTGTTGAAATTTTCTTCCTAGAAAAGTGGCTAACCGCAACGGAAAACAATTTCTTATTTCCCTCGTAAGGAGCGCCTTTGTCTTTAGAAAGGGAATCAACGGATACCTGAAGTCAGTCTCTACAATGAGTTCGTTCGATTTATAGTTTCTCGTTTACCGAATCTTTTTTATTACCGGTAAACGGTAAATAAAAACTAACATGACCGGTAATCCCGGTAAAACCGGTTTATTACTTTTTAAAATTTATCGAGATTATTGCAGCATAAATATGGGATGCGTGGTATGCGAGACTTAATTGGTGATGCGATGTTTCTGACCCCTTTGAAAGTTATTCGAGATTTTCGAGATTGTCGGATGTATTTGACAGTTCGATGTTACTCGAGAATCTTTAGAGCCTAATCGAATAATATGATTGTTCGATATTTATCCGGTACTATTTGAGGGTTTCATTCTTATTGCATATCTTATTGTTATTTAGTTATTGTTATTTAGGCAAATATTTCGATAATCACACGAATTTTCGAAATTTTGAAATTAGTTTCTCCTTAGTTTTTCGACATTTCTATAGGATTATTCAAATTTTGAAAGATTTTCAAGTTTATTCGAATTTTATATGGCAATGTTCTGCGCTTAGCTTTAAGTTCTGGAAACTTGCAGAGTTACATATATTTAAATCTGAAAGTCATTGTAGCCAACTGTAACTATGCTCTCGAAATCAGATAATTTTAATTAACGTGAGGCTAGACAATAGAAATAAATAAGTTTTTAACTAAAAGCTTTACTTGTTCTTAGGTACAAAAAGCATTTTAGGGACCAAAGAAAAATTTTGCGGAGAGGCCCAAAATGTGTAGTTACGCCACGGTATCTGGACCATGGCAGATGAAGATTTTGTTTTAAACTGTTTGACTCCACAAAGCAAGCGATTGCTGTAGCTGTAGTTGAGTAACAAACTGCTGTATAAGCTGTATAGGTCCCCAAAAGGCTGTATACCAGTGATCGCAGATACGTGGCAAGCGTGCCAAACTTGGTACGTTTCAAATTTTTTTCCGGCAGTTATTCATACAAAAAATGGAAAAGACGTTTCTAGAATTTTGATAAAGTCCAAATACGATGCTGGGAAATGGGAACCCGTGAAAGCAATTTGGAATGAATATCAAATATTTTTGGCAAACACGGAAAGCCCGAAAGAAATTTTCTTTGTTGTTTAAGTCCAATTGCCACAATTGCTTTTTGGTATTGTTGGTACTTGGTAAACTTTCCCTGACGGTGTCGATTTTGGCCAAAAATTCACTAATAAGCAGACAAGTGTAAGCAGGTGTATTATCGTGGTACAATGGCCATGAGTTGTTTCCCCACAAAACCAGACGTTTTGTTCGGATCGCTTCCTGGAAGTACTCCTTTTAATCGAACGACCTAAGAACACATGCTACACTACTTGACGAGCTTTTTTTGGTCTTGCATTTTTAGGAAGCTTTCAGTGGGACGATTAAGCCTTAATTTAGATGCCATAAACGTAAACTCCTGTTTTATCACCAGTTATGACCCGTTTGAGCAGTTCTAGATCGTTGCTGAATTCATTCAGCAACTTCTGCACATTGGAACTGCTTTTGGTCGAAATTCAACAATTTCGAAGGCAGTTTTACTGCCACACGTTTCATGCCTGCAACCCATTTGAAATTATTTTTGTTATACCGAAATGTTTCAAACCGGTATTAGTTACAAGAAAAGGATCGCCAATGGAAGTTGTCACTAAGATGACCAGGCCAAAAACAACAAAACTTAAACGAAATCTGGGCAAATTTGAAAAAGTCGAAAGTTTCGACTTAAAAAAATCAGGACAGTTTTAAAGTCTCGAATTTTGTTATGTATTTGACTGATCAGCAAAAAAGATTTGTAGTTAAATCTCTTCCAGAAAAGTTTCAAAAGCCGCCACCTTGATTCATCATTTGGATGTGCTGAAACCAATTCATTTATCATCAAATTTGTTGGTTATGTCAGATACCAAATCATAATGGAATTTGTGCACAATTGCAAAAGTTCCGTTTGAGGCAGGAATAGAGTTTCTTAAATGAAATATAGCCAGAATTCAACAAATGTTCCAACACATTGCTAATAATACTTTGGTACAAAAATACAAGCCATAAATAAAAGAAAAAAAGTTTGCTAAAGAGAAACTTATTTTTTAAATACATGGCCAGCGTTTTCTACACTTCCAGCGCCAAATGGAATACGCACGTTTGTCAATAAATTTTAGTGAAATTTTATATCTACGTTATTAAGCCGATTCTGTAAGTAGTTCATAATATAAAATCGAAATATTCACGCTCTGAAAAATTCCTGGGGTTACATCATTTGGGGTCGGATTTCTTCGATAAAATAAGCGCCAAATTCAAGAAATATTGCGGAACATCTCTACTGATATTATGGTACCATTAATCAAAAATCGCTTCACCAATATTTTTTTACATGAACAACCAATCTATAGGACCGAACTAGGTGGCAAGTTTGTGGATGCATTTTAAAAAAATTTTACATCTGGGATTTGATATGTAAAGAAGATTCTTTAAGTAGTTCCTAATATAAAATTAAAAAAACTTCCGGCTCTACTTGACACCGGTTCATTATTAAAATTGGATTAAAGGATGCTCATTTTAATAAGCTAAATAGTCCCGATATGTGGCCTCGTGGGGTGTTAATCCGTCCATTTGTAAATTATTCACAAAAACGAAAAAAAAACCAAAGCTTTAGAGTAGCTAGTTCCAACAACATCAATAACTGCTAATGCATCCAATGCTATCAACGACTTCACCTCGATGTACTACCATAACGCCTCCAGCATTCAAGGTATAAAGCTAAGGTTTTTCGTTTAGGCGTATTAGACAACGATTATGGCGTCATAATAATCAGCGAAACCAGGCTTACGATAAATAATGTTCTCCGAAGAATATTTTCCATCCGATTATATCGTTTATAGAAAGATTAGATACAATTTTGACACCAGTCGTAAAGGTGGTGGTGTTTTGATTGCGGTAAAGAATTCGTTTCCTAGCTATGTGATTGCCTGTCATCCTATATTGGCTCTGACGCAGCTCAACCGTATTGGCAACAATCGGAGAAAATTCCTGGATGTATTATTTTCTAATGATGTTATGCATGTCGAGATTTCTGCGTGCTCGGACTTCACTGGTTGTGAGAGCATCTACCACGTACTCTAATGATTATTATTTTAATTTTCGAAAGGCCGACTACACAACCTTGAATGAATTTTTTAGCATTTCTGATTGGGACTTTTTACAATGCGGTGGAGATTTGAACTGTACGGTGTTGAGGTTCAACGATCTTCTCGCCATGGTATAATAATCAGTTGGTGTTGCTTGAGAAACGACGCAATACGATTCATTCCTTGTATATAGACTATCGAAAGGAATCTAAAACCATAAACTGGTTTGAATATAACAACTATATAGGGTGAATTAAGGAAGAGCTAACATCTAGTCCTAAGGAGTTTGGGAATTTCAATAACAGTAAGAAAAAAGTGGCTGCGGGCTTTCCGTCTACTGTGTCGTATCAGAGCTCTGTCGCTAGTCAGTCCTTGGACATCTGCAATCTGTTTGCAAATTTTTTGGCATCGAGTTACAAACCAGTTCGTTCGTCCGCTATCATGACTCCAGCTTTCCCTAGCTTCGTTCAATTTTAAGACTTTCCGCCTCCTCCCGATTACCTTCATATTTAATAATAGCCTCCGTCGCCGGTTTTTAAGGTTAAGAATTTCATTTCCCTGGCACAATATCGATTTTATCCCGGTAGGTCTACAGTAACTATGACTTGGTCTCATTTTGCGATGATTTATTTGATAGTTTAAATTCCAGACAATAGTTCGACGTTGTTTATGCAGATTTTGCCAAGGTTTTTAATATGATTGACCACTCTATTCTTATTAGTAAGTTAGAGAGCCTAAATTGCCAGCTCATTCCTATTAAATGGTTGCGATTCTACCTTTCTGATCGTTGGCATTTCGTTAGATTCTTGGGTTTTTACTCCCAATTGTATATCGTGTGTCAGCTGGCGTGCCTCAATGTAGTCACATTGGCCCATTGTTTATCAACGATGTTGCTCAATGCTTTGAGTTTGCTAACTGTCTCTTCTTCGGAGACGACACGAAAATGTTCGCCTGAGTTGTTAGTATATCGGATTGCGTAAAGTTTCAGCAGGACTTAGATTTTGACTTGAGATTTTGCGGTTGGTCAATTAACAATATAGATTGGCTCTGAACGTGAGCAAATGTAAGACTCTTTCCTTTAATCGTATCCGCTCACCCATTTTTCACCAATATCTGCTGTATACAATGTAAACGTTGACCGAGTTGAGTTTATTTCCGATCTTGGTGTGATTTTTACATCCGACGCTATACATTTACCAGACATGTTAACACCATTATTTCAAAGTCGAGACATCACTGTATATCTCCTTTGTTCAAAAAATTTGTTCTGTTCGCGCTTCGTTGTTTGCGGTCCATGCGTGCTGTGGAATATGTCCTCCCACCTTATCAAGATCGATTTAATTATCTGAAACTGCAACGTCTAGACTGTCGCCGGGACGTAGCTTCCGCGCTGTTCGTGTGCGATATCATCAATTCCCGCATTGATTGTATACCGAGTTACTTGCACGACTAAAAATCTATGCTCCCGAATGTCGAATGCGTCAACGTGATGGACTTTTATTCATTGCCCCGGTGCCAACTAACTATGGTCTTTCGGAGCCTAGCCTGAGAACATCACGGATGTTCAATTCAGTATTTGAAATGTTCGATTTCCACTTGCCGAGAGATTCATTCAACATTTTTTTTGTATAATTCTAATTAATTGTAGTTAGCCGTAATTGTTTGGACCGATTGTAACTACTGTATCAAATTAATAATCACTCAACGGATATTTTATTCAAAGAATTAGGTAAACTCGAGAATAACAGCTATTTTGAGGAGATTAAAGCCTTTTAGCTCAAGCTGAACTGTATGCATAACCTAAAACAATGAATTGCTATTTGCGCAACAATTAAATTCCAATATTTCTTAAAACCTTAATTTTAAATAAAAGATTAGAAGCACCAATCTGCAAATGATTTAGCAAATATTTGTTTTGAGAGATGTGCTGCGTAGTGGCAAAAACCAATTACAATTTCATAACAAATTCTAAAATTTTCCATATGATTTATAGCTTTTTGACATTGCAAATTCATTGCTAATCACCTCTAAAAAACTATGACATAAACATCGATCGAGGTTATATTATTGAAGAACGACGTTCACCATCACTTAACAAAATTTATTGTACATAAAACGGGTTCGTCGCTTATTAATAAATTTGATGCATTAAAATTTTTTTTTTTTTTTTTTTTTGATTGAACTATACTAAATGCAAGATAAGATCGTATAATGCACTTAGAGAGCGAGTAAAGATCTGCATAGTGACAAGATATATGTTCGAATGCTGAGTCATACATCTTTATATATATACAATAATCTTATCTTCCAATTCTAATCAATTGTTAACATATTAACTCTTATGTTCTCTCTATATGTGCGCGCATATGTACATAATGTATAACAGCATTAATCAATTACTTCAAACTTCTATATTATGTATATTCATTTCAATTGACTTTGGAATACTACATAAATATTCAAATTAAATAAAAATAACTTTAGAATAGGTATGAGTACGGATAGAGAAGAAACAGAAAATTGTCTTTAAGATTTTTATCAAATTGCCGCGCTACTTGAAGAGCGCATAAAGAAAATTAAACGTTTATTGAATTCCAATTTTAAAAATTCAATCGGAATTTATTTCTTATTAAATTCTTTTTGATTTAAATCTATTTGTATAGTAACGATTTGAGTATGCGCGCGCTTTTATCATATATGTATGCACATATGCACACACGATGATTGATATGAGAAAATTTTTAAACGATATGGGCATATAATTGGCCTGATACATACAAACATGTATGTGTACTGTATACGATGTGAGCTCATCAAATATTTTATTTTATGCAAAACTAACTGTTCATCTCTATATATGTGTTCAATCAGCCACTTAAAGAAACTTACCATACAGTATACAACTTTCACTTATATAATGTATAAAGAGAAATTTTGTTAAAATGGTTTATTTATTTGTGTTGCTGTATTTTGAACACATGTAGTTCCGACATACATCTTGTCTCTGTTTATATGTATGCATACGGTGTGCGCAAAATAGACAAGACAAAAACAAATTAAAAACGCCGCTTAATAAAACGCCAAAATACAACATTACCATATATAATGAGTATATTGGTCTATTAACACGTGAAACTTATGATCGCAATCATAATATTTGCGACTACCAAACAAATGATTGATCCATCATTATGATCACACAATACAATCAATCCATTGTATTCGATCACATAGATCATTAAATGTTGCAAGATTTATTATTTTTTGTTGACATTTACAAGCCATCAAGTTCATCGCAAAGGTCGGACCGACAAAATCATTAAACGTATCCCATCTCTATACACAGAAAACTTTCACTTTATATAATCAAAACAATTATTTATGGTTTAAATTAATGACTGATTTGTTACGTAAATATCACAAAATAAAAACTTTATCAAATTTGACGATACATTTTCAAGTAACATTTAAAAGATCAAAGCTATATATTTGCACCCAGTTGCGCGCGCAACCAACTAGGAAACCATTTAAGATTCATAAAATTATGGTAATACCGTACGGTCATAATATTTATCGTTTGACTTTTATGCTAATGGCGGTATGTTGGAGGAAAGAAATTTTGTCAATTAACGATCGATTGAATGATGCGAGCACGCGTATGCGATTTTCTCAGGAATATTACGACATTTCGACTCGTTTTGGAAATTGCGTGGTGATATAATATGGTCGTCGTGTATATAGCATAAATTATTTAGAAAGGGGAGATAAATTTGTCATTTTTATGTTGCGCATCTTCTTTTAAATGTCACGCATATTTATGTAACATTTGATCTTTAAAATTTTTGATTGATATTCGCGTGTTAAATTTATATTCTTTCTTTCCTGATTTGTTTCGACGATATACGTTTAGATAACATTCAAATTAAATAGTTTAAAGTTTAGTTTGTTTACTGCTCAAACCGGCCTTCATTAGACCGAAAAATAATTTGAAATATTAATTACAAAACAAAACCACTTAAAATTTATAAATTACGGCTTTAGGGTATACAAATGGAATAATAGTGGTTTCAAAGTAATTATACTGAGGACAAACAGACAAACTGGAAAATTGTTTCCCTAAAACCTTAAAATAATTAATGTTTTATAAATTAAATTAACCATTTTTAGGGGTTTCTCGGTACAAACAAATAATTAGTTGTGCAGAATAGAATTTTACCCACTTGATTACCTGTGGGAACCTAGCAACAGGTCTTGTCATTGAAAAAGATTTAAGGAGAGGTACTAGTCCCGAATTCTGTAATAATTGAGAATTTTTGTTCCAACAGAATTTTTTTTTTTGCAGAAAATTCTATTCTTTCACAATTGACTGAGTATTCTGAAATTCTAAATTTTCTTAAGAAATATTTGAGATTCTTGTTTCAACAGAAAATTCAAAAGTTTTAAACGATTTTACAATGTTTTGAAATTTTGATATTTTTACCATAACTACTGTAGTTAGAAAATCCATTTTGTTCAGTTTAAATTAATTCTAAAGATTTAAATCTAAAAATCTGAAATTCTGAAAATTTTTAAAATTTTTGGAAGATTATAAAATTAACGTAAAATTAGCATTTAACAATTTTTAGAATTCTCAAGCTCAAAAAATATGCTCTTTCAACATTTTACTGTATTCTGAATTTTCTTAGGAAAATTTTAAAATTAATTCACCAATGAAAGAGTTCAAGCATTTATAATTATTTCAAAATTTAAATTTTGGTAGCTGGTTTTATTTAAAAATAATATTAAGAAAATTCTGAATATCAGAATTTGATAAAATTGTGAAAGAACAGAATTTTTGGAATTTTAATAGAATATTACAAAATTAAAATTCTTGATGAATTAAGAAAATTCAGAATTCCATGAAACAATAAAATTTAGAAAAACAAAACTTTTAAAATTTTTTGAAATTGAGATTTGTACAACTTAATGAAATCAAATCTTTAAAATTTGATGAATTTTCTAACTGGTATAGAGGTTCAAAATTTAAAATACTTGTAAATTTAGATTTAGGAAACGAATTTTTAATTATTTCGGTGATTAACATTTGATGAGTTAATTTAAAAATATATTTAAAAAATTCAGAATTTCACAATGCAGCAAAATGTTCAAAGAACATAATTTTTGAACTTGAAATTTCCATAAAATTCTGAAATATTATAAATTTTTTATAAATTCGAATACAGAGAAAGGATTTTCAAATTTTGATAAATTTATTTCCTAATTGCATTAAGAAAATTAGTCATTTCAGAATAGGATAAAAAATTCTAAAATGAAAATTCAAATATTTTATATTACAAAATTTTATTTAAAAATTGTATTGAGAAAACTCAGAATATCAGAATACGATAAAATTACAGAAACAGAAGATTTTAGATATTTTTGATTCTACGCCAACTAGAAAATTCGAGTTTTATATAATTCAAATCTCAATTTCAGAAAATTTTAAAAATTTGTGTTTTTCAAAATTTTGTTGGAATTTTGTATTATTTTTAGGAATTTTGATATTTTTAATTCTGCTCAAGTAATTAAAACTTCATCTAAATAATAAAATCAAATCCTTAGAATTAAATTAAACGTGACTGGATGAATTTTTTATTTTTACCAGACTAAACAATTTTAAAATTTTTTAAAATCGGAAAATTCAATAATATTTGTAGATAAGAGTTACAAAAAAAATTATCAGATTTGAAATTTTTGTAGCTATGTAGTTAATTTAAAAATCAAATTAACAAAAATTCGAAATAACATACAATAAAACTGTGAAACAGATTTTTTGAATTTTCTTTGAAATAAGATTAGTCGAATTTAATGAAATTCTTTAATGAAATCTTTAAAATTATTTCTAAAAATTGGGAAATTTTATAAAATGTTTATAAAATTTTGTAGAGAAAAACAATTCTATATAATATATTTCAAAATGCAAATTTTGATAAATTTGTTTCCTAAATGTACTAAGAAAATTCAGAATTTCAGAATTTTTAAAAACAATTTAAATTTTGTTTTTGAGAATTTTGAATTGGAAAATTTTGTAAAATGTTAGGCCAACCCTATATTTGGATAAATATTTGCTTAAATTTTAGATACACTCAATTTTTATGAGTTGGAATGCGCTTTTAATAAGCCTTTCTAAATTTAAGCTCATTCGGTTCTTTTTTATTAAACAATTTTCAAAATTTCAATTTAACTTGTCTGAATTTCAATAGTAGTTTAGAAAAATTAGCACTTTAACATGTTTAAGTTAGATGGTCAGCCAAAATAATTTTTATGTTGTTCAAGTGGAAAAAATGAGCTGATGATTAAAAAACTAAAATTAATTTTAAAATTATCTAAACAATGTTAAAAATTATCAAAATTTAATATCATTGTTTTTGCCATGTCCTTAATAGCTAACTACCTATCGCTAAAAATTCTTGAGATTATGTTTAAAATATGCAAAAATTCAAATATTAGTGTAAACAAAATTCAGAATTATCGAAATATTTGAAAAATGTAAATTTTTTCAGAAATTTAGATATTACGATATTTTGAAAATATGAATTGTAAACTTTAAAAAGTCAACAGACCTTAATTAGGAAATTACCGACCAATTTGAGTTCAACTAATTTCATTCCAGAATTATAATTCTTCAACATTTTAAAAATTAGCTGAATATTTTTTAAAATTTACAGGATTTTTATAAAACTTTATTTGTTTCTACTAAATTTTTAATTTAGATTGAAAATTTCTTGGTGTACGGACAACATTTAAAAAGTATGAATTTCATTAATATTCCAACTAAACACTTTGCTTAATTTTGAATTCTGAATATTAAAAAATTAAAATCAGCAAAAATATAATTCCAATACCTTTAAATTTTGAAAATTCGTAAATTCCTTCTTACGTATTTGAACTTAAAGTTTGAACACCACATAGCTTAGCTTTTTAATTTTATTAAATTTTTGAGACTGAATTACAAAAATTCTGAATTAAAAAAATTATAATCTTCAACCATTAAAAATATTGGGACTCCTTTCGTTGGTAACTGTATTTAAGGCAAACCAGGTCATTTTAATAGGGTACTGAAACCAACAAACAGAGTGAAATGCAGGAATATAAATGACAGACACCTTATATAATTGGAAATTATTCCAACAAAACCGATTTTTTTTAATCTTATAATTAAATTAAATTCTCCATACCACATATTCAACATTACGCTACCAACTTTTGTATAACGTTACACAGTAGAAACAATAAATCGTGTTAAACTCCATAACCGCATAATCTAAGTATGTACAATACATAATTTCCGTTATAAGATTTAAACTCGGTTGAGGTAAAAGAAAGAAAACCAAAAACTTAATGATCGTTTGTTGTTGCTGTTAACGAATCATAAAACCCAAAAAATAAAAAATAAAAAAATTATGAAAACAAAACATTAAACATTAAAATAAAATCTATCAATTTTCTTACATGCTGAGGAAATCGTGACAACATATAATACTCGTAAGAGGTAGTATAAGAACTAAAGTAGTTTCGATTTTTTTTTTGTAGGTATAAATAGTTCGATTGTTCAGTAACAAAATTTTCTCTCTATATACATATTAGATAATAATCAAAAATCCTGATAATAGACAAAACTATATGAGTACACGTTTTCGTTACAGTTCAGTAATTTACAAAAAATAAAAAATTTACATATGCGAGTAGTTATATATCCTTATAGACCGTGTTAAACGTCTTATCTTAAAAAATAAACATTTATTTGTTTTTTATGTATACATGATAAATAAATAAATAAGAGTAAGGTCTAAGTTCAATGTGATTGAAAAGATCGTAGATGTTGTGCATTATACAAAGTAAAAAAGGTTTAATGCATGACAAAAACACTTTGAGCCCACCCAAATTACCCAAGATGATTTTCTTATATATGCACCAATCTAAATGTCTCTACAGTTGTTAGTAGAGAGGTATGGTGCAGTTAAACGTAAAATTATTTTTGTGTTTTTTAACTTGCGTGTGTTCAAATTGAATTTACTTGCGCGCATCGTTTTTTTTTTATTTAATGACATGTTCTCTTTTTAAACTTTTTAAGATGAAAATTGAAATAATAATATTCTGTTAGATGATTTTAATGAAGCCATTAATCAATCAGTTTTTTTTTGAGAGGGGGGATAAAATTCAGATTATTAATAATTTCTGATTGCATTTCTTATTATGTAGAAATACATAAACAAAATGTTATTGATGAGATCTAATTTATTCTTGTCATCAAAACCGTTAAACCAAAATTTGATATTTGATAATGACATTGAGAATGTGAGATTTTTGTACCTGCGATGTTCGTACCTGTGCATATTTTATTTTTATTTGGCATTAAAGGTTGAATTACAGTTTGCGCAGATGATTGATTGAGTTGTTGATTTGTGGTTTGATTGTTTGTTAAATTATTTTATCGCCTACAATATTTTTTCGTACAATAAACAAATTTCAATTTCATTTTCTATGTAGGTACAATATTTGTGCTAGACAAGCTCGGTGCGCTATGCACTGACTCATAAATATAATTTCGTGGAACATTATAGCATTCGTTCGTATAATAAAACCTAACATCCGTATTAATTCGAATCAGTATTCGATCATTAACTAACTGAAGCTTGAGCTACAAGTTTTACTTTGTGCAGGTTTCCTTCGCCATTCATTTGGATTTTGTAACAACATTCACAGCCAGTATAACGGGAAGAAATTTTCCAAATATTTCGTTCCAAACCGCCGCAACTGTTAATCCGACTACTTCTACTGCTCCTAATTAATTCGAATGGAACTTTGAGAAAGTGATGAAATTCGTTCAACACATACTCAGAATTTCAGAATACTGTACCATTTTGAAAGAAGAGAAATTTTGCAATTTTTTTGGAATTTATTTCTTACGAATTACATAATATTGCAGCGTTGAAAATATCAAAATTTCTGTATCTAAACTTTGGTAATTTAATTTAAAAATCGAATTTAACAAATTCAGAATTACAAAATACTAGACATTTTTTGAAGATTCTCGATTATTTCAGACTCCAAATTTTAAAATTACATTAAAAAATTCACAAATTCAGAATAACATAAAATTTAATAAAATTCAAATTGTTGAAATATTGAGAAATTTTAAATATTTAAGAATTCTTTTCTCAACTAAAATTTACAAATAATTGAAATATTTGTTCACCATTTTTAGGAATTTTAATATTTTTTAGCTCTACTGCTTAAATTCCAATTCCATAAATCTCAATTTCGTTCTTTCAAAAATTCGTGATATGTGTCATGAAATTTTAAATTTTCTGTAGAAATAGTTGAGGTTTTTCTCTCAACTGAAAATTCAAATATTTCACATTCTTTAGGAATTTTGTTATTTTTAACTCTACCGTGGTTAGAAAACCTATTTAAATTAATTGTGTTAATGATAAATTTGTTTAATTTAATTAACAAGACAAAACAATTTTTAAATTGTCTTAATAAAATTCTGAAAATAATTCATCAACATTTGGATTATCAAAAAATTAAGAATCCTTTTACTTAAATGAAATTCTGAAATTAATTTATTTACATTTTGCTGAATTCTGGAATTTTGAATTTTTTTAAATATATTTTTTAATTAATTCATCAAATTTTGAACCGAAATAATTAAAAATTCGTTACCTAAATTACCAGTTAGAAAATTATCAAAATTTGAGATATTTGGAATTTAATGAAATCAAATCTTTAGAATTAGATAAAAAATTGGATTGAGGGATTTTATAAATTTCTAACTGGTGCAGTGTTCAAAATAACAAAATTTCAAATATTTGTAAATTTCAATTGAGAAACCGAATTTTCAATTATTTCAGTACAAATTGAAATTTCTAAAGATTATGAAATATTATAAATTTCAGTTAAGGTGAAAAGATTCTCTATTATTTGAGAATCCAAATTTCGTTAAATTTATTTCCTAAAAGCATTAAGAAAATTCTGAATTTTGAATACAATAAAATTTTGAAAAGCAGGAATTTTTAATTGACATTTTTGTAATCAAACCTTTAGAATGAAAATTATCTCAACTAAATGGATTTTTTGGGTGTTAAAAATATCAAAATTTCTAAAAAATGTAATAGTATAAAATATTAGAATTTTCAGTTGAATCACACTTCAAAATTTTATTCTACTCGTTAATCCATTCTAAATTTTCTTAAATACATTTTTCAATTAATTCATCACGCTTTGAATACCGAAATAATTGAAAATTCGGTACTTAAATTGAAATTTAAAAATATTTTAAATTATAATATTTTGAGAACCCGTTCCCTTGGATGATTTGGCTAGATAGTAGCTAGAGACAGTAGGAATCTCGTTAATCCATTCATGCGCGTTACTAATTAGATGACGAGGTATTTGGTTATTTTTTTTTATGACTTGAGTGGAAAGATCCATCATGGACTCTATGAGATAAAAGTTCTTAGAAGTGTGAGACTCCTACTCACTAAAAAACCAGTCAAGTTATTATGCCTGTAAAGTTGGTAGTGCAGGTAGCACGCTTAATTTAGATCAATATTCCATATGTATGCCACGCCAGTCCTAGATGTTTGACCGTAGCTAGGCTATTAAATATCCCAAAACTCTGTACACCTCATATTGCGACTCTGTTGCAGATCAGAGCTGTCGCATTCTTCTTAATTATACCAAGGTACAGAAGCCTGTTGATGGATTACTTGGCCCATATACCTCGCCAGTTGAGAATTGCCGCCGTAACCACAAATCCGGATACATTGAATCTTTCGTTGATAAGTCGTTTTCTCATCATCGTTGTACTTCCTGACCTTAGTGCTATATGCATATCCGGTTTTTTTAAACCTGAAGATATTATAATACGAGGCTCAAGGTTTGTTACACATCCTGGTTTGGTCAGGTTGTGCTTAATGAACTTGACTACGCTGTCATGCCGTTCACACTACTACGATGGGTCCTGTGATACCCTTGAACAAGCGCTCTCTACCCCTTTGTCCAAGCGCTCTCTACCCCTTATTGTACGAAATTTTGAGGGAATAGCGTTAATTCGAAGCTTGATATTGATACAGTTAGTATAGTCGCGGCCTGATAGCAGTTTATAGAATTGTTTTTCACAACTAAATGTTTATAATTTTATAATATTTCACAATTATTAGAAATATTTTTAAAGATTGAATTTTATTAAATTCCACTAATCTTAATTTGAAAGAAAATTCAAAAAAATCTGTTGTTTCAAAGTTTTATTGCATTTGCAAAATATTCTTTAGCCAAAATGGATGAATGGCAAATATACGTTTGACAAATTACTTTTAGGCAAATTATTCTTTAAGAATTATGCGGCAATTTGATTGCGCGATCAAATTGCCTCACAGTTCGTAAAGAATAATTTGCCAACAAATAATTATTCTAGAATTTAAACAAAACCTTTGATTGAAAACGATAATTTAAATTCTAGAAAATAAAGATTTAATCTTCCTTGTCCAGAATTTTGTGTTGAAATATTTTGGAAAATGGAGATTTCTGTTCTAATTTTAATATTAACCTCCATTTTCTAGATAATTTTAAATTTTCGTTTTCAAGCAAAAAATTTTTTTGTTAATTTCGGTGTGCGGCGTGCGTACCTGTCAAATTTCATCACGATCGGTTAAGAAATTCTGAAATAGCCAAGTTACAGGCTAGTTTGCCATATTCCAAAATGCATCCAAAATCTTTTAAAAATTACATGACATTTGCCAAAGCTATTTTGGTGAAACGTAATTTTGTCAAATGTCGTTTGTCATTTAAACGGCTCCCAAAAAATTCATCTAATCACGTTTAATTTAATTCTGAAATATTTGATTTCATTATTTAGATGAAATTTTAACTACTTGAGTATAGGATTAAAAATATCAAAATTTCTAAAAATCGTGAAATATTATGAAATTATCTTCAATAATCTCTATGTTGAGCAAAAAATAAAATATCCATCGAAAGCGATAACTTTTTTAAATGATTTCCTATTTCAATTAAGGCGGCCGATTTTTCATCATTTGAAGCTGAAGCAATGGCATAGTCAAATAAAGCGAAATTTATAAAATTTTTATTATCAATTCGCTTAATCCAAATTGGAATTGTTTGAGTAAATGCATATAACTTTTCTTTAGCTGTAATATTGTTGATCCCAAATCCTTGCAAATATAGATTTAATTCATTGTGATGCGTGAAAATGTCTGATAAATAAGCTAAATGTATTGTGGTATCTTTATTGCCAAATTCAGTGGCAAGAAATTTCCCTTGACTAGTGAGAAATTGTAATATTGCATTACGCAATTCAAAAACGCGATTTAAAACTCTTCCGCGAGACAGTCACCTAACTTCTGTGTGATATAGCAGCACGTTATGGTCGGTACGCAGTTCTTTGCAAAAGGAACGAATAAGTCTGCGGTTTAAAGCTCGCCCCATAATAAAATTTACTGCTTTGACAGAAATTGCCAACGTGATTTTAAATTTTTTCCGGTAAAATTTTCGCCACAAGTGTATGACCATGTAAAATGTAATGTGTAATATTACCTGCTGTAAAATATCTTGACTCATATCCTTAATTCTGTTGTGAATTACGTCATTTGAAAGCGGAATTTGGTTTAGTTGCTTAGCTGCTTTTGGTCCTAATACAAGTATGGCCATTTCCAAAATACGTGGTTTTACAAGCTCTTCAGCAATTGTATATGGGTTTTCTTATACACATAAATACGCAACTTGATAAAATGCCTGTAGCAAAGGTTTATCAGTTTAAGTGAATCCTAAAGACACTAACGTACCACTATACCATCGAATCCCTTTTTGATTTTAAAACTTCAAAATTATGAGTAGCAGCTTATGCTGCTTGTTAAAATGTGCGACCAGTTTAGATGGTTTTAGATTAGAATTTGAATAAATAATACAACAGAAAATACGCTGTGGACGTTGAGTACCATCTATCTCAGTTGTGCATGTAAATCCGTAACGAACATAGTCATCATTCCATTTACTTTTCTTTGACATGATCAAAACGATTTTATAGGTAATTAAAATAAAGAAAATTCAATTACATGGCGAAAATAATAAAAAATATTAAAGAAAGAAATGTTTGCGAAACGCTTTTTTGATAAAAAGACGTATACCCATCGTAACATTAACCTTACCAATTTTCTATACGTATACACATCGGGATTGTCACATAGCAATCGTTTATCTTTGTGAGTTTATCGAATTTGTTGTATTCCGTCCTTATAGTCAACGGAGTTCAATCTTTTCAGATTGTACGGATTTATATCCATACTCGTGCAGCGACTTTTAATAATGTTCGTTACAATATTTTCTATAGCCGCACTTAATTTGTTCAGTTTTTTTATTCTACTGGCATAAAATATAAATTAATAAATCGCGGGCGATTTTGTTCTTAAGCCAAACAATATTTTTAAAAGTTTCTGTAATTTCTTGATTGATAATAATCAAAAAGGTGAACAAGATTTTTATAGGTCCATAGTGCCATTTTCTTTGTGGTTTTTGCCATAGCTTCAATGATTTTCGTATGAAAATGTTTAACAGCCAGCTCTACATCTCTGTTTTAAAGTCTCTTCTTAGTTGTTGGAAAGAATATTTTTAAGTTGTAATTCTATGTTAACCAATTAGAATTTATAATGTTTACACAAAATTTTAAGTGTAGGAAAGCCTTACTAACAACAACTAATTCTCACAAGTTTTACGTGCTAAAAATCACTTTTTTGTGAGATTTCAATGCGAAATGAAAATGGTATACGTAATAAATCAATACTTTGACTAAATGTGCTGCTAGGAATTGTCGACGCATTTTCTACATTGTCGACGTCATTTTTTAAATTGTCTACATACGTTGTATACATGAGTAGACAACTGATTAATTACTTCATGTAGACTACGCGACGCTATTGAAAATAAGCATTGAACGCATTCGAATCTTTTATAATATGTTTCACTGTAGTTAAAGATTGTGGCTAACTTCACTTCAGTAAATTATTTATTTTTTTTCATCGACACAACATTGATGAAGAAAATAAAAGCTTTACTTCTATATATAGAATTAATCTGAAATAATCCGTATTTTATTGTTCAAGCTTCCAGCTCTGTTTAGAAGTATTCCAAAAGGCTATTGGCCCAGTGGATGAAGAATACGGATATTTCGAAAAATTAAGGCAGATTAATTGAATAGAGTGAAATTGATTTTTCAGTGTTGTGAAAATCACATACGGAAAAGGATGGCGTCAGTTGAGCAAGATACAGCATTTCAAAGCTAAACGAAACAAACTATTTTGTATGGAAATACAAAATGGAAATGCATCTTAAGGAAAAAGGTTTATGGGCGATCAAATTTATCACATCATCGGTGCAGATGCAAGAAATACATGGAGAATTCTTAAGGAAACGTATGAATCGAACACATCAAGCAATCGTGTGCACATTTTGAAGTTAATCATGCAACAGCGGCTTGATGAAGGCGGAGATGCGGAAAAACACGTGAATTCAATGAACAAGCTGTTTCGAAAATTATTGGCGCTTGGTGCAGATTTTGGTCAGGAATTTTTTATGAGTGCTACGTTGTTGGCTTCTTTGCCACAAGGCTACGAAGGTTTGGTGACGGCGCTCGAAGGTAAAGAAGAGAGTGAACTTACACTCACGATGATTAAATCAAAGGTTCTTGCGGAATTCAAAAGAAGAATGGATCAAGGCGGAACAACGGATGACACTGCATTAAAAATTGACACATCAAGAGCAACGAAAGGTCAAAAAGGTGAAAATAAAAAGTATGAGTGCTATTTTTACAAAAGAAGCGGTCACATCAAAAAGGATTGTCGAAAATACAATGCCTGGCTCAACAAACAGGGAGGAAGTAATCAGAAGGCGAATCTAGCGAGAGATGAAACAGAAAACCTGTTTCTGACACATCAAGTAGGTGATGGCTGGATTGTCGATTCAGGTGTCACATGTCACATTGCCAGTTCTAAGGATATTCTCGTCAATATCGACATGAATTGTAGTGATAAAGTAAGCGTTGCAAGTGGTAAACAATTAACAGCTGCCGGTAAAGGCACAATTAAAGTTGATTTTCTGAATGAGGAAAATCAAAGTGTTTCAGTAAAAATCACAGACGTGTTGCTAATGCCAGATATCAAAGGAAATTTACTTTCAGTCAAAAAGCTAACGGAAAAAGGTTATCAAGTAAATTTCAAGGGCAACAAGTGTGAAATAAGGGAAAAAAAAATCGGCAAATTGCAGTTGGCGAAATCAGCGGTAAACTTTACAGACTAAAGGAACCTCACAAAATTTACTCGGTCGAAAAGGAATCAAATGGCTGCATACATTATTGGCATAAGGTTCTAGGCCATAGAGACATCGAAGTTGTGAAATCATTGGCGATACGAAATATGGTTAAAGGCATCAACTTTAGCGAGTGTACAGCGGATTGCGAAATCAACTCCAAGTGCAGAGTGTGTTTCGAAGGAAAAATTACTCGAATCAAGTTTCCGGTCAAGTCGAGTAATAAAGCAGTTGCAGTCAGGGATCTGATTCATTCGGATGTTTGTGGTCCGATGCAAACGACTACACCATCAGGTAATCGTTACATTGTGACATTCATAGATGATTACTCAAAATTTACAGTCAGCTACCTAATCACAAATAAATCATCAGTTTACAGCAAATTCATCGAATATATTGCGATGGTAAAGGTTCAATTCGGAAAGAAACCTAAGTGCATCCGTATAGATCGAGCAGGAGAGTACATCAGTAATGAATTCGTGAATTATTTAAAGTTGAGCGGAATTCAAATCTAGAGAACTACTGCGTATACACCTCAACAAAACGGAACAGCGGAACGCAAAAACAGAACGCAGGTAGAAATGGCTCACTGCATGCTAATTGACGCAGATCTAGAGAAAACGTTTTGGGGCGAAGCTGTAATGATGGCTAACTATGTCCAGAATCGTTTGCCAACAAAGGGTACAGAAACAACGCCATATAAAGGCTGGTTTCAGAAAAGTCCGAATTTGCAATACTTCAGAAAATTCGGATCAGAATGTTATATGCATGTTCTAAAACAAACAAGGCGCAAATTCGATTCAAAGGGTGTGAAAGCAGTGATCGGTTATGATTACGAATCATTCGTTGTTACAATCCGGAAACCGATCGAGTCACAGTTAGCCGAGATGTTCAGTTCGTCGAAAGAGGCCATTGGTTACCTATCAAGTCCAGTGAAAATTATCAACAGGAACAAATTATCGTCAATTCAGAGTTGAACAACTTTGAAGATGCAGAAAACGATCAGGTGCAAAAGGAATTAGTCGATGAAGAAGTTCAGGAAGAGAATCCAATACAAGATCACGTTCAGAATGAAGATGAAAAGCAAACTGTTAGACGATCACAACGTGCTAACAAAGGGATTCCACCAAAGAAATTTATTGAAGAAATGAACGTGGTGAGTTCAGTCATTCAAGAACCAAAGTGCTACGCAGAAGCTATCAAGAGTGATCAAAAGAGGCTGTGGATTCAAGCAATGACAGATGAGATGAATTCATTGATGGAGAATCAAACATGGGAGCTTGTGAAAATTCCAGAAGGTGCAAATCTAGTTGGCTGCAAGTGTATTTACAAGCTAAAGTGCAATTCAGATGGAAAGTAGTCAGACATAAGGCAAGGCTTGTTGCTCAAGGTTTTTAGCAAAAATACGATACTGACTATGAATTGTCTGAAACAATTTACATGAGACAACCTCCGCGGCGAAGATTTAGTGTGTCTACTAAAACGAAGTTTATATGGTCTAAAGCAATCAGCGCGCAATTGGAACAAAACAATTCATCAAATTCTCATCGATTTCGGTTTTGTTCAAAGCAAGAATGATCCATGCTTGTACACCTATAAACATGATGGAAAAATATGCTACGTATTAATCTACGTAGACGATATGGTCATTGCTGGTGAAAACAACGAGATAATCTCCAAGTGCGAAACGTTTTTAAGTTCGAAATTCAAGATTAATAACTTGGAAGAGATTAAGGATTTCTTGAGTCTTCAAGTCAAGAAGGAAGCAAATGGCCATTACACGTTGAATCAGACTGCTTACATTGGAAAATTACTAAAGGATTTCCAAATGTCTGATGCAAAGATGTCCTCATTTCCATTATCAGTTGGATATTGTAAAGGAGGAGATACGGATTTGTTGTTAGGCAACGGCAAATATCAAAAATTGCTCGGTTGCTTACTGTACATATCAGTCAACACGAGACCTGATATATCGGCAGCAGTTTCAATTCTAGCACAAAAGATGTCCAGTCCAAACCAGGAGGATTGGAACGAATTGAAACGAGTATTAAAGTATCTTAAGGGTACTGCCGGTTTGCAATTGTCACTTGGCAAAAGTGATGGTACGGATCAGTTAATCGGATATACAGATGCAAGTTGGGCTGATGATCATGCATGCAGAAAGTCACAATCTGGATACATATCCAAATATTGTAACGGTATTCTCAGTTGGTGCAGTCGAAGACAGGATTGCATTGCGTTATCATCAACAGAACCAGAATTTATTGCGTTGTCTGAAGCATGTCAAGAAGCGAATTGGATTCGTCGTTTACTCATTGATTTCAATCAACGCATGGAAAAACCGACAACAATTTTTGAAGACAATCAAAGTTGTTTGAAATTCATTAAGGTGGAGAAATTATCATCACGTACCAAACAAATTGATGTTCGAGAGGCATTTGTCAAGGATTACATCGACAAATGTATTGTTACATGCCAATATTGCCCTACAGAAACTATATGGTGGCAGATTTGTTGACAAAACCATTTTCTGGATCTCGTGTCAATGTTCTTCGGGATGCATGTGGAGTTAACTGATGATTCAAATGAGGAGGAGTATTGGAAATAAGTATTGAACGCATTCGAATCTTTTATAATATGTTTCACTGTAGTTAAAGATTGTGGCTAACTTCACTTCAGTAAATTTTTTTTTTTTTTCATCGACACAACATTGATGAAGAAAATAAAAGCTTTACTTCTATACCTATATAGAATTAATCTGAAATAATCCGTGTTTTATTGATCAAGCTTCCAGCTCTGTTTAGTAGTATTCCAAAAGACGCAACACTGCTGAAAACCGTTATTTGCAAAATGTATTGTTGAGCCTAAGATACAATTTTTACTTTAGATAGTACCAAAATTTAATCAAACAGTACTCAAATTTAATGAGAGGTTTCCATTCAAAAATTCATTCTATATTACAAATTAATTCCTGTGTATTAGCTAGAATATACAATTAAATTGTAATCGAATTTCATTCAAACTTAGCCCTTCCAAATAACTCATTTAGCCAAAACATAATCGAGTTATGAAACTAACGCCAGAATTTTGAATATTTTTCAAGTATTTAGTTTTTCCGGGAATTTACATAGAAATTAATTTTGCCCGACCATATTACAGAAGTTCAACATTTTTTTTTTCACCCAAAAAGATTAAGAAACATTGTGCCGTGCCGAGTACAGAGCAATGAATTTAATTTTCTAAACAATTTTCTCACCAAAAAATAATTGTAATTGTAATTTTCTTAAGATTCATTTATAATTGTTTTGTTATTAAGAAAGTTAAAAATACAAAAAAAAAATAAAAATAAAAAATGAAAGTCTTAATAGCATAATAATCTCTTACATGTATACATATATGAATTTCACTGTACACAATGCATCTTTATAAATATACAAGATACGAAGATGAATAGATAGCAAGAGTATTAAGAATTATTGTAAATTCGTGTCTTTGTTTGTGGCAATTGAAACCCATTTAATTTATGAAAACTATAAATTCTGGATAAATGTTTCTTCCTTATACATATAGAAATAACGATTTTATGTAATCTGACATCACGATATTTAGATATAGCAAAGACTCGATCTAAAACAGGTATATTCATTTGATTTGAACAACCTTTTCTAAGTTTTAATTCACGCGCGTATTCCATATCTAACACTTTTTCGCAAACGTTATATGCACGTGCTTTATCGCATCGCTGCTAAACTACATAAACTTCCTATATACAGTTGCGATTTTCCGTGTAATACAAAAATGATTTATGGCAGAATACAATAAAGTTCTTGTTGTACACAACAAGAATCTAGTTACAAGATAAAAGTGATGAAATCCGTTATATACGTATGTACATATAGACAAAACAATGAAATAGGCATAATATATTTGAGATGATATCAAGGAGTTTGTAAAAATATTAGCAGTTTATTATTTTAATCTTTGATCTATTGTGCTAAATGTACGGTCGTTAGTTTGTTACAAGTCACAAAAGTCTTGTATATATGTCGTTCGCGCGCGCGCGATAAAACACAACATCATAATGTTTATTGTATTCAGTTTGTTCGCCCTTAATTTACTCTCAATACCGTATCAACAAAACATAAAAAACAATCTCCACAAATTCTTCAATGGCACATTTCTATATAAAAAAACACAAAAATCTACATAAATCTAAAATTTATTTAAATTTATATTTGAAGGGCATTAGAACAACACGACACGATTTTTTTAAAAAGCTAGGCGAGAGCTCCACATAAATACTTCACCAAAATAAAAAATGTGCGCGCTCGCGATTACAAAATAGATTTTCCGTTATTATAGTAAATTGTGACACAGATAACATAAAATTAAAAACAAAAAACTAAACCAACATTAAATTGTATTTCCGATTATCATTCAATTTTTGTGTGTTTGATTTAAATCAAATAGGTACAACAATCTGACTTTATAAAATAAACATAATACATAATTTAATTACAGTATATAGAGTCTATCTATATATAGAGGAGTCCACCTACTTATGATTTTCAATAATATACAAAACTTTAATTGACGGGCTTTTGTCGTCGTTGTTGTTGTTGTTGTATGTAAGAAATTTTACGTAACATTTCAAGAACAAATTTTTATTTTTTTTTTGAGTTGTTTTGTTGTGATTAAGAAATTTTGTTTTTTCGGTTTGGAATTTTTGAAGACACAATCATGCACAAATCACGATTTAACATTTTAAAATCGTTTTGTTTTTGGGTGATATATTTGTGTACTATATGAGTATAATTAAAAATCGTTTATCTTCATTGTCGCTTCACAAAAATATATGGCGGTGTGTCGAAATTAACATTGAACTAGATTAAATTAGTGTGAGATCTTTATGAAAATGATTCCTCGAGCAGTAGAGCTAACTTAGAGAATCAGAGAATTCTCGAAATGGTTACTGGTTTTATGATTGGATGTGGAAAAACTTCTCCAGCATTCCAGTACCAAAAAAATAAAAATATCAACATCCCCTCGTACTTTAACCCAAGAGTCATATGATAGCACATGTATCAACTCCAAAAAATGAAAAACCCTCCTTGAGTTTTTTATGTGGTAGTTTGGTTTTGTAGTGAAAAGTTCGGTTTACTCTCCAGGTAGCTACAACCAAACTACAAAATAAAATTCTAACTTCATACATTAGGTATGTGGAAAGAACGTACTGACTTAGCGAATTATATTCACTAAATCAAAAACTCAAGGAACCCCTCATTTCTGTGTCTTTTATGTCCACACAAATAATAGAAAGAGAAGTTTGCCTGTATTAAAACCAATAAGATTTGTCTAATAAAAGCCGAAAGAATCTTATTCTTATTCATAGTTTTCATAATCCCACTGACATTTTGTTGCTTAATCATCTTCTTCTGAGTATTTATTGAATCCATCCACATTACAATGATGATTTGCTTAAATTTAATCAAATTCGATATGTTATAGCTGTTTTAAATATTTTTGGGCTTCTTTCAAAATTGGTATGGTATTGAGCCCCAAGGTATAGACTACTACTCGAGTTTAGGTTGTTTTAGCCATTGAATACCGTTATGATGTTTATGCCATACACAATATAAACTGTGGCCTAAAAGTATTCAAATTTTCACTAAATAAATTTTTAGCGGTGGAAAAAAAACTAAAATTAATTGGCAAAAAAGTTTCAATGAAATTTCCTATTAAATGCTGCAGCCCAGCTCATATGGGTCGAATCTAAATTATAGTAGTGATTTATAGTTTATTTCCACAATTCCGCAAAGTTATTTGAATGACATTAAAATTACTCTAATTTTTGAAATATTACAAACTATTGGGTTTCGAAGAGGTTTGAAATATGAAGTTAGCTTAGAAAAACAACCTCCATTCATACAAATGACCGGAAATATTTTTCAGTGATTTTCAAAATGTTGTAAATTCTGTAATATTGCAATTTGGCTTCTACTGGTCGTATCGATATGAACGAAAGTGATTCGGCATATGTACAATGTATTTATAAAATACTAGTAGCATGCGGCTCCTACGCATAGGAATTTATGAACGTGACTGTGCACTTAATACATGGTGGGAAGAAACATTCCGAATTGTAATCGTGGGACTGTTCACTTTATAAGTAAAGTTCGAAAGATCGATTTCAGTTCATTTAGCAAAAACCAAAAATTTCCCAAAATTTTTTTAACCGGCTGTAGTAATAAAAATCAATAAAGGATTTAACAGTTCTTATATCAATAAAGGATTTAACAGTTTTTATTTCAATTAAACATTTATTTATATAAATACCAATGTTTTGTGTTTTATGATCACTAACGTCATAGAAACATATACTATCGAAATCACTTAAAGTTTAATAAATTTCTACATTATTTATTGACTATCCTTGAGATTTATCGCAAACGCTGGACGAACTGGAAATTGTCTACGTCGTAAGATAAAAGGAAATTGTGTTTCTTGTGATACAAACTGAATTCTCATAATCAGAACAGTAGTCCCGATTTGTTTACCTGTTATAATTGTGGATTCAATACAATATCTATGAATTTTACGTAGTATTAATCTGGTTCCATTACATAAGCTATTATTTGGGCTGAGATTACTTAACAGAATAATAGAACAATTTATGATGTGGAATACCTGTCGAATTCAGTGAATTCAAATATTATGTTGGATATACCATATATTAACCTGCACTGAGCAATACAACTGGTTCACCAGTAAACTTCGATAAAACGTTTTCGTTTATTTCATCAGCTTGATCATTTTTTGTTGCTAATATTAAAGTATCGACAAAAATTACCTCATTAAAATTTGGGAAAACTTGGAAAATTTACAAAAGGTACCACCCGCGACATCAAGGATAAATTTTGAAAATAATTGCTGTTGTATTATATCTTCTTTGGAAAGCGTTTTAATTCTCATATTTTAATGCAATTTTAGTTTTTTATCATCCCATAGGTATGACCGTTTTATGCAGGCATTAACTATAGTCCCTCGGGATCCATATGGAACAACAGGTAAAATTTGCCTGAAATCACCATCTAACTCTATAATTTTCCCACCAAATGGTTTTAGGGATTTTGTTATATCTCTTAAACATTTATCAAGATAAGAAAGCGATTTTAATTAATTTGGTTGTACTTAACAGTTTTGCAAGGTCTGCCTGTAGAGAAATGCTATATGTAGAGTTTTCGGTTGCATTCAGAGGGGTTTTAAATCTAGAATGAGCAGTACAACCACCATCTAACAGAAGAGCCGCTATGCCTGAAGATGCAACAGCTAACGCCATAACACCTTTTACTGAAAAGTCGTACTGCCCCAAGTAATGTATAAAAATGTTATTCCAGTGCCATCAACAAAAATTACTTGATTACTGTTGTTTCAAGACATATTATTACTAAATCGAACAAGCTCAATAATTATTTGTGAAATATTTGTATTTAATAAATTATTATCAATTTGAAATTGATGGGCAAATTTTTCTTCGATTAATCTTACCGAACTGGACTGTGTTAATACCATATTTTGTCATTATAGGAACCGGCATTGAAGGAAATTTTAATAGTGAATTTCCATTTATTTGTAATAACTTTTCAATTTCTATAAGGCCCGAATTTTCTATTAATGCATCAAATTGAATATCAATATTGGTTCTTCTTCTTATCAAGAAAAAATCATAACACAAATCTAATTTGTGATTGTTCCGCATAGGCTTTTCAGATTTTGGGGCTAATAAAATAATACAATTGTAGCAAAAAGTACGCGTGAAGCCATGAAGATGAGAATTTTAAAAAACCGGCCTCTTCTAAACACAAATTCATTGTCATTTTCAAGCAAGCCTAGAGAATTAGCTGCCTCGTTATAACTTGAATAAGCGAATCCGTTTATTGTGCGAATATTTTTAAATAATGTTGGTCCTTACACATTATTCAAAAGCAATCGCAAGTAGTATTTTTCTCTTTCATTTGGATGTGATGAATACATTCGACCAACTGTATCCCTAAATGTAATTTTCTTTTATTCCAATTTTTATTGCAGTCCGTAAACTATTTTGGAAATTCCGGATAAGTATAACATCGTGCTTCTAGACATAAACGATTAGTTTCGAAATAAGCTGTTAAAGTTGTATTTAGGTTATCGTTATTGATTCCAGAGGTATAATTAAAATAAAGATATTGATGATTATCTAAGCGAATCTATATTACATTTGGATACTCTCCATGAATTTACGCCATGGTAATGATCGCATTAATATTCGGAATAATTTCTTAAATGTTTTAACAAATTTCAAAAACAGTACAAATTCACAAAATTTAACAAAACTAAGTTATTTTTAAGAGACAACTCAAATATTATGGTGACAAGAGCGGACAAAGGGTGAACGATGTGGACTGTATGAATTTTTTAAATAATATGGTAGGTTTTTATTATTTTAAATAAAACAACACAACTCCGATATTCCAATAAAATGATGTTGATTCTTCGATGGTCCGTGAGATAAGAGACCGAATTATAATTTTTTATTTTCAACTTGACATAATTTTTGTTATAACAAAGCTGAGCTTTAAAGCTCTTACAAAAAATGCTAATAATAAATGTACTAACAACGTAATTTCTTAAGCGTGTGCAACCAAATATATTAAATCTATTACGATTTTGGTTTGCGTTAAATACAAATTTTGACATTTACAAATTACGTGATAGTTTTGTTTACATTTGATGTTTATAAACTAAGTTAAGTATATAATTAATAGTAATTAAATATTTTATTAAATAGTAACAATATAATTTATATTTTTATTTGATTTCAGGCATCTTTGATGTAATTTGATACATTATATAATACAAAGGTAATTATGAAGAATATAATTAAGCTTTTTTTTTTGTTGTTGTTTATTTAATTTTAGATATTGAAGAAACCAACCAAACGTACGTCATCAGACATACCGCCGACGTTGAACTCTTAGGTTCAATTTAATGGAAGTAGGGCGAGTTTGGTTACTGGTCGTTTGATTGTACCAGCCTTGGTTCTTAAAGTAACTACACGAACCATTCCATCTTTGCCTGGATGAGTTTCGATGATTTTTCCTAGTGGCCAAGTCGCTGGTGATACATTGTCCTCTTTGACCAGTACTATGTCATCAATTTTTAAATTTTTGTGTTTGTGTTGCCATTTGGACCGATTATGTAGTGTTGTTAAGTACTCGTTATGCCAACGAGCCCAAAATTGTTGCATAAGCTGCTGGATAAGCTGCCAACGTGCTAACCTGTTTTGTTTGATAGGTTTGTAGTCCGGATCTGGAAGCATGGTTAGCGGTTGACCGATAAGGAAATGTGATGGTGTTAATGGATCTTCTTGGTGTGGTGACAGTAAACACAACGGCCGTGAATTTAAGATGGCTTCAATTTGTGTTAGAAACGTTGCCATCTCTTCGAAGTTCAAAATTGTGTTTCCCAATACTCGTCGAATGTGATATTTAGTCGATTTGACTGCAGCCTCCCAAAGGCCACCAAAACTCGGTGCGGATGGTGGGTTGAAATGCCATTTTGTGTTGGATTCTAGTAAAAAATTGGAAATTAATTGATTGTGTTTTAATGATTTATTTAGTTTTTGAAGTTCAGCAAAGACATTTCTTGCACCGACAAAATTAGTGCCATTGTCACTAAACATATCGGCACTCACGCCACGCCGGGACATAAAGCGTTTCAGGGCAGCTATAAAAGCATCGGTGGTTAGATCGCTCACTAATTCTATGTGTACTGCTTTGCTACCTAGGCATACAAAAATCGCGATATAAGCTTTATGTGGAGTAGTTTTTCTTCCCGTAATAGCTTTTAACCAAATAGGTCCAGCATAGTCCACTCCGGTTTGATAAAATGCATGTTTTAAGTTGACTCGTTCCGATGGTAAATCGCCCATTAGTTGACTAATTTTGCTAGCTTTGTATCGTGTACATGGTATACATTTGTGAATACGTTGACGAACATGGGTTTTCAAGTTGATGATCCAATATTTTTGTCTTATGGTGGCTATCATAGTTGACTGAGACGCATGTAAATACTTTATATGCGTTTCATCGATTATAAGTTCGGTAATGATATTGTTTGCTGGTAGAATTATTGGAAATTTCATGTCATATTGGATGTTAGCGTTACGTATTCGACTGCCAACTCTCAAAAGTCCGTTTTCGTCGATAAACGGGTTCAACGATACTAATTTGCTGGATTTTGGAAGTGGCCTTTGTTGATTTATGGTTTTAATTTCCTCAGAGAAAGCTTCCATTTGGGTCCACTTAAAGATTCGATCTGAAGCAGTTTTTAAATCCTTTGGTGATAAAAGATCTTCCTTCGGTTCGTTTCTGATTGATCTTCTTACGTTGTTAATAAAATGGAATATTCGGGCGACAATTCTAACCAACTTGGAGAATTTAAAATATCTCTGAGACAGCTCTGCAAGGAATTTATTTTCGGTTACAGCATGATATTTGGTAACTACAGAGGGTCTATTCTCGGATTGATCGGCGGAGTATTGTAAGTGTT
The DNA here is from genome assembly GCA_963556165.1 of Tipula helvola. Classification (NCBI taxonomy): domain Eukaryota; kingdom Metazoa; phylum Arthropoda; class Insecta; order Diptera; family Tipulidae; genus Tipula; species Tipula helvola. The sequence goes on along the minus strand of OY744483.1, from coordinate 72,830,406 downwards.
TTTGATCTGGCCACAGTTCCTTAGGTTGACGCAGCCAAGTTGGTCCCTTCCACCAAAGTTCAAAATTGACCAACAGCGATGGTAGCATGCCTCGGCTAGCGCAATCCGCAGGATTTTCCTTTGTAGGTACATAGCGCCAATTTGTTCTGGACGTGGTTTCCAAAATTTCAGACGTTCTGTTTGCGACGTATGTTTTCCACGATCGAGGATGGGATGATAGCCACCATAGTACATTGGCGGAATCAGTCCAGTTGAACACATCAATATTTGAACATTGTAGTGATTGTGTGACTGTTCTCATCAGCCTGGTCAATAGAAGAGCCGCACATAATTCAAGTCTTGGTATTGAAACCTGTTTTATAGGTGCGACTTTAGTCTTCGAGGTTATGTTAATCGTTTCGTAGGTTCCATCTTTTTTTTTAGTTCTAGCAAAAATTACGGCAGAGTATGCATATTCTGACGCATCTGAAAACCCATGCAACTGAAAATTCGAATCTTCCGTCTGCAGCCATCGAGGTATGGCGATTTTTTCTAATTGCACGAATTCTTCTCGTAGAGCTATCCATTTCTTCAAGATAGTTGCGGGTAGCGGATCATCCCACTGTAAGTTGAGTAACCATAGAGATTGGAAAAGAATTTTGACCATAACTGTAGATGGAGAGAGCCACCCGATGGGATCAAAAATTTTAGATGCTTCAGATAACATCTCTCGTTTGGTTGCTGATGATTTTGATGCGATTGAAACTTTAAAATGAAAACTGTCAGATTGGGGATTCCATTCTAGCCCTAATAACTTCACTGATCGGGTTCCTTCATGAATTTCAATAGGAGATAATTCTTGGTCATCTAATGGGATGGAACTGAGTAATGTCGAGCAATTTGTGGTCCATTTTCTAAGTTTGAAACATCCGGAATTTAATATGTTAATGACTTGATCTTTTAATTCGTGTGCTTCTTGTTCGGTGTTGGCCCCTGTCATCAAGTCATCGATATAAAAATCTTCTCGAACAACTTTAGATGCTATTGGGTATTGATCTTGGAATTCTTCTGCTAATTTGATCAGGGTTTTTGTTGCTAGATATGGGGCAGAAGCGGTTCCGTATGTTACGGTTACTAATCTATAATGGTCTAGCGGAGCTAATGGATTTTCCCTCCACACAATTCTTTGGTATTCAGTATCTGTTTGGTTGACACTAATCTGGCGGTACATTTTTTCTATGTCCGCGGTGAAAACAAAAGGATGTTTGCGGAACCGTAGAAGAATTGCATATAAATTATCTTGTACGGTGGGTCCCACCAACAGGTTATCATTCAAAGATATTTTACTCGACGTTTTTGAAGAACCATCAAAGACTACCCGCACTTTTGTGGTGGTACTTGATAGTTTTATTACGGCATGGTGCGGTAGGTAGAATGAAATTTTTGGATCGATATTAATTTCATCTGGTGGAATGGGTTTCATATGTCCCAATGATATATATTCACGCAAAAAAGTGACATACGAATCTCGCAGACTTGGGTCCCGTTGTAATCGATTTTCCATAGAGAAAAAACGCCGTTTTGCTGTGTTCAATGAATCTCCCAATTCGCCTTTATTAGGTTTGAAAGGAAGGTTGACTATAAATCTGCCGTCGGATGCACGGGTGTGGCACTCTTCAAATTGTTTCTCACATAATTTTTCATCACTGGTTAAATGCTTGATTGATGGAATTTCCTCGGTTTCCCAAAACTGTTGTAATGACTGATTAACGTCTATTTTAGTCAATAAACTTACAGTTGAAGCACCTTGAATTTGATCATGATGAACATTACCGGCAACGACCCAGCCAAATATACTGTTTTGTGCGATAGGTACTCCTGGGCTCCCATATATTTTGCCGTCTGTGATGATACCGAAAAAATGGTCGGCTCCGATTAGAATGTCGATAGTACTACTCTCGTTATAGTGGGGATCAGCAAGTCGAATTGATTTCAGATGATTCCAAAATGTTGGATGGAAACTGGTTGATGGTAATGGTAAAGCCACATTGGCTAATATGAGAGCTCTGACGAGAATTTGGGCCTTTGGATCACATCGAGATATAATATCTAGACGGGCGGCTTCTCTAGAAATTCCGGCTGTTGAGGAACCAACTCCAATAATTTTAACATTGGCTTTCTGTTTAGGCAAAGCTAGGCGTTTAACACACGCCTCGGTCACAAACGACGCCTGTGACCCGGAGTCTAATAACACTCTGCAGGTTTGCATTTGCCCAGAAGCATCTTTCACGTACACTAACGCGGTAGGTAAAAGTGATTGACTATGATTAGGGTTGGGTTCTAATGGTATATTTGCTTCGTATACGGTGGCAACATGTTGTTCTTGGGCGCTTTCAGATAGAAAGTGATTGATTGGTGGTAAATGGTTCTCGGTTTGTGGTATTTTGAGTGATGTCATATTCTCGGTTGATGGTGAATTCATTGGAAATGTGTTGAGTGTTGAACTAGTTTTGGTTAACAGTGAATTGGTTGTAGGTGTGTTGAATGTTGAAATAGTTCTGGTTAACAGTGAATTGGATGAAGGTGTGTTGAATGTTGAAATAGTTTTAGTTAATAGAGAATTAGTTGGAGGTGTGTTGATTGATGAAATTCTTTCGGTTGATGACGAATTGATTGGAGATAAATCGTGTGTGGCTGGTAACGTGTTGGGTGATGAGATATTTTTGATTGGTGGTGAATTTATTGGCACTATGTTAAGTGGTAAAATATTTGCGGTAAGGGCTGATTGAACACTGGAGCTTGGTTGTGACGCTGCTTCGGTCGGCTTGGAAGAATTTGGCAAATGAAGCAGGCTGTTGTGTCGTTTCTTACAAATTTGGCAAGATCTCTTAGAACGACATGATTGTACGGGATGTGAATCACTAAGACAATTGTAGCAGCGGGAATTTTCGTGAATGTAAGATCTTCTCTGTGCAATGCTCATATCTTTAAATTTGGTACATTGATATAACATGTGCTCGGTATTACACATAGGACAATTTATTACATAACTTGGTATTGCCAGGTGCGTTCGCCGTACACTGGGTGCTATTCGTACTGCCGGTTTGCACACAATTTCTTGTATTCCTTCAAGGGTATCTGCTCGGGTGAGAAGACAATCTATAAGATCTTGAATCTTAGGATATTCAATTTTGGATGATTCGTGTTGCCAGAACTGTCTACTTTGGTCGTCTAGTTTATTGATAACAATATAAATCAGCCAAGGGTCTCTTGCCTCGCCTTGTGATCCCACTGCCTTTAGCCCTCTAATGATTTCTTCTGTTGTATTAGCCAACTTTCTAATATTAGATGAATTAATGCGTGTAATGGATGGTTGATTGAAAAAAGTTTCGATATAACTATTAATGGTGGTTTTTTTCTTATCATATCTTTTGCTCAGAATTTGGTATGCCTCAATATAGTTAGCGTCGGTTACGCTTAAATGCCTAATCAAACCCAACGGTTCTCCCTTTAACAAGCTCTTTAAATATTGTAATTTTTGAGCTGCTGCCAGAGATACCTTTTCGTGCACAGAACTATTAAATAAGTCGAAAAAGCTTTGCCACTCCTGGTAATCCCCTTGAAATATTGGAATATTTAGCCGGGGTAGCTTGGTTTCGATAGTTGATACTTGGAATGACCCTTCTTCGTTCTGCACGGAGGTATTTAATTGATGTGCATGGAAATGTCGAATGGAAGCAGTTAATAAAGCAACTGCACGGTAATATGATTCGTCAAAGTCATCGGTGTGAGACTCAGCTTTAGCATCTACTTCAAACATATCACTTTCGACTTTTGCAAATTCATTCCACAGAGTATGCGTTTTATCTAAACGTGCTTTTATTTCTTCATGCGTGGTATTAGCTTTAACAGCTTCAGCAAATACAACTATTTTGGTCATTTGACCTTTAATAACCGATCGACGTTTTTTAAGAGCATCCATAATGTACAACGATTGAAAAAATTAGTTCGGATTAATAGTCAAGAATATCAAGCGAAATTTTCACCAAACACAAAAAAAAAAGAAACAATATAATATGTATGCAAAAAAAACTAAAATTGTGCCACACAAATTTTTCACAAATTTACCGAAATAATTAAGAAAACTGTTTTATTATAAGATTGAATTTAATTCACTAATATTTATTTATTCACTCAAAAATTAATTGGTAGGTAATAAAAAGAATAAAAATACTTAAATTTTCCAAATGGCGTTCCCACGCTGGTGTTGAATGAATTTCTTCGATCCGGCTCGAAGGACCAATGAACGATGTGGACTGTATGAATTTTTTAAATAATATGGTAGGTTTTTATTATTTTAAATAAAACAACACAACTCCGATATTCCAATAAAATGATGTTGATTCTTCGATGGTCCGTGAGATAAGAGACCGAATTATAATTTTTTATTTTCAACTTGACATAATTTTTGTTATAACAAAGCTGAGCTTTAAAGCTCTTACAAAAAATGCTAATAATAAATGTACTAACAACGTAATTTCTTAAGCGTGTGCAACCAAATATATTAAATCTATTACGATTTTGGTTTGCGTTAAATACAAATTTTGACATTTACAAATTACGTGATAGTTTTGTTTACATTTGATGTTTATAAACTAAGTTAAGTATATAATTAATAGTAATTAAATATTTTATTAAATAGTAACAATATAATTTATATTTTTATTTGATTTCAGGCATCTTTGATGTAATTTGATACATTATATAATACAAAGGTAATTATGAAGAATATAATTAAGCTTTTTTTTTTGTTGTTGTTTATTTAATTTTAGATATTGAAGAAACCAACCAAACGTACGTCATCAGACAAAGGGAATGATACAGTTGTAACATTACGAACAGATTATAGGGATAAAATGAATCACTTATTAAGTGACATATCCACATACGCTCGATAGCCGATCCCACAATATGCTAAAACCTATTGTAGGGACATCAAATTTTTTTATTCAAAATTCTAAAGATTTCAAAAATAAAATCAGTAATGTAACCATCCCTTCAAATTTTCTGTTAATCTCTTTAGATGTTACCTCTGTATTTACTAGTGCCGATAACCAAATTGTAAAAAATATTATTAGTCAAAATTGGAGAAATATAAAAAGAAAATCTTAATCAAAATTAACAAAAATACAATTTTTTACTGCTTTGGATATCGTTTTAAATAATTCAGAATTTTATTTTGATAACAAAATTTACAAACAAATTTTTGGCTCACCTATGGGTTCCGCAATAAGTCCCATTATGGCAAATTTACTAATGGAAAATCTTGAAAATTCAGTTTTAAGTTCTTTAGATTTTTAACCATTATTTTACTATAGATATGTTGATGATATAATCAAAGGCGTACCAATAGATAAGATCGACTATTTCATACAAGCTTTTAACTCAATAAACAACAGAATAAAATTCACTTTATAAATAGAAGTAGAGAACAAAATTTCTTTTTTTGGACATTCTTTTGATTCATGAACCAAACGGCAAAATTTCTTATGATTGGTACCATCAAACTACTTGGTCTGGTAGATCTAAATTTTCATTCTTGGCTTCCCACCACTTACAAAATTAACACTTTTAAAATTTTGACCCAAGAAATTCTAAAGCTTCCCGATACTAAATTCCACCATAAAAATTTAAAAATTTAAAATTTTAGTTGAAAACCAATATCCGGAAAAATTAATTAATAACATATTTGGGAAACGAAGGAATTTTCACTCAAATCCTGATTTTCAAGTACAAACTGAAACCACCCATTATTTGGCCATGTATGTAAGACCTGCAGCAACAGATTTAAATGACAATTTTTTTTTCAAAAATTGAAGGTGTAATACCATTAAAAAAAATTCAAATGTTGTTTACCTACAACTATGTTGCAGTTGCAACTCAAAGAGCAGTTTTTAGAAAAACGGATTTATCAACACAAAATAGGCGCAAATCCAAATATAAATTTAAACATTAGTGCACTTTCAAAGCATTTTTAGGATACAAACCATTTAATTATTTTAGATACTTATATTGGTAAGTCGTATGATTTGTTTATCTAAGTTTTTTGTCTCATACAATTTATTTTTCATAAATGTACAACCTTTTTACGTGGAAAGTACTAGAGTACAAATTTATTGTCAAATAAATTGTCTAGTCTATGCGTTTCTATGCTAAATAGATTTATTAAGGTAGTTGCAAAATTAAAATTTGTGTAAAGAAACAATTCGATAAGTTTTTCATAACGATATGATGAATAGGAATCGAAAGCTAAAGCTGCCTGCAATTAAGTTTTTTAAAATAAATGAGCCCTAAAACAATATTTCAAAAAATTTGATTTAAAACAACTTTTGGTCTATCGGGCTACATTTGCATTTTTCCGAGTGGTAACACTCGTTTAAAGATGCGATTTCATTAAATCTTATTACATACTAGCAAAAAATTTAAAAAAAATTTCATTCTGTAATTCTAATGCCCGGTTTCACAAAAAAACAACCAATCTCTAGTTAAATAATATTTCCTCCCTTTCTTCTTTTATTAAATTGCGTTTTGTTTCACAATAAAAATTCAAAGCAAGTTGATTATATCTTGGTTTTACATAGAAATATTTAGCCTGCAGCTAATTATTTAGCTGGACGATATTGGGCAGCTAAATATTTAGCTCTCCGGTTAAAATTGTCATGTAAAAAAGAAAAAAAAAATCAGCATGCGTTGAATTTGTATTATGAAATAAATCGCAATTTTTAAAAAGAAGAAAGAGATGAAATATTATTTAACTGTAGATTGCCTGTTTTTTTGTGAAACCGGGCATAAATCCTATTACGAAAATTTGAATACTGAAATAATTTTAAATTCTGTTTCGCAAAACAATTTAACAAATATTTTATCAATATTGTATTTTTCGATTTTCAGAAATGTTTACACATTTCTTTCACTGCATTAGGCTGGCGACACACCAAATTAGTCAAAACGTTTTTGCTTTGAATAGGCAAGACGATTTGCCTAAACATTACCCACATACAATCAAACAAATTGTTTTTAGTCAAATTGTCTCGTGTTGCTTTATAGGTTGGTGTGAATTGGTTTGATAAAATGAATACAAAATGTTGCCAGCAAAATAAGAAAAAATATTTCCCATCAACAAAATACGATTAAAAGAATATTAAATAAATTAAACAATTTTAATTAAAAATATTAGTTTTGCTAAAAATATTAAATTCCTATTTATTTTGATAATTATTTATTTCTTGCTTTATAAAACAGCGGCCACGAAACGACGTCAAACACTGTTTTTTCTTGACTCAAACAGTTTTGTCTTGTTTTGCTTTGTTTTGTTTCAGTGTGAATTAACCTATTTGTTTATACGCCATGGTCGCCTTCAATCATGTTTCATTAGTCAAATTTGACTTAAGACAATTTTGCTTTATTATGTGTGCATGGACCCATAAGGCACAATAGAATGTTTGCCGTTCTATGTTTTATGAAACAAAATGTTTGACGTTTAATTGTTTTGCCTGATTCAATGTGCATAGCGCTATCCAATCGTATATATTTTGACCGCCAGGCGCTTTAAGACAAGAAAAAAACGTTTTGACTAATTCGGTGTGTTTCCAGCCTAAGATAGAGAATCCATCTAGATTTTTTTAAATTCTTCAAATCCCAATTTAAAAAGAAATTAAAAATTTCGGGTTTTCTAAAATGTTTGAATTCTGAAATCCTAATTTTCTTAATATGAAAATAATTTATCATAATTGGAATTTTGAAATAATTGAGAATCCTTTCTTTGGACTGAAGTTTATAAAAATTTTATAATATTCCACAATTTTTAAAAATGTAATATAGGTTTTATTTTATTATATATTCCACAAACAAAAAAATTTATAAAATTCTGTTCTTTTAAAATTTTGTAGTATTCTGAAATTCTTAGTTTTCTTTCCAATAGTTTAGATTTTCCAATAATTGCGAATTCTTTTTCTCAACTAAAACTCACAAACTAACTTTTATTGTATTCCATAATTTGTTAAAATTGTGATATTTTTATTCACTATTAAAGTTCAAAAATCCATATAGTTGAGTTTCATTAAATTTTGCAAATATCAGCTACTGAAAATTTTAAAAATTAGTATTTTACAAAATTTTGGTATTTGAAGTTTTAATAATATTTTACAATTAAATATTTTTAAAGGTTCGTATTCATAAAATTAAACTTCTGTTCTTTCAAAATTTTTGTCGTATTCTGAAGTACAGTAAAAGTTCATTTTAACGGACACCTCAAAACTGAAGTTTTTCCATCAAAACCTACCTGAGTTAAGCAGACAGAAAAAAAGCGGATAAGAGCGGAAACGGACAGACATTTCTGCGATTATAGGAGCAACTTGACCATTTTCTAACCGATTTTGATAAAGGTTAGCTTGTACGATGAAAACGGGATACTAAAACGGTTATTTGATGTATATGCCTTGTTCTTATAAATAAACCAATAATTTTCTTGATCTACTTTAACTTGAATTAATTATTTAATTCGTGTAATCACCAAATAAGCAACCGAACCGAGAACTATTCAACTAACCCATAGATGGCCCACAGGTTTTCAATGTTTTTAATTTTTAATTGATTTGAAGTTAATATTTCCGAAAATTGTAAGAGAATTTAATCCAGTTTCGAACTGATGAGCTTATGATTATGAAAAAATTAATCTTCCCATTTGGTCGCTGCGGCTGAACTGATTGTACTACAATTTTCATTCTATATATACAGAATAAACTGTGTAGGCTGTATTAGCGAATTATACTAAGTAAGCAAATTTAATAATTTTCTTTTTCTACTTTAACTTGAATTAAATATCTATAAATCATACATGCTGTATTTCATCAAAATCGGATAAGAAAAAGCCAAGTTCCTTCCTAATATTTCAGCACTTCGTTTAAAAATCATTTCAGAATCTCATTTCGATTGGAAATGCTGAAATTCATCGAAATCGGATAAGAAATAGAACAAAAAAAAAAAAATTCACAAATCCGCAGTTTAAGAGACACCTCATGGGCAACTTTTTGGTCCCATCGATGTCTTTTATAGTGAGGTTTCTTCCCGATTTTTGAAAATTTTGATATTTTTTGTAATACTTTTGTAATTCTAAATATTCATTTCATTAAATTCCACAATTCACACATTTAAAAAAAAATTAAATTTTTTTATTTTTCTAAATTGAATATAATTCAAAAATCGTAATTTTCTTGATACAAATCTCATTTTCAGAAAATTTTAAAAATTTCTTTTATTACAAAATTCTATTAAATTCTGAAAATCTAAATTTCTGGATAATACATTTATCATAATTTGGTTTCCAATCAAATCTAATGGAGCCAAAAATATTGGAAAAAACGTAAGTGAATGAAGATACATTGTTCTGTATAGCATTGACAATAAAATTTGTCAAAGGTGCTACATAAAATCAAAATCAAAATTCAATTGTCACGTGGAAAAATATTTTTCTAATTTTCCTATTCAAAAATTTCATTGTACGCAACATTATCAGTCACCATATTTTCCTTTTTGATTTTCCCTTTCCGTGGGGTTTCCAGAATTTTAATTTAGGCAGAATTTGATGTTACAATTCTATAAAATGAGCTATGTATGTACAATTACTCGTGTGAAAACCATGTTTCCAGTAGATTTAATCAATCCCTTTCAAAAGTTTGACCCTGCGATTTATTAATGGTTGTCCCGTAGAAATGGCGTAAAGAAATATGATATCGAACGCAATTGCTGTTAAATTACTGTTTGTTACTTAGATTTTTCAATAAAATTTTTGCATCCCTTTCTAAGCCAATATGGTGGTCGGTCAGATGGATTTATTGAATTTAAATATTCGACGGGGAAGTTAATCTGTTGAATGTTCTTCATCGGAATCATTTTTCACGCCGAAAGATGCACTTGCCGAAAATTTCCGCCCAAGTCTATATTTTCTCACCAAATGGCAAGTTTTTTTTTTGGTCAAACTTTGCTTGATATTTGTAGCCCTACCAGACCTTCTATTTAAAATAATTAAAGAATAACGGAAAAAGCGTGAAAGTTATGAGTAGATATTTAGAGAGATACAATCAAGATTAGCTGGATTATTTCCATCTCGATTTCACATAAAACTCCATCATCTACATTTGTCGGCACATTATAAAACCATTGGTCATCGCGCAAAATTCTTGCTGCTTTTTCATAAACGTACCAGAGTTTTTTTTAATAAAATTTGGCATAAGCAGAACTATTTTGAAGAGCATCCAACATTATTTCTCGGTTACAAAACCGAAACTGTAAATTTTATTTTTGAAACTAAGAGATGCCCTGTATAAAATCCAGACAGATGGTTATATACATCCTCCTTATCTGGCTAGAAAAGATGAATTGTTAGGCGAAAATGGTCTTATGGTAAAATGCTTATGTCCAGCAGATAATAATCTAAATATTAAACCAAAAAATTACGTTAGAAATTATTCTAATTTTGACAATTTTTAGCATATCTGACGTATCGTATCTGCAGCTATAGGAACGTCCGGCATTGACATTTTGCTAAGTTTCACCAAAATATCTTCCAATTTTATAACAATTAGCTTTCTGAAAATGTCGTAAGTGACCGCGTATTTGACATGTTTGAGGTGACATATCTGTAAAAACTACTGCCAACAAATAGCAAGAAATAAATTTTATTTTTGTGGGTTCTAAAATAAAGAGAAAACATTTTGAAACTGCGATACTGGAGCTTGAATTTACTCAAACAATTTTCTAATTTTAAATCGGTATTTACCAATTTAAATTTTATTTTTTAAATTCAGCAAAATAATTTACGCCAAATTCAGAATATACGAAGTCAGAAAAATTTATGATTGGAATTGAACGAATATTTAAATAAAATAAATTTTAAAACTTAGTTTCATACTGAAGTAATTTTAATGAGCAATTTTTTGAATTTAACAGGATATTTAAATGGTTAAAATTTGTCTCTAATTCACCGATAATTTGTCAAAAAATACTGTATGGGACTTAATGAAATACATTTTTCCTTTCTGTAGTAGTTTTAATTTCCAAAATTTCAACAAACTACCAACAATCTCCCATAGTTTTCCAATTTATTTAAAATTTTTAAAATTTTCAGTATTTCTGCATGTCTGAGTTTTGTTTGTTTGTGTTTATCTTTGCAATATTTTCTGGGGCTCAAGGCACTCCCAACTCTTTTTCAGTTCGCTTATAACGTCCTTCCTTACGCAGTATTTTGCCAAACCGAGGACGTTGCTATAGGCCCGGTTTTGCATAGACCACCTGCACATTGCATTGCTTCATGCCAGCCTATAGTACTGACATGAAAGGTTGGTCGTCCCATGGATTCCGCACTCTCAACAGGAGTCATAGAGGTGTTCATCGTAATCCCCTATCATAATCAGAACCGACTTAAACAACACAATGAACGATCAACGAAATAATGATGAATTAAAATCATTCCTCGATAAAGATAATACTGACGCTTCGATTAAATTAAAACTTTTTACCATTCCAGGCAGTTCGAAGCACATTTTTTGCGACTACTCAACAAGCAAGATTCGTCCGTTTGTCACAAAAAAAATTCCGAAACCGCAGTTCACTCAGGCAATTCACGACATCTCACATCCTAGAGTTCGTTGGTAATAATTTATGATCACCCTATTAAGGAGATTCAGCGCACTTGCATTCATAACTCAGAAATTGTTTGTTCCGCTCGTATTTCATTCAAAACAAATTTCAAAATATTTTGATAGATTTTATTGATTGGTTTATGGCATAATTTATTACAATTGGTTCATCATTTACCATAAATTATGCCAAATTAGATCAATCATTAGAAAAAGTAAATAAACAACATTTTATACTTTATGCTCCATTCTCATCTCATATTTCATCTTTTCTTTAGAAGATAAAGATGATGATAAATTAATAGCGCTCAAAGCAAGATAACTCAAAATATTTAATAATAATTATATAATTAAGAAACAAATAGAGATGCATCACGATTTCATTAAATATGTATATACCTAAATAATAGTTAAAAAAAATGTGTGAATGAACTTTAAACGAGACTTACCTGGAGGTAATTTACTTTTTAACATATCCATTGCAACCACATTAATTATTAAAACCCACACCGGACAATCTAATATATCATTTTCCGTTTTAACAAACGATATTAGTGATAGGCATTGGGTTTCGAGACGCCTTCGATCCGGATACGCTCGTCTCAATTCACGATTCACATTCGATTGAAATTTTTTCATATCAAATAGTTTAACAATTTTTTCACTTTCTAATCCTTGATTTGGTAATTTTAATATTTCACCACCGATTGCGGTCTCCTCATTTGGTGTGCTAGCCGTACTTTTAATAAATACATTTGATTTGGAATAACGTCTAATTAATATATTACCAGCATCGTCCATTTTTATTTTAACACCCTGGAAATACAAAATAAAAAAAAAAATGTTTTTTTAGTATTTATTTAGATTACAATCAAAAGTTCAATAGCATCGCTATTTTAGCATAATTATCTTACAACATTCATAAATTATTAAAGGAAATAGTAAAAAAAAAAAAAATCGGAAATAAAATGTCCTCGAAATATAAAAGAAATTCTCAATGAAATTTTGTAATCTTGTATATGTACACAACAACAACATAAAATGTAAATAACTTGGTTTGGTTGGTTGCCCCATTGTTAACGTATACAAAATAAAATTTAGTTATGGTAACTTTCTGTCAAAAATTGACAAGGTATTGTGTTGTTTGAGACCTAAAAATACAAAACCTTGTGGTGTACATATATTCAGAGTCGGTAAGCGGAGTCCTAAATTATAATCGATCAATCAATTTGATGTTTTGTCGTTCGCGCATGTATTTAATTCACATTGTATCTATGTATATAGCGCGCGAGTATATATGAGATCATGTTGTTATAAATAAAAAAATTTAAATACATGAGAGAATACATGAGATGACAGGCTGAACAGACAGGCCGAACGTAATTTTAATTGCATTTTTGCATTCCATATATACACTGAATGTGGTGCATAGCACGTATATATTGTTAACAAAATTGAGACAAGACATGACAACAAATCCTATTTTAACCGCGTGCATCTAGGATTATAATATTCGTTTAAGCCACGCATCTTAATCTTACTCGTATATACCATCTTGTTATTTTACAATTTTATTTTATTTTGATTTCGTTTTTTATTATTTTAATTAGACAAAGTCATGCACAAACAATATACTAAACCAAATGGCTTGACATTATAAGGTTTTTGTTTATTATTTGATTTGATTACATTATTTGTATTGTTTTGTTCTGTCTTGTTAAAAAAAAAAAAAAACGTAGAGAATTACTAGCTGGACGATTTAAATAATTATGTACATAAAAAAAAAATTCTCGTCGATATTGAATGACACACACACACAGACGTACAACCAAGTTCATGGACTGTTGAAAAATAAAATAACAAAATCTATTAATTCCACCTTCAAGTTTCTTTTTTTGTTTTTTTTTGTTCAATTACACATGAAAACGTTTACTAACGACTTGAAGATATCGTTTAATATTATATAAAATGCCCATATTAGAAATTATTTGCGTTTATACCTAACTCTAGCCTATTAAAATCACATTTGCAAAAATATTGTGTGGTGATGATAAGTGACAATATCACATGGATGACCCTGACGATTCTGGAAACCAAAAATAGTTTTTTGCGTATATAAACGAATTGAAATTAAGGTGGTAATTGAACGTCATTAGTATTGGTAGTCGGAAATAACCTCGAAAATTGGCGAAATTTGATATTTACAAAATTGTTTAACCAAATTCTGGAGACATTTAATCTTGGCTATTGGTGTACATTTTTAAATTTGAAAGTTAGGCACAAAATTATTAAAAAGTGAGGAAATTTCGGAATATTGGGGTAATTTTGTGGAGAATTTTTTTTCCACAAATTCTGAATTTTCACTAAATTCTACTTAATTTCTGAAATTTTAACAATTTGTTTATACAAATTTTGGAAATTTTTTAAATCCGGAATTTTAAAATTAAGCAATATTATTTTTGTTCTAAATATTTTATTCAATTTTTAAAATTGCAAGTATACTAATATTTCGAGGTTTCTATCAAATTCTTCAGAATTCGTAAATTTTGGTAAATTCGGACAAATATTGTAGGTATTCCGAAATAATAACAAATTTTGGATTTTGGTAAACTGAATTGTATAAATTTCGAATACAAATTTTCATAAAATTTTTAAATTTCAAGGTTTTGCTAATAGACGTCATTTAAATTCTAATAAATTTCTCGAATGCTGAAGATAATTGACAGTTTGAATTTATCAGCATTGGAAAAATTTGGTTTCTGAATTTTAGTCCAAACTGTGTTAATCGGAGATTTATAATTAAATAATTATATACAGCAAAACCGCCAACTTTGGATACCTCTCTATTTTGGACACTCTTCTATTTTGAGCACTTTCATTCAGTCCCTTGAAAACCAATATACAGATTTTCAAAAAATGCGCCTTTTCCTCTATATATTGGACAACTTGTATATATTGGAAATTGGACGGCAAAAATAGGATGTCCTGTTGCAATTATTCCGTGCTAAATTTGTATTCAACAAGTTTGTGTGATTAGATCACAAAAGGTTCGTAAATCCATATTCAACATTTATATGTAGGACTCTCATGAAATTTCTAATGTTTATTTATGATTTTTAATTAACGAATTGAGCACCACAAATATAACATATCTAAATCTACGGCTAGCAATATTTTGAAGCGGAAGGGTGAATATTTAGATAGATATAGATTTGAAAATGAAAATTTGCGAAGGAATAAGACGAAACCCGATTTTGATCAAATTAATTCGGTTTGCTTCAGCTGAGCCGATACTACAAAAAAATGCCAGAAATATTGCTGAAAAATTAGGCGTGAATGATTTCCGGGCTTCTAATTTGTAGTTGGAAAAATTTCGTATGCGGTATAATATTCAATTTAATGCGTGAGGTCAACGAAGTAAGTGAAACCGATGTTTCTAAATTTAAAGCTAAATACGCTGAAACGCCTGAGGGATATGTTGTAAAAGATTGGTTCAACGCAGATGAGCTAAGTTTATTTATCAAATTAATGCCAGACAAAAGTCTCGTTCTGAAAAATGAAAAATGCAATACGGGGAAACTTTTTAAAGAAAGGTTAACTATCCTCCTTTGTGTTAGTGCCTTGGGGGAAAATCTGAAACTCTTGGTTTTAGCCAAGTCCAGAAAGTCGTTACTTGGCGCACAAACAAATCGGCATGGGTGTCGCCGAGTATTTTCGAAGATTGCGTTCGTTCTATCGAAAACGACATGAAAAAGGTTAACCGGAAGATTTTGTTAACAATCGATGATTGCCCAACTCATGTCAAGGGCTTGAAACAAATACGAAATATGACTTCAAGAATCCGACCTCTTAATCGGGCATTATAAAATACTTCAAAAACGTTTACCAGTAATGCGACGGCGCGGCGACTCATATATCCAATAGTATAAATGTACTTGATGCTGTTACGTCGATTGATAGGGCATGAAAGTCTGTTTCACGTGAATGCATTCAAAACTGCTTTAGTGTCAGACTAAATTAAAAAAATTAATAAGATTTCGTTATTTCAATTGTAATTAATATAACCATTTAACCTAAATAATTTTTACACAACTTTTAATTTTGATTTTATATTAAATTTTGAAATTATCCATACAAAATTGAAAAATTATTTTAAATTCCGAATTAATTGAAAAAAAAAATTATAAAATTTTGAAATTTCTTTTCTATTAAATTTTTAGATTTCGTAAATTTTGTCAAATTATATTTAATTTTAATAAATTGAATTTTATAAATTTAAATTAATTTTTTAATTTCTGTGAATTTTGTTTTTAATTTCGTTTGTCTACAATTTGGAAAAACTGCCCTTTAATAATGGATTTTGGCAAATAATTTGCCAGTTTCCGTTCTGAAATTTAATGAAATTCTAATAAATTTCTCAAATGTTTGACTTAAACAGAAATTAGAAAGTTTGGTTTCTTGAAAAATTTTAAATTTTAAAAATTTAAGTATTTCCCTAAAGTTTTAATAAGTTTCGTTCTAAATGCCATATTAAATTTTGAACAATTTTAATTTAGGATTTCAATAAAAATTGGAATTTTGGATTTCTTGCTTAACAAATTTAGTTTGAGACCAAATTTGAAAAACTACTGAAATTTCATCGTAATTTTCAACCATACTTAACGTTAACATATTCTCAATGTTTAAAGATTTTTTCGAACTTTGAGAAAAAGATGATGTGTTTCCATAAATTATATTTTAAAATTAATATTTTCTAACATGAAAACAAGAAAAAGGCTTTTCGAATTTTTGTATTTTATATTTGAAATTTTAAAAATTATTTTAAATTCCAAATTTTGAAATTAATCAATATTACTATTTACAATTGAACGAAAACGTAGTACAATTCTGCTTTTTCGAATTCGAAAATTTTGTAAAATTCTGGAAAAATGTTATAAATTGAGTTATAAATGTTGTTGTTACATAACATGTTACGTTATGAAAAATAATTTGATAATTGACGTTACAAATTTTCCAAATTCTAATAAATTTCTCGAATGCTTGTAAAACTGTATATTTAATTTTTAAATATTTAATTTCAGAATTTTAAACAAAATTTTAAATTAATAAAAATTTTGGATTTATTTTGTGGAATTTTGGATTTAGTTTACTTCCTGGGTTTAGACCAGATTTGACAAATTGACGAAATCTAGTTGTAATTTGATTGTAATATTTAACGTAAGCAATTTCCAATTTTCAAAACGTTAATGTAAATTTCTAGGAAATTGTGACATATTTTTAGAAATAAAAATATTTAGAATTATTAAATGTCGTACAAAATTTGGAAATTATTTTATATTCTGAATTCTGAAATGAATCAATAATAATTTTTGAAATTGCATGCAAGGATAAACAAATTCTGACGTATTTATCACATTTCTAGATTCCGTAAGTATTGTTCGAATTTTATAAGTTTTGATTTAATTTTTAAATTAAAGGAAAAAAGTTTTAATTCCATTTATCAATACATAATTTGAGAACACTAACATATTTTCAAATTGCTGCTTGTAAATATAAGCCCGTAATTAATTAATCGGAGATTTGGTTTCCAAATTTTAATTCAAAATCTCAAAATTTTAAAAATTTTGGTTAAAACGCAAACACGTACAACCCAAGTTTATGGACTGTTTGACAAATTGAAAATCTATTAATTCCACCTTCAAGTTTTTTTTTGTATGAAAATATTTAACGACTTGTAGATATCGTTTAATATTATATAAAATGCCCATATTAGATAAAAAAATTGTTTGCATATATACCTCTAGCATATTAAAATCACATTTGCAAAAATATTGTCTAGTGATGATAGGTCACAATATCACATGGGTGACCCTGACGATTGTGGAAAATATTGGTTTTTGGGCTTATATAAACGTATTGAAAAAGGTGGTAATTGAACGTCATTAGTTTGGTACCCGGAAATAATCTCGAAATTTGAAATTTACAAAATTTTTAAGCGTTACTATTTAACCAAATTCTGGAGACATTTAATTTTATAGGCGTACATTTTCAAATTTGAAAGTTAGGCGCAAAATTTGATCAAAATTATTAAAAATTTGAGGAAATTTCGGAATATTGGGGTAATTTTTTGGAGAAAAAAATGTTCCACAAATTCTGAGTTTTCACTAAATTCTACTTAATTTCTGAAATTATAACAATTTTTAATTTGGTGATTCTAAAAGTAATTAAGAAACCTTAATTTAATCGGATTTAGTAAATATTCACAAATTTTAAATTTCTTTTAAAACATTCTGATTTTAGACCAAATTTGAAAGG
The DNA here is from genome assembly GCA_963556165.1 of Tipula helvola. NCBI lineage: Eukaryota > Metazoa > Arthropoda > Insecta > Diptera > Tipulidae > Tipula > Tipula helvola. Next base: position 72,812,416 of record OY744483.1, on the reverse strand, counting down.
TTATTGAAATTTCGTAAATTAACGTAAAAAATTCCTAAATATTTAAAAAGAAATTTTGAAACTGTCTATACAAAATTTAGAAACTTTTTAAATCCCGAATTTTAAAATAAAAAAATTTAATTATTGTCATAAATATTTCTTTCAATTTTTAAAGTTGCAAGCATTCTGAGATTTCTATCAAAATCTTTAGAATTCGTAAATTCTGACAAATATTGTAGGCATTCTGAAATAATAACAAACTCTGCATGTTGTTAAATTGAATTGTATAAATTTTGAATATACATTTTAATAAAATTTTTAAATTTCAAGGATTTTGTTTTTAACACCATTTATTTACGATTTGATAACGTTGGCTTTATGTTGAATTTTGCCAAATTTTAATATTTTCTTTCTAAAATGCTTCCAAATTCTAATAAATTTATCAAATGCCGAAGGTAATTGATTGATTGGTAGGTATCGAATATTTGCCAAATGTTTAATAATTTCTTTAGATTTATAAAATGTTCCATTGCCAAACTTAATCGGAAATTTATGAATAAGGATTTTAATTGTAACCAAATTTAATTTAAATAATTTTTACACAACAATTAATTTTGATTTTATATTAAATTATAAAATTTCTTTTCTATTAAAATTTTAGATTTCGTAAATTTAGTGAAATTACATTTAATTTTGATAAATTGAGTATAATTAAACGATATTTTAATTAAATATTTAACTTCTGGGAATTTTGTTATTAATTTTATTTGTGTACAAGTTGAAAACTCTTCCTTTAATATTAAATTTTGGTGCAAATTTTAATGTTTTCATTCTGAAATTTTATGAAATTCTATTAATTTGAAAAATTGAAAGGTTTGGTTTCTAAATTTAATTTATTAAATATTTCTCAAATGTTTAAATAAATTCGGTAAATTTATAAAAAGTTCGGTTTTAAATGCGGAAATTAATATAATTAATTATTGAATGTTGAACATTTAAATACAGGATTTCAATAAAAATTGGAATTTTGAATTTCTTGAGTAACAAATTTGGTTTGAGATCAAATTTGAAAAATTGCTGAAATTTCATTGCAAATCGATTGTAATATTCAACCATATTTAACGTACAAAATTTCTCAATGTTTAAAGATTTATCTGAATTTTGAGGAAAAGATGAGGTATTTCCATAAATTATATTTTAAAATTAATTTTTTTTAACATGAGAACTAGGGAATTCCCGGGAATTTAATAAATTAAAAGTATTCCCGTTTTCCGGGAAGTTTGGGGAATGTTGTGAATATTTCCCGGGAATGCAAAATCCAATTTCAAGACTGCTTAATTAACTGCATTGAGGCATAGTCGTGTCTCGAATCCAGGGAATTTCTCGGAATGGTCCGGGAATGGGCAAGCCCTAAATTGAGAACTACGAGTAGTAAAAGGCTCTTCGAATTTTTGAGTATTTTATAATATAAAACTAGACTTCTGAGTTTATTTGAAATTTTCAATAGTCTGCACAGATTTTAAAAATTATCGTAAATTCCTAATTTTGAAATTAATCAACATTACTTTATATAATTGAACGAAAACCTAGTACAATTCCGCTTTCTCGATTTCGTCAATTTTGTGAAATTCTGGAAAATATGTCGTAAGTAGAATTTTAAATTTTTTAAATTTTAGGAATTTGGTTTTAACTTTATTTAAAAATAATTTGATAACTCACTTTACAAATTTTCCAAATTCTAATAAATTTCTCGAATGCTTGAATTAATCAAAATGTAGAAAATTTGGCTTTTGAATTTTTATTAAAAATCTTAAATTTTAAATATTTGTCAAATGTAAAAATAAATACCGTGGTTTTAAATAAAATTTTCGTTCTAACTGCTAAACTTAATCGGAAATTTATAAAACTGTATATTTAATTTTTAAACGTTTAATTTCAGAATTTTAATCAAAATTTTAAATTAAAATTTAAATGTTCTAAATGTTTGAAATATTTATTTGAATTTCGAGGAAATATAAGGAGTTTTTTTATTATGAAATTTGCTCTGAATTTGAATTGCATGAGTAGAATCGAAATTCTGGATATTTTATAATGAAACGGAATTTGTTAAATTTTTAAATTTTATCAAACTGTTCTATCAATTTGAAAAGTTTTACTACAATATTTCGAATTTTTAATTTTCTGTCTAAAATTTGAAACTATTTTAAATTTGGAATTTTGAAATTAATCAACATTAAATAAACTATAAAATTTCTGAAGTTGTTGCCAAATTTTGCAATTCAAGAATTTTTACAGCATTTAAAACATTTCTGTTTTAAACTCCATTTATTAATAATTTGACAACACTAACATTATTTAAAAATTCTAAATACTGCTTAAACGTTTAAATATTTTTTTAATTTCAAATTTAAGCCGAAAATTATAAAATTAATTATTAAATGTTTAAAAATTTAAATATTCGATTATGGAAATTTGAAATTATTTTAAAAAATTTTGGTTTTTGACTAAATTGAAAAATTATTGAAATTTCCTTGTATTAATTTTGAAATTTGAAATTATTCAATATTAGGTCAATATCCGGAAGTTTGATTGGAATTTTAAAAATTTGATTTTTGAATTTTATTTAAAAATATTAAATGTTAAAATTTTCAAATATTTCTGAAATATTTAAGTACATTTTAATTTTCTTTTAAAATTCTGTTTAAATTCCAAGCTTATGATTCGAGATTTGAATTAGCGTTTGAATTTGGAAATTTTTCAAATACGATAAGCTCTCTTTATTTGTAAAACATAAAGATACATGTAAAGAAAATCCAGAAAATTTTAGTAATTTTTCTATTAAGATTACCGAATTTTAAACAATTCTTAAAATTCCTACGAAATTCTGACTAAAATTTACTAGTAATTTTCCTTAATACCAAATTTAGCCACTATTAAAAAATTTCTGTTTTTTTTTTACAAAATTTGGAGGCCTTATGAAATTTTGTAAATTTTTCTGTAAAATTCAGTTAAATTAATAAAATCGTTCTTAGTTAATTAGCAAACATTGTCAAAAAAAAATTATATTCTAGGCCAAAATATTCGGATCTCCAAATAATTAATGTTTTGTAAATGCTTTGAATTTGTAAATATTTTTCAATCTTTTGGATTATTTTTCATTAAATTTTCAAATTTTCAAATATCCGCTAAAAATTTCGAAATTTATATTCACATAATTCAATAATAAGTTTTCTTTAAACTGCAGGCGAAATATTTTTTAATCAGAGTCGTGAAAATTTCAAATTGTTCAATTATGTATTTTAAAAAAGAAAACAACAATAATTCTGAAAATATTTTGTTTAAATTTTGTAAATTTTAAACAAATTAGAGTATTAGAAAACGAGTTACTTATATTTCAAATTTGTTTAAAATTAAATGTTAGAGAAATTACTTTTAACATTTCTGATAATATTAATTAGACCTACGTCTGAAAATTTAATTTAGATTTGTCACAATTCAGTTACATTGTAAGAAAAAAATCAAAAACATTTTTAGATACCCAAAAATCAAAATACTCAAACAAAAAAAAATGTGATGCTTGGCGTGAAGGACATAAAATTGCAAAATTTATGAATTTAAGGTAATGTAATATACCAAATTCGAAAATTCCATTTCTCTAATTTCTTTTATCACCACTGGCTTTAGTTTTTTTTTAAATTAAAAAAATTGGTTAGTTAGCTATCCAATTTGAACATTTTTTGTAAACTGTAAAACTCTGCCTTTAATATCGAATTTTGGCGCAAATTTTAATGTTTCCATTCTGAAATTTTATCAAATTCTAAAAAATTTCCCGAATGTTTGAATTAATCAAAAATTGAAAGGTTTGGTTTCTGAATTTAATTAAAAATTCGAATTTTAAAATTTTAAATATTTCTCAAATGTTTAAATAAATTCGGTAAATTTATAAAAAGTTCGATTTTAAATGCGGAAATTTATAAAATTAATTATTAAATGTTGAACATTTAAATACAGGATTTTAATAAAAATTGGAATTTTGAATTATTTATGTAACAAATGCGGTTGAAGAGCAACTTTGAAAAATTGCTGAAATTTCATTGCAAATCGATTGTAATATTCAGCCGTATTTAACGTACTCAATTTCTCAATATTTAAAGTTTTATCTGAATTTTGAGGAAAAGATGAGGTGTTTCAATAAATTATATTTTAAAATTAATTTTTTTTAACATGAGAATTAGGGAATTCCCGGGAATTTACTAAATTAAAAGTATTCCCGTTTTCCGGGAAGTTTGGGGAATGTTGTGAATATTTCCCGGGAATGCAAAATCCAATTTCAAGACTGCTTAATTAACTGCATTGAGGCATAGTCGTGTCTCGAATCCCGGGAATTTCCCGGAATAGTCCGGGAATGGGCAAGCCCTAAATTGAGAACTACGAGTAGAAAAAGGCTCTTCTAATTTTTGAGTATTTTATAATATAAAACTAGACTTCTGAGTTTATTTGAAATTTTCAATTGTCTGCACAGATTTTAAAAATTATCGTAAATTCCTAATTTTGAAATTAATCAACATTACTTTATATAATTGAACGAAAACCTAGTACAATTCCGCTTTCTCGATTTCGTCAATTTTGTGAAATTCTGGAAAATATGTCGTAAGTAGAATTTTAAATTTTTTAAATTTTAGGAATTTGGTTTTAACTTTATTTAAAAATAATTTGATAACTGACTTTACAAATTTTCCAAATTCTAATAAATTTCTCGAATGTTTGAATTAATCAAAATTTAGAAAATTTGGTTTTTAAATTTTAATTAAAAATCTTAAATTTTGTCAAATGTTAAAATAAATACCGTGTTTTTATAATACAATTTTCGTTCTAACTGCTAAACATAATCGGAAATTTATAAAACTTTATATTTAATTTTTAAACGTTTAATTTCAGAATTTTAATCAAAATTTTAAATTAATAAGAATTTTAGATTTATTTTGTGGAATTTTGAATTTATTTTACATCCTGCAAACAATTTTCAAATTTTCAAAACGTTCATGTAAATTTCTAGAAAATATTTTCCTTAAATTATATTTTTCAATTTTTTTTAGTGACTTTTCGAAATTCTGGATCGGAAATTTTATCAAATTGTAAAACTTTATTATATTCGTTCTGTCAATTACAGAACAGTATCAAATTCTGAAATGCTTAGAATTTTTAAATGTCGTACAAAATTGGGAAATTATTTTATATTCTGAATTTTCTGAATTAATTTTTAAAAGTGCATTCAAGGATAATAAAATTCTGAAGTTTCTATCATATTTTATTCGAATTTTAAAGATTTTGATATAATTTTGAAATTTTAATAATTCAGTTTTTGCCTAACTTTATTTATCAATAATTTGAGCAAGACAACTGCTCGTATATACCTATATTAAATTAACACGTTTTTTGCACCTAATTTCAAAAGATCGTGTATCCCCTATCTTACAAGAATGACATCTATATTACAGTAGAGCTATTTGAAAATAATGTGTCACATGATATGGTCAGTGGAATTTAGTCTGCATGGTGGTTTTTTTATTGCTCCGAAAAATCATAAAATTTTATTAAATTTGTGAATTAGTGAAACCTGAAAGCTACCCATATGAAAAGTTTTTAATTAAAAGTAAGCGAAAAAAGAGGTTTATTACCCCATACATTCCATTTTTTTTTGTCCAAAAATAGAACAACCGTAGTAACTAATTATTTTTTGTAGATGACAAAAAAATTGTACACGTTGGCTGAAGCTGTGGCTGAAATGGAGAAATGGCGGATGAAAATGAGGGCGAACCCTAATTGACGGATATTGCTTTTTTACGTCCTGCTGATTTCGGAGGAATACCTTAAATGATGAAGAGTTTCTGGACGAGAGTTTCTGGTCCTTGGCGTAAATAATATAAACGAAGAATTCCCTCACCATATTGTAGGTACGATGGAAATAATTTTAGATGTGATAATTTAAGATGGTGATGCTGTTTGGGACGAAGATGATTTAGTTCCATTGAGCCAACTATTACCCCTAAAACTAAACCCATATACAATATAGTAAGTGGACTGTGTCTTAATCACACAAAATCAAATTTTTGGAAAAAACCGAAAAATATTGAATTCGAGAGAACAGAATATTTAAAAAACCCGCTAGCTGAAAAATCGCCAATTGAATTATTTCACAAGTTTTTTAGCAAGAATGTTAGCAACTTCAGCTTGACTCTTCCATATTTAAAACGCTTTTTGGGAATCCTATTATTTTCTGGGCATCATCCTGTTCCTCAAGAACACCTATATTGATCGGTATATTTGTAATGCCTCGAAGTATGTCTTTTAAAATAAAATCAAACTTGCATTAACCAGAAAAATTTTACAAAGTGACAATATATTATACATATGAGCGTAATATGAAGTAACTGTTCAAAATTTGGAATTTTTTCGCATAATTTATCGATAGACGAATCATTGTAGCCAAATCACTGTTCATTCGTATTTCATTCGAAATGTTCATTCGTGTTAAACCCATTAGATTTGGTAACAACATTTGGTGCATGACCTCGGCAAATAGGTTTTTATATAAATTTTTTCCATATAAGGGTAAATCTGAGACTTTTAATTCAGAAAGAGGACTAGGAGAAAATGTAGTACACAATCTTTTGGAAATTGTCGAAAAGCTGGAGAACCATCGCGTGTGTTTTGATAATTTTTTCAGCTCGCATAAACTGATGGCGAGTTTGAACAATGATGGCTATTTTGCCACGGGTACTGTCCGCGATAACCGAACTGGAAAATGCCCATTGCTGGGCTGAAAGAAGAAGAAAAAAGGAGAGGATTTTACCAAGGAGCTTTTGATGCTTACAATCAATGTATTGGACTAAGGTGGAACTATAATTCTGTTGTAACATTTCTTTCAAACTGCGATATGATCGAACCCGTTGCCCATGCTAAAAGGTTTTCGCAGAAACAAAAACGCTCTTTTGAAATACCTTGCCCTGGAATTGTTAAAGCTTACAATAAAGGAATGGGTGGAGTTGATTTAATCGATAGATTTATTTCCCCAATATCGCATCAAAATTAAAGGGAAGAAAAGGGTGGATACCTTTATTTGCTTACATAAGATATGAATTCTGGAAAAAAATTAATAATGTTTTACTGTTGTTCCATTTATGGAACATTCCATATCTTCGAAAATACCAGCCAGATTTGGATGACATCTGGCAATTATGTTTAGTGAATCAAAATAGGTTAAGTTTTAAAAATCGTTTAAATTGCTCCACTGATTTTATGGGCGATATGAAACGGGTTAATCAGAATATCAAAGAGTTGGTTTCCAGAAAATCTGAAAATTTTAAAAATAATTCGTTCAAAATACCAAATTAAATCGGAAATTTATAAAACTGTTACGTTTAAAAATATTAAATTAGAGATTTTAATAAAAAGTGGAATTGTTAATTTATTTTGAGACAATCTGTTTGAAATTTAACGTAAACAATTTCTAAATGTTTAAAATATTTATTTGAATTTCGAGAAAATATTTTAAATTTTTCTTACTGTAAAATTTGCTCTGATATTTTATATTGAAACTGAATTTGTTAAATTATTAAATTTTATCAAACTATTCTATCAATTTCAAACGTTTTACCTAAAATATTTCGAATTTTTAATTTTCTGTATAAAATTTGAAAATATTTTAAGTTTGGAAATTTTAAATTAATCAATATTAAAAAAAAATTTAAAATTTCTTAAATTTATATCAATTTTTTTAATTTCGTAAATTTTATTGAGTTTAATGTTTTGACAGCATTTAAAACATTTCCGTTTTAATTTCCATTTATTAATAATTTGACAACACTAACATTTAAAAATTCTCATAAAGTTTAGTTTCTCAATTTTTTCAAAATTCTGAAATAAAAATTTTAAATAGTTTTTTTTAATTTCAAATTTAAGCGAAAAATTATAAAATTAATTTTCAAATGTTTCAAAAATTTAAATGTTTGATTATGGAAATTTGAAATTATTTTAAAAAATTCTGGTTTTTGACTAAATTTGGAAAATTAATGAAATTTCCTTGTAAAATTCATGTTTCAAATATTTATCTGAATTTCGAGAAAAGTTTGGTATCCGGAAGATTTGATTGGAATTTTAAAAATTCGATTTTTGAATTTTATTTCCAAATATTATATGTTATGAAACTTCCCGCAAATGCTGTTTTGTTGGCACGAAACTCGACATATTGAGAGCTCAAAAAAACTATGAATTTGACACTGCGACAAATTGACACATACTGAAAATTAAAGCTATAAGACGTAGCTTTGACATGAACATAGTCACAGTACTGCCTGATGCGTATAGCGTTAGTAACGCCATCTGTTATCAATCCCGCATTTTCAATTTGTACCCCTGATAGAATATTTAAATACGGTCTAATTTCCTTTTACAATTCTGTTTAAATGCCAAGCTTATAATTCGAGATTTGGTGAATTTTGAAATTTTTCAAATACGATAAGCTCTCTTTATTTGTAAAACATAAAGATACATTTAAAGAAAATTCAGAAAGTTTTTAGTAGTTTTTCTATTAAGATTACAAAATTTTAAACAAATTTTGACACCAAAATTTTTACCAAATTTAGCAACTATTAACAAATTTCTGTTTCTTTTTACAAAATTTGGAGGCTTTTGAAAATTTTGAAAATTTTTGTAAAATTCAGTTAAATTATTAAAATCATTTTTAGTTGTAAGCGAGAACCCAAAAATATTCAAGGCCAAAATATTTGGATCTCACAATAACTAATGTTTTCTAAATGCTTTGAATTTGATAAGATTTTTCAATTTTTTGGATTCACAGCCACACAAAAAAAAAAAGTTTTCGACCCAGAAGACAGACCCCTTACCTCTATGTATTTTGATGCGCTGAATCCGAATTTCAGCATAAAACAATTTTTTATCGTGTCAATTTCTGGTTATCGCCCCCATTTTACCCCTATATGCGGGTTAAAAATGCATTCTTAGTAAAAATTTAATGTCACGCTATTCTTATGTATTTTGATGCGATGGGTTCCAAAATGATAAAAAAATTCTCCAACCAGCCAGTTGAACATTGTCGCCTCATGTCACCTCCATTTGGGGGTAGATATGTATATTAGCAGTACGTATGATATTATTCTCTTGTTGAAATCTCTCCTCCATCTCCTTTATGAAATCGTTCTCCCTGTTCCTCACTGGAATCTTCTAAAGAAGTTCTTGTGAATCAAGAAGATGTAGTTTGTAATTCATTAGACATCCCAATTCTATCAAATTTTCAACCATTTTTTCCACTTCAACCTTGTAATCGGGACTCTTATAGTTACCCAAAAAGTTTTCGCCAACATACTTGCAGCTCAGCCATGCATTATTTTCCTTAATATTCATTTTCGTAACAAAAGTTGTATCCCTCATCAAGGTTCTGATTTGAGGATCATTAAAAACTCCTGCATTTATTTTCGCTGCAAAAAGCTTAGGAAACTTGTCTTCGATGTACTTTACGCATTCCCCATCTCTATCTAGAGCTTTGACGTATTGCATTATCAAATCTAATTTTAGATGCAGAGGAGACATCAGCACTTTTGCAGGATCAACTAATCTCTTCTTCTCATAATGTTGTGCTCTATCTCTGCTATCCCAATTGCACTTGAAGCACGGAAGCTGAAGCAGATGGCTCCCGTAGTCTTCGTTCAAGGATTTGGAGTGAGCTACATGTACTGGCGGATTTATTTGTGTTATGGAGCAGCACCGCTTTAAGGCTTTTTGTTGAAGCATCTATAAATAATCTCCATTCCTTATCTTCACATAACATTCGGTTTTAGCTGATCCATCAGACTTTTGAGCAATATGTCAAATTTTCATCATCTTCGAAAAATTTCAGTAGCGGTTCTTCTCGCTTTCGATACGCTGTAACTTTTACACCTTTTGAAAGTAAATTTTTATTCTTCAATTTCGATGCAAGGAGTTTTGAAGCATCTTTGGGTAACCCTAAATCTCGGACAAGATCGTAAAGCTCTTCTTGTGAAAATGTTTGAGGAATTTTACGCACTGAAGCTGCATTTTGGTCATCTAACTCTGCATCCATATCCACACTTTCAGATTCCTCTTCAGAAATTTCATGCTCGTCATTGCTAGTCTCATTCTGTTCATTGTTATAATCAATTTCCATTTCTTCTATATCAACTGCACCAATATTTTCAGATGTATTTGTACAGATTTTTCCATCTTTTAATTGTTTAATTCAAAAATTCTACCTTACATGTCTCTAATTTCTTTTTTCACCACTGTCTTTAGATTTTTTTTAATTAAAAAAATTAGTTAGTTAGCTTTCCAATTTGAACATTTTTTTGTACAAGCATGTGAATTTCCAGATTACTTTAAATTATTTAAATTACTTTAATGATTCTGTTATGCCCAAAAATTAGAAATTTTATAGGTTTACAACATTATATAGGTAATAAGGTTCGACTGAGTTTTAAAATTCAACACAAATTTAATTTATTACAATTTAGTTAATTAAATGTTTGAACCCATCAAACAATAGAAATTAGACTACAAATCTCAAAAACAAAAAAAAAATTAATTCCAACCAAGGATCAATCTTTGTACTAATAAAATGTAACTCAAATGTGATAATATATCACAGATCGTGACAAATAATTTCCATGAGAAACAATTTTTTTTTTTCGAAATAGCACCTCGAAATAACGATGCTAATTCATCCTGTCTAATCAATAAAAAAACATTTCACTTTCGTCCAAAATAGTATTATTGCATATACACAAAATATTGACTAATTAGATTAAATAAAAAAAAACTCATAAATTATTAGATCATCCGTGCATATTACCATACAGTCCAATTATAGCACTGCTGTTCTTTTAAAACGCCGTAATAAAACAACAACAACAACAACAAAAACGCATTATCCACCCACGCAATCTCAAAATAGGATCCGCGTTCGCAATAAAAACAACGGATAATTTGGTCATTTTAATGCAATTTATAAGGTATATAAGCGTTACATAGCACATAAATTATACATAATACAACAAAATATAAAAGTTACACGATCTTTTGATCATTTTTTAGTTTTTTTTTGAAATATCAATTGATGTCCTTGAGATTTATTTTATTTCACACAATTTAATTTAAATTTTCTTTTTTTTTGTTGTTTTTGTTTTTAATAAATGTCTTTAAAAATTATACTCGCGCAGTTTGGTAGATACATATAGATATTACTTGACCATCATTAAATTATTATATGATCATGATCATCATAATAATCATCATTCATATAACTTCGGTTTTTGTTATTTTTGATCATCATAATTCAGGGATAGGAAAACACAAATATTTTTATGTTTTTTTTTTTTTTTTTAACAAACAATGATGATAAATATCGCTGACCGTCATACCGTGCTTATCTTGCTCTCGTCGTATTTATAGAAATTAATTAATTAAATGCCAAAAAGATGAGTTGTTGTTGTTGTTTATAATATTCAAATTAACCAAACAAAATAAGCTTTTTGAAGAAGAAACTTGTTTTTCAATTTTATGTTCGGTATGTAAATATACAATTACTGGTTTTCTAATCTATAGGAGGAGAATGGGATTTATTCACAATAATATAAAAGCCCCACAAGAAGATGTCATGACAAAAAAACTTCTTTGTATGATCATAACAACATAAAATCGCTTTTGTGTACTTTAACCGCGCTTTTAATAAATTTTTTTTGGGGGAATCGGCGGCATTTTTTGTTGCGGTTAAATTTGTCTCAATCCGTGGAAAAGTAATAAAAATTGGTTGCCAAAGTATTTTTATTGGTCAGCCATTTTTTTTAGGGTCCTTTAAAATTTATATGTTTCGTTGTGTTTACTGCTGAGACATGGAATTTTAATGAATGAATTTAATTTTTGGGATAAAATCGAAACCGTATTTTTTCTGGTTTTGTTTAGAATTGTATGCTCTTTCTGTAATGATTTATTGATTTATATTTTGACCAAAAATGACTATGTGTACGAGAGATATGTTACAAAAAAAAACATTTTTCGGGCGACGCATCTAACTAACGAGATGACATAAATATTAGTTTCGGTTTTTTTGCACGTTAACAAAATCCATTTTGTCATTCTTAAAATTAGATTTTTCAGAATATGATTCAATCTTTAACAAATGTACTGGTTTTGTGTTGACTCGTTCAATTTATCCTGATGTCTATATTTTTAATGGAATTTTATATTTAATCTTACCATTTGAAAATGTCAGAGCTGCGACTTATTTAAGTGTAGTAGTAAAAGCTACTAACATCTATACTCACACTTTAACTACTTTGTTGAATTCTGCGTACCTTCGAAAATTTTAAATATTTAAAGTTTTGTGTAAAATCCAAATTTACAAAAAAAATGAATTCAACATTTTAGGTATGATTAATACATTGATTATTCCTGGCCAGAATTTAATCAAATTATTTGACTGTAAAACCGAATCAACTGCAAGAATTTTGTGAATCATATTTCAGAATTGAGATTTTTACAAAATTGTCCATTTTCAACCAGCGTCATTATGTTTCTAATGCCTCAATCTTCAAACTGTATTAAAATTAAAAAAAATTACGTATGACCACATTTTTTGTCTAATTTTAAAACTTTGTTTTACTAACCAAATGTGGTATTACTTAGTACTAAAATTTGGGTTCCAAATTTTGAAATTCTATGAGAAAATCAAGATTCGAATTTGTTTGGAACATTAAATTTTCATACTTTTAATTCTATTAAGAAAGGAAATTTGATAATTTTAAACCAAATATTAATTATCTTAATATCTTTAGTACTAAAATTTGGAATTTTAACGTACAATACTCAAGCTCAACTCGCAGGCAAATTTGTGAATTCCTTAAAAGACTTTTTCAATTTATTGTATTTTGAGTACTACATTTTGTCATTTTGAAGCAAAATTCTCAAATTTTTAATTATTTTAAGAAAATAAATTTTCGAATTTCCAACTCAAATTTGTAAATTTTGAAATTTATTGTATTTTGTGTTTGGAATATTAAAGCTATATTCTCAAGTTTCCAATTCCGTTATAAAATTTACGCTGAATTTCTAAGCAAAATTACACTCAACTTTGCAATTTTAAAGCGAAATTCTTAAATTTTTTATTCTATTAAGAAAGTTGACTTCCTTATTTCTTAGCTAAATTTGTAAATTATTATTAAAATTCATAAATATTTAGGTCTTGAGGGAAAGTTAATTTTCGAATTTCTCAATAAACTTTGTAAATTTGATTATTTATTGTATTTTGAGTGCATTTTAAAACGACTGCATTTTATTCAATTTTGAAATATGGAAGATATATCCTCAAATTCTTAATTCTATTAAGAGATTCATTTTAAATTTCTAAGCAAAGGTACACTAATCCTTGATCAAATTCCCAAATTTTTAAATCTAGTATTAAGAAATTTAGTTTTTGAATTCCTAGCCAAACATTGTAAATTGTTTTATTTATTGTATTTTGAGTACTAAAATTAGTAATTTTCATGCAGCATTCTGAAATATTTTAATTCATTAATCTTGAGTACTAAAATTTGGAATTTTAATGCACAATTTTCAAGCTCAAGCAAATTTGTGAATTTCTCAACAAAATTTTTCAATTTATATATTTATTGTATTTTTAGTACTAAACTTTGTTATTTTAAAGCCAAATTCCCAAATTTTTAATTCTATTAAGAAATAAATCTTTAGATTTATCTGGAATTTAGAAGCCAAATTCTCAACTTTTTAATTCTATTAAAAAAGGTAATTTTCCAACCACAGTTGCCCTTAAATGTAATTTTTCAATTCCTAATAAAAAATTGGAAATTTATTGTATTTTGAGTACTAACAATTAGAATTTTGAAGCATAATTCTCAATTTTTTAATTCTTATAATAAAATAAATTTTCGAATTTCTATCTAAACGTTGTGAATTTGTCCATTTATTGCATTTTATAAGCAAGCAAATTTTCGAATTTCTTTGGAACTTTTGAACTTTATTTTATTTTAAATTTTTTTATTCTAATAAAAATGTAATTTTTCCATTTCTAACCAAAATTTGTAAGGTTCTCAATTTACTATATTTTGAGTACTAAACTTTGAGATATGGAAGCCAAGTTCACAAATTTTTATTTCTATTGAAAACTAATTTTGAATTTCTAAACTATACACATACTAAACTGTACTGTTTTTGAAATGTTGTACTCAAATTCTCAAATTTTTAATACTATTAACAAAGTTAATTTTCGAATTCCTAACCAAACTTCGTAAATTTATTATTTTATTAGATTTTAAGTGCTAAAATTTGTAATTGTCATGCAAGATTCTAACGTTTGTAATTCTTATAAGAAATTTAATTATCGAATATCTAAACAAAATTCATTAATTTTTAAATTTGAGTACTAAAATTTGGAATTTTCATGCAAAATTATGAAATGTTTAATTTCTGATAAAGAAGAAAATTTTCGAAATCCAAAGTGAAATTTGTAAATTGTATTGTAAGTGTATTAAGCTTTGGAATGTTGTTGAACGTTTTCACATATTGAATTCTATTAAGCTAATTTCCGAATTTCTAATCAAAATTTGTAAATTTTTGAATTTATTATATTTTGAGTTTTAATATTGAAGCTACAATGTCAAATTTTTAATTCCATTCAGAAATTTATTTCGAATTTCTAAATAAACATACACTAAGTTTTCAAATTTTGAAGCCAAAATCCAGTCTTTTGTGAAACTAAGTTTTCTGATTTCTAAACAAAAATTATAAGCTTTTAAATTTATTGTAATTTGAGTATTAAGCTTTGGAATATTGAAGAAAATTTCCAAATTTTGATTCTATTTTAGTACTTAATTTTCTAATTTCTAATCAAAATCTGTAAATTTTTAAACTTATATTCTCGAATTCCGTTATGAAATTTACGTTGAATTACGCGAAATTCTTAAATTTTTTATTCTATTAAGAAATTAAGTTTCTTTATTTGTAAATTTTTTAATTTATTGAATTTTGAGGACTAAGCTTCATATTTTGAAGCCACATTCTCAAATTTTTAATTCTACTAAGAAAAATTATTGTTTGAAATTTTGTAAATTATTCAATTTATTGTATCTTAAATACATAAATCTATAATTTTCATGTAAGATTCTTAGATTTTTAATTTTTGAGGGAAAGTTAATTTTCGCATTTCTAGACAAAATTTGTAAATATTTTAATTTGTTAAATTTATAGTAATAAAATTTGGAATTTTAATGCAAAATTCTCAAATTTTTAAATTCCTATAATCAAGTAAATTTTCGATTTTTCTTTTAACTTTATTGTATTTTTAGTATTAAGCTTTGGAATATTGAAGAAAATTCTGAAGTTTTTAATTCTATTGAGAAACCTAGTTTTCTAACTGGTCATTTTAGATTAGCTAATTTATATTGAACATTTGTAAATTTTTCAATTTATTACATTTAGCATTTGGAATATTTAAGCTACATTTTCAAATTTTGAATTCCTTTAGGAAATTAAATCTTCGGATGTTTAAACGAAATTTGTAAATTTATTGTATTTTGAGTACAAAGCTTTAAATTTTGCGGTCATATACGTTACTGAACAAATTTTTAACTTATGTCAATTTGTTATAATTCATATATAAAATTTGAAGACAAATTCTAAAATTTTTAACTTGACTGGAACCTACTTCGAATATATAATCATTCATTATAAATTTTAATTTTATTGTATTTTGAGTACTAAAATTTTGAATTTTGCTGTCCAATTCTCAAATATTAAATTATTCAAAGAACCAAATTCTCAATTTTGCAATTCTATAAAAATTTTTATTTCGATTTTCAAATCAAAATTTGTAAATTTTTTATTTTATTCTATTTTATTTTATATAAGAAATTTAATTATCGACTTTCTAAACAAAATTCGTTAATTTTTAAATTTGTGTATTTTGAGCACTAAAATTTGAAATGTTCTTGCAAAATTATGAAATGTATAGGGAAGATTTTCGAAATTATTACTTAAATTTGTAAATTGTATTATAAGTGTATTAAGCTTTCGAATGTTGTTGAACATTTTAACATTTTGAATTCTATTAAGAAGCTAATTTATGAATTTCTAATCAAGGTTTGTAAATTTTTGAAACTATTGTATTTTGAGTTTAAATATTGAAGCTGTACTGTCAAATTTTTAATTCCATTCAGAAATTTATTTCGAATTTCTAAATAAACTTACACTAATAAGCTTTGAAATTTTGAAATCAAATTAGGAAACTTCTAATCCTTTAAAGAAACTAAAATCTCTGATTTCTAAGCAAAATTTGTAAATTTTTCAATTTATTGAATTTTGAATACTAAGCTTCGTTTTAAACGAAATTCTCAAATTTTTAATTCTATTAACAAAAATTAATGTTCGAAATTTTGTAAATTATTCAATTTATTGTATCTTGAGTACACAAATTTGTAATTTTCATGTAAGATTCTTAAATATTTAATTCGAATTCCTAAATAAAATTTGAATTTTTTTTAAATTTATTCAATCTTGAGTACTAAAATTTGGAATTTTAATCCAAAATCTCAAATGTTAAAATTCTTATAATGAAGTAACTTTTCGATTTTTCTTTTTAAATTTATTGTATTTTGATTGTAAAGTTTTGGAATATTGAAGGAAATTCTCAAAAGAAAGCTAGTTTTATAATTGGTGATTGTAGATTAGCTAATTTCTAATGAAAATTTGTAAATTTTTAAATTTATTGCATTTAACATTTAGAATATTGAAGCTACATTTTCAAATTATTGCCAAATTCTTAAATTTTAAATTCCTTTAGGAACATTTTCGGATTTCTACACAAAATTTGGAAATTTATTAAAGCTTTGGATTTTGCGGTCATATACGTTACTTTACGGATTTTTAATTTAAACTTGTAAATACGTCAATTTATTATAATTTGAATACTAAACTTTTGGAATTTTGAAGACAAATTCCCAAATTTTAAACTCGACTGGAAAACCTAGTTCGTAAACCTAATTTATAACCATATATTGTAAATTTTAAATTTATTGTATTTTTAGTACTAAAATTTTGAATTTTGATGCCCAATTTACAAATTTTAAGAACTTCAAACAAAGCAAATTTGATAATTTCTGAACAAAATTAGTAATTGTTTCAATTTACTTAATTTTGTGTACTAAACTTTGTAATTTTATAGCCAAATTTTCAATTTTTTATTTCTATTAAATTTGTTATTTTCTACATGTATTGCATTTCAAGTTTGGAAGCATTGGAGTTTATTGCATTTTAGATTTAGAGCATGGATTGAAGCTATATCCTCAAATTTTCAATTGAAGCAAGAAATTTATGTCGAATTTCTAACCAAAATTATACTAAACTTTTCAATTTTGTAACCAAATTTTTAATTTTTAAAATTATTACAAAAGTTAATTTTTGGGTTTCTAAACCAAAATTTCTAAATTTATTGTGTTGACTGCAAACTGCAAAGCTTAGTACTAAAAAGCCTAAAATTTTTGCTTCAATTTTTATTTCGATTAAAATTTATAAATTTTTCAATTTATTATATTTTGAATACTAAAATTGGGAATTTTGGAGCCAAATTTTTAATTTAAATAAGAATTTCATTTAAAAATTCTGAATAAAATTTGTAAATTTTTAATTTTATTATTTTTAACAAATAAATTTTGGTATTTAGAAGCCTAATTTTTAAATGTTAATTCTATTAAGAAAAATTATTTTTGAATTTCTAATCTATAATAAAATTTGTAAATTTTTAAATTTATTGTATTTGTAGTTTGAATATTGAAGCTATAATGACAATTTTTTATTTCCATGCATAAATTATGTTCGAATTTCAAATAAACTTACAATTTTAAATTTTGAAGCCAAATTAGGAAATTTTAAATTCTTTTAAGAAACTAAAGTTTCTTATTTCTAACCAAAACTTGCAAGTTAATAAATTCACTGTATTTTTAGTATTAAGCTTTGAAATTTTGAAGAAAATTACCAAATTTTGTACTTATTGAAGTACATACTTAATTTCCTTATTTCTAAGCAAAATTTGAAAATTTTTCAATTTATTGTATTTTGAGTAATAAGCTTCGATTGTTGAAGCCACATTCTCAAATTTTTAATTCTATAAAGAAAAATGATTGTACGAATTCCTAAGCAAATTTTGTAAATTATGCAATTTGATATATCTTGAGTACACAAATTTCTAATTTTTGAGGGAAAGTTAAATCTTTAGTACTAAAATTTGGAATTTTAATGCAACATTCTAAAATGCTAAAATTCCTATAATGAAATAATAATTTATTGTATTTTGAGTATTAAGCTTTGGAATATTGAAGAAAATGCTCAAGTTTTTAATTCTATTGAGAAAGCTAGTTTGACTAATGAAAATTTGTAAATTTTTCAATTTATGGCATTTAACATTTGGAATATTGAAGCTACATTTCCAAATTTTGAATTCCATTACGAAATTCAAGTCGAAATTATTAACAAAGTTATGTTATGCTTTGCAATTTTGGAGCCAAATTCTCAAATTTTAAATTCCTTTAGGAAAGTTAATTTTCGGATTTATAAATATAATTTGTAAATTTATTGTATTTTGAGTACAAAGCATTAAATTTTGTGGTATATACATTACTTTACGAATTTTTAATTTAAACTTGTAAATATGTCACTTTGTTATACATAATTTAAATATGTACTAAACTTTTGGAATTTTGAAGACAAATTCTCAAACTTTTAACTCGATTGGAAATGCAACTTCGAATTTTGAAATTATAGTACTTTGAGTAATAACTTTTGGAATTTCTTCAAAGAAAGTATATTTGATAATTTTTGAACAAAAGTAGTAAATGTTTCAATTTGCTTAATTTTGTGTACTAAACTTTGTCATTGTACAGCATACCAATTCTCAAATTTTAAATTCTTCAAAGAGCCAAATTCCCAATTTTTGATTCTACGATATTAAATAAAATAATTTTCGACTTTTTAATCAAAATTTGAAATTTTTTACATAATATTGCATTTTATGTTTGGAAGCATTGGATTTTATTGCATTTTGGTTTAGAGTTTGGATTAACAAATTTTGAATTTAAGCAGGAAATTTATTTCGAATTTCTAAACAAAATTATACTTAACTTTTCAATTTTGCAACCAAATTTTTAAATTTTTAATTTTATTATAAAAGTTAATTTTTGGGTTGCTACACCAAACTGTGTAAATTGATTGTGTTGACTGCAAAATTCAAAATTACTCAAAAGCTTAAAATTTTTGCTCTAATTTTCATTTCGATTAGAATTTGTAAATTTTACAATTTATTGTATTTTGAATACTAATATTGGGAATTTTAAAGCGATATTTTTAATTTAAAAAGGAACATTATTTTAAAATTCTGAATAAAATTTATAAATTTTGAATTTGATTATTTTTAACAATTAAATATTGGAATTTACAAGTATAATTTATAAATGTTTAATTCTATTAAGAAAAATTATTTTTGAATTTTTAAACAAAATTTGTAAAATTTTGTGAACTTATGTAAGTAAAAAAAAAATTGAAATTTTGAAGACAAATTCTAAATTTTTTATATCAATAGGAAAAGCTGTTTCGGAGTTATAATTAAAATTTTCGAATTCCTAAACAAAATTTGTAAATGTTTCATTTTATTTTATTTTGAGAACTAAACTTTGTAATTTTTTAAGTAAGGAAATTTTTGAATTTCTTATCAAAATTTTTAAAAGTTTTTACTTATTCAATCTATTGTAGCTTGGGGACTTTAAATTTAAATTTTAAAACTTGAATTTCTAAAAGAATTATGCCTGTGGTAAATATTTTACTCTCAAAATACTAATTCAAACTAAAATTTGAAAAGCGAGTAATACAATTCTGTAATTTTGATTTCAAAATTTTAAGTATCTTTAGAAAGCCTATTTAGAAAATTTTTATTTTCTGGTTGGATAAATTTAGTAAAATGGTCACTGGTGCAACCGTTAAAATAGGCAGTTCAATCTTAGTTCTCGATTATGCGGCAAAGAAAACTTTCCAGCAGAACATTTAGATCATCTAATAAGTTTAGCCATTTTGTTGTTCTAAATGAGCTGATTGGTGTAGTTTAACCCGTTAAATAAGTAAGCGAAAAGATCGCTTTTGGGTAATAATTGTTTCTGACTTGAGCTGGTTAGAGTATCTTCTGTAGGTATTCTTAAGCTGAGTAGTTTTGGAAGCCTCTCAATAATTCTTCTGCCAAGCACACAAAAAAATGGCTGCCACATTATTGACTAAATTTGGTGGTTGGCAATATTAAATTTAATCAGTTTACTCAATATATTGGCTTTGTGTTTATTCCCTTGACTTTTGACAATTTTTTCTTTAAATACACCGCATAAATTTCAAGGCAACAGAATTAATCGTGCGATATTATCGAATTAGCTATAGTCAACTGTTTCGAACTATTCAATTTAAAGACTACACATAATTTTTTGTGTGTATGAGCGAATTATTTAATAACAAAATTTTAAGCCAATTTTAAAAAATTATGCACGCACTTCAATAATAACGTCCGCGCGCTTTTATAACAACCTCCGCGGCCATCAACCGATCTCATGTATATATTTTATGCGCTATATATAAACAAAAAAACATGAACCAATAAATCTCGTACATGTATAACAAATCTTACAAAACTCAAACAGGTTTACACCACCATGGTTTATTAGGTATATATAGATACTGTGAAATTTGCATAAATTTCTTAATTCAAATCAACACTAAAAAAAAAAACTTTAACAAAATACAAAACAAAAATCTGTTACGGATATCATAAATTAATTTAATCACTGGTATACATATAATTATATAGCACGGTGTACACTAAACACCCTAAATTACAAGACAAAAAAAAAATAATTTTTCTTACCTGTCCAACGTGACGTTTAACTTCATCTGTTTTTTGATCTCGCATTGGATTATCAAAACCGCATAAGCCAATTCTGTAATAAATTAACAAAATAAAAATTAAACAATTGAAATTCTTGAAATTCACTTTGGTTAGATAATCATTTTATTACGTATGCAACATAAGGTATTTACATAGATACTGTGTGCGAGATGTGAAATTTTATTTTCATGACATATTCACACAAAAATAAATCTGATGAGTATACATAAACACAATGTATGATCATCATCATCGAATCTTCATTATCCACCCTTCAAATTCTAAAAACAACAAAAATGTTACGCGATCGCGCGATTTATTTACAATAATCGTGAGATTTTATTTGGAAATTGTTTGCGCGATTTTATTATGAAATGAAAGTTGTAATTAATTTGCGTACTAGATATTACGTATCATCCATACATGATATCCCCGCCTTATCGCGTATCCAATTACTCAAGGTAGCTTTGATCACAATCAATCATATACATTAAAGTCAACCATCAATCACTATTTTGCCCGAAATTGATTTAAATAAATTTAAAGAATTTTTTATGTTGTATATGATGATCGTGGTATGGTGACCGCAACTCATAAATTTACATTTATAGATGGCAGTGTGTAATTATATGTAATAACAACAACAGCAACAACAAAATTAGATCAATGCTATTATAATTCGCTAATCTGAAACGTGATAAAACTCGACTGCACAGTAAATATCCTTGTGTACATGAAAAAAAAAAAAAAAAAATTGCGCGAATTTTTGACATCAAAAGAAATATCAAAAATCGTGACTTTATAAGAATAAAAAAGAAATGATTTAACATTTTATCGTCTTGTCTTGTTGTGTGTGCTTGTTCGGTTTTCTTGTCAAGTAGTTTTTTTTTTATTTGATTCGTTACAATTTACTTGTAGGGTTTTTTTGCATTTGGTTTATTATTGTCTTCAACATAATTCTTGGGAATTATGTATATATGCTGAGTGGATTAGCAAGAGTACGTTTAACACGGGAAGACACAACGATTCATTCAGAATATATTAAGAAACTGAAAGTGACACACGAGTTATTTTATAATTTAAAGAAATGAAAAGCGTGCAAATTTTACTTTGATTGAACAAAAAAAAATTTTTTTTTGAGTTGTTTGGGGCGAGATTATAATATTCGCTTTAAGTAATATTCAAGACCAGCGGTTTTTAAACTTTATTCGAGTGTAAAATAGGTGTTTGTGTGTCACATCAAAAAGCTCCTTTTAAATTTAATTTTTTCGAAATTGTTCTTTGTTTTTAAAAATTCGGTTTGCCAATTTGGAAGACGTAATTTAAATTAAATTATACTGGGTGGTTTAATTTTCTTTTACCTCTCTACTTAATTACTTATTTATTAGAACACCTCAAAATTCGGAATTACATTTTAAAAGAATGTCCAATAATTTTCAAAATAATTATTCCCTACTTCTAAAATTAAAATTTATAATTTTTAAATTTCTTAATTTTTGCAGATATAAAATTCTTTATTAGTAAACTCGTCAAGTAATTCTTTTAGAGTGAATTTTATAAAAATGAAGCTTCAAAATTTTTTATATGGAACTAGATTGCCAATTTGTAAACTTAGGTTTTTATATTTTATACCCAAAACCTAAACCTACCCAATAAACGAAAATGTTGTTATTTCGAATTTGGACAAACTATCGAATTTTGTGTTTGATAAACAAATTTTCAAAATTTATAAAAAATAGTATTCTGTCCTCTATTGTTTCGAGGAATTTTATGGCTAATTTCTCAAAAATTATCGATTCAATAATTTATCAATTTCCTAATATCATATCAAAAAATTCGTTAAATTTGAATATATTTTCAGTTCTAGTTTTGGCGAACCAAACAAACTAAGCTTTCGAATTCCGTTGAAATTTAGTAAAATTTGAATTTTTTAACGAGAACTTGAAACTATCTCCTACAAAGAATTAAGCTTTCCCTTTTCAAAAAATGTTTAGGGTTTATTTAAAAATTTACGGTTAACAGTCCTAGCTTTTTAAAACTTTATAAGGTAATTTTTATTTCAGAAAGCTCAAACCAAAAATTTAGTTTAATTTTTAAAATTGCTTGTACATTGAAGAGCTTTTATTTATTGAGTGTGAAACGAGTTTGTTTTAAACAAAGGGACTTCGGATTTTTATTATTGTTAATTTGGTAATAGATATTCAATCGAAGGTTTTTCTCAGTCAGTTTGCTTTTCATTCTCAATTAATTTAATGTTCATTAGATTCAACGCTTCGACTTCTCAAAAATGTTCAATTTTCAGATTTTAACCAAAGCCTCCTTCATTAGGGTAAATGTCATTGTTGATTTATTGATATTTTATTATCATTCTCAAAAAACCAATGATAACTTTCTTCGAGCAATAAAATCATTAAAACATTAAAGCTTTCTAGTTAACCGGTAAAAATCAATTTAACCAATTCTACTAGAGCTTTCCGTTCTTCAGAAAATTTAAATTTGACTACAAAATTTTTAAATTTGTATACTATAGATAATATTTTAGAGCTCAACAAATTAAGTCTACATTTTAAAATCAAATGAAAGCTTTTATATTAAACTCCAACCTTTCAACGAATGAAGTTTTATACGAGGCAGAACTACCTAATTTATAAAAGAGTTTAAATTAAGTTAAGACAAAAGCTTTCATCAGTCCTACGGTTTAACATATTTTCTGATCAGCTTTTATACAAACTCCGATTGAAAAGCTTAGTTAAAAGCAATTACAA
The DNA here is from genome assembly GCA_963556165.1 of Tipula helvola. Lineage (NCBI taxonomy): Eukaryota > Metazoa > Arthropoda > Insecta > Diptera > Tipulidae > Tipula > Tipula helvola. The sequence continues at coordinate 72,788,656 of OY744483.1, read as the reverse complement.
TAAATAATTTGTGCTGAACATCTATATATTCGTCTATTTGAGATCTTTCTAAACTATATAAAATAAAATTAATCGAGCTTTTGTAAATTCCAAAATATTAAAGCTTTTGACAGTCCTACAATTCTAAATAATTTTGAAAGCATTCAGCAAGTGAGAACTTTAAATTTCCTAGATTTCCTGAAGGATCTCATGCAATTTAACTCTCAGAAGTTCCACAATAAAAACATTTTTGAAAAAAGGAATTTACATAGTAGTCGTTTAAATTCATGTTAGATATCAAATTGTAGGTTTTTCTCAATGTAAAGTTGTTTTTGCTTTGCATAGAGTACATCAGGATTTTCAAAACCAAAACACAATTTTTCCTTCAATCAAATATCTCATCAAGATACGATCACCGTTAAAAAGCTTAGTTAAAATATTAACCGGCAGTTATGATGGAATCGAATTGATTGTCTACCTACTTTTTTTATTTATAGTGTCTGTTTCTCTGGCTTTTAAAACTAAATATGATCTTTAATATTTCAGAAAGCTCAACGCAAAAATTAAATTTTGCTTTTTGAATTGAATGAGAGCTTTACCTCTTAACATTTTCTTCTATAAGGCCTTTTATGGGAGCAGAATTTTGGATTAAACTGGAAGATAATTTTACCACGCAGTAGCTTAATGTTGTTTTAGATATCAAATCAAAACTTTTACTCAATCCTTAAGTCATATTTGTATTATTTAGTGTTTTATGGCGATCTCGAAATCCAAAAATAATTTTCCTTAAACTGCGCGATCCCATAAATAAGGAAGCTTTCTGATGAAATTTCTTACAAGGCATCCTTGGAAAGCTTTAATACTTAGAAGCTTTTTATAGAAAATCGTTTTTGGTATTGTATTTGTTAAAAATATAAGAATACAATTTCTAAAAATTATTCACACTTTATGAGAGCTTTTACGGAATTTTGAATAAGCAAAATAACAACTTTAGGCTTTGTAAAATTTAAATTATGAATATGTAGATCGCTATTTTGTACAAATGAAAATTTCAAAAACCTAAATTTTTTCGGCTAGTGTTGTTATTTTGGAAAGCTCGCACCAGTGTAAGCTCCGAAAAGTTGTACAATTGCATTAATCTAAATAATTTATTCGAAGAGCTTCTATAAAATCTTAAAGCTTCGATAAAATAAAAATGGGATGATAATATAAAAGAATGTGCTTTCGATTTCAACCAAAATTTAAAGTGAGCCTTCAAAGGAAGCCTAAATTTTAAAGTTTTTTTACTCGAAAATAAACGTAAGTTATTTTTCGTCAAAACTTACGAGCGTGCAAATTAGGACGGATTCTAAAATTAATTAAAATTTTATATTATTGCTTAAAGCTCTATTGCGGAATTAACTTTTTGCATAACACTTTCTCCGAGCTTTTAATCTTGTGTCTTTGAATTCACATTAAAAACCAGCAAACATTATTTTCGTTTGTTTGATAAAGCGCTGAATAAGCTTTGAAAAAAGCTGACCTAATTTATTATGCAATTTTTTAAAAGCTTCTAAAACTTAAGATTGCTAAATTTTTAAATTATACATTTTAACTACATATTACTGTTGTGTAGGAATGGGGCGTCCCAAATTTTCTAATATTTTCCAAATAATTTTAGGAAATTAAATCGGTGAGCTTTAGTAATTATATAATAAGAGCTTTCATGCAGTTTAAAAGAAGTAAAATTGTAAATAGTAAATTCGCCTATAACTTTCAATTTTAAAATTATATCGACGAGCTTTAGTAATAACAAATGTCGTGGTAATCATAAATGTAACGTGAAAGTTTGAAAATAAAGGGCTTTCACATTTTTTAGCTTACAAATTTAGTTTGGACGAGCTTTTACCGTTTCTCTGTAACTTTACACTTTTCATAAAGAAATAATTGATTTTTGAAACTAAATCGAAAAAAATATTATGTAAATAAATGAACATTTTTTAACGAGCTTTTGGAAATATTAAAGTTTTTATGTACAATTTTAAATCTATTATTCGATTTAAATAGATCTGTTGAATTGTTCACAATTTAAATGAATCTTTTTGGTTGAGCTTTTAGAAAAGCACTACGCCAGCTTTTTTGTAAAAAATATTGAAATATGAAATTTTTTAACGTACAATTTAAGCCGAACAAAAAACATATCAAGCTCCACAAAAATTAGTAAAGTTACACATTTATAGGTACAATTTAGAATTTACTATTTAATGTGTTCCGTTTTCAGAAAGCTCAACGGCAAAATTAAATTTTACTTTTTAAATTGAATGACGACAGCTTCTACCTAAACTCTTAACATTTTCTAGAATCCAAAAATATTTTTATTAAATCGTAAGACCTTTCATGAGAGCAGTCTTTTAGATTAAACTGGAAGAACATTTTACCACGCAGTTTATATTAGAGCTTAATGTAGGTTTAGATATAAAATCGAAGCTTTTTCTCAATTCTAAAGGCATATTTGATTTATTTCGTGTTTTGTGGCGTTTTTGAAACAAAAAAATAATAATTCTTGAACTGCGCGATCCCATAAATAAGGAAGCTTTCTGATGAAATTTTTTACAAGGCATCCTTAGAAAGCTTAATACGCTTTAATACTTAGCAGCTTTTACAGAAAATCGTTTTTGTAATATTATATTCGTTAAACAAATAAGAATACAATTTCTAAAATTTATTCACACTTTATGAGACCTTGTAGGGAATTCTAGATAAGCAAAATAACAACTTTAGGCTTTGTAAATTTTAAATTATGAATGTGTAGATCATTATTTTGTACAGCTACACCAAGGATAATTTCAAAACCATAATTTTATTCTGATAGTGTCGTTATTTTGGAAGGCTCGCATAAGTGTAAGCCTCTAAATTTGTAATTTTGTCTTAATCTAAATAATCATTGGATGATAATATAAAAAAATGTGCTTTCGATATCAACAAAAAGCTAAGGTGAGCCTTCAAACGAAGTCTAAATTTTAAAATTTTTTACTCGAAATTATACCAAAGTTATTTTTCGTCAAAACTTAAAAGCGTTCAAATTAGGACGGGTTCTGAAATAAATTTAATTGCTTAAAGCTCTATTGCAAATTTACTTTTATATAAAACGACCGGAAGCTTTGTAATCTTTATTTGTAAACATAAAGTTTAATAAATGATCGCCACCGATAAAAACTACTAAGCTTTTATTGAATCGTTTAACACTTTTTTCGAGCTTTTAATTTTTTGTCTTTAAGTTCACATTAAAAACCAACTAAACTTTATTTTCGTTTGTTTGATAAAGCCCTGAATAATCTTTGATTAAAAGCTGACCTAATTTATTTTGGAATTTTTTAAAAGCTTCTATAACTTAAGCTTGGTAAATCTTTAAATTATACATTTTAACTATTACTAATGTGTAAGAATGGGGCGTCCTAAAATTTTCCAAATAATTTTAAGAAATTAAATCGATGAGCCTTATTAATTTTATAATCAGAGCTTTCATGCAGTTTAAAACATGTAAAATAAGTACCGGTAAATTCTCCTATAATTTCCAATTTTAAAATTATATCGACGAGCTTTACTAATAACAAATGTTGTGGTAATCATAAATCTAAGGTGAAAGTTTAGGAGTAAGGAGCTTTTACATTTTTTTAGTTAACAAATTTAAAAATAATTAATTTTTGAAACTAATTCGAAAATAGTAAATAAATAAAAATTTTATAACGAGCTTTTAGAAATGTTAAAGCTTTTATGAACATTTTTAAATCTATTATTCGAACTGTTGAATTGTTCACCATTTAAATATACAATTTTTGTTGAGCTTTTAGAAAAGCACTTAGACATCTTTTTGTAAAAAAAAAAAATTGAGATTTGAAATTTTTTAAAGTACAATTTAAGTCGAACAAAAACTAGTTAAGTCACACATTTATAGGTTCAATTTAGAATTTACAATTTAATGTGTTCCGTATATAGTAAAAGGTTAAGAATGGCTGCTTAAATATTCAAACAATTCACCTTTTTAAAATATTTTGTATTAATGTTTTCGTTTGTAGTCAAGGTCGTGTGGGAAGGCTGAAACTCCTCCGGTATATAAACTATACAAAAATACATTTTTTTTTGAGTGTGTGTGTGTATAATGGATGAGACGTAAATATTATTAACATGTCACAAAATGTAATTAACAGAAACAACATGAGTTGTTGAAGTGATCTTAATATTCAAGATCATCTTAATTTTTTTTTTTTATAAAAATAGCCTTTGATGATACACGGAAATGCAATTTCTTATCGCGGCGGCGGATGATAATTAATTTATTGAAGACAGACTACTTTTTAGCCTTGTACCGATTTGATCGTGATCTTAATATTTTATGGAGTTTTTTTTTTTGGTTTTGATTTTGTTATCTTGAGGATCACCTTGAAATTTCCATTAAATTAAACCAAATCGATCATCGATCGATCAATTTATGTTTATGAAAAATGTTAAATGTTTAAGAGAGCGCGCGCGGTATATTAATTTATATATAAACATAGAGATAATCCTATCGTAACTTGGATCATTAATCTTAATTTATAAAATAACAAAAGAAAATCAGAAAATATTTTTTTTTTTAAGACAATAGGTAATTTAGAATTTTCAAGATTTTTAACTGTCTAAATTTTGAGTATGTTGTGTTGTAATTTCACAATTTTTAATTAATTAAAATTAGGCCAATATTTCCAAGGATCTAATTATTGAACCATAAAACAAAACGATTTGTTGTATTTTCTCCCCGCCTTAAGAATATGTGCTGCAGTGGCCTTGATTTAATTGTTTGTTTGTTTGTTTAATATAATATTTGCGATGGTTGTTTTAATTACGTTGGCGCGGTACTAAAATTACTTAATTATAATTGCATTGAATAACATTTTTATTTAAAATCTTACTGTATTTGTAGAACACAGTTTAAAAAAAATATTATTATTATTAAATATGTACGATCATCGCAACATATACATAAGTTCATGATCGTGCAAACATACAATCCATATATACAACTTTCGTTGTTATGTAATTCACGTTTCATGTATCAATTTTTCGATCAAAATCAGATTTTTGTTTTGTTGTAATCACCACTACTTTGCAACGTAATATATAAGTAGATTACCTTTAAGGGATAATCGATTTCTTGTACATAAATTCATGACCAATCGATTAAATAAAAATAAAGAAATATTTCACACAACTTAATTATGCAATTTTGCGATGATGTTCGAATATTTCAACGATTGATCACAGATGATCATTAAATAATTTACTTTGGCAAATTTTATAGATATTATAATAAAACTATGTATAGAGTTGATTAATATTATAATATAAAGTGATTTTTAACAAAATTTTAATTCTGCACGCGACAAGGTCGCCAACTTTTATTTTTCTATAACAAAAACAGTTTTTTTTAAATAAACGCGGCATAAGATAATGCGATAAATTCCAATTTCTTTGTGTTGGGTGTGTTTAATAGATTTAGATTGAATATATTACAAAAAAGCACAACGAAAAATGTATCAAGTTTTGTCACAATTGGACAACGCCTTTTTTATTTAATTTCGAGAGCAAATGCGCGCAATCAAGATTATAGATTATAACTATACAGAGTATCTGTCAAAAGAAACAAAAAAAAAAAATTGTTTTAAATGCCGGAAATACAGTTATTAATATTATACTTAGGACACCGTCGACCGTACGATTAATTTCGACATATTTAGAGTAATTTTTATAGGGTTTAACCTATTGACTCGAAATTATTTAACAAACATATTTCCTAGTTCGTGTCTGACTACTACATAAACATATATACCATGCTTTGGTATAAATACGAAATATAATTGGTTTGATGTTTTTTTTTTTGTTTTCGAGTTGATTAAGCACTCTAAATAATGATTTGGCATAAAATTGGAGCTGAACAATGTGTCCAATCAAAAAAACAAAAACTACACATAAATTAATAAAATTCAAACCTGTAGAGAGACAGACGCCGTCTGATTACCATTTTGTTTTTTTTTATACATTTGGATCCCAAAAATCTAAAATACAAATTCTGTCATAATTCGGGAATTTAGCTATCCCATGTCATAACCATATGTACTATGCTGCAAACATGGTGCGATAAGGTATGATGTTTTTTTATTTTCGTTTTAAACTATGTCTTAATATTTATTTTAAGTTTATTATTGTTAATAAAATGTGAAATCATCAGTATTAATAATGATTGTTACATACAAATGTATGAATATCTGAATTTTAAAATTCAAATGATTAATTTGTATTAAGTTTTGAATGATTGATTAGTGAATGAGTCAGTTTACGACTTCTTTAAAAATAACTGTTAGGCCAATCGCGTCTATGCAGTTATCCAAGGCATACCCATCCAAAACATTCCAAACAAGATAAATGTACGATACTTCGTTGTTAAAGCTATTTATGGCCTAAAGGTCTTTAGAACAGTTGCTGATTTGAGAAATTAACGCTTAATTTATCTAGATCCCAGAACAGTATTTCTCAAAGGACGAAAATTTGTTCGATTTCTTAAATAGAACAAACATTTAAGTCACTATCTATCTTACTGCTAAAGTAAATTCAAGAATATTTCAAAACCTGCCTTCTAAATCCATTCAACCACAATTGACGTAGTTAAATAAATTGTGGCTACCCAAAACTGATTTCTATAAGCACGAACAAAACATTTGAGTGAGAAATAAATATAACTAAAACAGAAAATTGAATTGAGTCAAACTGGAAGAACTACAAATAATGTACGTGAAAGTGCAAACAAACAAAAATTAATTTGAGTGAAAAAATGTAAAAACTGAAATAAAAATTTGAATTGAGTGAAATAAAAACTATTAAAATTGAAATAAAAAATTGAATTGAATGAAATTTTTAATTAAGGACGAAAAAAATGAATTTGAGCGAAACAAGTAAAAACATAAGAACTACAAATTTTAGTTTGAAAAAGAGTGCAAGTGAGAAAAAAAATTGAGTGAAAAACATAAGAACTGGAAAAAAATTGAATTTAATCAAATTTTCAAAGTAGGTGAAACCGCGAAACATAAATTTGAGTGAACCAAATATGTATAAGGACAGGGAAGAAATTGAACTCAGTCAAATTTAAAGAACCACAAATTTTAGTTTTGACTTAGGTGAAAGTGCAAAAACTCAATTTGAGAAAGAAAAATGTAAGGAAATAAAAAATTGAAGTGATTCAAATTTTTAACGCGGTGAAAGTGCGGACAAAATATTAATTTGAGTGGAAAAATGTAAGACCTGTAATAAAAAATTGAATTCTGCCAAAGACTGGGAACTACAAATTTTAGTATTATAGTAGATGAAAGTACGAAATAAAGAAATATTTGAGTGAATAAATTTAATATTTTTGATTTAAGTAAAAATGCTTAAAAAAATTAATTTGAATGAAATAAAAGAAATACTAAATAAAAAAATTGATCTGAGTCAAATATTAAGAATTACAAATTTAGTTTCAATGTAGGTAAATGTGCGAAAAAAATAAATTTGAGTGGAAAATGAAACTGAAATAAAAAATTGAATTGAATCAAATTTTTAAAGTATATGCAATTGAAAACAAAAATTAAATTTGAGTGAAAAAATGTAAGAATAGGGATAAATTTTGAATTCAGTAAAATTTTGATAACTGCAAATTTTAGTTTTATTATAGGTGAAAGTGCGGAAAAAAATTAATTTGAGTGGCAAAAAAGGTAAGCACTGAAATAAAAAATTGAATTGAATCAAGTTTTCAAAGTAGGTGAAAGTGCGAAAAAAATTTAATTGAAAAAATGTAAGAATTGGAAAACAATTTGAATTCAGTCAAATTTATAGAACTAGAAATTTTAGTTTTGATGTAGGTGAAAGTGCAAAAAATCAATTTGAGGGGGAAAAGTAAGGAAATAGAAAATTGAATTGATCTAAATTATTAGCGTAGGTGAAAGTGCGGAAAAAATATTAATTTGAGTGGAAAAATGTAAGAATTAACAGAAAAAATTGAATTGGATCAAAGTTTTAAGTAGGTACGTGTTTGAGTGCGAAAAAAAAATTTGAGTCAGAAAAAATTTAATTTGAGTTGATATATATATATATATATATATATATATATATATATATATATATATATATATATATATATATATATATATATATATATATATATATATATATATATATATATATATATATATATATATATATATATATATATATATAATATATATATATATATGTAGAAAGTGCGTAAAAACTAAATTTGGGTGAAAAAAATGTAAGAACTGAAACAAACAATTGAATGGAATCTAATTTTTGTGAAATTGCAACAAAAATTAAATTTGAGTGGAAAAATGTAAGAACTGAAATAATATTTAATTTGAATCAAATTTTTAATGTAGGTGAAAGTGCGAAAACAAAAATTTGTGTGGAAAAAAATAAATTTGAGTGAATTAAATTTAAGAACTGAATTAAAATTGATTGGAATTTATTGAAATTTTAAGAACAACAAATTTTAGTTTTAAAATTCTTAAAGTGCAAAAAAACTAAATTTGGGTGAATAAATGTAAAAGCTTAAAAACAATTGAATTGAATTAAATTTTTAAAGCAGGTGAAATTGAGAACAAGAATTTAATTTGAGTGAAAAAATGTAACAACCAAAATAAAAAATTGAATTCAGTCAAATTTTTTAGGAGAAAGAACGAAAAACTAATTTGAGTGGAAAAAAGTGTAAGTACCGAAATAAAAAATTGAATTTAGTCTAATCTTAAAAACTACAAATTTTAGTTCCAATGCAGCTTTAATGCAGGTAAATTGGAAAATTAGAAGAACTGAAATGAAAAATTGAATTGAATGAAATTTTTAATGTAGACGAAAATGATAAAAAAATAAGATTGAGTGAAAAAAATTAAAGAACTGAAATGAAAACTGGAATCAAAATTTTAATTTATGCGAAATTGCAAAAAAACTAATTTTGAGTGAGGAAAATGGAAACACTAAATTAAATAAAAAAATTGATTTGAGTCAAATTTTAATAATTACAAACTTAGTTTCAATGTATAGGTGAATGTGCGAAAAACCAAAATTTGAGTGAAAAAATGTAAGAATTGAAATAAAAAATTGAACTGAATCAAATTTAAGAACTAAACATTTTAGCTTTGATATACACATAAATCAAATTACGAAAAAGTTAATTTGTAAGAATTGAGATAAAAAATTGAATTGAATCAAATTTTCAAAGTAGATGAAAGTGCGAAAAAAATTTGAGTGAAAAAAATGTAAGAATTGGAAATCAAATTGAACTCAGTGAAATTTAACGAACTTCAAGTTTTAGTTTTGATGTAAGTTTAATGTGAATGTAGGTAAAAAACCGAAACAAAATTAATTTGAGTGAAAAACTGGAAGCACTGGAATAAAATTTGAATTGAACCAAATTTTTAAAGTAGATGAAATTGAAAAACTTGAAAAATTTCGAAAAACTGCGGCTGTTGAATCGGGAGGTACCGGGTTCGAATCACTATAGGGGCGGTATGCAAAACGTATTTTTCATCATCATCAATCCGCGTTGCGAGTGCGGAATCTATGGGCTCGATCCACTTTTCATGTCAGTACTAAAGGCTGGCATGAAGTAATGTAATGTGCAGGTGGTTTATGCAAAACCGGGTATATAGATAGCCGTACGTCCTCGATTTGGCTAAATACTGCGTCAGGTAGCTGCATCGGGGGCTTTGAGCCCCAGAAAAGATTGCAAAGATAAACACAAATACAACAAACAACACATACTTTAGTTTTAATCTAGGTGAAAGTACGAAAAAAATTAATTTGAGTGAGAAAAAAATAAAAAATTGAATTAAATCAAATTTTAAGAACCGATTAGATTTAACATTTCACTGGAATTGTGTAAAGTGGTTTCACAAAAAATTGAAATGGACATAATTTGGGTATATTGGAATAGTAGTTGACTAGAGTTTGACTGGAATTGTGTGGAGATGGACATACGTTTATTTTACTTGCGTGCTTGCATACGATTTTACTGAAATTGGTTACAATATGGGTATTAAATACTTTGTTTTCAGTTTTATCTTTCATTTAAAAATGAAATTTGAGTGGAAATTATACACCAAATCCATCCATAAATTGATCTTTTTATAAAAAATATTTAACTCAAATTCAGATTCTATTCAAATTTTAAATCTTCATATTCTAGCTCAATTTAAACCTGACATTCAGTATACATTTTTTTATGACTTCATTCAAACTTGTTCAAATTCATTTTATATTCGAATAATTAAAGAAAAGGATTTAACTCAAATTGAACTTTTCACTTCAATTTTAAATGTTTATAATTTAAGCGTAAAATAAAGTTTGATTCGAATTTGTTTTATATTGAGTAGAATTTGTTAAAACTTGAATTGTCATTAATTCTAAATTAATTTAAATTCGACAAATATAAAAAAAAGTCGAATTGATACAATTTCATTAAATAATTTGGGTGTAGAATAACTTGTGTAGAATTTGATTTTAATTTAATTAATTAGAAAATAAATTTCTAGAAAATTATGAAAAACATTAAACCTAATATGATTTGAGTAGAATTTGGCATAATTAGTCCGGTTTAATTTAAGTCTTTAGTTTGGGTGGAATGCTTTTAAGAACCAAAATGAAAAAATTAGTTAAATTTGGTTCTTATTCAAACAGTATTTTTGAAAAATTTGAACAACAAGCCAATAGTTTGAAATAGAAATTTAAAAGAATTGATTTGAGTTGGAATGTATTCAAATTCATATGAATTTGAAACAATCAAATTTAATTATGTTTTGATTTATTGTTTGAACGTAATTTGGAAATCTTGTCTCGATTTGAGCAGGAAAATTCATTAAAATCTTTGGGTTGGGAGAATGGTTTGAAAAGAGTTAGAAAAGAGATTTGAAACAAATTCAGAGTAAGGTATACCTAAAATTTTAAACTGGGTTTACAATTTTGAGTGAAAACTCAGCTTTATCATTCTAAATTAATTAATGGAAATCAATTTTTCGATTTATGATTGTTCTTTTGCAATTGGAAATAGAACTACATAATTTATTGAAAGAATTCCTGAAAATAATGAATTTCCAAATTTGTACATATCATTCCGTCTCTGCGCACAAAGTCACTGTATAACAAATGTATTTCTGATTTTATAACATTAAGTTTGTGGTTGGATTTTTATCGTTTTATTGTACGTTATTATATACACAATCAATGTACATTTTGGGCAGCATAAAATAATAAATGAGATTGCGGAATGTTTTGCAGTCTGCAGTCCAAAATTTATGCACGATTTAGAGACCTGTTTTCCCGGGCACATTGTGCGATTTTCGCATTAAGGATATACATAATTGAATATTTATAACCGATCATTGACATACAAACATTATTTGCGAGATATATGCCCTTGAAAATAATTTGCATTATATACAACGGTGCAGCATATAAGCATATTATTTATTACGATCTGTTTTTTTTTTTATTTACAATATAATTGGTGGGTGAACAGCATTTACCAAGATATAATATTAAGAAAAGTGAAATCTGTTGTGTTATTGTTACTGTTGAGCTAATCTGTTGGAATCTTGAGAAAACTTATGTTTGTATAAATAAAAGATGTATGTATAATGCATATTGTTATTATTATATGCTGTATGATTATGATGATATAATTAAGAGATTTAAGAGTTTCTTAATTTAAATTCAGAAGAAAGGTTTATTGCGTCCATTATGTTGTTGTAGTTATGCTTTATGTATATAATGCATCGTACATACCATATATATGTATGATTAATCTGTTTGTTTGAAATGTAGCGACACAAAACAAATAAATAAATGATGATGAATAAACCATGATGTCCATCCATACATATATGGTTGTCTAAAATCGTTTGGATTGCGCAAAACAAATATGTCGGCGCCCAACAAGGGGCTCAATAATATTTTTAATAAAGCCATCATGGACACACATATTACCTGATTATAACGAATTTATCCAATTTTATTTTTTCGATAATAATTTTATTATTCACAGTATGCGATCAAATTATTATTTTATGATGATGATGATGACGATCATGTTGGATAATCATAGAGAAGGAAACTATTTTTCCACTTGTTATGGTTAAAATATTTAATTTTTATTTTTTATTTTGATAGAATTTATGATTTTATAATTTTTATGAGAATAACCACGGGGTACCACGCGTCCATATCCATTTAACATGACACGAGATGTGTATCGACGAACTTAATTCCCCTTTTAACTTTAAGTGTATAGTCTAGATTAGAATATAGTGATTCTCAACATTTATGCCTAACTATATAGCTTCTTAAGGTTTATGCGGATAAAACTCAATCGAACTGATTTTCAAATTTTAAACTATTTAAAAGGCAGTTTAAAGCTCTAATAATTTCTAGAGCATTTTATACCTTAGTAGTTTAACCTTTAAAGTGTAATACATTACGTGAAGGTTCCCAAAGCTCCAAACCTTTTACACTTTTCGATCATTAATGCTTATATGTACATTATAACAAATGTTTCAAAAATATTATTTCCTCTTTATATTCATTCAGGATTGTTAAATGAGCTTTTACGTAAGAAAATTATAGGGTGGTACAATTGTTAAAAGCTTTGGCTGCCTTTGAAAACTCTACCAGATTATAATTTTGGAAAGCCACAATTATGATCACTTTGACAAATTTTATGAAATTTAACATGTTAATGAGGTTAGGTATTTCTAAAAGCTTTGAATGTTTCGAAATAAAAATATTAAACGTTATTCTCTTTCAAATGAAATTTCTTTAAATTTTTAAATTCTTACTTAATTAATTAATTAAAATAAATTTTGATTAAATATATTCTTTCAATGTTATGATGTAAATTTTAAGAATAGCCGAAATTTTTAAGGGGGAAATATTACGAAATATTGTAAGGGAGCGTATTGAAACTAGCGAACTTTTGTGACTTGTAAATTTCATGAAATTTCCAAATTTTCTTGGAACACCTCGAATTTTTTTAAAATTCAATAAATTCTTAAAGAAATTCAATTTAACTTGAAAACAAGGATATTTTTTACTAAACTATTTATTAAATGCTTAAAATTGTGTTCATTGACGTCTCATTGAATTTCTCGTGCTGAATTTCATGAATTTCTAGAATTCTGAAAATTCTTAATAATTTCTCTGAATTGGGAAAATTTCATTTAATGAAATTTGTTGAAATTCTTAATTTATGTTATAGTGAAAATTCTAAAATATCGTTAATTTTTCAAAACCCAAGAAGAACTCTCAATATTTGAATAAAAAACAATTAATATTTTAAAATTTCCAGAAATTTTTAAAATTTTTTAAAACTTTATTTAAAATGAACAGTTTTAATATAATCATGAAAATTTTGAGACAACTTGACGTTTTTTAAAAGTTTATAAATTCTTGTAAAATTTTAATTAAACTTGATCTAAATTTCTTAAAATTCTTTAAAAATGGTTTTATTTTTTTGTTAATTTGAATTTTTTTAAATCCAACTACTTTTAAAATGCTTGAGAGTGTATAACGTTGTTTGATTTTTTGTACCTGCGAGCTCTCAAATTCTAACTTCTGAATATTAAAATTAAAATTCTTAAAGTTCACAGAAATTTTAAAAATGTTGGTAAAGCTTTAAAATAATTAATATTAAAACTTTATTTTTGTATTCATTAAAGATGAGAATTTTGACACATACAAGAAATTCTACAATGCACCCAATAAATCGTATTTAATTGTTTTTTAAAATTCTTAATCAAATACAAAAATTCTTGATTTTTTAAATATTCTAAAAATTCTTTTATTTTTTAAAGATCTTTGAATTTTTAATTTCTTGTCTTGAATTAAAACTATTTCTTGTTCCTTGTTAAAGAAGCAAAGGTATTTTTTGATTAAAAGTTTTCTTTCAATATTTGGAGGTTTAATGAAATTTCAGAATTGTCAGAATTTCCAAAATGTTAAATTTAAAGAATAGGAAATATTTCAGAGACATTTTGGAACTACAGAATATTTTGTTGAACAAAAAAATTAAATTTCTAATATTCACATCACAAAATTCTTAAAACTCTTGAATCTTTTGAAAATGTTGTCTTAATTTTTAAAATTTTTGGAATTTTTAGAAAATTTTAAAATGTTTAGAAAATTTACCTAAATTGAACAGTTTTAAATTTAAAAAAATTAAAACTAATACAACTTTTTGAAATTCTACGAAATCTTAAAAAAATTTAATTTAATTCAAGATCCTTAAAAATTTGGAAATTTTGAAACTATTTTTAAATTTAAAATAACTTGGAATGATATTTTGTATTGTGAGTTTCTTCAAAATGATTTTAGATTTTGAAAATTTGATTTACCGAGTATTGATTGACTTTTAAGGATAAGTTAAATGCTTTTGTTAATTTATTAAAATTGTTAATGTTCTTCATAGTTTTTAACTGAGCTAGATTCTTGACCCGCTTTCTTTATGAAATGAATCGTAAAATATGTTTTACACTTTTTCGGACCGCGAACATTTGTAAATTATTTTTTTTTTAAACTATTTTTAAAATGCTTGAATGCATGTATCGACTTTGATTGATTTTCTGTACCTTTGAATTCTGAAAATATACAATTCTCAATCTTTTAAATTTGTTTTTATCAAGATTGTAAAAATTAAAATTAAATTTGTTTTATGTTTGTAACAATCACTATCAGTATATCCTTGAGAAACGAGCGCTGCAAGAACCGCTGCTTGTAAAAATTTTAATTGATTCATTTTTCATGGTACAGGCAATAAAGAGATTGCAAAAACGGTAAGTGGTTTAATAAAATCCTAGATAACCAGATATTGATTGTAGAACTAACCAACATCTAAAATCCGTTAGAAATATTTTTTTCAGTAATCTAAATTCTCTTAAAACAAAAATTGATTTATTTAATGGTGTAAGAAATTTTATTATATTTGAAGTCGCCAGCACAAGCGTGCCGATCCTTATATACTATAGTAATGTACTGAAATCCGATATTTTCACATACAAAGTGTTTAATTTCACAAAAGTTTTAAACATTTTGGTAAAGCTTTAAAATCGTAAATACTGAAATTTATGTTTGTAAGCTTATTAAAATGAACTTTTCGAATTTAATAAATAGGAAAAATTCCAATTTCGAAATAAAACCATTAAATTTCATTCAATTTTTTTATGCAAATTTTTAAAATTCTGAAATAAAAAATTCTTGATTTTTTAAATTTTTTGAATAAAAATTAACTTTAAATTTTTGGAGGTTTAATGAATTTGACGCATAGTCAAAATTTTCAAAACATTAAATATTAAGACTATAAAATGTTTCGGAGATATTATGGAAGTACAGAATTTTTTGTTTGAAATTTTTGTGAATTTCATGAAATTCTTTAATTATTTTATTGTGAACATTCTACCATGTCGTTATTTCTCAAAACCTAAACATAATTCTGAATATTAATGAAATTCTTTGAAAATTACTTTAAAGTTGAGAAACAGAATTTTTTGGAATTCTGTCTTTAATATCTTAAAATGCTTGAAATTCCAGAAGAATTTCTTCAGAACGTTTAAATATTTTTAAAATATTTACTAAACATTTACAGCTTTAAATTTTTAAAACATTAAAAATGGGATCTGTGATGGGAAATTCTGTGATAACTTAAGATTTTTAAAATTAAGTTAAACTCCACTTAAAAATCTTAAAAAATTCGAAATTTTAAAATTAATTTATGTTTAAAATGAAAGTGATTCTGGACTTTCATGGATGTTTGGACTTGTGAATTTCTTCAAAATTTCTTTTGGTTTACTGGGTAAACCATTTAACTTGAATTTTTGGAAATGTCTTGAAATTTTTTAATTTATTAAAATTTCTAATTCACTTCGTAATTTTTAACTGGGGTGGGGTAGAACCTCCAACTGGCTTTGGAATTAGTTCCACCCTGCGCTATTTTTGAAAATTAAATATAAATCATTTCTTATGTAAGATGTACGAGTAGGCAATATTGATATTGAGAAAATGGCAAAAGGTTCACAACAGTCAAATTCCTTTAGAAATATGTATTTCAGTAATCTTAAGTCTCTTAAAACCTTAACTGATATACATAATTGTTTGAAGAATTTTTATAATCGTTTGATATTTTGAAGCCCACACATCAGAATACCGATTTTGGTTTACTGACTCAATTTGAAATCTAAGTTTTTATTCCTCCTTAATGATCTTATTGGTTTTACCTCACCAAAACCAAAGTTATTTCACTGTAAATGTGGCATTACGCACAAATAAAATTCCTTCAATTCCAAGAAATTTAAAAAAAATATTGGCAAAGCTTTTAAATTGGTTAATACTAACATCTCAAAAAAGATGAGCTCTTGGAATTTTGCTAAGGAGCAGAAATTCTACAGTTTTGAAATAAAACCCAGTAAATCAAAAATCAATTTATTTCAAATTTTTAAACAAATACAAAATTCTTAAAATTCGTACATTTTTGAAAAATTAGACAATATTCCAAAACCTCTAGAATCAGTTGGAATCTTTTTGAAATTCACGAAATTCATATTTTTCAATATCTTTAAATTTTTTGAAACTCCAAAATAATTTCTCCAGAAAGTTTTTAAAATATATACGTAAACCTAACAGTTTTATATTTTATAAATCATTTAAAATTCAATGGATCTAAAAATGCTGTAATACCTTGAAATTTTTGAAATTCAACACTCTGAAAATTTTTTAAGTTAATTTAAAATTCTTAAAAATTCGAAAATTTTGAAATTCAATTATTTTTAAAATCAACGAGTCTCTAGATCAGTCTCTAGTCACCTATTTCGAAATGAAACACGTTAAACCTTATTTTATTTAAAATTTGTAATCAAATAAATAATTCTAGAAATTCTTTAATTTTTTAAAATTTCTTTAAATTTCTTTAAAATTTCTTTTAAAGCTCTTCTAGCTTCTTTAAATTTTTAGATGGTTGGCTTACTTAAAATTTGGAACACTCTGTGGAAATATTTTTTTTTTAAATAATCTTACGATTTCTTGAAGTATTAATGAATTTTCGGAAATGCCAAATACAATCTACTATATTTTAGGGACATTTTGAGAATACAGAATTTTTAGTTCTAAAACAATTAATTTCCTAAAATTCTCATCATCAAATTTGTAAAATCCTTGATTAAAATAGAAGACGATGTTAATTTTCTAAAATGTTCGTTAATTTCCAAAACCTTAATATATTAATTCTTTGAAAAATTATTTGAAATTTGAAAAAAATGTAAATTTTGTTTTCTGTGATATGATAATATTCTTCAAATTTTCAGAAAGTTTAAAAATATTTATAATAATTACATGTTTAATTAACAGTTTTAAAATTTAAATCATTTAAAAATTAATAGAATCAAAAAACTTAATTTTTTAAAATTCATCAAATTCCCAAACAATTTTAATTAAATTAAAATTCTTAAAGTTTGCAAATTTGTATTAAGAACTTAAATAATCTTTTAACTTCTTAATCATTCGTGTGGCATTAATATACACCCAAAAGAGGTTTATACTTGGGTTTTTTGATTTAGTGAATATAATTCGCTAAGTCAGTGCGCTCTGCTTGAAAGTCAATGTATTAAGCGATAATTGTATTTTTGTAGTTTGGTCGTAGCTACCTGATGAATAGACCTTACTTTTTAGATAGTACGAAACCGCACTACTAACATAATTAAACTCAAGGAGGGTTCTCATTTTTGAGAGTCAATACATTTGTACCCACCCCTCTTATAGGTTAATGATATTTCTACTTTTTCCAGTAGATATATTATGAGTGATTGGTCTCTGAATTTTTCTGATTTGCCAAATCGAAAATACTGCGAATGTCATTACTACTAATATATTGTCTATAATAAAGCCGAAAAATTAATTTAAGCAAATTTTTATATTTCCTTTAGACTAATCTATTTCAGTATCATTAATACTATTGAATTGTGAATTTAGTGAATATCTCGACCTCAGCCGTATATCAACTTCAGTTTTAGCTATTCGCGTAATTTTCTATATGGAGTTTTAGAACGAGTTTAGCTAAATCGGATTTATTAACGGCTGCCTATCTAGGTTATAAGTCTCTTAAATTTCAATTATTTTTACTGTCCATAGCATATATGTACCGATATCGCTTATTGGCTCAACTCAACAATCTAACATTTTTATTCTGCTTTAAGGTAATACAGTGCCTGAAAAAAACCAAAGTTATTTACAAGTCTGAAACTTCAGGGACTCCTGACTTGTATAGAATATCCTGCTTTCTCCAAAAATTGGTTACTAAAAATGTAAGGGACATGTCCAGATGATTTAAAATTTAGAAATTTAAAAAATCAGGAAATTAAGACAAATTTAATTTAAAAATCAACATAATAATGTAAATTTCTTCCGCAAACCATATGCACAAAATGTGCGCTCACATTCAGTACAGACTTTATGATATACGCGAGTATGATATTGAATATTGTAGGTGTGAATTGAAATAAATTCATTTAGTTTAAAATTCAAGGTGTTCTTTATTAAATTCAATTTATCATCAATAATTTAGTTTACTTTCAAATTTTTTGTATTTAGCTAACAAAAAATTGACATCACAAGGTTCTAAATATGTTTAAATGTTATGTTGAGCTTATGCGTCGTGCGCACGTCTTGTGTCTGCTGATGTGTCAGTTAAATGGTTTGAAATTAATTTATTAAGTTTTCACTTTAAATCGATCCGGATATAAAATTCGCATCATTTTTATTTTTTTATTTTTTTTTTATTATTGTCACACATTTAAATAATAAAAAAAAAAAAATAAAGTTGTTGACCTTGTTGAAATAATATGTATGCAAAGCTAAATTGCAACAACAACAACTCAACAAGAGATTTGTATGCGGTCATAGTGCGCTTAATTGAATTATACTCAGAACAACAAGAGGAAAATCGAATTAAATTTTTCGCACATACCGTATGAATCTTAATGAAAAATCTATGGTACGACCTTACACTTAAACGTACAGATTTTTTTTTTTTTTTTTTGGAATATATACGGTTTTTGTATATCGATCGCGAAAATTTATTACCATAAACACTGTGCAGCGTTTTTTAATTTTCTACTCAGCTCGAGATAATTTTTTTTTTTTTTTGTGTTGCTTACAAATTGAAAATGGATTTAGCTTGTATTCCGTATAGGTGAATAGTAAATAATTCTCAGGCAAATTGTGGTGCTATTAACATGGTATGTATACAAATTACATTTGCATATTATACCTAAACAATGCTTGATCGCGTCTTCTCCCTATATATACATACATATATATTCACCATTTTAAGTGTATTTATACATCTCTTAAATTATTGCAATCTATTTCTTAAAATCTTTGTTGTAACTCACTTTTAACATTTAGCAAAAAATAAAAAATAATGTTACACAATTATTGTGTGCAGATTTTTGTGCGCGCACACACAGCTGTAAAAGTGTGGAAACTCTAAAATGGTTTTGAATGTTTTGTAGTAGTTTTGGGAAACATTCCTTAAATAGTGTTTGTAAAATTAAAATCGTGACAAAAACTGATT
This sequence comes from Tipula helvola, assembly GCA_963556165.1. NCBI lineage: Eukaryota > Metazoa > Arthropoda > Insecta > Diptera > Tipulidae > Tipula > Tipula helvola. Next base: position 72,769,008 of record OY744483.1, on the reverse strand, counting down.
AACAATAGTTTCATGATGACATTTTCTTTTTGCTTTTTTTTTACATAATTATATGGAATATAATCTGATTATGTAAAAAAAAAAAAAAAATTGCAAAAGCACACAACAGATGATTACTGGCCGGCGCGCCGCATCTCTATAAAGAAGATTTTCTCAATTTGTCGGCAAAAATCACTTTCAATAAATTTACTTAAGTATATTCCTCCTTATTTTGGATGCAACACAAAATTACCATTTATGAATTTAATTTTATTATTTATATTAATAATAATAATAATTTGCAATTATTTTCAATTCGCGGTTATTTATAAAAAAAAAAAAAATCGCATAGATAAAACGCGAACGGTGATGTCAAGTTTATTCTTAAGGACGGTGCACATAATCGATATAAAAAATCTAATTACCCTTATGCATGCTTATTCTATATACATAGTTGCATAGTGCGGGTGGCTATATACTAAAACTACACAAATCGTGAATTCGTGGCTTAAGAATTAAAAACAAAAACAACGTTTTATAATTGGTTAACGATAAGAACGATAACCTTACTTAACACACGCTGCTATAAAAAAAAAATTAATCCTACACATATTCTCACAAAAAGTCGTCATTTATACACATAATACATTGCAATTGCAATTAAATGTTTTGTGTACATTGCGAATAAAATGGAAAGTGCAGTAACTAACTATAAGAACTGGTTAAGTTTATTTTAAGAAACTTTAAATGTCATATACCACAATTCAAAAAGCTTTGTACTTTTGTAATCGTTTCCACCTACAATAATAGATTACCGTGTGCATGAACGACGACGCCACATACAAATGATTCATACCAAAATATTTTTTTTCTTCTCATTCTTCTAAACATTGATTGATGACATTAAGTATGAGATAATTCTATAAGATGAAAAGAATATATGGTTTGTAATCTAATATTGAATTATTTCCGGATAAGTATTGTAATGTCATAATTATTTTGTTCTATGTTGTGTATATGATTGAAGGATAAATATTATGACAAATGATACGCGCGCGCGCGGGATTTGTATGTGTGATGGATATACATTAATAAATGTTGTGAAATTTGAAATTTGCTTTGTTGATAGCGATATACGATGAAATATGAGTAAGTCGTTTTATAACCTTGTATTGTAAATTTGAATTTTTATTTTTGTAACAGTACATTTGGCGAATCCGAAGACAAATTTAATCAATTTTTTAAAATTTTGTTAAATCTAAATTTATGAACCAAATTGAATTCTAAATTAAATATTTTAAAATTTGTAAAGATTAATTAGGAGATTTTAAGAAATTCAATCTACTGGTAGTATTTACATTGCACTAATTAGTTAATGTTGATTAAATTATACTAGTTGCAATTTTGGCGCGTTTTGTAGCACTTTTAATTTAGCGTTAGCAAAACTTACAGTTTTACATTAACAAATTTGAAGATATTTAAAACAATTAGAAATTTTAATGGTTTGAAAATATTCAGAATTTTAGAATTTGAAAAAAATTACAAGTACAAAAAATTAATTAAAGGCCAAATTTTTAATTATTTTAATAATAGCTAACTTAAATATTTGGAAATCTTTAAAAATTTCAATAATTTTATGCATTTTCAGAATTTATTTTATTCTTAATTTTTTTTTTTTTATGGATCATACAGTTGGCTTTTCAAGTAGTTTAAGAATTGATTAAATTAAAAAAAAATTAAGAAATTACGAAATTACGTTTACCAGAATTTTAGGATCTGTTTATCTATTGAAGTCTTTAATGGAAATTAAATTAACTACTTTGTACTAGGTGCATATTAGGGGCGTCTATTGCATAGCACCCCTTTAAAAGCATGAATGCGATAAAATTATTTTTGCATTAGCTACCTATTGATTTTAAATAAATAAATTTAAAAAATTCATATCAATCAACTTTCAAGCAACTTTCAAGTATTTTAAAAATAGTTTAAATTAAAAATTTCAATATCTTTAAAAATTAAAATAATTGTATGTATTCAAATTAAAAAATTTCAAGAAATCACATAATTCTTTTATTTTGTGGAAATTATTTAAAAATTTTCAAATTATGAGAATTAATTTTTAAAATTTGAATTTTATGACAACCATTTTAGGAATTTACATTTTCTCTACAAGAAATTCTACAGGCTCAAAATGCATATTGAATATTGCACACTAATGAATTTTCAGAATAATTTTTCCATAATTAAAAAGAATTTAAACAATTAGACGTATTTAATTAATTTATAATTTTATAAAAGCAAAATACAGTTCACCAAATTTTTAGATTTAAATAAAATTTTTAGATTACGCGTCACAAAAATTAAATTGTTTTAGTTTAAATTCAAAACTAAAATTTTCAAAGTTCTTCACAACTTGCACTATGCCAATAAATGTAGGTCGAATTTTTAAATTTGTCTGAGAATTTAATCGGGTTTAACTTGAAAATTCATTTAATTTGATTAAATGAATAATAGTGGTACTTGAAGAAATACCGTTTCGCACTGATTTCAAACAATACAATTTTCCTGTTAACTAGTCGTTAATGGTATTCAAATTTAGGATTGTACCTAAATTCAAACTTTGTGATTTAATCTTTGATTTTTGAATTTTGGTTAATTTTAAATTTTTCAAATTACCAAATTAGTATTTTCAAATCCCATAAAATTTCGTTAATTAAAATTTAAATTTGTATTTATTGCGTGGATGTGTACCTTCAGACTAATAAATTTACAACTTTAATTTGTCCTAATAGAACCGCACGTGCTTCAGAAAAAATTACAACTTTGAAAAATTTAAATAAATAAAATATTTTAAAATTTGTAAAAATTAATTCAAAAATGTATTTTGAAAATTTTCAAGAAAACGCAGATATCTAAAATTTTCTTTATTTTAAGATTGGTTTAAAAAAAATCAGAATTTTATAATTTGTAAAAGAATACCAAATAGCTAGTATTAAATGCCAAAGAAATTTTTAAGTATGTATTTTAAAAATTGTTTTGATTTAAAAATTTAAAAATCGTTAAAAATTTCAATAGTTTTATAAATATCAAAAAAAAAAAAATTTAATTTTGCAAACATCTATTTAACAATTTCTCGCAATTTAGAAGAATTTTGAAAGAAACAGTTTTAAAAATTTAAATTTTATGATTCTGGCCATAGAAGAATTTAAATTTTTTTCAACAGGAAATTCTACAAGTTCAAAATGCTTGTTGAATATTGGACATTCAAATATTAAATTTCACAAATATGAAAAATTTCAAGGCTATTTAAATTAAAAAAAAAAAAAATTAAACAATTTAACATATCATTTTACTTGATTTTAGTCCAAATAAAAATCAAATTTTAAGATTTAAACAAAACTTTTTACGCAAAACTTAATTTTAACTTTGCGTTACAAAATTTTATCAATTTATAAACATATATAATTTTGTAATATCAATCCTCTTTAAGTTTAAATTCTTTCGGAAAATTAATACGGGTTTAACTGGAAAACTCGTTTAATTTGCATAGATAATCCTGATTAAAATTAAAATTATTCTATTAAATTGTCGGTACTCAGTCTTGAATTTTAAAAATAAATTTGGTGATTGGAAATCTTAAGTCAAAATTAAGTGACAATCTTTTGAGCTAGATTTGGATTTTTCAATTTTAATAATTTTTTAAAGTTTCGGAATTACCAAAAAAATATTTCCGAATCTCGAAAGACATTTAAATGTTTGAAGTTTTGAATTTTACAATTTCTAAAGATCAATTCAACAATTTAAGAAGCTCAATGTATAGCTTATACTTACATTGTATATAAAGTTTATCACGTTGGATTTGTTTCAATCGGAATGCTTTATGAGATAGTTAATTTTGCGATCGATTTTTAATTAATAAATTTTGTGATATATAGAACACAGAAAATTTTAAGAATATCTCGATAATCAAAATTTCACAATTTTAAGAAATATTTGAAATATTTAGAATTTTTAAAAATTGACAAGTTTAAAAAATTATTAAATGTCAAAAGTATTTTCAAAAATTTTATGAATACAAATTTCATTAAGTTTCAGGTTAAAAAAAAACGTTTTAAGAATTTGATTGTTAACTATTTAGGAATTTATTTTTTTTTGATTTATTGAATTTAAATTTAGTTTTAATTTGTTTGCTGAATGTGTAATTTTGTAACATTTTAATCGGTGATATGTTTAAATAGGAACTCTTAGATTTTTCGGAAAATGGATTAAGGTTAATTAGAAAACTCGTTTTAATTTGCTTAGGTAATCTTGGTATTTCAAGAAATCCGTCGCACTGATTTACAAACAATACAATTTTTCTTTTTAGTCAGTTGTTGTGATTTAAATTTCAGAATTACAATTCAAAATTTGTTATATTTTTTTGAGTTAAACTTGAATTTTTAAATTTTCATCATTTTAAAATTTTTCGAATTATAATATTATTTCCAAATTTTAAAAGCTTTTGAATTTTGATATTTTGAATTTTGGACAAGAAGTTTAACTTTAAATTTAAAAATTTTATAAAACACCAATAAACGCACAAGTCAATAGAATTAAAATTATCAAATGTTAAAGAAATTTTCAACTATGTGTTTTAAAAATAATTTAAATTTAAAATTTCAAAATTTTTAAAAACTTAAATTATTTTTTAAATTTCAATTTTTTGATTTTGCGAAAACTATTTAAAAATTTCTAGGAATTTAGAAATTACAAGAATTTTAAAAAAACAGTATTAAGAACGTAAATTTTATGGCGAAAATGTGAGAAACTTAAATTTGTGTTTACAAGAATTTTAATTTTAAATTTATGTTATTAATTTTTTCGGCTTAGGTTGAATTTTGTAATATTTCGTATCCAATTATGGAAAATGAATCGGGTTTAACTCGAAAATTCGTTTAATCTGCTTAGATAATCTTATTACTTCAATATTTGATAAAATAAAATTTTGCTAATTAGTATTCGTTATTGATATTTAAATGTCAAAATAGCACAAGTCTAATTACAATTCTAAATCCAAATTCAATATTAGTGATAATCTTTACAGTTAAACTTGCCTTTCTGAATTTTGATCATATTTAAATATGGTGTTTGGTTGGTTCATTCAGGTTGTCAAATTGCAAATACAACAACTTTAAATTTTTTCTAATAAATAATTTAGAATTAAATAATTGTAGACTAGTCTATAGCTTCTAACCATTTCCGATCGGCTTGCAAATCAAACCTGATAATAGCAAGAAAAACATTTCTTCATTTCTACCTATCTAACAAACCTAACCATTCTAGTCATAATATTCTTAGGTTGGTCATCCATAGACGTGAATCCTAGTCGGAAAAGAATTAGTTTAGTTTTAACCAAACAAGTTGCTTTCAGGAATATTTATTTAGTTTGGGACATTCTATAGTTGACCGTCATTTTTGCAGAATTTTATAAATTACAGTGATTTACAATTAGAAAGGCCTAATTTTCAGAGAAAGCCGATCGAACATCTATGCATCCATTAAAGGTTTTAAAGAAAATTACAACGACCTTACGATAAAATTAATTTTGCATTAGCTGAATATCAATTTTAAATAAGCAAATTTCAAGATATACAAAATTCACAAATTTAAATAAGATCCAGATTATCAAAATTTCGCAATATAAAAAAATGTTTAAAAATATTTAGAATTTTAAGAAATTCATAAGTATAAAAATCGTTAAATGTAAAAGAAACTATCAAGTCTTTTAAAAATTATTTCATTAAAAATTTTTAAAAAATTACAGATTAAAAACTTAAAAATTACAAAAAACGTTTTAAGTATATATTTGAATTTTTTGGCGAAAATTTTATTAACTTAAATTTTTTTTCTACAAGAAATTCTTCAGCCTCAAAATGCATATTGAATTTTTGTGAATTTTGTGAATTATTTTTTAAAATTATTAAATTTTCAAAAAATGAAATATTGCGGGGTTTTTGTAAAAACAATTGTTTTTCACGATTTTTGGTAATTTTAAAATTTATGAAATGACAATTTTAAGATTTATTTAAAATTTCAGAATTTACCCCAATACTGGGTGCGTAAAAATTTGCTCTGAGACAAACCTGAATTTTTGAATATCTTCGAATTACGGACATAATAGCTCTTGTCTTATTGTGATAACCGCGTAAATATCGGCAAATCATAGTAACAAAAAATTTATGTTGGATATGTCGACTTCGATAAACATTTAACGATCGCTTCATCATTTTCTGTCGATGACGTAATCGACATATGCAACACAAATTTTTTGCTACTTCGAATTGTCAATTGAAATAAGGGTGCATACTTCCTAATCTGAAAAATCTTTAAAATTCGGTTCAATACATTTTGGATTCTAACATTTTGAATTTTCTACGAGAAGCATTTAAAATTTCAAAAAAACACTAAACGACAAAATTTTTAGAATTTCTAATAACACTTTTAAAATTCTGAAATTTGATTTAAATTTTAAATTTATATTTGACGTTTGGATGTTTAAAATTTACAATTTTAAAATTTTTCAGTAGTTAATAGCTCAGAACATAAGTTCAGATCTTTAAAGTTTTGTAATACAGCTCGAAATTTACGGTTAAAATAATTTTAGACTTATTTATAGCCCAAAACCCAATTCTGTTCTGTATTGATGTAATCTAGGTTAGGTATTTTCTAAAGTTAGGTATTTTGGTATATTTGACAACAAAAATTAAAACATTTGGAAATCTAAGCGGTTGACCAAATTAATAATTTTAAAATGCTGGTACTTACTGGAATTCATTAATTTAGGTATTGGTAGTTGGGAAACTAAGACAGTTTTCAACCTTATATTTAGGAATTTGGCAAGAAAAATGTTCCTCATAGCATCTAAACCGAATTGCCAACAATTTCTGAAGTGAAAATGGATAAGTATCAAAAATTGTGTACGAGAAGTTTTCTACATGGTGTTGATAAAGTTACCAAATAAAACACACAGGATTCGTTTTTAAAAACTATAAATAATTCAATTAGCCGTTTGGCTACAAATGTTTTTTTAATTACATCAAGTTCAATAGTAGGGATTTTTGTTCATCTATAATACTATCATTATACATATTCCATAATCATTAGTGATCCATGGCTGATTCACATTTGGCTGTGGGCAACCAAATCTGTGTGTAAAGACTATCCTACATGGAGTAACCTGGTTTTTGAATAAGCGGTACAACGCACTTGAAATTTGTGACGCAACTAACAGGAAAGGTATTACAAAATCCATTACCAAATCTTTTCTAGCCGCACATTCAAATTTCACCTTAAAATGTGTGCTCTGTAGACAACCACATCCATTATTTAGATGTCAAGAGTTTAAAAATAAGCATGTGGAAACTAGATTAAAATTAGCAACGGAAAATAATTTATGCCATAAAGGATTCCAAATATCCTTTGTCACTGAATCTTGCGCTCAATGCCTAGGTCTACACCGAAATCATGCATCCATAACCGTGTACGGCCTATCATCTTGCCCAGCTGAAGGAACCAAAGGCAAAATCGATATGACCATCTACTCACGCTTAGATACAAGCTCAGCAGCTTATTACCAACAAAGCCAGTAATATTTTGTACGCCAATTGAAGGATTGGAATTAGCCGATTCAAAATTCTTTCTGCCAAATAAAATCGATGTGCTGCTTTTAGCGGACGTATTCTTTGAAATACTCAATCCAGAAAAAAAAATCAAAGGACCTTCCACCACTACAATCATCAAAATTCGAATGGTTGATCGCAGGCCCCATAGAAAGTCAGTGTTCAAATGTCATGAATCTGCACACGCCCACTGATCAATGTATTCATCCAATTAACCATGATTTGCATCACACAAACGAATGCGAAACTTTCTACCAGCAAGCAACATCGAGAAATGCAAGTGGTCAATTATTGTTAAGCTCCCGTTTAAGAAATATTGATCAGCGTTAAGCAGTCCATAGGGGGCAGCACGACAACGTTTATTTGCTATCGAAAGGGAATTTTTGAGGTGACCAGAATTCTGTGCAGAGTACAAAGCCTTCATAAATGAATACATTACATTAGGACATATGACGCAGTCACCATCAAATCTGATTCCAGAAGACAACGATGAACAATACTGTTTACCACAGCACGCAGTTTTTTTTACCAAATTAAGAGTCGTCTTTGACGCATCAAGTACGACCACTACTCAAATATCGCTGAATGATATACTACAGACTGGGCTAAATATTCAGATTGATCTTTCCACAATCATCTTAAAATTTAGAAAACATGCAATTGCTCTGGTCGCAGATATAGAGAAAGTGTATTGGCAGATTCTCGTAAGTCCTGAAGATACAAGGTTTCAAATGAGTTTATGGCGTGAACATCCAAATTAGCCAATAAAAACGTACAGGCTAAACACAGGTTAACTGAAGGCTTTCACCAACTATATCCAAAGGCAGCCCATATGATCCAAAATGATTTTTATAAAAAATTATGGGTGCTAAAGGTAGAGTGGGACGCTAGTTTACCAAATAACATAATCCAATCATGGATAAGTATTTAGAATTCTCTACCAGAACTAGAAACCATCCTCATTCCGAGGCGATTGACGCAGCATTAACAAACCCAACAAGACTTCAAATGCACGCATTTTGTGACGCGTCTGAAATATCATATGGAGGTGTTGGCATTACAGTAAATAAAACGAGAGTAAGTAAGGTCGCACCACTCAAAAAAATTTCACTACCTAGATTAGAGTTGTGCGGAGCAGTATTATTGTTCAAGCTAGTGAAATTTTGTATCGAATCATTAACCTACGATAATATAGATATTTTTGCATGGACTGACTCCATGACCGTACTTAATTGGCTGTCAGATGTTCCACGAAGATAAAAAAACCTTTGTGGCTAACCGAACAGCAACAATTCTCGAAACCATTCCTCGAAACAACTGGCATCACGTCGATTCTAAATCAAATCCCGCTGATATAATATCTAGAGGAGTCAAACCTCAAGCGTTATCAAAACTGGCTAAAATCTATGATTGCTACAAAAATGAATGGTGCAAATGTAAATGTAGAAGCAAGGTCAAAATATTTTCATGTAATGACCGAGACTACGAGTACAAATAATACAACATAAAATTTATTAGCAAAATTTTTGTCGTGGTTCAAAATTTGGAAGATCATAGCGTATACTCTCGTTTTTGGCAGTCCAAGAACAAGACGGTTTCAAAGTCAAAATAAGCTAATTAGGTATTACAGTCGATATGCTTGATGCAAAAATTGTGTTGCTTCGAAACGTGCAACGATCAGAATTTAAGCCAGAATTCTTATTTATCAGCAAACGGATACCATTATCTCCTAATCATTCACTAATGTCGCTTGATCCATTTGTTCACGCTGATGGAATCCTTCGAGTCGGAGGAAGGTTAAGCAGATCAACAGTTCCCAAAAACCATAAAGTTTGCGAGTTAATAGTGCGTGCTATTCACTTCAACCACATATATGCAGGAAATTCGATAACATTAAGCGTCGTACGATAGCGCTATTGGATTATCGGAGCAAGGTACGTCATCAAAAGATGTATCAAAGAATGTACGGTTTGTATCCGTTACCGTGTCTCCAAAAGCGAACAGAAGATAGCTGATTTACGATAGCTGATTTTAAGAACAGGGCTAGATTATGCCAGGCCATTATACATCAAAACCAGCCAACGTAAAAATGCCCCGGTGAGAAAGGCGTATGTGGCAGTATTTGTATGTTTTGCAGTAAAAGGCGTACACTTAGAAGTAGTGAGTAGTTTAGAAATGGATACATTTTTGGCAGCACTCAGACGTTTTATTGTACGTCGCGGAAGCCCAGAGCAGATATCGTGCGACAACGGATCTCACTTGATTGGGGCCAACAGAGACACAACTCAAACAACAGATTATAAATCAGTCAAACAATTCATTAACCTATGAATTTTTCTTGCAGAAAGGTATTGTCTTCTATTTCAATCCACCTCACGCTTCACATTTTGGCGGATTGTGGGAGTTATCAGTGAAGTCATTTAAGTATTAGTTGAAAATAGTAGCGAATCAACGCAATACAGCATCAACGACGACGCTACCGATGCCCAAATTCTAACTCCTGCGCATTTCCTAGTTGGATAATCTTTGACTGTCATCCCGGAACCAAGCTTAAACCATATTCCACTAAATAAGTTATCAAGAGGCAGAATTTGCAACAACCGCTACAAGGGTTCTGGAATCGCTGGCACAGAGATTTCCTTACGTCACTCCAGCAAAGGCACAAGTGACAGTCAAAACTACTCAACTTGAAGTTAACGATGTGGTTCTAATAAAAAAGGACAATTTATATCCAAGCCAATGGGTTCTTGGCAAAACACAGCACTTCCCAATATACACTTGTGTTAGAAACACCAAGCATATGAGAAGTTGCATACATAACAAAAGCAAATAGCACTCCACGAGAAAAGCATTACTGAGTACTAATAAAACGTAAACCAAGAAACAAACATAGCCTAAAGTAAAATGATAGCTATTGTACTAAAATAATGGGCACCTGCAGTAAACTGGGTAAATGAATAATGGTTCCAATTTATGAATATATAAATATTCAATTTACATTTTTAGATCGGCCGCTATAGCACTCCCCTCCTAGTTGTGTTCCAGTAAGACTTGAACACTAACGATAAAAATGCACTGCTGTTTGGTTTCGAGATGAAAGATTACTATCAACCGAACTAACTAGTCCAAAAGCAGGTCTCAATCTATCAATCGAGATATTACAATTCTTATCTTGGATCAAGATAATAAAATGTTTACGAAAGCGCCTAACAACTTTAAATGGTCCTTCGTAAGGAGGAATAAGTCCAACACGAACCTTGTCAGACCTTACAAAAACAAAATCACAGTTGTCCAAAGTTTTCGAGACAAATATGTCATCTTAAAAGAATTGTTAGCTCATTAAAAAGTTTTGATTCAAACTGTGATCCCTGGTCCGTAGTGATCTGAGATGGAACATCAAAGCGTGACACGTAATTATTGACAAAAAAAGTGGCAATGGTTGCAGCTGTCATGTTCACTATACAGTACGCTTCAGGCCAGCGAGTAAATCGATCGACACCTATATTATGTACATTCATTCGTACACACCTGTATTATATGCACATTCATTCGAAATAGGCAAAGGCCCAGCGATATCCAAATGTATATGTTCAAAACGACCAGGTGGAATATCAAATTGTCCGTGGGATGAAATAGTGGGCTGTTGAACTTTAGCACGTTGGCAGGATAAACAAGAACTAGCCCAATAGTTTACGTCCTTGTTAATACTAGGCCAAAAATAACGAGCCATAATCAACTTACGAGTGGCTCGGACACCAGCACGCGCTATATTATGTAAAGAGTCGAACACAAGTCGACGTAAAGAAGCTGCGATGTATGGGGGATTATTAACCGTCGAAGTTTCGCAGTAGACTTCAAAGCCAGGCAATTTAAATAACTCAAGCTTCATGGAAGCTGAGCGACAACCGGTATTAGAAAGTAACTTCTGAAGTTCTTTATCCGATTGTTGTGCCTTAATAATATCTACAAAAAAAAATTCATTTGTGGCCGAGTCAATATTTGTGGTTCGAGACAGTGTCTGCGACAACATTGTCGGAACCAAGCACATGCTGAATATCTGAGGTAAATTGACTAATATAATCCAAGTGGCGTTACTGCCTTGGATTTCTTTCAGTTTTAGACTGAAGGGCTCTAGTCAAAGGCTTATGGTCAGTATAAATCGTGAAATCACGATCCTCAACAAAATATCTAAAATGCTTAATTACCAGATATATTACGAGAAGTTCTCTATCGAATGCAGAATATTTAATTTCTGCAGTCGTTAATTTTTTAGAGAAAAATCCTAAAGGTTCCCACTTTATCTTATTATACTGCTGCAGGACAGCGCCAACGGTGACATTTGCCAATTCATTATTTAAAGAAATGAACGCATCATTATAAATTCAGCCAACTTTGGTATAAATCTATGATAGTAATTTTCCATCCCGATATACCGCTGAATGTGTTTAATGGAACCAGGAGCAGAAAAATCCCTGATGGCACGTATTCGTTCCTCAGAAGGTTGAATACCATCAAGGGAAATCTTGTGGCTTAGAAAATCATGCGAAGCAACGCCAAAAACACATTTCGGTATCTTAATATGGACGTCAAAATCAACCAGTCTCTGAAACAACTATTCTAAATGAACCAAATGTTGCTCTTCTGACTGGGATGCCACCAAGATATCATCAATATAAACATAAACGATGTCAAGTCCGCGGACAACTTCGTTAATAAAACGCTTGAATGTCTGAGCGTCGTTACGCAAACCAAATGGCATCCGAGTAAATTCAAATAAACCAAAAGGTGTTGTGATAGCCGTCTTATGCACGTCTTCAACAGCGACCGGAATTAAATGATAAGCCCTGCCCAAATCAATCTTGGAAAAAATGGTACAACCATGCAAATTCATGGAAAAATTTTGAATGTGGCCTCCAATATAAATCCTTTTTTTCTAACCATATGTAAAGGACTTGCAGTAAAAGATGCCGACGGACGACAAATACCTAATTCCACTATATGTTGAAATTCTAATAAACCGGCTTTATGACGATTCGGATCTAGTCTGCGAGGGTAAATGTCTGTTTGTAATAATATGATGTACAGCAGAGTGGCGGACAGGCAAATTAAAATTGGGCAACGCTGTAAGTGTAGGAAATTTATTAAGGAGCGTGCCATAATCATTGTCAATGGAAAAATGCACCGGAGTTGAATTGCTCCGAGACCTGCCCTTATCATTATAATGATTATTCATCCGGGCTTCTAACAAATTCAATCGAGATTCGATGGTCTTTCATGTCGTCGGCGCGTCTCGCTCATTCGACTTCGCTGGAGTTTTTTTCGAAGTATCACAAATATTTTAAATATTTAACAAATTGTTTGATTTAGAGGTTGAACTCGAAGGTTTGTTTAAAGGTGCTAATCTGGGAGTTCGATTCATGGCTTCATGAATCTTATTCACTGTCTTAGCGAGATCATCGGGGTTAATGTATCGGGTTGCGCTACAAGTGCCAACATTATGACTTCCGGTAAACGGCGAATACATAAAGCCTTAATGACTTCGTCGCTAATGGATATACCCGCGAGTAATCGAATATTCCTAAGTAATTCGGAGGGCCGTTTGTCGCCTATATCTAACCCGCTCAAAAGCTTCCATAATTTTGGTTCAATCGAAGGTTTGAGGCGTTCTAGTAAAGTGTTTTTTATTGTTTCGTAGTAATTGTCCTTCGGTGGTGTTCGAAACAGATCTGAAATCAGATCGCTGGTCTCTGGCGACAGAGAAGCCAACACGTGTAAAAATTTTGCCTTGTCACCTTTAATTTTCAATAAATCAAAATGCAGCTCAGCCGTGTGAAACCAGTAATCCAAAACGGCTGCAATTTGATATTAATAGAGGCAGCTTCCAATTTTTTTTTTTTTGGTCAGCGTCAGCGGACATTCCCGGGATATTAGGCATCTTAAACCAAAAACCAGAGATGGGCGACGTAGATTACGTGATGTAATCTACGCGGTTGTCGACGCGTAATCTATTACGTTTTTGGCGTCGACAACGTAGACAACGTCGACAACCTACGAAATGATTAATTTCCTCATTTATTTAGCCGGTCGGAACCTAGGGATCATAAAAAGGTTACATTTTGATAATAAATCACATAAATTACTCATTGGTACATGAACTGACTAAGTGACTATCGTGAAAATGGTTTTTCTATTTTTATAGAGATGGCACTGTGCAAATTCTTAATTAAGGTTATATAATATAATGGATCGCTAGCAGTGACTTTTAACTGTCTCCAACATCTGCAGCGCAAAGTAGCCTTGTGACCGATAGGGTAACTATAGCAATTATAATCAAAATTAGTACCCACAGATGTCGCTACCAAATTAAGTAGTTTTGTTTATACCGAAAGATGTCACTGCAACTTCATCCATCGTAAATCTTATAAATCTAAATAATAAATCTTATGTTAGAACAAAGTTAAATAAAATTATCCATTTTATGGGTCAATAAAATAATTTTTTTGAATTATCGTTTTTTATTTTATTTATATGTAAATTTAAATTTGCAGTGACATCTGTTGGTACTAAATGTATCTACTGAATTTTGTAGTGAGATCTGTGGGTACTAATTTTGATTATACTTGTTATAGTTACCCTATCGGTCACAAGGCTACTTTGCGCTGCAGATGTTGGAGGCAGGCACTTTACAATTTTATATGGAAAAAAAAACTTCGCTAGCGGTCCATTCTATTGTATGGTCTAAGGTTTATATAACTTTAATTAATTAATTTTACATGTTTTAAGTTACATAGTAAAATTATCTAAGCTACTTTGAAATATATTGTATACTATATTACTATTCATAATATGGATTAACCTTAGACCATATAATATAATGGACCGCTAGCGAAGTGACGTTTCCATATAAAATTGACGACTTGCACCGTGCGTCTAGCGGAAGGAATTGTAACCGAGAAATTAATGTAAACGAAATTTCCCAGTAGTAGTTATATGGAAATATTATTCTAACAATTTTAATTTTAATTAATTAAAATTGCAAAGAATTCAACTCAAAATGCTACCCATACATAATGTAAAGTACGGTTTTTCTATATTTGATTGATTTAGTTCAATTTTAATATTAAAAGTACCATAAAATAGTGTCCAATTTAGCATAAATTTGATAATAAGTTAGCGCCATTCGTTGTTATTTTAATTTTGTTACACTAAATATATTTACTACTATAATTAAATCATATTTATTACAAGATAAAAACAAACCAAACTGCAAAATTATATATTATATTGTACTAAATGGCGCTAAATTAATATCAAATTTATGCAATTTTGAGCATTGTTTTTTGGCACTTTTAATATTAAAATTGAACTAAATCAATCAAATACAGCAAAACCATACTTTACATTATGTATGGGTAGCATTTCGAGTTGAATTCTTTGCAATTTTAATTAATTAAAATTAAAATTGTTAGAATAATATTTCCATATAACTACTACTGGGAAATTTCGTTTACATTAATTTCAAACTTATAAATCCGCTACTAGAGGCGCTTTTTATGCTTTCCCACTCGTCAATTGGAAAGTAGCCTGTCTCCAACATCTGCAGCGCAAAGTAGCCTTGTGACCGATAGGGTAACTATAACAAGTACAATCAAAATTAGTACCCACAGATGTCACTACAAAATTCAGTAGATACATTTAGTACCAACAGATGTCACTGCAAATTTAAATTTACATATAAATAAAATAAAAAACGATAATTCAAAAAAATTATTTTATTGACCCATAAAATGGATAATTTTATTTAACTTTGTTCTAACATAAGATTTATTATTTAGATTTATAAGATTTATGACGTATGAAGTTGCAGTGACATCTGTTGGTATAAACAAGTCTACTTAATTTAGTAGCGACATCTGTGGGTACTAAGTTTGATTATACTTGCTATAGTTACCCTATCGGTCACAAGGCTACTTTGCGCTGCAGATGTTGGAGACAGTTAAAAGTCATTGCTAGCGGTCCATTATATTATATGGTCTAAGGGATTAACTACAATCTATGGAAACAGTTCAACATTAAACGACTGCAGGCATTAAATAGTTGTCGACGTTGTCTACGAATAGTCGACGTTGTCGACGAGTTGTCGACGCATTCGCGTAAAAATTAGTAGTCGACGCGTAATCGCCCATCTCTGCCAAAAACCAATTGGAATCTATGAAATCTGATAAATATTAAAACTAGAACGTTTTTTTTTAGATTACTGGCAAATTGTCAGTGTTAAGTCGCTGACAAATAGTTGTGACAAGTCAAAATAAAGAACAGTGCGGCGAACACCAGGGCTCGTACTGCTAAAATAAACTGAAATATAATTGATTCTACTGTGAGATGCAATGTGAAAATTGTACGTGGGAACAGTCGGAACGATATATATTGGTTGATGAATTGATTAGAAAACGTTTTCTTCTGATACCGGGGAATTTAAAAAAAAATTAAAAAAATATATAAGTAACTACAAAATTATGGCGTTCATCAAAATTTCCGTATCTTTACGAAATTCTGATTTTTTTGATTCCATTATTAAAATATTAATGTAAAAATAATTAAATGGTGGCATAAAATAATAATAAAAATTGTTAATAGGTTTCCGTATAGGTATAAGGTTTCTAATCTATTATAAATAAAATTTAAATTAATTAATGGTGAAATAATTAATAAATAAAATTAATCAATTTAGTTTTTCATTTGTAAATTAAAAAGTGAAAATAAAATAGGACGACCACGAAATTGTAATTACATCAGCTTACATTTTTAGATCGGCCGTTACACTAGTTTTGGCTTTTTTAACACCTTTTGAATTGGGAGTGCCATTTTAGTGCCAAATGGAAAAAGTTTTGTTGAGAAATATTTTGAGAATTTTATAGTAAATCTGTTGCCTTAGATAACAGCTAGACAATTTATTTTTTGATTAAGTTTAATACGTTTTTAATTATGTATTTCTAAGTTGACTTTTGTTAACATTTGTTAAATTAATTAAATTTATGTATGTAATTTCACTTCCAGCTAATGCGGGAATTTTAAATTTTTCGAATATTAAACTAAATTTGAATTGTGTTACCCGATTCAAATTATTATTTAAGAAATAAAACATTTTAACTTCTGCTTGCCAATCACAATCCATTATTCAAGGGATTACTTAAGTTAATAACCCGAAATATTTTAACGAAGTTATTTTGAAAAAATATTTTCGAAATTTACGAAATTGCCAGATTTTCAAAAGTAATTGGTGTGATTGCTAGATTTATATATCGAGTTCTATAAGAATTTCAGTAATTTTTTAAAAGATCGATTTATAACCCCAATTTTGAATGGTTTCGTTACACATTCAGATTTTAGCATTTCTTTCTAAATTGCGATTTCCATATTAAGAAATTAATTTTCTTACCCGCATGAAACACAATCCCGTCCAAAATACTTTCCCATTTCATATCTTGTTGTTTTTTAGAAAGTGTTGGTCCAAGAAATAATACAACCAAAACCAAATTTAGATGCTACGGGTATCACACAAATTTGGGTAAAAACCGGTAAAATTGTTCTAACTTGATTTGACAATTTATAAACCAATTTGCATACCAACATGCAAATATACCTAATATATCGTATATAAATTATAATTGATAAGCAATCGCGTGGTTCTTACAACAACAACAACACCAACAAAACAAGATAACATTTTTATTTACCTTGTAAATTTACCTTTATACAATGTAACGAAGTACGTACGTACATAATCTTAAAATTATCAATAAATTTTATGTTTTGAACCAACAACGTTTACATGGGATATTAAGGACATGTAATAAAATTTATTATTGCAAATAATAATAATAAAAAAAACACATTTTGATCATGTTACTATCCAATTAACATAAAACAATTTTTTTTTTAGTTTTTTTTATGTACAAATTAGACTTTATGTTCCATTGAAATTATGCATGCATGCATATTATGTGTTGCAGCAAGGCGTTATGTTTAAGTGCCTAAAAATCAATTTAGACTGTTTTATGCGCTTATCTTGATATTTTGTGTTTTGTTGTACAACATATTGCAAAACATAATATAATACATAGTCTAATTTATATATAATTTAACAATCGTTACATATCAACAATGTGTGTATCCACTTTTTATGCTGCTGATTGCTCGTTTACTTTTTTCACTTTCAACCAGTTCTCTCGGTATATAGTAGGTATCTCTCCAAAACGTTATATTGTTATGTACAATGGAATAATAAATTTAACGAGCCTTTTATGGGTTTTTGGGAAAAATAAAAATCGAAATTGAATTTTTTTTTTTTTGTTGTTGCAAATTCTGGATCGTTTTACGGTGTAAATGGGTATATAGACGTTTTATGCGCTAAATTGATTTTAAAGTATAAATTAATCGATCGTATGTATATACATATATCTCACGATCTTCATGTATTTGTAGGATGTGCCCCCCAAAATGTATATTCAATTTGTCCTAAATTGCTGCGCGAATAATAATAGGGTATCGACTATAATCAATGGTCGGTTATATAATATGTATGTCGGCCGCGATATGAGACCACAATTTAAAATAATTTAATTATAACGATTTGTTGTTGTTGTCCGCGGTTTATTTTATAAAAATCGTCTCTCACAAAATATTAAAATTTATGCATAAATACAGTGCGGAGTCCAAAAAGTGAAAGTGTTTTTTTTTGTTAAGATAAATAAATGACATAATTTTAATTAAAGAAAGCGCGCTACCTGGCCATCCATACATTTTGTTTTTTCGTTTTTTTTTTTTGAAGTGTGAGAAAGGTGGTGCGAAATTATATAAGCACACAGTTTCCGGAAATTTTGTAAAATATATTTTTTGATGACTTACCTCATACCGTCGAAACTATCATCCGATCCATTTATTGTTAGTACCGGTGCACGTGCATATGCTTTTGCAACACGTCGATTACGTTCAAATACAATAACTTTGGCCCAAATTTCATCGTCGATTTGTGTCCATTTGTCTAGTACTTCTTGTATGTGTTCCTGTGGAAAAAAAGAAAAAAAAATGAAAATTATTTCACAAACGTCTAATTTGATCGGTGGTGCGCGCGTGTTTTCATCACGATATAAATTCGGTTCCGCCCCAATAGGAAATGTGCTACTACTACTTACTATACAAAATTTTTTATTATTTTGTGTAATGGATGAATAATTTGTAAAAATTTTAATTTCATTTGACCTTTTTTTGAGAAATTGTTTTGTTTTGTTTCTTTTAACTTATCGCAATCTCTAAATTTGTAATTAGAGCACGAGATATCGAAATCGATTTTTATTTTTTTTCATCAAATCAATCAACCGTAATGGAATGAAATTATATTGTGCCCTTGTAACCTAATATTTGGTAATTATTACTAGTTGTGTAGTAGGAAATATGTACACTAAATACTTAATTACACTTTGGTGTACACCGCAGGTGATATAAATTGATCGGTATTTACATTATGTATATACAACATAGGAAATTGTCATTAATTAAATGTAAAATCAAAATTCGTGCAGTTACGATTAATAATTGTTAATTAATTTGGATTTATTCGAGCGCTGAATATTTTGAAAGCTGAATAAATTTTTTTTTTTTTTGAATTTGTGCAATCCTTTATAATAATATGAAATATTGGATATCGAGCTGCCGTGGTGGTCGAACATGATTATGTCAAAATTTTGCTCTTTACACTTGACCTTTATTAATCATCGGTATACGGTTCTAGTCAAAATAAACAATAGAACTGATTATGTTGGGAGCTGCACATATAAGTGTTATTTTTAATATTTTAACAAGTTTCCTTTTGTTGCAATCAAAGGTGATTCCGTAATTGATAATAATTATATTTTATTTTGTTTTTTATTAAATTTTAAAGGTCGGTTTTTGCAATAATAAATCTTTATTTCCTCAGTCATATGTGAAGAATGTTAATTTGTGCTAAATATAGAAATTGTAATTATCTGATTGATTGTGGCTGGCGGAAAAATTCTAAGTATTATAATGGTTGTCCAAAATAAGACATTTGCTAATGATCACGGACAGCATGATATCACTGAACAATATTTCAGGAAGAAAAATGATATCAACTAATGAAGAAATGATATAAGATCACCCTCTAATAAAATATCAACAATCTTAAACAATTTTAGACAATCAACCAATCAAGAACTCATTAATCTGAAGTCTAAACTCAAATAAGTCACTTAATAAAATTGAGATGTTTACAAGGTTGGCTATATGTTTAAAATTTGTCTACAAATGTTGACCTTTCCTTACATATGTTTACAGTTGTTTACCTGAATACAACGTTTAGATTGCTTAATCAAACGAATGGGAGGTTAACTGAAGTTTGCAGTATTGTTGATTCGACAATATTTTACTACGTAAGTAGTTTACTGGGTATCAGCTAATTTCTCAAATATAAAATTTTCGAATTTCTTAAAATCAGGGAATAAAATTAAAATTTTGAAGCTCTAAGTAATCTGGCAAATTTATAAAATTTTGAGAAATTCTAGAATTTTGATCAAATTTTTGTTATAACTTGATGATCATCAATTTCATAGGGAATTGATATTCTGTTCCAATTTTATTTTAAAATTGTTAAAGTTAAATTTTAAAAATTTAAATATTCAAAATTTGAAAATTTGAAAATTTTGATCTTTAGCAGTGTTAAATTTTATTATATAGACATTGAAATTTTCGGAAATTTACAAGTTACTGCAGATTAGGGCAGTTTTCGTATTAAATTTTTAAAATTTAGGATCAATTTACTTTGATAAATGTATTAAACAAATTTTATTTAGAAATTTGGGAATTTTTAACCCCATACATCTTTAAGATTTTGAAAATTTTTGTTTTGGAATTTTAATAAAATTTGTATAACCCATTTATGAATTTTGAAGTACTAATATATTTTAGGATTGCGAATTGAGTTAATTTAGTAATTAAATTCGAATTTTGTTAAGAAATTTTTAAAATTTAATTGTAAGTAAAGATTTTATTTTCGGAAAAAAATATTTTTAAATATTATTTTGAGAATTGAGAACAAAAATTGAATTACTTTGGTAACTGTATTGAACAAATTTTATTTAAAAATTTGGGAATTTTTAACCCTATCAATCTTTAAGGATTTAACAATTTTTGTTTTGGAATTTTAATAAAATTTGTATAAGTCATTTATGAATTTCAAAGTACTAATGTATTTTAGCATTGCGAATTGAGTTTAGTGATTCCGGCAAATTTAGTAATTAAACCGGAATTTTGTCACGCAATTTTTAAAATTTTATTTTGACAATTTGGAATATAACAGTGCTCAGAATTATGAAAGTTTGTTGCTAAATGTTTACCGTTGTTTATTTGAAAAGTTAAACCTTAGACTACTAATGAAAAAATGTTACAGGAATAATTTAAATACGAAGTCAAAGAAATTTGGATTAGGAAAAATTTAAATTTTATTATTTAGAATTTTTAAAATTTTACGAAATTTTAAATAGGAATTTAGAGGTTCCAATATGGTAGAATTTTGATTCGGTTCCAATATAGTAGAGGCTCCAATAGTAGAGGGCTCTAATAGTAGAGGGATCCAATATTAGCGGGCTCCAATAGTAGGCTTCAATAGTACCGCTACGCCAAGAGTACGCCAACCGCCAACTTAATTTTATTATTTAGGCATTCAAATTTTCGGGAATTTATAAGTTATTGATTAGGACACTTTTCGTGTTAATTTTTAAAATTTAGGATCAATTTACTTTGATAAATTTATTAAACAAATTGTATTTAGAAATTTGGAAACTTTTAACCTCCTCAATCTTTAAAATTTTGAAAATTTTTGTTTTGGAATTTTAATAAAATTTGTATAACTCATTTATGAATTTCGAGGTACTAATATATTTTAGCATTGCGAATTGAGTTTAGTGATTCTGGCAAATTTAGTAGTTAAATTCGAATTTTGTTAGGAAATTTTTAAGTTTATTGCCAGTTGTTTATTTGAAAAGTTAAACCAAGAATAACTAAGAAATAGGCTCCTAATGAAAAAATGTTACAGATAAAATTTAAAATTTTTAGTTAAAAAATTAGGAAAATTTTAAATTTTACCACTTAGAATTTTGGAAATTTTACGAAATTTTAAATAAGAATTTAGAGGTTCTAATATTTTAATATTTCAAAAGTAGAATTCTGATTCGGAGAATTTTCTAATATAATCCTTGTAATTTAGGTTTTTTTTTTAAATTAATGTTAAACAATTGTGGCTTGCATTTAGTATTTCTAGAGTTCGAATATTTGAGGAATTTTATGGATTGTAAGCCTTAATTTTCTAGATCTTAATCGTGAGCTCGAGTTGTGACAATGTTAAATTTTACAAAACTTTAGGAAAATTTTCAAATTTTTAAAAACTAAAAATTCTACCATTTTGACAAAATTTTAGATACAATATAAATTTTAAGGGTTCTTAAAATTTGGTTTTTTAATAATATTCAATTAGCATCCAGCATTTTTTGGAATTAAAAATGAGAGTAAAAAATTTAATATTTAGACAATCAAGTTGAGAAACTGTTCGAATTAAATAGGACCGATTCACATCGATTAAAGTATTGAAAAAAAAAATTGTAATTAGATAATTTGGGAAAGCTCGACCTCCTCACTCTTAAAAGTTTAAAAACTATTTGTTTCAATATTCTAATTCCGGTGTTGGCAGGGTTAAGTTTTGAATTCAATTTAATTTTACAATTTAGACTTTTATTTAAACAGAAAATAAAATTTTGACTAGAATGTTAATTAACACTAAGTGAATTTTGTAATTCTGACCAATTTATTATTTAAATTCGAATTTTGTTTGTGGAAGTTTTAAAATTTGACTATAAGCCTAGATTTTATTTTCACAAAATAATTTTTTGTAAATTTTATTTTTAGAATTTGAAATATAACAATGTGTATCTAAATTTGTTGTCAATTAATTATCTTTGTTTACATAGCGGGTTAAATATGAAAAGTTACATCAAGAAAAATTTAAAAAGTTGACAACCGATTAAAAAATGTTACAGGTAGAAGTTGTGTTGTCTTGAAGTGTAAATAAAATGGAATAACTCATTTCTCAATTAGAGGATATTTTCAAGGTCGCTTTAAGGTAAATTAAGTTGTTTTTGCCGGCAAAATTTTATTTGATTGTTACTTTTCGAGATATTCAAGACTTTACCATGCTTTACATAAATAGATACACATTTTCAGACTGCAGAAGTTTGAAATTGTTTTAGAGAATAAATGATGGTTTGAAACGAGTGTTAAAAAGGTAGTATTAATTGTATCTAATATTACCTTCACTCATGATTATTTAGTTCAGAAAATGGGAATATTGAAGTGTTTCAAAATTTCCAAGCAACAATTTTGATTCGGAGAATTTTCTAATCTAACATTTGTAATTTGGGAAATTTATTTAGAAGTTTGTGTACTGAATTTAGTAAAATATTGAGTTTAAAAAAGATTTTAATTTGTGTGTATAAAAGTTTAGTTATCGTAAGCCTAGATAATAAATTTTATAAGAGTTAAAATTTCCATGTTTCGTATACAAATCTTAAAAGTTTATAAATAACTTTGATCAAGAGAATTAATTTAAAATTTCAAAATTCAAATTTTCATCATTTTGTAGTAAATTTTCAAAATCCTAGGATTTTGATGAGGTTTTAGTTTCTAATACATTAAATTGAAATTTGATATTTAGAAAAATTAAAACGTTAATTTCGAAAATTTTGAATTTTAAAATTACCTTTATAATTCTATATATAGGTGTTGCAGATCAAATTCACTTTTTTGCAAATGATATTTGTTCGTGTTTTTTCAATATAACTTCAATTAAATGTAGAATAAATTCAAATATTTGTAAAGGTAAATGCAAATTTTAATATTTCAAGTTTGTTGGTTTTTACAATTCAAAATCAATTTTTTGCAAATCAAATCCAATTCTTGTTATTACACCCGTAATTAGATAACTTTTGCATTTCGAAAGCAGCCCTTGATTAATAGAACATCATTGTGGTTGGTACACTAAACGATTTTAAATAACAATTCATTTTACATCTGATCTTCCTTAAGATAAATCAGTAACAAGTTTTATATACATAGTGTTTAACTTGTTTAATATACTAATGCTCGGTTTCACAAAAAAATATCCAACCTCTAGTCAAATAATATTTGCTCCCTTTCTTCTTTTATAAATTTACATTTTGTTTCATAATACAAATTCTATGCAAGTTGATTATATTTTTGTGCATACAAATAGTTAGCCTTCAGCTAAATATTTAGCTCGACAAACTAAAAAATGGGCAGTCAAATATTTAGCTGTTCAGTTAAAATCTTCATGTAAAACAAGAAATAAATGGCAATTTAACTAGAGATTGCCTCTTTTTTTTTGTGAAACCGGTCATTAGTGTTTCTAAAATTGGAAAATTAAACGGAAAATGAGAGTACGTAAATTTCAGCGTAACACGGGTCACCTGTAACTCGTCAATCGAGACAAAGGCCAATGTTGCAAAAGGACCAGTTTAGAGTTCACAAAATTTTTAATAAAATTGTTTTACAATGAGGGAAAATCAATTGTAGAAAAATCGGAACTGTCAGGTATAATTAAAAATACCGCTAATTCAATTATCAAAAAAATATTTTAAAGATGGTGAGGAAATTATTTTGGAAAAATGTGGTGGGAAAAGATTCCCTCAAATTACAGAGAATATTTTAAATATAATTGAGCAAATCGTAGAGGAAAAACACAAAAAATATACATAAAAGCAAAATCGAGAGAATCGGCTGACTTAGTGCTAAGCATTTCTTAGACTGACGCAACTTGAGGTTAATCGTCTGAATGTTGAAGAAAGACAGAAAATAATATTTGATAATGAAAGTGTCTTTAACAACCATTTAAGGCGGTCGAAAGCTAGATCAAAAATTAGTACCAGGTACTCGCCTAAAATTGCCTCAGTTAGAGGCATAAATGCGTCGCTGATTGCCGCTATGAATTGTCGAATTGTGCAAAGAAATGTCCAAATGTGCAATATCCAATTCTAAGGCCAAATGCATGGATAGTACTCGACAATGCTGCTATTCATAAAATAGCTAAAACATATTCGAAATCTTTTTTTTGCCATATTCAAAAATGTTAAACTCCATTGAGGATTTTTCAAAAGTAAAAACTTCGTCATTGTACATCTCAAAAAAACGTTACTTTAATAAAGCGATTCAAAATTTTGAATAACAATCATTATTAAATAACCCCTCCTAATTAACAACAATATAATTGGTGGATAATTTTTGTAAAGCTACAGATACGACTTACCAACAACAAAAAGTTGTTTAAATTGCATTCACCCAAAAATTTTTTTTTTATTTATTACGTTGTTGTACATTTGATGAGCGATATGTACCATATAATTCAAACGACTACCAGATCGATTAAGCAAGTTTTATTATTTAATAAAAATTATATTTATTTAGTTTTAACCTTATTTTTTTATTTTTTAAATCTCCGACGCGACGTTTCGGTGGTATTTTCCACCATTCTCAAGGAGCAATCGAAACCAACAATAAAAATTCTTTTCAATAATTTTTGAAAATAATTTTTATTGTTGGTTTCGATTGCTCCTTGAGAATGGTGGAAAATACCACCGAAACATCGGAGATTTAAAAAATAAAAAAATAAGTTAAAAACCAAATAAGTATAATTTTTATTATTAAGCAAGTGCTGCATTCGAAATGCAGAAATTATCTAATTACGGGTATAATAACGAGAATTGGATTTGATTTACAAAAAATTAATTTTAACTTGTAAAAATCAACAAACTTAAATATATTTGAATTTATTTTACATTTAATTGAAGTTACGAATATACTTTGAAAAATATTAAGGATGAGTTGGAGAAAATTATGAGTGAACAAAAAATTGAATATCATTTGCAAAAGAGTGAATTTGACCTGCAAAACCTATATTAACATTTACATTTCTGGAAATTTTGAATTTAGATTAGAAACAACGTTGCATTAAGTTTTTTAAATTTAAAATCCATTTACGTTAATTAATGTAGATTGAAGAAATTTGGGAATACCTTCTCAATTTTAATAGTTATAAATTTGAAAATTTTTGTTTTGGAATTTCAAAATTAATAATTTAATCACCTAATTTAATAGTTTATGAATTTCAAGGTTCTAACCTTTAGCACTTCGAAAGTAGAATTTGAATTCTAGAATTTTCAATTTAATTTTTTTTTTTTTTTGTAATTTGGTTTGCTTAATTCTGGAATTTATAAAATTCGAATTTAATTATGGAACTTTTAAAATGTAAGTTTAAATCATAAATTTAGCGATTGCAGGTCAGGATCAAAAAAATAAATTAACTTTTTTAAATTAATTCTCGATCTATTGTTTATATGGCCATATATATAGTTTTTGTAGCTACAACACAACAACTAATAATTTGCCAACCTGGTGAAAAGCGTCTTTCATTTTGCTCAAATTTTGAAACATAACTTTTTTTGTATGTTCCGCACCAGTTCAAAAATTTCAAATTTTTTTCAAAAAATACAATATAATAAGAATTTTAAAATTAAGAAGTTTTCGCATTAAAATACCAAAAATTAAAAGAAGATTGGTTTATTGAAATTTTGTTAGTTTGGAAATTTTCAGATTTTAAATTTAACATTTTTGAAATAGCTATGAAATTTTACAATAGCTATGTATATAAATTCCAAGATTTCAATATTTTAGTATTTCGAATCTAGAATTTTAGTTCGTGCAATTATTAATTTTTAAAAATTTTGGAAGTTCTAGAATTTTAAAATTGTATCAATATTATACTCAAGTTTTATAAAATATTATTGTAAATTTAAATTTCGAATTTTAAAATTTTTAAATTTCAACTTTTTACAGTCAAAATTAGTTTATAAATTCGAAACCTAAAAATTTAGACATCAAAGTTATAAAATTCAATAGATTTGAATTCAATATTTAAAGTTATAATAGAATTCTACAAGAATTTTACAAGCATTTATTAGAATTAGAGATAATGTTTAAAATTTCAACTTTATTGGTGCTGATAATGTATCTACAAAGGATATTAAGTACACCTTTAAACATATAAGCTCTTTACTTGTGAAGTATATCAATGAGTCGTTTAATTCTGGAATTTTCCCTGATTGTTGTAAAACTGGCAAAGTTGTGTAGGTATACAAATCTGGAGATGAAACTGATCTTGCGAATTACAGACCCATTTCTATTTCGACTGCGACATCAAAAGTTCTAAAAAAAATAATTTTAGAAAGAAGCAACTATTTTTTAATATTGAATGGCATAATTAGTAAACAGTAATTTGGCTTCAATATGAATTCCAATACAATGGCGGCATGTTTGAACTTTACGGGTTTCCTCAGTAGAACTGTTGATCAAGAATTGTTTTGTGGGTGTTTTTTTCTAAACTTAGGGCAAGGCCTTTGGTACGGTTAACGACGAAATATTATTAATCAGGCTAGCTAAGCTAGGATTTACTGCAGTACAAATATAGATATTCAAAAGCTATCTCTCTATGAGACGCCAACTAGTAACAATAAATAAAAATGTCAGTTCCGAAAAAATTTTGAATCTGAGAGTACCTCAGTGTTCTACCTGGGGTCCTACCCTATATATATTAATGATACAGTACTTAATAAATTTCAGGGAAATATCCAACTGTATATAGATGATTGCCTGATTATGTATGCTGCCGAATCTCTACAGGTATTACTTTCACAAATACAAAATTTACTGACGCTTAAAAATTGGTTTAGTAGAAATCATCTAACCTTAAACTACAGTAAAACAAAGTACATAGTGTTTGAGAATAAATTTTGGAGATGGATGCCGTAAACTACTACTTATGATTATTTCGTAACTGAAAGAGTTGTTAAGTTTACTTACTTGGGCTTGGTGATTGATAGCCAACTAAAATGGTCGAATCATATTGATAAAATCAAAAAAACTATATTACCTTATATTTTTGCTATCAATCGAATAAGGCATGTACTTCCAAAGAAATCTCTGATACTTTTATACTTTGCTTACATTCAGTCGCGATTAGTTTACCTTAATCAAGTTTGGAGTGGCTGTGCTGAGTATAAATTAATAGAGAGAGCTAGAAATTTTGCAAAAGAGGGTATTAAAGCAAATCATAATTGCGCCAATAAGGTATCGAACAGAAAAACTGTTTGAGCAATTTCAGTCACTCAGTTTTTTAATTGCTCGTGAATTTTTAATGCTGATAAATAAAATAATCTGTCACCATATAAAGCACAATTTTGAATTGATCAAAATTCATAACAAACATGACTGCAGAAGGAAATCTTATTTTGCAGTTGATTATTTCAGAACAGGCTCTTTTAACAATAATGTTTCATATCGAAGACTACCGTTGTATAATGAGCTTCCCACAGAGCATAAAAACATAACGAATCAGAAAATTTTCAAAAATAAAACAACAGACTACCTGAAAAGTTATTGAAACCTGTATGTTATCAAAACGTGTGACCAAAAATTTTGATGCTTAGTTTGTAAACTAAACTGGTGTATATTTTATTTAATGGTATTTTTAGAAATAGCTAATTATAAGCCAATTATATGAATTTTTTCTTAATATTTTGTAAAATTAATAAATTAAATCAATCAGAAGAGTAAATTATAAAAAGTAAAACATTAAAGAATTAAAAATAAATAAATAAAAAATGAAATTTTGAAGTTGCGGTTTGAAGTTGCGGTTATATTCTTAGGTTCGAGCGACTGAAGCTCCATAGTAATTATAAAAGATTTAAATAGTTTATTACAAATTATATAAATTAGAATATTTAAAAGATGTAGTATTAAGCTTATTGTAATCATTTTCATTTATTAAAATAAAAAAAAAAATAATAAATTTCATTTAATAAAAATAAAGTAAAAAAAACTTAGAGAGCAACATTTTTAGAAATTTAGAATTCAAAGCAGAGGTTTTGCACTAAACTTTTAAAATTTTTGAAATAAAAATAAACATTGGGATTAAAAATCTTTTAATTGAGAAATTGGTAATTAGCAGTACGTAGGTATCGTTTGGAAATTACGATTATTTTAAATTTTGAGTAATTTTCTATGGGAATTTTAAAGGAATACAAACGATAATAATTTCGAATTTCCAATATTTAAGCATTTTAAATCTAGACATTTCTATTAAGAACTCACAAATTTAATTTAATTTTAATTATCAAAATTTGGGTTCTTATTAAAAAAGCAATTCTGGAATTGGTAAAAATGTTAATAATTTGTGAATTAAATTTTTTAGAATTTGTATTATCCGCCCCGGTGGCACAGTTGTTAGCATGCTTGCTTCCCGGGTTCGATTCCCGGCGGGTGATGAAAAAATCACGGCGGGTTTAATGTAAGGTTCAATGAATTAATCACTCATTATCCGTTAAAAAAATGATTACGAAACTTCACAATGAAGCGGCTAAATCCCTCTATGGGATGTAGCGCCAGCGAAAAAAAAAAATGTTGTACTTTAAAATCCTAATTTAGTCATTGAAATACAAATTAATATAAATTTTGAATAATTTAATACACATTTTTGAAATTTTGAATGTAGAAGTTTAAATTTTAAAAATTAGACATTCAAATTTTTTAAATTTTCAAATTAAAATTGCTATAAAAAATATTTTTTTTCGATTACTAGTAGTTCTAATATTTTAGTATGTATTTCGAAATTAGAATTTTGATTCTGGAATATTTCGAATATGCAGAATTTAGCGAAAATATAAACCAATTTGTTAAATTGAATTTAGTAATTCAAAAATTTAAAATCTTTGAAATTATTATCATAAATTCTAATTTTTTATTAAATTTTTCAATTTTTAATTTAAATTTTTGTGTCTGGAATTTTAAAAATTGGTTTACTAGAATATTTGATTTTTTACATCTACAATTTTAGAAATTTAGTCTGGAATTTTATTTTATTTTTGAGAATTTCGAATGGCCCGTCGAACCGGTCTTTAGATTTAAGCAATCCTAGATTACAAATAGTATTCCTATATCCTATATATCGTAGAATTTTGGAAATTTAATTCTGGTATTGTTGAGTATCCGAAATGAATTTGCAGAATTGAGTTCTTATTGTCATGAATATTGTGAACCGAAAATTAAAAACATTAATCAAATTAATAATTTTTAATTAAATCGTTTCATCCAACAAATAATATGACAAACGTCTATTAGACTGGGGAAATGAGGGGCGTGCTTGCTTCAGGATAAACTATTAAAAAAGGATGGTTGCTGGTTTCATATCAATAAACCCAAAAATGTGTTCTGACAAAAGGTTGTAATGTAACTAATTCCTAACTAAAATATGAATTAAAAGACGATTAATTGAAGTAGATGGAGCTACAACAAAACTAAAAGTTGAAATAATCTCTCCAAGATTTTTATGCTACGCCCGTCTATTTACGCTTTCGATTAACAAAGCGGGAAATTATGATAATTTCGATGGATATGACCAACATCCTCTCGGATATAAATCAGTAATTTTGATATAGGATTTTCTTTAAAATTAGTTCTGATTTAGGCGAGGGACCTAAAATTACAGTAATCCGCTTTACTCTTACATTTTTTGGAAAACTTTACAGTTCTAACATATTTTTTTCGTAAATGCTGATATTGATTTACGAGTAACACTTTTTTTGAATTTCAGAGGAGATAATCACAGACCAACCAGTAGATCCATCGATATTTAATTTCGAAGTTTAATTATAAAATTCACTAATTTTTAATTCTAACTTTCCTAAAATCCAAAATTATATTTAATAACCCGCTTAAAAATTGTCCATTAAGTTTCACGGATTGGAAAGATAACTGAACACATTTTGTCTATTACGTTTAAAAATCGGAAAAAGTAAGAAATAAAATTTGGTCTCTTTGTCGTTTTTGTACACTTTTTGGAACATAATCCAAATTGGATATTACAATTTGGTTGCGTTTTCTTGAACTGAGAGGATGCAGTGAGCCGATTGTTGGTTAGTTTCTTGTTCGTAGTAAATGCAGGCCTTACATTGTCGAACAATAATTTTGACTGACTTCAGTTGAATTTTTATACATTTCCTAATGCAACTAGCAATCGATCATTTTGAGGATCTACTTCAAATTGCGCAGTACCCATTCAGTAAAAGGTTTTCTTACGGCCAAATAGTCAGTCACCCAGAATTGTTTTAACAGATAAGGAAAATACTTACAGTGACCTTACGTGGTTAACAAATTTGAATCCTAAATTTCGAATATTGATTGATTTTTGTAACGTTCCGAGGAGTTTTGCAAATTGGAACAAAATTAATGCTGATTCAATTTCGAGGGCGACGTATTTGGCATCATATTAAAAAGCTTTTTTAACAGTAAGCTTCTGCTCGACATTTCGTAATAGAGCTTTTATTTTAAAAATAAAATCTAGACGATGGTGTTCATAGCCGATGGCCAACTGTAATTCAAGTAGAAAACACAAAACATCCAATTTTTTTTTTGAAACCATTTTAAAAGTTATCCATTTTCAAATTGAAAGGTTCTTAGAATTTATTTGAATTGTGAATGGTTTCTTAAGAAAAGTGTTAACTTGAAAGACCTAGATTTATCAGTACTAAAACCAAAATTTAATTGGTACCTCCGTTGGAATTGAATCGCTTCAGTCAGAAAGTCGAAATTGTAAGGTAGATATGGGTTATCGATGCACAAATTAGACGGTATCCATAGGAGAAAACCTTTTTAAAGGCCAGACCGTCATCCAGCATTGTTTTAGAAAATACTCTTGCATGTATGCAAGAAATTTTAATCCTAAATTTTGAATTTTGATTAATTTTTGTAAGGTTCGGAGCAATATTTACATATTAAATGACCTAAATTAAATTTCTGGATTTTAAAGCATTACATTGGAATATTTTTAAATGGAAATATTTAGCCTCACATTGCAAAAGTTTTTTAACAGAAAGCTTCTGCTCTCTCCTTTCTTCTATCTTGGCAGTAGTTATTATAACCGACATCCAACTAGAATGCCCCTGGAAAACACAAAACATGCAATTTTTTATTGAAAGCATTTTGAAAGTTTTCCGGGTTTTAATTAAAAGCTTACCAATATTTATATTGACAAATAATTATCAAAAGGCGAAATATTAGTGAATAGTTAATTTTTGTAAAAAAATTAAATTTCTGGAATATAGTTTAATGTTAAAGCAATAAATCATGAGAGCTTTCAGAATTCAGTTGATTTATTGAGGCTATGTTCAAAAAAATTGTTAAGTTGAGGGACTTTAATTTTTGGTCGCGAGAAATTGGAAAATTAAGTGTTTAAAAAAAAATTGAATCAAAATAAAAGCTTTTTCAATTTTTAAGGCGTACTTAATGTTAAGGTATGTTAAATGGTAAGGTGTACTTAATGTTAAGGTGTGTTAAGGTATGTATTAAACGATTATTGAAGAGGAACATTTAGCTTCATGTTACAAACCTTTGTTAATAGTAGTCTTTTGGGAGAGAGCTTTTAATGTAAAAATAAATATCGCGACAGCGGCTGGCGAAATTGAATAAAACTACATGTTTTGAGCAATTTTACAAATTGGAACAAAAAAAGCTCAAACCGCTTAAATTTAAAGTTTTTTAAATGACTTGTACATATTTGATTTCTAGATTTTAAAGCTTTCCGTTAGATGATTATTTAAGAAAAATATTTAGCTTCATATAAGAAAGTTTTTTTTAACAGAAAGCTTCTGCTCCACATTTTGAAAGAGAGCTTTCAATTTAAAAATAAATATTTTGATAGAGGCTGTCATAACCGACATACAACTGAAATTCCAGCATAAAGCTTTCTAGAATTCATTTGAATTGTGACAAGTTTGTTGAGAAAAGTGTTAAGTAGAGAGACTTAAATTGTTGAGTACTAAAATTAAAATTAAACGAAACTGTAAGGCAGTTATGGGGCACTGATACGAAAATTACACGATGCCCAACTAATAAAAGCTTCTTGAGGGCCAAATCGTCATCCAGGATCATTGCATGAATACAAGAAATTTTAATCCTAAGAAGTCATTAAAAGTTATATCTTTAAAAAAAATTTGAAACAAAATAAAAGCTCTTTCAATTTCAAAGCCTTGCTTAAACTTCAGGCATATTAAATGACTTGAATTTGATTTCTGGATTTGAAAGAACTTTATTGGAATATAATTTTAAGGAAATATTTAGCTTCATATTAAAAATCAAACAGAAAGCTTCTGCTCTCTCCCATCTTGACAGTGGTTATCATAATCGACATACAACTAGAATGCAATTTGAAAGCACAAATCATGCAATTTTTTATTGAAAGCATTTTGAAAGTTACCAAGTTTTATGTTGAAAGCTTACCAATATTTATATTGGTTAGTGAATTGTGAATTTTTATAAAAAAAAAATTCTGAAGGAAAGCTTTCAAATTATAAAAATTTTGGAGGCTATGTGGAGAAGAGTGTTAAGTTGAGATATTTACAGTATAAAAAAAACCTCAGTTTCGGAGGTATACTTATAGTTAAGGCATGTTAAATTAGTTTACATTGAACAATTACTAACGAGGAATATTTAGCTTCATTTTAGAAAGCTTTCTTATTAGGAAGCTTTTGGAAAAGAGCTCACAATGTGAACCGACATCCAACTGCATGTGAATTGAAAATACAAAACAATTTTATATCGAAAACATTTTGAAAGCTCCTTATCCAGTTTTAAATCGAAAGCTTGCGGTAAATGCCGAAATATTAATATGAGTAGTAAACTTTTATATAAAAATTAAATTTCTGGACGAAAGCTTTCAAACTAAAAAAGCTCTAAAAAGCTTTAACATTATAAGGAGTTTTACCAAAGCAACCTTGATTATACAAGCCATAATCTAAAAAACAAAGCTTTTATAAGGGAATTAGAAACGAGGAAAAAACCAAAATTTCCATAGTAAAACACATAAAACATATGGGAAATCACTTTTTTTCCGAAGACAAATTTGTAAATGAAAACGTTGCAAATTCTTAATTATGATTTCTGAAATATTTTCATAAATGTTTGAATTTCAACATACAAAAACCTCCTTTAAGTAAATCGTTTTCATTTTCTTGTAATAATTGATTTATTTTAACCAAAATATAAAAAAAAGTTCATAACAACAGCTTTCTGGTCAAATTAAAAAGAAAAGCTTACTACAAATCGTGTGCATTAAGCCAATATACATAGATGGCAGTGGGCAGTAAACATTTTGAAAAACCGTACCAAAAATCGCCACTTGGGGAAATTTAAGTTCAAAAATTGTAGGAAAAGCAAAACAAATTCTCAAAATATTAAGAACGTGTCATAATTTTGTGATTAAACAATTTTTTTCGTATTTTTCTGTATGAATCTGAGACATCTAGCGCACACTAGTAAAACTAAAGATAAATGTAGCAAGTATTATTTTAATTCGTCAGAGCCAACTTTGATGTATTTTTCAAAATGAAAGTTCGAAAAATATATTTTAGAAATAATTTAATTTTAATATTTCTGCAATTAATATTTACTTAATACCAATAAACCCTTCCTATATATTGTTGCTAAAGATATGTAGAACACTTTTGTATAAAAATTTTGTAACATTTTTGCTTTTTTCAATGAAAAACTTGAAGCTAAAAAACACCATTTTTACTATGGATTCCTATGGAAATTAGTGAAAAGTTATACCACTAAAAAAGCTTAAAAAAAATACGTCATTATGATTATGGCTCTATACTCTAGAAGGCTCTGGTTTTACTACATTTCTAAAAAGAAAAAACGTAAATTATAACAACAAATATAATTTAATAATAATTATAAAGCAGTGAAAGGTGAGAGCTTTCAAAATTCAGTTGATTACTGAGGCAATGTTGAGAAAAGTCTTAAGATGAAGGACTTAGATTATTGAGTACCAAAATGAAAATTAAAAAACATCAAGCAATAATTTGTTGATCAACCCAAAGTATGTTGCGAGAAAATGGAAAATCAAGTATTTAAAAAAAAAAAAATTGGACCAAAATAAAAGCTTTTTCAATTTTTAAGGCGAACTTAATGTTAAGGTATGTATGTTAAATGATTTTGTATTGAACGATTATTGAAGAAGAATATTTAGCTTCATGTTACAGATCTTTCTGAATAGTAATCTTTTGAGAGAGAGAGAGAGAGAGAGAGCTTTTAATTTAAAAATAAATATTTTGACAGTGGTTGTCATAATCGACATCAAACTGGAATCCTAGTAGAAAACAAGAATTCATTTGAATTGTGACAAGTTTGTTGAGAAAAGTGTTAAGTTGAGAGACTTAAATTGTTAAGTACTAAAATGAAAATTAAATTCGTACATCAGTTGGAATTGAACCGCAAGTTGAAGGCACACATCATGCAATGTTTTATTGAAAGCATTTTGAAAGTTATCCAGTTTTATATTGAAAGCTTACCAATATTTATATTGACAAATAATTAACAAGAGGTAAAATATTATAAATAGTGAATTTTTATAAAACAAAATTAAATTTCTGAAGGAAAGCTTTCAAATTGGAAAAGCTCCCAAAAGCTTTAATATTACAAGGAGTAAACTTAATTTCTACTATTCAATAATATTTTAATGTTAAGTATAAAGCAGTAAGTCGTGTGTGCTTTCAGAATTCTCTCATTCATTATTGAGGAGC
Organism: Tipula helvola; assembly: GCA_963556165.1. Classification (NCBI taxonomy): domain Eukaryota; kingdom Metazoa; phylum Arthropoda; class Insecta; order Diptera; family Tipulidae; genus Tipula; species Tipula helvola. Next base: position 72,733,595 of record OY744483.1, on the reverse strand, counting down.
AACATTTAGCTTTATCTTAGAAAGCTTTCTTGTTAGGAAGCTTTTTGAAGATAGCTCACAATGTACAAATAAATATCGTGATATTGGCCGACAAAACCGACATCCAACTGCATATGAATTGAAAGTACAAAGCATGCAATTTTATATCGACGAAAGTTTCAAAAGCTCGTTACCCAGTTTCATACCGAAAGCTTACTAATGTATATTGATAAACATTTATGCAGCAAATGGCGAAATATTAATATGAGTAGTAAACTGTTACATACAAGTTAAATTTCTGAACGAAAGCTTTCAAATAAAAAAAGCTTTAAAAAGCTTTAATATGGCAAATAGTTTTGCTACATTTCTAACAAGAAAAAACATAAACTTTAATAACAAAAATAATTTAATGTGAGAGCTTTCAGTATGTTTGCATCAAAAAGTTGATTCAGTTGGGATTGAATCGTTTCAAAATAAAACAATTTTTATCCAAAATGTTATTGCACTTGAGATGTCTTAATCAAAATGAACTAACTACCCATAAATGTAGTGAAGTTTAAATAATAATTGTGTGTTGCTCGGCATAACATACACGATTTTTTAAAATCCCCACACATATATCTGATTAAAATATAAACAATAATTGAAACTGAAGTACCACATCTGTATTTATATATAAATACAGATAATTTAATGATCAGTTTTGGGTTCATATCCATACCATCAATAAAACAATAATCATCATCAATCATAATTTGTTTGTACCGCTTATACGTAAGGTAATTTTATACAAAAAGGATATTTTCTCAGACGATCGAAGTATATAGTTTTTAGTTAGTTATCTAATTTTCAACAAAATGATTAAAATTAAATTACATCTGGCTGTTGTTGTATGTGTGTATTTCAATATCTATCCAGTTGATTTGATTTTAATCTTATTTAATCTTAAATTTATTTTTTTTTATAGTTTCTTAATACGCGATGAAGATAAAATCTTCATACTATTTCGTCGTCGTCGTCTTTTTTTTTTTTGTTAAATATGTTAACGCTTAACTATAAAATAAAATAAAAAAACGATTGGTGGTACACAGCGCGCAGATATTATTAGATAGTTAAGAAAGATATATCTTCTTAGTAATTTTTTGTTTTGTTTTGTTAATCATCAACCTTCTTTAATGATCAATAATTGAATGACATTCTCTATTTGTTTTTTTATTTTTTTATATAAGAAACCACACCTTAACTTATTCAATTTTATTCTTCTTCTTCGTCTTGTTCGTTGCCTATTTTCGTTTAAATGTATGTACTTTGTCGACTTAATAATGATGATAACAAAAACTGAAGCTCAAGATGATTGAAAAAGACAATCAATTTCTTTAATAATGAAGAATACACAATTTTTATTGTCGTACAACAACGGTAGGTACTCAAATTGATAAATTATAGTTATTTTGCGCCGAGGAGTTTGTTCTTTTTTTTATTAGTCGGAGTAAGGATGTACATATATTATATTTATGTACAGTACAAATTTTTGCAAAAAATCAATTAATTTAAATTTTACGATTTATGAATCTCTATCAAGATGAAGAATAAGACAAGAAGTACCAAAACAAAACAAAAAAATGATAAATTGGTAATTGTTTGTCTTAAATATTCGTACGTATAGCTACATACATATATGAGATGATTAATGGTCAATTTCGTAATATTTAAGGGTTGACTTGATTTATATGCGACGAAATTGTTTATAATTAGGTACATATACGTCAAATTATACAAAACAGATATCCAATTTTGCTAATCCAAAATAAGTACAGGGTGATTAAACGTTTATTATGTATTTTTTGTATGCACATGTAAGGAGAGAACAAAGGCAGACAAATTAATTTTATATATCGTGAAAAAAAAAAATGTAAAAAGTAAAAAGTTGGATTTTTAGTTTTCTTCTCGAATATACTTACATAAAAGAATTAGACCATAACATGAAATAACAACAACCACCACAAATAATAATAATAATAATAGTTGGAAATATATTCAATTGTAACGAGAGAAATAAATCAAATTGAACAACAATATAAAAAAGCAAAAAAAGTGAAAGGGATTTTTAATTTGAAAAATTGTTACATTATGCATCTAAATTATATACATCCATTGATTAGAAAACCACCTACACTCGACTAAACATACACAGACAAATATTATATACAAATCGCGTGCCAATTATATAATTAGATTCGATTAAATTCAAAGTCACGTATTTATACAAAAATTTGATTTAACGATCGTGTCATTTTTCGTATACAAAAACACTTTATAGTAAAGCGCGCGCGATCGATCCTATAATAGGATATATAATGATGATGCGATGATTGGCAAAATTATCTTTTATCAAATTAATTAAACTAATATAAAATATAATTGTTATCGTCGCGATCGCCGATCTGTCGTTTGATTGCGGCGTCACGCATTTTAAAATATTTTTTTTTTTTTTTTCAATTTGCCAAACGATCGATAGATCGCTAATCTATTTTGATAGCCATAACTAATCTTCCAATTTTATAGATGATAATCAAACCAATTTACTGTGGGTTAATATTATTTGATCTAAATAATTTTTTTTTTTTGTAGACATCGCGCACTCAAAATATTTATTTGGTATAAATCGTGATTAACGATTCGATCGATCAATCATGAATAATGGCTTAGGGTTTACCAGAATATATAACAATTTCTGTTGATTTGGCGATTATGCGGGAAATTAGCACCTTTACATTTTATGAGAATGATTGATTGGTGGACAAACCGGGAGGTTAGTAACAGAAGTTAAAAAGTGAATGACATTGGTATTGCGCTGAAAATTCAAATAATAACATATTTTGCAATAGTCACAATATTTATAGAAGAAAGAGAAATCACATAATGTTACGCTATATAGGCAAATCAATCACTAATCTCAAATCTGTAGTATTAAGTAAATCAACACCTCATAATTCGAATAATAAAATGAAAAAATCGAAACCTTGAAAAACTCAAACCTCTTAGAAATTTTAAATGTTAAAAATCTTGAATAGTCTCAAAACTAAGCAATTCAACGGTAAGCGCACAAAACAAAACAGTGTCACAACACAGTGTAAATCAACGTTATTTACAAATCACGAATAATTGTTGTTGAAACATTTTTAAGTAAATTAACGCCACATTTTTGATTGGCCTAAATTATAGGGTCATGACAGATAATTTTGTCCATTCTTGTAAGAGTACGGCGAAATGTTGTTATGCCTAACGCACGATTAATGCCTTCGTAGCGGTATTATTGAAAAGCCAATGGTTATACGCATGCGATTCGATGTAATATTCACAATATCACGGATACGTCGCAGAAAGTGATTAGAGACCTAAAGGCATTGAGCCCCAATGCAGAACCACGAGATCCATGTTTGATCTATGTATATCCTGCTAGAAAAATTAGACTCTGAATCAAAGCACATGTGGTCTATAGAAACCCCAATTTGGATGAATTCGTAAAATGGTAATCGAATCATTCGGGATTTCTAGTATCCTTTGAATTCGCACGAATTTTTGATCCTTTAGGTTATATCAATCCAGCTTTAGTATACGTATCAAAATTTTATCTCAACGATTGTGGCTTAAATAATTAGACTGAAATGATCCTTTGCTGAGCTCATCTTGCGGAACGAGTTTTGGAACCAATTCAAATTCTAAGGTGGTTTTCGACGGAGAGTAATTTTCGAAGTCAACCCCGTGAATTTGCTGATGCATCAAAAGACACATAAGAGTTGCTCCGTTAAAACAGAAATTGATCACAAAATTAGAATTATGTGCAGCTATAAGGCAGTTTGATTAAGTTTCTCAAGAGTGTTCGAGATGTTCCGAATTTAGAAATATAGAGAATATGTTAGAAGTGACTGACTCCATGATTGCTCTTGATTGGAGTTTCTCAATTCCGTGATTATGGGATACTTGCATTGTAAAAAGGACTTCTCAGATCCATTCAACATTAAGTCGAAAAAATTGGAGACATCTCCTTCTTCACAAAATTCTGCGGATTGTGTATCGCCAGGTATAACTCCTAGAACATTTATCTTTTTATTTGGGTGGAAGGGCCCTAACTGGCTGGCAGAAGATTAATCTAATTGGCTGATCAACGTAGAGTCCAAGAAGATATACTAACAATGAAGTTTACAACTGAACCTATTATTAATCAAAAATCTCATCGGAAGGCAATCACGTTGGATAACCCTGCTAAAAATCGTATCATATGACAAAGGATCGGCACATAACTCAAGATTTTCCTGAACTGGAGCAGCATCCATTACATCGGCTTAACCAGTCTAATTTTTCATTACAAAAAACCTATTGAATCATAGAAGTAAACCGATTGACCCAACCAGTTGTTCGCAAATGTGTTATCTGCACTAGAAACAAGGCTGTGTATCAAGAACAACTTATGGGTGACCAGCGCGATTGAAATTTGTTTGAGCATTTCTGAAGGTGGGAGTCGATTATGCCGACCCTATTTTGATTAATTTTTGAAAAAAACAATTTAAACATAATTTATGTAATATTCACAACGAATAAGTGAGTTTATAGAAATATTGTTATGTTTATAGTGTTTTGGTTCTAAAACTAAAGAAGTTTATCCTTTCTTTACCAGTATCGTTTAGAAGATATTTCATTCATCTTAGGGAACTCTAGCCGGTATTTTAAAAATGTCTAAGCAATTTTCTGTTTAAAAAACGCAGGGATCCCGCAATGTGTTCCAACTTCTCGTGTCTCACGAGTTTCAATCCGTGCCCGGGATTTTTAAAAAATGATCCGGTAACCTAAAATATTCCATCGATATAGATTTTATAGAGCTTAAAAAATTGTTACGAGTGAGATTATGCTAATGACACTTACCTCTTTGTACAATAAGATGTTTAAATAGGCAGCTTGTTAAAAGTAGCTTCAGCAATTTTTTGTTTTGGATTTTTAATTAGCAAAATTGGTCAAAGGGCTGAAATAGTCAAAAGACCGAATGTCGAAAGGTCGAATATCGAAAGGCCGAATGCGCCGAAAGAATGAATCAAAGCTAATAGTAGTGATCCCATTAAATATGGGATAGTGCTAAAATCTCGCCAAATTAAAATATCGAATAAACAAAATATCGACCAAAATTTTTGATTCAGTTTTATAATATCGAATTTCAGAATATTGGGGAAGAATTTTTCGAATGTTGTATTCTCGAAATGCAAAAGAAAATCCGGGTTGGTTATAATATCTCGACAAACGTGATATCGAAATCAAAATATCGAATCCGGAATTTCGAATTTCAAAATATTAAATTTTAAGATATCGAAATTTTAAAATCACGAAATCAAAACCTCGAACGATCTCGAATCCCGGCGCCGCAAATAGCTTTACAAAATTATATTAATTATTCGGGATTCGGGGTGAAAATTTAGAATAATTTTTACTGCTGTTGTCAAAAAATTACGAATGGGTGTATGGGAAAAACTATTAGTATAAAACTAAATAATGAAACAATTTTATCAGAACCGCCATCATATCATAATCATAGGCCTAATTCCTAGGAAGCACAAAGTGTGCCGCGCTATTTCCAGATTTACCTTCAACAAATGCGCAGAAAACCAAAATTCATCGAGCTAGGATCACTTAACTGAACCAAAAAATTTAGATGACATCAAAATGTCAAATCAGCTAAGGTACTGTGTTAAAAACGCTGCTAATGTATCCTTTGCTCAACGGATTTCCGCGGGTGTTTGTTTTATTTGAGTCAAATAATTTGGAGGGAAATTCAAGAAGAGCATCTTGCTTCCAAATATATGTGTCATCGAACGAGTGGCAAAAATTATATGAGTGATAATTATTAAAAAAATTTTACAGAAAGAGCAAAAATGGAAAAATTGATTTCTTAAATAGAATCGCCCCAATATTTGTATTTAACTTAATCCTATCCAAATTCTATAAAGATCCTTAAAATTCATAAAAAAAATTTTATATTTATAAATTGAATTAAATTCTTTTTAAATTAAAACGAATAAAAAAAAAAAATTTCTACTTAATTTAATTTTTTTAATACGGATTTTCTTTTGCATTTCGAGAATATAACATTCGAAAAATATAAAAACTCTATATTATAAAACTGAATCAAAAATGTTGGTCGATATTTTGTTTATTCGATATTTTAATTTGGCGAGATTTTAGCGCTATCCCCTTTATACATTGCGCCTTTCGACATTCGGCCTTTTGACCCATTCGGTCTTTACACATTCGGCCATTCGACATATTCGGCCTTTAGACACATTCGGTCTTTCGACAATCGGCTTTCGGGCCCAATCGGCTTTCGGCTTTTCGACATTAAACTTCGACAACTTTAAACAAAATTAAACAACCTTGAACATGTCTTTCAAAGATACTTAAATTTAAAAAAAAATTTTTGCCTACCCCATATAAGAACACAGCAATAAATTTTCATGACCGCAACCATAAAAGTTGAGCGCAATTAAACTTGAACAAAATCCGATACAAAAATATTAACATTACAAAAGTTGCCATTTGCAAAGAAGCGGCTTAAAAAAAATGGTCTCAAATTGGTTTGTTAAATCGATGCGCTGTAGCGCGCTTAAAATTGTTTTTAAAATAAAACTCATTTACTGTCATGGCTGTTAAAATGAATTTAAATTGTATGAGCCGGTTCAATTTTCGATTTTTTTTTATTGGGCGTATGAAATAACTCACAATAATGCTGAAACATTTTTCATTTCTCACGAAAATTGCAATTCTAAAAATTATTGGTTATTTGGGAGTCTGTGGTGGATTAGGAAAAAGGGAAGTAACAGAAAGCAGTAATTAATGAAATTTTTGAAACTGTCATGTTATTATTTCGTAAAGACAGCATTGGACCTGTCAGCGGCTAATTATTATATTCATTGTGTGTTGCTACAAAATTATACATGCAAAGGTAAAGGTAAAGGTAAAGGTAAACGTAAACACGTAAAGGTAAAGGTAAAGGTAAATGGTAAAGGTAAAGGTAAAGGTAAAGGTAAAGGTAAACGGTAAAGGTAAAAGGTAAAAGGTAAAAGGTAAAAGGTAAAAGGTAAAAGGTAAAAGGTAAAAGGTAAAAGGTAAAAGGTAAAACGTAAAACGTAAAAGGTAAAAGGTAAAAGGTAAAAGGTAAAAGGTAACAGGTAAAAGGTAAAGGGTAAAAGGTAAAAGGTAAAAGGTAAAAGGTAAAAGGTAAAAGGTAAAAGGTAAAAGGTAAAAGGTAAAAGGTAAAAGGTAAAAGGTAAAAGGTAAAAGGTAAAAGGTAAAAGGTAAAAGGTAAAAGGTAAAAGGTAAAAGGTAAAAGGTAAAAGGTAAAAGGTAAAAGGTAAAAGGTAAAAGGTAAAAGGTAAAAGGTAAAAGGTAAAAGGTAAAAGGTAAAAGGTAAAAGGTAAAAGGTAAAAGGTAAAAGGTAAAAGGTAAAAGGTAAAAGGTAAAAGGTAAAAGGTAAAAGGTAAAAGGTAAAAGGTAAAAGGTAAAAGGTAAAAGGTAAAAGGTAAAACGTAAAAGGTAAAAGGTAAAAGGTAAAAGGTAAAAGGTAACAGGTAAAAGGTAAAGGGTAAAAGGTAAAAGGTAAAAGGTAAAAGGTAAAAGGTAAAAGGTAAAAGGTAAAAGGTAAAAGGTAAAAGGTAAAAGGTAAAAGGTAAAAGGTAAAAGGTAAAAGGTAAAAGGTAAAAGGTAAAAGGTAAAAGGTAAAAGGTAAAAGGTAAAAGGTAAAAGGTAAAAGGTAAAAGGTAAAAGGTAAAAGGTAAAAGGTAAAAGGTAAAAGGTAAAAGGTAAAAGGTAAAAGGTAAAAGGTAAAAGGTAAAAGGTAAAAGGTAAAAGGTAAAAGGTAAAAGGTAAAAGGTAAAAGGTAAAAGGTAAAAGGTAAAAGGTAAAAGGTAAAAGGTAAAAGGTAAAAGGTAAAAGGTAAAAGGTAAAAGGTAAAAGGTAAAAGGTAAAAGGTAAAAGGTAAAAGGTAAAAGGTAAAAGGTAAAAGGTAAAAGGTAAAAGGTAAAAGGTAAAAGGTAAAAGGTAAAAGGTAAAAGGTATAAGGTATAAGGTATACAAGATTAAGGTAAAAGGTAAAATGTTATAAGGTGTATTATTATTATTACTTGAGGGTCATGTGGGCGTTCAAGCCACTCCGCACTGCGACCTAACAGCTCTTTTTTGCATAGACCCTACTTAATGAGCCGTCCAGTCAATATTCAGGCTCTTAGTGAACCTGACAATACTGCCGGCCGGTATATGATGCATACTATCCGGGCTCATTACTCTCCCTCCTAGACGTTGTAACCTTTTGCAGAAAATGGCTGGGCAATGGCACAGAACATGTTCCGCTGATTCCGCTTCCAGGTCGCAGAAGCAAATTCCTTCGCCTCTCGCAAACCTGGAATTCCGCGCCAGTAAGAGGACTTTTGCACATCCTCCCAGCGTTTAACCGCTGCCCTAAGGTGCCCCTTAGAGACACAGCAAAAGGTCCAATTAATGGAGAAGCAGATCACTGGCGGGCGAGGCCCTCAGCTGCCTCGTTTCCAACAATTCCAATGTGACCTGGCACCCAAACATTAATGGGAGAATAAAACTAATATTAGATTGGAAATTGCTTTAATTCTATTAAATTCTCTGAAAGGAAGTTTAAATTTTAAAATAGAATGAAATTTCTGGAAAATTAATATTATAATGAAAAATACTCTGGAAAAAAATGGAAGAATAAAATGAAAATTTTACGAAAATTATTTTAATTTTTAAAATACTGGAAAAGGGAGGTTTAATTTTACAATTAGAACGGAAATATTTTGAATTTCAAAATATTTTGAAACACAGAGATTTCATTTTTAAATATTCTGTGGTTTAATTTTAGAATAGAATGGAATTTTGGAAAAATAAAGATTTAATTTTAAAATATTCTGGAAATGGGTGATTTAAATTTAAATTAGAATGGAAATTGTTTTAATTCTACAAAATTCTGAAAATTATAATCCAGATTAGAGAAATTCTGGAAATGGAATGAAATTTTTGTTAAATCAATTTTTAATTTTTGTGTTATAATTAGAATGGAAATATTTTTATTCTTAAAATATTCTAGAAAACGGAGATTTAATTTTAAAATATTCTCGAAAAGTGGATTTAAAATTAAAATTAGAAAAGAGATATTTTTAGTTTTAAAATATTTTGTACAAGAAAGATTAAATTTTTAAGTTGAGATGAAGTTCCAGGAAAAGCGAGATTTATTAGTAAAATTAGACTAGAAATAGTTTTCATTTTAAAATTTTCTTTGACATCAAGATTTAATTTTAATATTAACATAGAATTCCTGGAAAATAATAATTTAATTTTAAAATTTGATTGAAATTTATGAAAACGGTATTAAATTTTAAAATGGTACCATTTTTAAATTAAAGTTACAATGGACATAATTTTAATTTTAAAATATTCTGGAAAATGTGGATTAATTTTGGTTTTTGGAAAGCATAATTTAATTATAAATTTAGAATAGAATTTCTGGAAAATAAATAATAAATTGTTAAATATTCTGAAAAATTCAAGATTAAAATTAGTATTATAATGAAAATATTTTGAATTTTCTAGTTGTATGGAACATGCATATTTGATTTTTAGATTAGAATAGAGTTTCTGGAAAAGTGATTACTTTTAAATTATTTTAACGGGAGATTTAATTTTAAAATTGGAATGGAATTTCTGAAAAATGAAAACTTATTTTTAAAATATATTGGAAATAACAAATATTCGGAAACGGGAGATTTAATTTTTGAATTTAGATTAAAGTTTCTGGAATATTTAATATAATTTGTAGGGGAATATTTTTAATTTTAAAATTTTCTGGAGCATGGAGATTTAATTTTTAAGTTAGAATAAAATTCTTGGAAAACAAAGATTTTATTTTAAATAGTTCTAGATTAGGGAGGCATAATTTTGAAATTAAAACAGAATTTCTGGGAAAGCAAAATTTATTTTTGAAGTATTTTGGACATAGAAGAGTTAACTTTAAAATATTCTGAAAAAGGTAGATTTGATTTAAAATAAAACGAAACTACATTTTTGTTACAGTCATAACTGTTCTTGTGCGATTTTTGTATGCGGTATATGAAGTATTCCGCATAAAAAAATGGCACAAAAAAATCCCATTAAAATACACTGCACAAAAGCAGGTTTCACTGTATTCAGGAAAAAAAAAAAGATTTATTTAAAATTTAGAATGGGGTTTCTGGAAAAGAACAATTTAATTTTAAAGGATTCTGGAATCGGGGAAACTAAATAGACTCAATACAAATATTTTTAATTTTAAGATTAGAGACAAATAATTGAAATAAAATTTTTGGATTTAATTTTAAATTTAGAATGAATTTGAATTAATTGTTGAATATTCTGGAAGTGGGAGCTTAAAATTAAAATTAGAATGGAAATGTTTTCAATTTTAAAAAACTCTGAAAAAAAAGATTTAATTTTAAAACTACAATAGAGTTTCTGGAAAAGAAAAATTAATTTTTTAAATATTTTGGAAATAGGAGATTTAATTTAAAAATACTCTCGAGTTCTGAGATTTAAATAAACACTAGAAATTATGGTGAAAATATTTTTAAGTTTAAAATATTCTAGAAAAGGGAATTTTAGTTTTTATCCAAATGGAATTGAATTTTTGGCAAAGAATTTTTAATTTTTAATTACTTTTGGAAAAGGGGAATTTATGTTAAAATAACGGCGAACATTTTTTAATTTTAGAATATTTTGGAAAAGAAACATTTAATTTTAAACCTAGAATGAAGTTTCTGGAAAAGAAATATATCAACATTTAAAATTATAATAGAATTTTTCAAAAAGTAATATTAAATTTGAAAATGGGAATCTAGAAAACTTTTTAATATTAAAATATTCTGAACATATGGATTTTGAATTTAAAAAAATTCTGAAAAAAGGAGACTTAATTGTAAAATTTAAACAGAAATATTTTTAATTTTAAAATTTTCAGGAGCATAGAGATCTAATATTTAAGTTAGAATAGAATTCTTGAAAAGAAATATTTTGTTTTAAATAATTCTAGAACAGGGAGAGATAATTTTAAAATTAAAACAGAATTTCTGGAAAAGTCAAATTTATTTTTGAACTATTTTGGACATAGAAGATTTAACTTTAAAATATTTTGGGTAAGGTAGATTTGAATTAAAATAAACCGAAACTACAATATTTACTACAATCAAAGCCTATTTTTGCGGAGTCTTTTTTTATGCGATTTTTTTTGTGCGATTTTTTTGTGCGGTATATGAATTGATGAGGGTGATTTGAATTAAAATTAGATCGAAAATATTTTTTATTTTAAGATATTTTGGAAAAGGGAGATTTAATTTTAAATTAACATTGAAGTCTCTGGAAAAGCAAAATTTAATTTTAAATTTATAATTTCTGGAAAGGGAATATTAAATTATAAAATATTCTGGATATTGCAAAATTAAAATCAAAACTAGAATGGAAATAAGATTTAATTTCAAAAATTTCTAGAACATAGAGAATTAACTGTTAAATTAGAATAGAATAGGGTAAAATTAATTACAGAATTAGAATTTAATTTAAAGAAAAGGATTATTAAATTTAAGATATTCCGGAAACGAGAGATTTCATTTTAAAGTATTTTGTTAATAAAGGAAGGTTTTAAAATTAGTTGTAGGGTTTTGGAAAAGGAAAATTAAAATTTAAAATTAGAATGGAATTAATGGAAAAGGGGGATTTAGTGTTAAAATTAGGAAAGCAGACTACAAATATTTTTAATTTTAATTTTTTTAACATGGAGATTTTTTTTTAATACTAGAATGGAATTCCTGGAGAAGACAAAGTAAATTTAAAATTAGACTTGAACTTGAGAAAAAGGAATATTACATTTTAAAATGGGAATCTATAAATGGGAGATTTAAACCAAAATTGAAATATAAATATTGTTGATTTTAAAATACTCTTAAAAGATAGATTTAATTTTAAAATTAAATTAAACTTCTTTAAAATGGAAACAATAATTAAAAAATATTCAAGAAAACCTTTTTTTTTCCTAATATTGTAAAATAAGAATGGAATTTCTGGAAAAGTACGATTTATTTTTGAAATTGGAAAAGGGGGATATAATTTTAAATTTTGAATGAGGTTTATGGGAAAGCACATTTTAATATTAAAATTAGAATGAAATTTCTCACAAAAGGAAAATTATGTTAAAATTTGAATGGAAATATTTTTAGTTTTAATTTTTTCTGGGACATGGAGATTTTATATTTAAATTAGATTAGAATTCCTGGAAAATAAAAATTGTATTTTAGAATATAATTTCTGGAAAAGGATTATTTAATTTAAGGGAGAGTTAATTTTAAATTATTATAGAATGGAATTTCGGAAAAAGATTTTTTTTTTTAAGATATTGGAAATAGAAGATTTAATTTTAAAATATTTTGTAAAAGAATGATTTAATTTTAAAATTAGTTGTAGTTTTTGGAAAAGGGAAATTAAAATTAAAATTAGAACGAAAATATTTATTAATTTAAAATAAATTGGAAAATGGATATTTATTTGTAAAATTAAGATGGAAATAATTTTAATTTTCAAGTTTTCTGGAAAGATGGATTAAATTTTGAAATAAGAAAAAGTTTCTGGAAAAGGATTATTCAATTTAAAATATTTCGGAAAAGGGAGATTTCACTTTAAATTAGATTAGTGTTTCTGGAAAAGTAAAATTTAATTTTATATGTATAATAGAATCTTTGGAAAAGGAATATTAATTTATAAAATATTCTAGAAATTGGAAGAATTTTAAAAAAATCCGGAAAAGGTCGGTTTAATTTTAAATTAGAATGGAATTTTATTTAATAAAGATTTATTGTAAAAATTTTCTGAAAAATGAAAATTTAATTTTTAAATGGGGGATTTAAAATAATTTAAATAGTTTTAGTTCTGATCGATCCAGATTAGAGAAATTCTAAAATTAGAATGAAATTTCAGGGAAAGGAATAATAAATTATAAAATATTCTGAAAAAAGGAAACTAAGAAAAGGAACCTATAATTTTAAAATATTCATAAGAGGGGAGATTTAATTAAAAATTAAGATGAAAATATTTTTAATTTTGAAATTTTCTAACAATTTGGAGTTATTTTTGAAGTTAATTGAAGTTTTTGGAAAAGGAAAATTGATTTTCGAAATATTTTGCAAATAGAAAACATAATTTTAAAATATTTTAAAAATGCGATATTTAATTTTAATTTTAGAATGGGGTTTCTGGAGAAGGGAGAGTTAATGTTAAAATTTGAATGGAAATATTTTTAATACACATTACATGAAGATTTAAACTTTAAATTTAAATAGAATTCCTGTAAAAGAACAATTTTATTTTAAATAGTTCTGGAATAGGGACAATTAACATCAAAATTTTCTGAAAAGGATTATTAATTTAAGGGAGGTTTAATTTTAAATGATTGTAGAATTTAATTTCTGGAAAAATAAAATTATTTTTAAAATATTTTGGAAATAGGAGATTTAATTTTAAAGTATTTTGTAAAAGGAAGATTTAGTTTGAAATTTGAGGGGCAATGTTCTAATTTTAAATATGTATTCTGGAAGGGAAATTCAGGGAATTTTAATTTTTAATTAAAATGGAATTTCTGGTAAAGGAAAATTGAATTTTAAAATATTTTGAAAATGGAAGGATTAAATTAAAATTAGAATGGAAATCTGTTTAATTTTAAAATATTCTGAAAAGACGAATTTAATTTTAAAATTAAATTAAATTTTTAATTAACGGGAAAGTATAATTTTACAATATTTTGGAAAAGAGAGATTTAATTGTAAAATTTGAAAAGAGAATGAATTCCTGAAAAAAACGATTTTAATTTTTAATGTAATTGAATTTAATATTTCCGAAAATTGTAAGAGAATCTAATCCAGTTTCACATTTAGCCCTATTCCTTTGTAAGCAAATTTTAACAATTAACAATTTTGTACTCTAACTTGAATTAATTAGGAAAGATTTTATATAAAATAATTCTCGAATATGGAGCCTTAATTTTAAAATAAGAATGGAAAATTATTTTAAACTTATAGGAAAACATTCTAATCGAAAAAATACATACGATTATTAGTTCGTATAGGTACCAATTCTAGTGATAGTCGCACGTTTTAATAAAAGTTGCGTATGATTGTAGCGGATCAGGATACTGCTTGATAAACTATGTACATTAAACCTTTATTGGGTTCCAATTAATTATCTTACGGGCTACATTAACTAACCAACAATAGGTCAATAGTTATTTTAGGTTGATAATTATGGTTTATTGAAATTTAAAATATTGTGGGAGTGAGTAATGTAGCATAAGGATATGTACATACTCAATTCATCCGATTTATTTTATATTCTTGCTTTAATAATCTGGCGCCCTTCAGATTCTGAAATGAAATCGAATTGAATTTTTAAAACGGCTATTTTTAACAGCATTTCGTAGAAACCTAATTCTATATACATATATATGTATACTGTTGCCATTTTGTCGTCGAATTTTATAGTCTCGCACCTATACCATAAGTATAAATGACCACCAATATATCACGCTTTGACACATTTAACATTTTTTTTTTTGTATTTTATTCTCCAAAATATTTATTAACATCGACATGATATACAGTTTTTCAAATCGATTGTGTTCGATTTAGTGTACCAACCGCTGTGACATGCGGCGACTAAATCACGTGAATCGCTCTCATTGATTATACAATTTATTGTGTCACGACGTTTTCGAAATAAATCAAAAGATTTTTTTTTTGTTACATCTAGATTATGTACGATAGAAGATTGACAAATATATACGATACGATTCATTGTCACAAACAAAAAAAAAATTAGATTTTATGTGCGCGGTGGAGATTCATTTCCGTGATCAATAAATTGGTTTTGATTGTGTACAATCATTAAAATTGAGAATGCTCATCATGATTGATCCTCCAACAATATGTATATGCGAGAACAATATTATGTAAATATTAATCCATTGTGGATGTAATAAAAATGTCAATATTCGAATTATAAATTCATCATAAACTTGTACATAAATTCATTCATCCGTTTGGTTGCGATTTAGTTGCAACTTGCAACCAAACACACACACAAATCAAACTTGAATTTGTTGAACAAAAAAAAAAATCGCGTATTTTTTTGTTGTTTATTATTCTGCAGCGAATTCCGCCTCAAAAACATAATTTTGTTTTTTCCCCCTTATCGTGACATGATTTTCTGATTACAATTGATGTGATCTTATTTTAGTTTCCTGCTTCTTGAATTTTATTTGTGGTTTTTATACTGTTCGATACATTTTTTAATTTTTATAAAAAAATCCAGAAGCTCATTGAACCATCAACATACATACATGTTTTATGCGTTTTTGTTTTATGTTTTCAAACCAAATATTTGAACGTATTGCGCACGTCTAACAGTATAGATTACGCGAAGTTGATTAATTGGTTTTTGTTTTTATGAACAAAACTTAAAACTAAATTAAATTATTAATAAAAAGAAACTAAAATGGATTGACCTACTTTCGCTGCTATATACACAACCAAATTGTATTAAAAATGAGTTAGCTAAACTTAACAAAAAATAAAAATTTCACACAATTGTTATTTCTTAAGCCAAACGTATCTATTTAGTTAAGACACACACAGAGACACACCGTGTATAAGATTTCATTTTTCATAAAGTTGCACGACAATATACCAAATATTTGTTGCGCGGAGATGTATGAATGAAACCACCAAATGAGCGTCCATACACAATTTATTTATTGTTGAAAACATTTTTCTTAACCATTTCTTCGTTTCATATACTTTACTACTTAGTAGTAGTACATAATGATCGTTAATTTGTAACACAGGGAAAAAAAAAGTTCTCAAAAATATAAAAAACAAAAAACTCAAGAAGAATAGACAATCATAAATAATAAGAAAACGATCGTAATTCATCAAAAGCGCATATGCTTTTAAGAGATGAGATTTCGCTGTCATAAAAATATAAACGATGTGAAATTTTTTTGTGGATGTGGAGTAATCACGCGCACACGAAATTATCGCATGTAATTAGAATACGACCTTGAATTTCACAATAATTTCATATATGTATCGTGTGATTTGAAGAAAAGAAAATTTTGTGCTTGTACCTGTAACCTGTTCAATCTGATAATGATCACTGTATATAGTTATTGTAAAACTAGATGCCGCATGCTGTGCAGATACATAATAAACAGGTTCATCAAAATTTTTAATTGATTATTCGTTGTGTATAATATGTTAAACAACAACCGAAATAACAAGATAACCTTCGCGCTTTTTTTATAAATCCGGTTATGCACTTATCATTGCATTTTTAACCTTATACAAGAGTGTGTACATTCAAAATCCGGAACAATGATATTTTATTAATTAGCACGCGGGCATTGTATTCATTTGCGGTCTAGTTTTATAAAATATAATTAAAACGATCGTATCATAAAATGATCAACAGTCATATATAGGTAGCATATATTTTTTTTGTAGATCGAGGTTTACATTTTTGTTTTAATTAAAACACTGTTGTTCTCGCGATCGTCGATAAGAAGATCCTCGTTAATATATCAATGAATGCAGCTGATCAATTAAAAATTGTTAATGTCATGATCGTTGTTGATCGATAAAAATGATATTATATTCTCGATCTTGTTTTAATTTATGATCTGAAATTAATCAACAGGTCTTGTGTTTTAAATCTTCGATCGTTACACCTGACACAACACTTTTTCGGTTGTTTGGTTGAAAAAATAAAATCGTCGATGTTTTTTTTAGAAATGGAACTAAAGCCAAAAGCGTTGTTGATTAATATTCAGAATTATAAACAATCAATAATGACAAATTTTCTCTAAAATGAATTACATGGAAATAATTTTAGTGAATTTGTTAGAAAGTTAAGCACAATTTGAAAGATTCTTGAATAAGGTAACCTCGTATAAGAAATAAAGATTTAATTAAGTTATAAAAATTTGACTTGAGTATGAAACATGTGACGGCAGATCATTTAAGTATTTCGTATTCCTCTAATTGTGTCCG
This sequence comes from Tipula helvola, assembly GCA_963556165.1. Classification (NCBI taxonomy): domain Eukaryota; kingdom Metazoa; phylum Arthropoda; class Insecta; order Diptera; family Tipulidae; genus Tipula; species Tipula helvola. The sequence goes on along the minus strand of OY744483.1, from coordinate 72,716,448 downwards.
AATTTAAAAACGCTTATTGCGTTTCGTTTCTTATAAAAGAGAACTTAATGTAATATATGTCCAGCAAAAGTTGGTGGCGGGCTTGATAAATTCACAACGTGGTTTCGTCAATAGAACATTTACTTGATGGAAATTAGGGACAAATATAGCAAATGTCGCGCGCCATTGACCTTTTCCGGATTTGAATTTTTGATTGTATTGGACGGCCACCTTTTTAACCAATATGAGAAAATAAATTTCGGAGAGGCGGATAACTCATCCGGATAACAATCTTAGACATTACTATGAAGTCAAAAGAAATATAGAATTTATTTAAAAAATTTCTAAATACTTATAGAAAATTCTACTTTTTCATTGCGCCGTTTGGACGGATCCCATTATAACCAATTTTTTTTTTTTTTTTTTTTTTGTCGCTGGCGCTACATCCCATAGAGGGATTTGGCCGCTTCATTTGAAGTTTCGTAATCATTTTTTTTTAACGGATAATAAGTTATTAATTCATTGATCCAACATTAACCAGCCGTGATTTTTAACCAATAACAGATGATAATTTCTCCAGAGCTGTAATCAGAACAGTCTTAAAAGATTTTATGTGTGCCAAAGACAATAAGACAATACGCATTTTTCAGTTGTTTGACTGTAACGTACGGACGGAGCCCATTTTATTTGCAACTAATATCTGGAGGCGGCATCATAACACATCCGGACTAGAAATCTTTAGAAACTTTTCCAGTTTAATAACTGATACTTATAACGAGCCTAAACGGATACACAATTTTTTGTAAATTTTGCCAAATGGAATTTTTAAGACGTTTAATTGAATTATTTGTGCGCACCCCTTTGTAACAAATAATAAATGCTGGAAATTTCTGGATAGCTAAGAACATAATACAGCCGGACAAGACATCTTAAAATTTGTTTAACATTTTGATATAAGAAAATTTTGGAAATGTTTTTATTGTATCAGGTGGTTGCCCTTGTAATTTGAGATGTTGATGCTTGGAGACCTGCAATCATAACACATCCGGACAAGTAGAATCTTGGAAAATTTGATAGAGTATAAAGATCCACAGAAGTTCAAAGTTCTTTTGCAGAGTCGCCGTGGTTGCCATCACAATTTTGGGGTAATCAAATTTCTAGAATCTTCGTTCCTGAAATCACAAATGTTACAACAAAAAACAGTGTTGGAGTTTCAATAAGGAAGCTTCCGGAAATTGGATTATCCTCACAAAATTTGTTTAATAATTTAAACTATTTAGGTCCTGTTATAACCAATATAAAATGACGGAGAGCGAGAGACTAAGATAGCTCATCCGGATATGTTATGATGAGCTATCTCAAAAAATTGTTTCATTCAGCTGGGATCTCAACATTTTTTCAAAAAGGACGAATTCACAAATTAATAAAAAAAATTAGGTAAATGGAATTTTTCACAGCTTCATGAGAAGGTTATGTCCGTCAATATTAGGGAACGCAAATTTGACGATAAATTTAATATTAAATCAAAAAAAGCTTGCTACAGATAGGCAAAAACAATCAATAATAAAATTGAAAAACATCGATATAAATGAAAATTAATATTTGGGGCCTAAATATTTATTTTTGTTGGCCGCTTTGCTTGATATATGCCCTCCAAATAGATATTCTAGCGGCTGTTTTTTTATCTCCAGTGGAGCTTAATACAAAAGTGTGTATAGTATCCCAAGTAACATTTAATAGTTTCATACCAGTTGAGAAACAGTTTCGCAGTTAAAATATAAATTTGATTAAAATTCACACGAATATCATTAGTTAAATAATTATGTAGAACTAAAATTAACTGTGGAAACTGTTTGACTTTATATTACATTGACAAAAAAAGCGTCAACAAATACTAACAAAAAACTTATATTTGGAAGCATATTTTGGAGTGCTCTAAATTTTCTTTAAACACATTGGAATTGTAAGCCAGCCGTAAACTTCATAAATATATTTCGGACCGTCTTGTATTTTTTTTTATCCCAGGAATAATCAATTCCTAAAACCCGTAGTCATGAACTTTGCAACCGTTTTTGGCATCAATCGTCAGCTTTTTAAAATTTGGACAACTTTTGTGTCTATAAAATTAAACTGAAATCAAATTTATAGGCATTCTATTTTAAAAATTTAATTTAAGTTGTTACTGACCATTTGATTTAATTTTACTTTTACTTTTAACCTATTGCCATTAACCTTTTAGTTGTAACCTTTTCCCTATTTCATTTTCCCTTTTACCTTTTTCCTTTTACCTTTCTTCTTTTACATTTTACGTTTTCCTTTTGCCTTTTACCTTTAACATTTTACTTTTTACCTTTATCGTTTTACCTTTTACCGTTTACCTTATACCTTAAATCTTATACCTTATACTTTATACCTTATATCTTATACCTTATACCTTATACCTTATACCTTATACCTTATACCTTATACCTTATACCTTATACCTTATACCTTATACCTTATACCTTATACCTTATACCTTATACCTTATACCTTATACCTTATACCTTATACCTTATACCTTATACCTTATACCTTACACCTTATACCTTACACCTTATACAGAATATTTTACAATTTTTTCAGAAATTGCATTCCTATTTTAAAATGAGATCTTCCAGTTTTAAAATATTTTAAAATTGAAAATATTTCCGTTCTAAATTTAAATTTAATTCTACTTTTCGATAGTATTTTAAAACATGTAATTTTTTCAGAAATATTTTAAAAATTAAATTTTGTCGCAATATTTTGAAATTAAACCTATTTTCTAATAATTTTAATTAATATCTCACATTTTAGGAAAGTTTAAAATTTTTTATTCCTTTCCAAGAAATTTAATTCTAACTTTAAAATTAAATCTTTCTAATTTTTTAAATACCTTTTCCTGAATATTTTAAATATAAAATAATTTCTCGCTTTAATTTTAATTTAAAATTCTGATTTTCCAAAATATTTTAAAATTAAAATTTCTTTCCTTTGTCTAATTTTTTTCTTTTCTAGAATATAAATTTAAATCTCCAATTTCCAGATTATTTTAGAATTTAATACTCCTTTTCCATAATTATTTAAAATAAATCTATCTTTTTAAAGAATTCTAATTTAGTTTCCAGAATATTTTAAAACTAAAAATATTTTCGTTTTAATTTTAAAATTAACCTCTTTTTGCCAGAAATTATTAGAATTGAAACTATTTTCATTCTAATTTTAGTTTCAATATTCCTTTAAAAAAAATCCACTTAAATCAAAATTTACTTTTCCAGAAACTCAACTATAAATTTAAATAAGAATCGATATTTTCCAGAATAATTTAAGATTAAAAATATTTCTGTTTTAATTTCAATTTAAATTTCTCCAGAATATTTTTAAACTAAATCTCTCAAATTGCATTCTAATTTTAAAATTAAATCTCAATCTTCTTAAAAATTTTCAAGTCCAAGAATCCTCTAAAATTACTTAGCACTTTAAAATTAGAAATATTTCAATTCTAATTTTAAGATTAAACCGATTTTTTCCAGAATTTCTTAGAATTGAAACTATTTTCATTCGAATTTTAATTTTATTCTCCCACTTCCAGAATTTCAACAATTAATAGAAATTCATTCTATTAATTTTAAATAATTAAATACAGAATTTTATAAAATATTTCTATTCTAATTTAATTTTTAATCTTCCTTCTACAGAAAGTTTCAAATTGAATTTTTATTTTTCACAAATCTGATTCTATTTTTAAAGTTAATCATCTTCCAGAATTAATTTTTATTTTCCGTGAAATCCATTCCAACTTTTAAATTAAATCTTCTATTTCGCGAATATTTTAAAATTAAAAATATTTCCGTTCTAAATTTAATTGAAATCTCCAGAATATTTTAAAACTAAATTTTCTTTTTCCAGAATTCATAAAAATTAAATCTGTTTTCCGAGAATTCCATTCAAATTATTTTTTTTTTTAGAATATGTTAGAATTACAAATATTTCCCTTCTAATTTTAAAATTAAATCTGCCTTTTCTATAAGTTTTATTCAAATTTAAAAATAAAATTTTCCTTATACAGAAAGTTTTAGGAATAAACCTATTCAAATTTTAATTAAAATCCCCCGATTCCAGAATATTTTAAATCTTAATCTTTCTTTTTCCGAAATTCCATTTTTAATTTTAAATTTAAAAATATTTCTGTTTTAATTTTAATTTAAATTTAAAATCTTCATTTTCCAGCAATTTTATTTTAATTTGCCAGAATATATTTTTGAAAATCAGTCATTTAGGTGCATGGCTCTACACGATAAGCCATAAGGGTGTAAAGAAAATCCTAAGCTGGCCATAAATTAATATTTTGTTCGGTTACGAAGACAAACTGAAGAAAGTGCTTATTACAAAATGCTTCTATAAATAAACCGGTCTCTGCAAGGTTGAACAAACTCCCAAAAATTGAGTGACCCGCAATCACACATTCCAGTAAAACACATTTCAAAACTAATTTGGCGCCACAATTACACCACACCCAAAACCCGAATTATATAACCACGACGGGACAATCTCATAGTTGAAAATCTACCAAATTGTTTATGTTCCACCTCATTAATTTTATAAACTATTTGTCTCTGCTTTGTACGCGAAGATCACAATCTAAGTAAAACATATAACTCATCTCTAAAAATAGAAAAGTATGTTCTATGTACTGTGTTATGTATACTCATATATTTTGCTACATGCGGGGATCATTATAATTCCCTTAATAACAAAAAAAAAACATAAAAAACGGTTATCGCGATAATAAGAAACTACAAATATGACATCTTAAATCGCGATCGTACATACCTCTAGAATTTAGAAGATGTCATAGCACATAAAATGAGTTATAGTACTTCCTGGTTAATGTTCACAATATGATTAGATTACATACCTACTACAGACAGCATTTTTATGCGCGACATAAAACAGATAAACAATTTTATAATTTTTAAGAGCCTCACGAACCTTGACAATTATCAAATAAAAAAAAAAATAAAAAAAAGCGAATTTGTTAAATTAATTGAATCACGTAAAAAATACAACGGTTTATAGAGGGCATTTTAATTGGTTTATTGTTTAACAGCAAGAACAACAAAATAAAACACGCAGCACTTTGCCTCACACGAAGGGTGAGAAAACTAATTCCAAATACTCTGAACCTTTTGAAGGTTAGCATAATTTTTTAGTTCAGACCTTTATGTATATCAAATTTTTTTATTTTTTTAAATAAATAATTTAAATTCATAAAAGGTTTACGGAACACGAAAATTATAAAAAATAAAGAAAATTACATGTTCACAACAAGACAAACAAGATCAAGTAGTGATCATAATAATTATTGTTACATCTTTGTTTTATGAAGATCGCATACAAAAAAAAATTAAAAAAATAAAATTATGATCATGTACACACAATATATAGTACAATATAATAAGGACGAGTTGGAATGAAAATTGTATGTACACACATAGAGTACACCAAAAAAAAAAAAATATATTCGCGAATTATGTTTTTATAACAAGATAATTTCGTTAACACAACACAATACACATACACAAAATGACATATTCAGCGATCGATCGATGATTAATCGTAAATCGCGCGGTATAAAGAGTTTCCTGTCTCCGCCGCCCGTATAAATAAATAAAATTAAATTTCCGTTTTTAGTCACAAAACAGTGGTAGTTTGGTAGTTAGTATATATAATGTAGAGACATGCCCCTCGTTTTTTTATTTTTTTCCTACTAACAAATGATTTCGACACAAAATACTAGTCATAATAGCGACTTCCTACATTTTTGTTAATTTTAATTAATTTTATAATTTTGTTACCGCTCTTAACTAATTTACAAACAATTGAAAAAAAAAATTTTCTTGGGTTTTGTTTTTATTTCACTACCTATGTATACGATTTAATGAATAAGATGAAAAATATGTAGTTGTCTTATTAGGAGAGAGAGGTTTTTGAAGAATTGTGTCTTGTGTGTTAAAAAAAAAAATTAATTTGATTGCTTGCAAGGTTGTAATATAAAAAAGAAAAATATGTTTATTTAACTAACCTTTATAACAACCAACAACAACACATAAAAAGATTTTAATCATTAAGGTTTTGAATTGTGTTTATTGACACTCTTGGGTTTGTTTAATAAAATTAAAAAAAAAAAATTAAATGGGGTTGCCATATTGTATGTGCAGGAAATCATTTTTATGTTTGTTTTCTTAATTTGCTTAATGCACATGATGGAGAGATTCCTAACTTCATGGTAAATTAGATTAGCTGCGATTAGATTATTTAGATGCGAGTCAAATTAGAAGTAGCAAATTTTGAATCATTTCAAATTTTAGTTGGTTGTGTCTCCAGACAGACAAAATACACAAATGAGTTGTATGCAACCGGTACAACAATACAAATCGGGTTTGAAACACAATTTGCAAAAAATCATTTTTGAGTGAAACTAGATGGTTATATTTTAAATCAGAAGTTTGAGTGAAATTTTAAAAATATTTAAATTGCACCGTATGTCTATCAAATATTGTTTGAGTGATAATATGTAATTAATTATTAATTTCAGTATAACCAAGTGAACAAGATCTAGATTTTGAGTGAAAATTGTAAACGCAAGATTTGAGTGATAATTTATATACTTAGGTTTTGAGTAAATCTAAACTATCGGGGTCGAGTTTATAGCAAAATAACAAAATGTACACTATGTCTAGGAAGTATTCCAATTATCACTTAGTAAAGTTTTACTCAAAGAAATTACTAAAGCAAATTAAAAAAAAAAAATTAGAAAATTATTTAGAAGCAAGTTTGAGTGGAATTCAATATTAAATGTTGAAGGGCTAGCGTACACGATTGAAATTCAATGAGGTTTTCTAAGAGTATGTATTCAAAACCACTCCAACCATAAATGGTAGGATCCGTATGAATTAAGATAAAGCATTTAATATTAAATTTCACTCAAAGCTGTTTCCAAATAGTTTTCCCTTTTTTTTAATTTTTTAGCATTTTATTTGAATCAAAATTAAAAAGTTTTAATTTTCTAGTCTAGTAGTGGAAATTTTTGAGTGAAAATTCTGTTATTTTGGCATAAACTTCACTCCGATGACTAAACTAAAAAAATTAGTGAACACTTAGCAATACAGCATTTGAGTGAAACTAGACACCAGTACTCTTAAAATTTATCGGCTAATACAACGAAAAACATTTGAGAGAAAATCACTCAGATATTCAAAAATCACTCAAAATTAAATTTAATTCTCCTAGCAGAGGCATGTTCAGCTCAAATAAGAATTTACCCAATTGCATCATTTCTACTTGTGACAACCAGGAAGTGGAGGTCCAAATACACCAATTTGCGACCAATGATTATTTTGTTCTCTAGGCAAAGTCGATCACTAACACTTTAATTTAAATCAAATGAGAAATTAGCACAACATTTTCGTCACGAAAAGCCTTTTACCAAAAAAATGTGTCTCGACAAATTTGTAAAGGGAATTTTGATTTTATTCAGAAAAAAATCTTCATGTGTCCATGAAACAAAACAGATGTCATTCTGATAACATACACATGAGAAAAGTTAGTAAAACAAGTAAAAAGAAAAGCAAAACAGAATCGTAAAATTAACATGCTCAGCCAGGCCTCTCCTTGTGTCTATTCCTGAAAGATGGTGCCTAGGTCTTTCAAATGTATTCACTCAACATTTAACATACAAAATTCTAAATTGCAAATTGCTTTTTAACTAAACCCCGTCATGTTTGTCAAAATCTCTAACAATACCACAGTTTTCGGGGATGATAAACTAAACCAAACGCAGATCAAACGCAGATCTTTTAATCTCTACTCGATTACATTTACTGAATTTTGAACTTACGATCTTGCGGTTTAAATTGTCACACAAATTAGTTGCCAAGTCTATATGTTCCCCCTATTTATGGGTTTACCTTTTTTAGTTCATTAAAATACTATCTGCGGATAATTTATTTTAAATTTGGACCATTGAACCTCCCCAAATTATATGTGTACATCCCAGCAGGTGTTTATCATAAAATTAAACAAAATAATAATTCAGCGGAAGTTAGTCAAATTCTTTGCAGCACACACACACAACAAAAAAATCTTCGACCAATTTTTGTGTTCAATTAAAATGAATAAAAGCAACAAAACAAAAACAGCAAAAGAAATTATTGAATTTAAATTATATTGAAGATGATAAAATTGTACACAACAAAATGTATAATTTGCTTCATCATTGTTGTATGTATTTCGGTCGTACATATGTACCGGCTGAACCTTCAATTATATTTTTTGTTTTATTTCGCAATTCTTTCGATTTTGCCCTCTACCTATATACCCAAAACAAAAAAATTCTTATTTTGGTTCTAACGTTATATTGTTTATTGCCAAAATAAAAATGCAATTGTTTTTTGGTGCGTTTATATGCGATCATGATGAGATCACCTGAGTTGCTATATGTATATGGGCAAAAACGGCTGTCTTAAAATATATAATTATCCCCGGTGCAACAAAAAGTGATCATTAATTATTGTTAAATTAAAAATGCAACAAAAGGTATTTTGTATGTACTTCGGCACAAAGGTTAATGAACTATGATTAGACTATGATTAATAGTTTTTTTTGCTATACTATATATTAGACAAGTCATGCGGTTCCTGTGCCTTGACTATACATATTTAGTGATTCAAATATTTGTCTATGATTATATAAATATTTTGCTTACTCAGTCGCATGCAGATAATATATCGGTTGCATTGTTGTTGTTAAAATCACAATATACTGCATGCGTGCGATAGAAAAAGAAAGTTTTTCCATAAAGGCGCAGATGCGACTAATTTTTCATTTTGCTTTTCTCGGTCGTCTTACCTGAAATTATAAAAAAAATAAAATTAAAAACATATGTTAGATAAATATGGTGAAAGTTATTTGGAAATTACTTATTCTTGAATCGCATCTACTTCCAGCAAAATTAATATTTTATTTCAAATTAAAGTTAGAAAATTCCAAATAGGTTAAAGTTACAATTTAGGTCTCATTGCGGTGATATACAAACTAACTCTCGGAATCGTAAACGATTTTTAATTAAATTTTTATAATTTAAAATTTAATTTGATAAATTTTTAAAAGAGATCTCATTCTGGGGTTCAGAATTTTAAGATTTCTGTAAGTAAATGCAAATACAATTAAGCCAGTTTTAATTAAATTCGTAAAATTAATAAATTTAATTTAGGAAATTTGTAAACAGAAATCTAAAGTTTTGGACATGGTCATATTAAACACTTGAAGTTAACCCGATTTTTTACAAAATTTTGCTAAAATTTAATCTGGAAACTAGAAATTTTGGGAATTCAGGAATTGATCAAATTTTAATTTAATTTTACACAAATTTTACTAATTTAAATAATTACAAAAGTTTAAATGTCAAGATTTATAATTTATCGAAAAAAAAAATTTAATTTTACAAATTTAAATTTTTCAACTTTAAAAAATTTTAAATTTTCAAAATTATAAATTTTAAGAATTTGTTTATTAATTTAGAAAACAAAAATTGTGACATTTAATCGAGATTATTACGTAAAACTGCCAAAAAAAACTCCAAAAGGATCTCACTGGCGTTCTGAATTTTAGGAATTCTGCATGTTAAGGAATATTGTCAAAAATTGTAATTTAACCGGTTTCAATTAAATTAAAAAAATTGAAAAATTAAATTTAGGAAATTCTTAATGAAAAATCTAAAATTTTGGACAAGGTTATAATTTAGACGACACTGAAAAAGATTTTGATTTGAACGAAACCAGATTCATCGTTTTCCACAAAATTTGTAAAACAAGAAATTTGCAAATTGACCAAATTTTAATTTAATTTTACACTAATTTTATTAATTAATTACAAAAAATTAAATGCCAAGATTTATAATTTATCGAAAAAAAAATTAATTTTACAAATTTAAATTTTTCAAATTTCCAAAATTAAAAATTTTTAGAATTTTTTTATTAATTTAGAAAACAAAAATTGTGACGTTTAGTTGAATATTGTCAAAAATTTAACCAGGACTGCGATTTTGTTGTGTACATAAGATTAAGGGAGTAAATAATCGGAACGTAATAATATTTTCAAATGTTGATGTGTTAGTGAGCGTTCTGTTCTGTTGTCTGAATGAGGAAACAATTAATAGCAACCAAATTTAAGTTTAGCTAAAATTAAATTTTAATTGAATTTTACACTTATTTTACTAATTCAACTACTGTTCTGTATAACTAAATGCAATATGGGTCAAATATTATAATTAGTAAATTTAATTTAGGAAATTTGTAAACAAGAATCTAAACTACTTAACCTATTCGCCGGTTTTCCACAAAATTTGGTTAAAATTTAATTTGAAAAGTAGAAATTCTGAAAATTCAGGAATTGATCAAATTTTAATTTAATTTTTAATTACAATTTAATTACAAAAAATTAAATGTCAAAAAAAAAATTTCATAAATTCAAATTTTTCAAATTGTATATTTTCAAAATTAAAAATTTTCAAAATTTTTCAATTAATTTAGAAAAAAAAAGAATTGTGAAATTTAATTGAAATTATTACGTAAAACTGCTAAAAAAACTCTAAAAGAGATTGTCCTGAATTTTCAGAATTCTGGAAGTTAACGAATATTGTCAAAAATTGTAACTTACCAGTTTCAATTAAATTTAAAAAATTAAATTTAGGAAATTTTTAATGAAAAGTCTAAAGTTTTGGACAAGGGTACAATTTAGGCCACACCGAAAATGATTTTCATTTGAATAAACCAGATTCACCGTTTTCCACAAAATTTGAAAACTACAAATTTTGCAAATTGACCAAATTTTAATTTAATTGTACACAAATTTTACTTATTTAACTAATTACAAAAAATTAAATGTCAAGAAAAAAATGTCATAACATCAAATTTTAAATTTTCAAAATTAAAAATTTTCAGAATTTTTCAATTAATTTAGAAAACAAAAATTGTGACATTTTATCGAAATTATTACGTAAAACTGCTAAACAAACTCCGAAAGGGATTTCACTCTGGAGTTCTGAACTTTAAGAATTCTGCAAGTTCACGAATATTGTCAACAATTGTAATTCAACCAGTTTCAATTAAATTAAAAAAATTAAAAAATTAAATTTTGGACATTTTTAATGGAAAATCTAAAATTTTGGACAAGGTTACAATTTAGGCCACACTGAAAACGATTTTCATTTGAACTAAACCAGGTTGATCGTTTTCCACAAAATTTGAATACTAGAAATTTTCCAAATTGACCAAATTGTAATTTAATTTTACACAAATTTTATTAATTTAACTAATTACAAAAAGATTTATAATTTATCGAAAAAAAAAAAATTAATTTTACAAATTTTAAATTTATGAAATTTAAAAAATTTTAAATTTTCAAAATTAAAAATTTTCAGAATTTTTTTATTAATTTAGAAAACAAAAACTGTGACATTTAGTCGAAATTATTACGTAAAACTGCTAAAAAATACTCCAAAAGAGGTCTCACTCTGGCGTCCTGAATTTTAAGAATTCTGAAAGTTAATGAATATTGTCAAAAATTTAATCAAGATTGCGATTTTGTTGTGTACATGAGAGTAAGGGAGTAAATAACCGAACCGATTTTCTGTTTATTTTTTATTATAGATTAATGAGAATTTTAAAATATTAGGGATTTAGGTTATAAATTATATTAGATTTTTAAAACAAAATTGTATTATAAATTTAATACAACAAATAAAATGTCAAGATTTAGAATTTATCAAACAAAAAATTAAGTTCACAAATTTAAATTTTTCAAATTTAAAAAATTTTAAATTTTTAAAATTTTAAATTTTCAGAATTTTTCTATCAATTTAGAAAACAAAAGTTGTAACATTTAATCGAAATTAAGGACCCGATTCCCTTAGTCTTATCGCTTATCACGCCAAATAACAGCCAATCCTTCAATAAACTCTGGTACGGCTGCTATAAAAACATCGTATTGCATTGAATTTTTACGACAATAGTCATTTCAAATTACTACTAGCACAGCTCCTGCTCACTTGGAAATATATCAAAATAAGAAAAGTCATTTGGAAATGACTTCAATCGTAAACATCAGTACAATATGAAGGTACAGTGTTTAGAAGGAATATAAAAACTTGACCGTTATTTGGCGCGTCAAGCGATACGCATACGACTAAGGAAATCGGGCCTTGATTCGCACAACTGCTTACAAAAATTCCAAAAAGATCTCATTTTGGCGTTCTGAATTTTAAGAATTCTTAAAGTGACTGAATAATGTCAAAAATTGTAATTTAACCAGTTTCAATTAAATTAAAAAAATTAAAAAATAAATTTAGGAAATTTTTAATGTAAAATCTAAAATTTTGGACAAGGTTATAATTTAAGCCACACTGAAAACGATAGATATGGTGAAGTTAGACAAATATGGCGAAAATTTGGAAATTACTTCGAAACGAATAAAATTCCAAATAGGATAAAGTAACAAATTAGGTCTATTGGAGATTTAAACATTTGAATTTAATTTTACTAATTTAACTAATTACAAAAAATAATTGTTAAAATTTAGAATTTATAAAAAAAATATGTAACTTCACAAATTTAAATTTTTTAATTTAAAAAAAAATTAATTTTCAAAATTTATAATTTTGAGAATTTTTCTATCAATTTAGAAAAAGAATTATGACATTTAATCCAAATTATTTCTCACAACTGCCAATAGATTTTTAAAAGAGATCTTATTCTGGGGTTTTTATTTTAATTCAGTTTCAATTAAGTTTCTAAAACTAAAAAAAATCATTTTGGGAAATTTGTCGGTTTTCCCATAATTGGGCTAATATTTCATTTAAAAAAACTAGAAATTTGGGAAAATCAGTAATTGAGAAAATTTTAATTTAATTTTACATACATTTTGCAAAAATTAAAAGTCAAAAGAAGTTAATTCTGAAAATTTTTAGAAATTTTCTATCAATTTGTAACATTTAATCGAAAATATTTCGCAAAACTGCTAAAATATTTTCTCATTTTGGGGTTCTGAATTTTAATAATTCTGTAAGTAAATGCACAAATCAAATTTAATAATTTAAACAATTTTAATTAAATTCCTAAAATTAATAAATTTAATTTAGGAAACTTTTAAAGAACAATCTAAAATTGTCAACAAGGTTACAATTTGGATCACATTGAAAACGACGTTCACTTTAACTAACATTTAATCTGCAAACTGGAAATTCAGGAATTGAGCAAATTTTATTTTATTTTTACACTTATTTCACTAATTTAACTAATTACAACAAAAAAAATGTCAAGATTTAGAATTTATCGAAAAAAAAATTTTAGTTTCACAAATTTAAATTTTTCATATTTAAAAAATTTTAAATTTTTGAAATTTAAAATTTTCAGAAATTTCGATCAATTTAGAAAAAAAAAATTTGACATTTAATTGAAATTAATTCGCAAAACCGCTAAAAAACACCAAAATACATATCACTCTGGCGTTTTGAATTTTTGAGAATTCTGTAACTTAATGAAAAATTATGATTTAGCCAGTTTCAATTAAATTAAAAAATTTAAAAAAATTAAATTTAGGAAATTTTTCATAAAAAATCTTAAATTTTGGACAAGGTTACTTACATTACAAGGTAATTTGGGTCACATTGAAAACGATTTTTACTTACAAAACCTGATTCGCCGGTTTTCCACAAAATTTGAAAACTAGAAAATTTGTAAATTCATGAACTGACCAAATTTTACTAATTTAACTAATTACCAGAATTGAAACTCAAAAAATTCAGAATTTATAAACTACGAAACTACAGAATTTATTAACTTTAGTGATTAAAATTTTTAATTAAAACAAAATATTTAATTTTTAAAATAGAAGCTTCTCTGAATATTTATTCAAATAAAATATTTTTTTTTTTTTTTTTTAAAATTGAAAAGAATATTTTTGAAAATTTCAGAATTCGTCAAATTTTGGATCTCACGCCAGTTAAAAAAAAACTTGTAGTGAGCTAAATTAGGATTATTATTGACCGATCGTAGCTGACAGCAAACCACTAAAATTAATGTCAGCCGGGACTGAACTAGCCGATGGATTTTTCAGAACTGACATTTTGCTCAAAAAAGCGCAAATATTATAATATATTTTAGAGAAAATGTTACTCCTCTCTGGAACCCCCAGAACCAGTTTTCAAATTTAAAGAATTTCTTAGGGAAAATGTGGCTCGGTTCTGGAAAACCCTTGGACCAGTTCAGTCATATCTAATATGTGGTAATATGAACGTAGAACGTAAATAATCATAGTTTTGAATTTTTATCATTTAATTATGCTATACAAGCAAATAAAGGTAAATAAAGGCACAATAAATTCGTGAAAATGTACAGAATTTAGAAAATTAAACAAATTTAACTGTCAAAATTTTAAAACATTTTGTGAAAATTGGACTGCAAATTCGAAATTACTTTACGAAATAAGTGGCTTTAATTGACCTTAACTAAAAATTAATTTTGTACACCTAGTAACCAGATTTTGATATATACTTCCCCGAAAGCTACAAAATTTAGAAAATTTTGAAATTTAAAATCTATTAAAAATTTGAGGTTATTTTTGTAAGAAATTAACCGAAAATGTATTTTAAAAATCGTCAATTTCAAAATTATTGAGTAGAAAATAAAATTTCAAACTCTAGAAGTAGGCCAAAACTTATATTGCATTTTCTCAAATCTTAATTTTGTAGCAGTTGCAAATTTCCAAATTTTAAAGTTAATCCATAATTTGAAAATTAAACAACAAAAAATTCTGGGAACAGCTTTACTGGTGGTCACAATCACATGAATGGAGAATTAAGAATTAAAGGGGATAGAGGTGATAGCAACCCGAATGGAAGATGGGCAAATCAAACATTGTTCTCGAAATGGAAGCAACATTTGGGCGGCCATTTAAAATGCGATAAGTAAAATTTTAGTATGGTGGTTTTTAGAAATAGTTCCTATCGCGTGATTTAAAAGTTTTATAACAAATTTTAATTTGAAAAACAGAATTATACAACTTTCTCAAACTTCTTTTAAATTTATGTAAACTGATTCAATATTTTAATTTTTTAATACAATTTTGGAATTTCCTAGATGATCTAAATCACACCTATCAAGAATTATCTTTAGCTCGAATATGGTAACCATTAGCAAAAGTTGCAGTCAAAAAAATTTTGGAAAATATACAGAAATTCTGAAACGTCATTGCACACGATTTATTTTCTTTACAAAAATTTGGAAAACACTGGAAAATGTTGGGAAATAAATTTTAATTGAGAATTAAGAGAGTTTAATGAGTGAATTTTGAAAATTCTCTAAAATTTTAGAAATATTTTAATTCGGATAGTAACTTAAACCTAAAACCTGTTGCACCGTATTTAAAATTTTATAATTTACTTTGGTACACAGCCCCCAAAAAAAAAAAAAAATGCGGAAACGCAAAACTCTTTAAAAGAGATAATAATGAATTATATCCCAAACCAAATTTATATTTTTGCATTACGTGATTAAAGCACATAAATATCTCAAAACGTATACATATTACATATATACAAAAAAAAATTTGAATCAGGAAGAATTTTTATTTTTATTTTTACTTTTGGGGAATTAAAATAAATTTATTTTGATTTTAACGCAATTATGTATGGAAAGTGAGAAAATGCGCGAAACAAACACACAACATATTAAAGTGAAAATAACGGAATATGAAAGTATTTCTGTTTGGTGGGGGGCTACCTAATGATCAATGATGTTGAACAGAAAAGGGTGTATCATGTTGTGATGAAAAAGTGAATTTTATTTTTGGTAAAAAAACAACCTGACCTGCCTTTCGTTTAATAATCGTGCAGGCGTGCGGCATCTCATTGAAAGTTCAATAAACGAATAAATTCTGAATATAAATATATTTGAGTGACTTTTAATTTAGGTACATGCCCTCAAAAAAAAAAAAAAAAAAACTCCAACAAATATGCGTAAAAATCTTAATCACGAACGATCTTAATAAAATACGATGATTTATCATCTCAATTGCAATAAATATTTTCTTTGTGTTGTACACATTTTCGCGCTTTGTATATTTTATAAGATTTTGAGTGTTTTTAATTTACTGTTTAACAAAATTGTACCGCCGAATTTTTTTATTTTATTTTTATGTTTCTTTGATTGGATGTGGTAAATCACATTATAGTGTATAAATTTTATAATGGGCCCACGACTAACCAAACTAGAGTGTTTTTATTTTGTTTTGTAATACAGGTTGTTTGTGAATAATTTTCACTTTCACTAAACCGCACACTGTATATACAAAATACACAGATTAGTGCACGATGTTATATAACAAAAGTACCAAATTTTTTTATTTTTATAGATTTTTGATTTTGGGTATATGTATTATAAAATTAACTTGTTGGTGCGAATTTTTTTTCATTGTACCAAAAACTAGTTTTTATGCGAATCTTTTTATTTGTATTATTGATTTGTTCGGTGTTGTCGGTTTAAGAAATTCGTATTTCTATTGTCTTGTCTCATATTTACCATATATGCTTACACTATACACACATGTATACATAAATTATGTAAATACATAATGTCACTCACTTACAACCTTTCAAAGTTGAAATCATAAAACAACAAATTTTATGGCATCATTATTACAACAATATTAAATGAAATAAATTATGTTCGGTTAATATAATGATGACACACTTTTCATATATCTTACACTCATATCGAATTTATACATTGAGAGTTCAATGATAGAAATAAATTTTGTTCATCATTTGACAATAATTAACAAGACATACACGCACATACGTAGATTAAAAAAAAAACCAACGAAAGTAAAATGTCGATGACCAAACGTATACAGGTATTTTTGTAAGGAAAGAATTAATTATTTATACATATAATAAAGAAGAAGTTGCGAGGAGTGCCATTAACCAATGTTATAAATTTTGATGTTTTTTTATTTTGCTTTTGTTTTTTTTTGTAATAAAAATAATAAATATTTAAAAAATATCCTCTAAAGTTTTTACACAAAATATATAAATAAATTAAAATAATGGCTTTTTTGTAAAAAAAATTCATTTGCAAATATTATAACAAAATATGTGTGATATTTAGCTGGCAGCGATAAAAATTTAGCCCAAAACGTTTGAATTGTAATTATCGAATTATTATAAAATGCTGTTGTTGTTTTTGTGATTTTATATGACTAATTTATCATTATATTCTTATCAAATTGATTGAATCTTGATTGTGGCCAGAAAGGGACCGAAAAGATCAGTGCCGTGTTTAATGGAGGAATGCGGATCGTAGAACATATAAAATTTTGATTAATCTGAGGAGAATTAAAAATGCACGAATCGAATTAATTCGCAACAAAATAAATCATTGTAGTTTGTGGAATGTTTGTAATGGTTGAAATTTGTAAATCTTTCAAAAAAAATTGTTTTCTTCAAATTTCTTGAAACTTTGTAAAAGCTCTGGAAATATTATATTCTCCTAAATTTTAGCAAGAATTTCTAAATTTCTTAATGCTTCAAATTACGAAATTTTATATTTCCTATAAACTTAAAATTCGCATAAAAAATTTACACAACCTTGAATAATCCCAGATTTCGTTTTGTTAAATTTTTCTAATTTTTTGAATTAAAAAAAACTTTGTAATTAGGAATCCATCAGACGTTTCTAAATTTTGTAAAATTTACGAAATTTATTTTTTATTTAAAACTAAATTTTAATTTTAAAAATTTTCGTGGGAAAATATAAACACTATAAAATACCTGATTCAGTTCCTTAATATAAATTCCGTAATTTTAGATTTTGTAGAAAATTAAAATTTGTAGTAAAAATTCTTTTTTACAAAAAGCTGCTTGCCTTGAAATGCTTTAAGAAAATACGAAATATTTGAAATCGTATTATCCAAATTAAATCATTAAAATTTTTAATTTATGTTTTTTATATTCAATCCAAAAAAAATTTGTTAAATGTTTCTAATTTTTCGGATTGTTGGAGATATAATGCATAAATATGTTGGAACATTTTAAATTAGATACATTAAATATTAACACTTTTAAAAATATGTAAATTCTAAAAATTGCTAGAACCGTAAAATTTTTAAATTGATTTAATTTCCTAAAATTCCTTTAAAAACCTTAATGTATCCCTGAAATTATTGAAATTTGTTGAAGTTTAAAAAATTTTCAAAGTATTTGGAATAATTCTGTTCAACATATAAAACCAAAATCCAAAATCTTTATTTTAAAATTTTGTACATTTTATAAAACTCGCGAAGTAACTTGAGTTACTATAAAAATCTTAATTTAAACTTTTTTATATTCATCCCAGATGTCAATAATAATTTGTTGTATTTAAAATGTTTAATAAACCTTAAATATTTAAAAATCTTTAATATCTTAGTTTGATACTTAATATTAGTATTTTTTAAAACAAGAGTTTACTCTCAAAAAAATAATTATCATAAAAACGTAAAATTCTTAAAATTACTAGATTTCCTAAAATTACTTTTAAAACCTTCAATTATTTTAAATTATTGAAATTTATTGAAATTATATTTAGAAATTTATTTTACGTAAAATAATTAAGTTTTATATAATTCTAAAATTATAATTCTGGAAATTCTTAAACAATTTAAAGCTCTGGAAAATTGTAAATTTTACTAATACCTTTGGATGGTTAAATCGGTAAATTGCTGAAAATCGATACATTTTAGAATTTTACGAAACTTATTAAGATTTTATTAATTTAAAAAAAAAAATTAATTTGAAAAACTTTGCTAGGAAAATATTATAAAATTTCTGATTCAGTTTCTTAATTTTTTATTATTACTAACATTAATTTGTTAAATATTTCTAATTTTTCCAATTATTGAAAATGCCTAAATATAATGTTAAGCTCTTAAAAATATGGAATGTAGATTTAAATATACGTTTATTGAAATATTTTAAATTATCAACTTTATTATATATTATAAACTCGTAATTTAATATTACGAATATTTATAAAATCCAAGCTCGATTTAGTTACAATATTTTGGGTTTCTAAATGTTTGAATTTTGTGCTTAAGTGCTTGAAATTTTGATAAAACAGAATTATGACATTCCAAAATTTTAATTTTTATGTTTACTTTATTAAGAAAGCAAAGAAAATGTTGTTTTAAAATAAATTTTTTAAAATTCGAATTAAGAAATTTTAATTCAATTTTTTAGTCCTTTAAAAAATTTGCACTTTTATAATTCTGTACGTAAAAAAACAATTCAAATTTTGATATTTTAAACTAAGCAAAATAAAATAATTTGATAATCTTCAAAATTGCATTTAAAGTGTTCTTGACTTTAGCATTACAATTTTAAAAATTATTATTAAAAATCCGGACCAATGCCGAGTTCAGTCCGGGAAATTAAATTTTTAAAATTTAAACATAAAATTTTATTACAAAAGTAATTTTGAGCTCAATTTTTCAATCAAGAATCAAGAATCCTAAACTTTTCAAAACTCAATTCTAAAAAGTACAGAATTCTTTATTGTTAATCAAATTTTGTAAACTTCTGTGTGCGGTCAAATCCAAATTTTATTTAAGCTCAAAATTTAGATTTTAATTTACGAAATTGAATTTTGAAATTTTCCAAATCGATTTTTGATGCAGGTTACCAAATTGTGAACGAAAACTTTAAGTTCAAATTTTAAAAATTGTGAATTTCCGGAATTGGAACTGTAAAATTTTAAATATTGATTTTTAAAATTATGATTCCTAAATCTGGAATACTCTAATATTTCATACATGTTTTAAAATTATCGAAACATTATGTTTTTTTTGTATTTTGAAAATTTCGTAAGTTTCGACTTATCGCTTTTTTAAATAAATTTTCCGAAAACGTTTCGCAGGTAATGCCACTTTTATTTAATGAATTCTGGAAAATGGGGAAAAAAACTTGTGTAATGGCCAAATTTGAAATAAACAATTTATTTATAATAAATTCACAAAAATTGGGAATTCAATTTTAAAAAAATGTAATTAGTATATTAGAGCGCTAATATTGGGTGAACAAACCTGCAAAAGCACAGCCACAACTTATTTGTAATTTGTAAATTGAATTTTTTTTGGATATTTTATTTTGTATTACAGAATTTTGAGTTAAGAAATTTGATTTGATTTTAAATATTGTTGAATTTTAAGTTTATTGCAAATAAACCCGACTTTTAATTTTAATAAAAATAAAAAAAAATTCTATAACATAATTTCCATACATAAATCGAAAATTTAATCAAAATTTTAAATTCCTTGTTAAATTTACCTTAATATAACAAATCCTAAATTTCAATTTCAGCTTGTTTAAGACCTATCATAGAGGATCCAGAGTTGAATATTATTTTTTGTAGCAATTAAGATTTAATTTTCATTTGTGTTTAAAATTTCAACTAAGTTTAACAAATTGTTTAATGTTTTTAATGAATTTTGATGTTCGGTGTATCAAATTCGAAAATACGATAAAATTTCAATTTTTAATAACAAAGAATTTTGAAAATTTTATTTGTAAACTGTGTGTGAATTTTCGGATTTTATTGTGAAGAAAAGAAGGAACAGAATAATTAAAATTTCAAGGTATAAAAATTGGAATTTCAAAATTTTTAAAATTTTGAATTTATTCCACAATGCTTTCTTTTGAGATCTAATTAAATTTAAAATATTATTGAATTTTCAAAATTTTCAATGTGAAGTGTTGAATTTTGGCTGAAATTCAGAATTTTATATGATTTGGAAATTCAGAGAAGAATTTTAATAATTTTATCAAATCCTTAATCTTTTTAATAAAACAAAATATGGGGAACTATTTTTGAATTTTAAAATGTTAGATATAAAATTTTAGGAAATTTTTTCAAAATTCAGATTCAAATTGTTATTTAAACTATTGAAATTGAAATATTATGAAACTGAAATTTTTAAATCTATATGCTTACTATAAATCAAATTTGTTTTATTGAAATTTTGGTTTGAAATTATTAAATTTTAAGAATTTCTTATATCTTGAAGAAAATTTAAATATGTAACTGGATTTCTGTATTTAGTTCAGATTCATTTTAATTTTTTAACACAAGCTTCAATGAAATTTTTAGAAATTCAGATCTAACTTTGTAAAAACAAATTATTGACGATAATAAAACAACTTCTAACCATACGATAAACCATTGGGGTATGATTTTAATCAAGAGTTTTGCATCAAAGACGGATAAACATTAAATATAGAAACGACATCATAATGAAAAATGTCATTTAAATTTATAATAAAGAAGCGTCATTCAGCAAAAAAAATCAAAATCGTACCCGGGTGTGTTGTGTTGACACAAGGGTTAAATCGTATGCAGAATCTGAAATAATATTTTGCCTTTTGAACGAATAGTTTATGGAATTTTGAATATTTAACATGACATGATACCGTCTGTATGTACATCAAAAGTAGGCTGAAATGTCTACAATTTTAACACAACAAGGATTACGTTGGATTACATTTTCATTTCTAAATCTGAGAATTCTCCGTAAAATTTTAAATTTTCAACGTTTAAGCCGCCGTATTGGATGCCATATTGATTGTTCAGATTTTGCAGAATTTATAGAACACAAGCATTTATGAAATTGATAGAATTTAAAGAAATTATGGAGCAGAATTTATGAAACTGACACAAAATCATTAAACTTATTTTAAATTTTTAGAATTTATAGGATTTATAAAATTTAAAATAATTATCGCCTATACTAAAATTTATAGAATTTATTGGATTTAAAGAACTTTATTTAGAGAATTTATATTACTTATAAAATTTGTAGAAATTATAAGTTTATAGAATTGGAAAATCATGGAATTTTAATATTAGTCAAATTTGGGTTTGTAGAATTTATAGAATTAACAGAGCTTAAACAATTTATAGGAAGTCACAGATTTAAAGAATTTATAAGATTTTTATAATTCATAAAATTTATAGAGTAAATAGACTTATTAGAAATTATAAAGTTTATATAACTTGTAGTTGTGTGTTTATATAATATTGCGAGTTTTTAGTATTCAATAAATTTACAAAATACGGTTTATAGAATTTAAGGAATTTATGGAATTTAATAATTAGAATTTATAAAATTTATAGAATTAACAAAATTGGTGAAATTGATGGAAATTAGGCGTTTTCAAAATATGTAAAGTTGGGGTTTGTAGAATTGGTACCGTGAGAGTTGAAACAATTTATAGAACTCATAAAATCTACAAAAATTTAAAGGATTTATAAAATTCATAACCTAAATTGAATTTTAGTATTTTACAGAATTTGACGAACTTATAAGATTTATAGCATGTAGAGAATTTAAAAAATTTATAGAATTTATAAAATTTGTAAAATTCACACAAATCGGGCAATATTAAAACAAAAAAAGTATCTTACAGTTTTAGAATTTGTACAATTTATAATTTGTATAATTAATAAAATTGATAAAATTTAATGAATTTTTAAAATTTAGAAAAATTATAGATTTTTAGGCTTATTAGAATTTATACAATTTATAGATTTTGTAGAACTGATAGAATTTATAAAATATACAAAATTTATCGAATTTCCTGATAAGATTTATAGAATTTAGGGAACTTAATGTAGTTTTGCACTTTATAAAATTTATAGAGAATTTCTAAGATTTATGGAATTAAAGAATTTAAAAAATTTGAGGAATATTAAAATTTGTAGAAATTATGGAGTTTAAAGAATTTAATGAAATCGTGGAATTTAAAAAAAAAGCCAAATTTCAGTTTTGTTGAACTTGTACAGAGGGGCAAAATAAATTGTAGAAATTTAAAGAATTTATAAAATTTATAGAAGTTACGAAATTAGTCGAATTTCTAAAATCTAAACAATTATACAATTTATCGATTTTATAAAAGTTATAGATTATATCGATGAAACAGAGTTCGTAGGATTTAAAGAATTTACATTATTATAGAATTTAAAGAAGTAACTGAATTTTTAGAATTTATAGAATTTACAGGAGTTATACAATTTATAGTAAATTTAAAGGATTTACAAAAATTTGTAGAAATTTTAATGAATTTTTCAAATAAATCAAAATTTCTGCAACAGAATTCAGAGAATTTATAAAATTTATAGAAATTATGTTAATAGAATTTATGGAACTGCCAGAGTTGAAACAATTTAACGAATAATAGCAACTACAAAATTTGAAGAATTTATAAAATTTATCGAATTTATAGAGTTATAGAGCTTATTAGAAAATAACGAAAAGACGGAATTCATAGAATTTATCGAATTTCTTAAATCTACAACATTTGTTGAGCTCAAAGAATTTATGAAATTAGAAAAAAATAGGTATTTAAAGAACTGAGAGAGTTGAAACCATTTATAAAACTCATAAACTCTACAAAATGTAAAAAATTTATAAAATTTGTAGAAATTATATGGAATTTATTTATTGAATATATAAAATTTGTACAACAGCATTCAAAGAATTTTTCAAATTTATAGAATTTATAGAAATTATGGAATAGAATTTATGGAACTGTCAGGGTTATTTAAAGAATTTACAAAATTTAATAATTTTGAGAATTTATAAAATTCATAAAATTATTTTAAAATTTTATATTTTGTAGAATTTATGGGATTTATAGAATTTCAAAAAATTTAAAGGATTTATCGAAAATACTGAATTTTGTAAATTTAAAGAATATACATATAGGAACTTAAAGAAATTTATAGGATTTATGGTTCGAAATTTAAATTTTGAAATGCTCCAGATTAAGAACACATTGAGGTATTATAACCTTTTATATTTTGTTTGCATCATTTTGATCGATTTGGATAATTTTTTTATTAAAACCATATTCAATTCGATAATTATTTTATTTATTTCTTGTCTAAATATTGCAACAAAGTGCGTGCAGAAATGCCGCAACAAATGCGAATAAACAATTTTTATTTCAAATTGGCGCAAAAATCCGCCAAACCAAAAAAAAGATATTTTCCCCATTACACAAAAAAAAAATACATTTTCCATTTTAATTAAATCGAACAATATCAATACGGGGAGCTTATATATTATAATAAACTTTCACCGCAAGTTGTTACTTTTCTTTTTTATAGTTTGGTTTTGTTTTCATTTTGTATAAAAAAATTTGTACCTAAATAGAAAAAAATTACACAAATATAGTGTCTACCGCTGATAATTAAATTTTATTACAAAAATCTACACGAGTCAAATCATAATTCACAAGCTTTATGCAATCAAATCTCTTAATCACTCAGAAATAGCTTTCATTTATGTTTACACCAACAAAACAAAGTGTTTTTGGTACTAAACGTATTTTTGCGAAATTTTTCTTTATTATCTAACCTAAAACTATAACACTCTATATACTCGTGTATACGTTTCGTTACACTACTGTATGTATAGTATAACGTTTTTATTTTTTATTATTTTTCTCAATATTGAAATCTTATACAGCGGAACGGCATTTATAAGAAACTGTATATAATACTGATACACAATAAGAAAACGAGTGTAACAAGTAAAAGTGCACTTATGTATATAAAAATAATTGTAATTTTATATATTTACAAGGACGTTCACAATTATAATAATTGGTACATATATATATATAGTATATCGAGTGTATATGTACGTTTTTAATGTCATATACGTGTACATATAGTTCGTTATATATCCAAAAGGCTAACCCACTTTATGTATATATGTAGCTTAAAGAAAATTTCCCACAGAACAAAATTGGCAAACAACCACCTTGCATCGTAATTTTTGTGCGCTTCTAACATATAAAATATAAAAAAAAAAAAAAATCCAAATGTATTTTATGTGTTAGGAATAACTAACGAACCGAATTATTAAAATTTTGTACATACATACTACGTATCTGTTTTTATGCTAAAAGACGTTTAAATTATAAATATAAGACAGGTGGAAAATTTCAATGTCTGAGATATGAAAGCGTTTCTCTTTCCAAATAAATAATAATTTTGCAATTAGCTGCTTATTATTAATAATAATACGCAGACATAACGTTATGTTTATGTACACCAAAAAGTGTAGTAGTAAAGTAGTTTTTTTATTTATTTACCACTACACGACTTAAATATTTTATTTTTATATTTGTTCAGTGTCTTACTTAAGACACACAATTTTCTGGTTTTTCAATGTTTTGCGCAAAAATGAAAGTTGTTTCAGCTTATAAAGTATAGTGTATATATACATATGTATCTGTATATATGTAAAAGCAATCTTAATTTAGTTTAGTGTACTTAACAGTACAGGTTTAATCCTTATGTATACAAACAAAACAATTTAGTTCCGGTTTTTATGTTTATGTTTGTTTACTAAGACGTATTACCAAAACTAGATTTTCAAATTGGTTAAAACAATTTTTTGTTTTTGTTTTTGCTTTGAATTAATTAAGATGTGAAAAATTTGCTAATTCTATAAATGCGCGCGGTTTAACATTCTATTTATTGTACATAATTTACCTAGGTGTGTTACCATCTATTGCGCTTGTCTCTGTCTCTATAACTAATCGCGCATGTTTACACCTTAAATAATATTATTTATACATTTTTTGTTTTAACTCAATTGTTATGTTAAATCAAACTGATTTGAATATTATATGAGCACGGTACTTGCCAAATTGGTAACTGTATATGTACACTGACATCTGCATAGGTAAAAGACGTAGATTTTCGTCCAAAAGATAAAATATTTTTGAAGGTCACCATATTTGTTGTGTGCTGATTGAAATAAAATTCTTTTAATTAATTTATTTGGATATTAATGGATTATCGCGCGATATATAACTGGATATTGTCTGAATTTTATTTATTTGGGTAAAGTTCATGGTTTGTTTTTATTTGTTGTCGATATTAAAAATTTGAAACACAGTTAAGTGTATTAGTGTAATGCTAAAATGAATTTTTGGTCACAATTAATGGCAAATTACAATTTTGGAATTGGCATTGAATAACTAAAATTTGATTTAATTTTAAAACGCAAAGTCTAAATATTTAAAAATAGAAAACAAAATTCCGAAACGGGAGACAATTATTCTCAACTTCACACACAGTTGTTTATGTTAATGAATTATTTAATCATTATTTAGATTAAAAAATCAATAATTTTTCTTATCAAATTTGAATCAATTAATTTTGCAAATTTTTTGGGTTTCAAACTCGAATCAAACTTATCAAGTATTTTAACACAGCCTATTAGATAACTCTATTTTAGTCTACTGATTCACTTAATCAAACTGGTTGAGACATGTGATTCTAAATAACGTGTTTCAAACAATTATTTACTAATCAAACTCCAAATCAATTATTATATTTATTATATGTTCCAAGTTGAAATCAAATTTAAAATTTCATCTGTTAAAAAATTAACTTTATTGTCTGAAATACAACCAAACTCAACCCCCCAGACAACTCAATTTGCATTAAAAATCATTATATCGATACCAAATGATTTTAACCAACGTGTTAATAATAATTGACGTAACAAATTTTTTAATTTGAAAACACAAAATTAACTATTTTAAAGCAAAATAAATGGGAACTTTGATATATTTCAAACAATTTTTTTAAAACGATTTTTATCAAACTACAAGCAAATTAGATTTAAATATTAAATGATTTGATCAATCAAACTAGAATAATTTGATATAGCTAATCAAAACATATTTATCAATTTTGTCTGTTTGACTGCAACACAATCAAACTCATCCAGAAGGTAATTCTTTTAATAGTTCAAAAGTGATTAAAATATTTTAGGTTGATTTAATTAAAAATAATGAGATACTACAAAATATTCAGAATTTTTTATCAAACTACAATCAAACTAAATTTGAATGATTTAAATTCAGACAGAATATATCGTTTAATTCACACAAATCAATCGAGTAACCGAATTTCTAAATTTGACACTACGAATTAAAGGACGTGTTTCAAACAAAATATGTTTTACTATTCAAACTCCAAACTAAATATTTTCAAACCCATAATCGACCAAAATAATATCTTGATCCCAAGCCCCAACTGGAACTGGTTTTATTACATTAAGTTATTATGATTCAATAATTTAAAACTTGCGCACGTTTAGTTTGTTTTCGCGAATTTTCCTTTTCAAGCCGGAATCAAATTTGAGAATTTTGTTTTAATCAAAACAAATCGTATTACTACGCCTTCTGATTTCCTGTTAATCAAACTTACTGTAAATAATTAACCTGATGAAAAGTGTTTAAAACATTTTGTGATAGTTAAGGGAAAATAGTGTGATGCTTTAAAGTTTTCAAAAATGTTTAAACTAGATTCAAATTAAATTTGAAAGATTTTATGTTGGTTATAAATATTTATACGAAAATCAAAAATTGGGCAATAACTAAACTCGTGAGAATCACTACGCCCTTTGATCCAAATTAGTCAACAATTTCTTTCAAACTCGAATCAAACTAAATTTGAAAGGTTTTCGTACTGAATAACTGAACATTATTTTTAGCTAATATCTAAGCTAGCATAATTCTATAAAATAGACACATTTAATCTCGGACAAACTACTGGGTAATTTAACAATATTGGGTTATTTAACTTGACTGAAAACAAAATCAAACCCAAGTTTAACTCATTGATAAAGTCGATTGGTTTGTCCCAGGTGTTAATAATATTCAATGCAAAAAAATTTTTTCAATTTGATAATTCAAATTAAACTGATTTGAAGCAAAATAAATCAAAAATTTGACGTGTTTTAAACAAATATTTCCCAATCAAACTGCATACCAGTTATTGTAACACTTACAAACAGTTGACAACTTCTTGCCGTCAAGTCAACTACAGTCAAGTTGAAAAATTAATGAAACTGGTTCAAATTAACATAAAATTTTACATATTTAGTTTTAATATTATCTGAAAATTGGAATTAAACTTAAAATATTTACAACCACATCAATCAAACCAATAACATTGTTTCAAGAAACATTAAGTTTTAAATTGGTTGCGAATCAGGTGATCTCATTGCTGATAAAATGTATTTCATTAAACTCAGAGCACATAATTGTATCATGTCAAAGTATCAAAATGAACATGTTATAACGTGTCATTCCAACCAAATTTTCGGTTCAATAGGATTAAACTAAATTTGAAAGAGTTGGTTTTGCTCATAAGTATATTAGCATTAGACAAATCACTTAATAAATTGAAAAATGTTAAAACTCTAATTTTCTAAAATTATTTCTTTTCAAACTCGAATCAAATTAAATTTTAGGATTAGAATTAGATGGTATGTCATACCATGATTGAAAATTCAATCAAACTCAACCAGCCGTTAACTCAATTTTTATTAAATAACCGTTATATACCGTCCCTTATCAGTGTTTGACAGTTTGGCAATTAGACAGTTTCGAAACGAAATAGAAACTATTTAGTTGAATTTTAAAATTTTGACCGGTTTCTGAATGGCACCCAGTTCGGACGAAATTTTAAATTGTTTGATTCGATTGGAGTGACTTTGATTTAGTTTACATGTTTAGTTCAAATATGTCTGGGCTGTATGAGTAAAGTTCAAATGCAGGTTATTTTTTATCTGAATTGAGTACGATCCCAAACGATTTCAAACTATTTAGCTTGGTAGCGAGGGTGTAGCAAAGCTGCAATCAAAATTATTTCAGCAAACCAAATTCACTCAATTCATTATGCTTTTACAACTGTACAGTTTGATTGTTAAGTTTATTCTTAAGTCAAACCGAATCAAACTTGGTTTTAATTGATTAACACATTGGGATATAATTTATTTGCCAATACAAATTTCAAAGGTAAAAGGGGCACATACGAACACGAATCGTTGGGTAATTTATCAAAATTCGTTTATCAAATTTGTCTGAAAACACAATAAAACTCAACCAGACATTTAAATTTACGTTAAAATTTTTTTCTGAATTCCTAAAAATCAAGTTTGGTGAAACTTTAGACAAAATGATTCAGAAAACTATACTTGATTTATAGTTTGATTGTTAATTTTGTTTTTAAATCAAACTCAATCAAACTTGACTCTGATTGGGTAACACATGAGGAAATAATTTATTTAGTAGCTCAAAATAAAAATAATTTTATTCTGTAAACTTTTCAAAAGTTTTTCTTATCAAACTTAAATCAAACTAAATTTGAACGATTTTTATAATGCCGATACAAATTTCAAAGTTAAAAGGGACACATAAAGATTTGAATTGCAGGGTAATTTATCAAAATTCGTTTATCAAATTTGTCTGGAAACACAATCAAACTCAACCAAGTGACGTTTAAATTTCCATTAAATAACCTTTCCATAATTCTTGAGAATTGAAAAAACTCCAAAATAAAGCAAATCTTTAATGAAAATGATTTAGAAAATTATTCTCGATCAGGTACAGTGTGATTGTTAATCTTTTTTATTGAATCAAACCCAATCAAACCTGGCTCTAATTGGTTAAAATATTAGGAACCAATTTATTTAGAAGCTCAACTTAAAAATATTTTATATTGTAAAGTTTTCAAAAGTTTTTCTTATCAAACTTGAATCAAACTAAATTTGAACGATATTTTTATTGTCGATAAACATTTCAAAATTAAAATAGACACATCTGAACTTGAATTATCGGGTAATTTATTAAAATTGGTCCATAAAATTTGTGTGGAAACACAATCAAACTCAACCAGCAAACAGTTCATTTTCCTTAAGCAACTAATAGTGCTGGCAAACCACAGTTAACGTAGTAACAATAATGAAT
Source organism: Tipula helvola (assembly GCA_963556165.1). Lineage (NCBI taxonomy): Eukaryota > Metazoa > Arthropoda > Insecta > Diptera > Tipulidae > Tipula > Tipula helvola. The sequence goes on along the minus strand of OY744483.1, from coordinate 72,686,519 downwards.
CTGAAATTAGAAGCAGTTTAATATAAAGTTTAAAATTTCGAGCCGGTTTTAATCATTACAGTCAAGCTCTAAGAATTGAGAATATCATATTGTTTACACGTTTTGTTCAAATGAATGTGACGTGAACCATAAAAAAAAGTTCAAACCAAGGCTATTTTCTACCTGTTATAGCCGATTCTCAAATTCTCCATATCGGATTACAATTTTTCACCACTTGTGATACTGGTTTTATATTTTATTATATTTCCGCTAAACACGTTATGCTCCACAAAACTGGTTTCTGTCACGGTGTGGCAGCGTGTGCGCTAAAATAGATTGGTGCACCAAATCTACCTTTATACACAATAAAGCTTTCGTCTTTTTATTTTATATACATGAAATGCCAATCAATTTACTAAAAACATTCGTTCTTTCTCCTGCCGTTGTATATGCATAAATCTGTTCCCATATATAAATAAGCAACCCATAAAAATAATGATCTTTAAAAAAAAGCTTCTTCTAAATATATATATTCAAATGATCATCAAATACAAGTTGTTAAAATATAAAATTAAAAATTCAACCTTCAAAAATAAGTTAAGTTTCTTCTTATGTATCTATCCAAACACAAGAAAATGTCAAACATGTATATTACACAAATATTTAAAGTTTTATTTGAATAAATATATTGATGAACAAAATAACTATTATTTACATAACCTTACAAATTTTGATCAATTTTTATGAATTTGTCATGCGCACTCGGTGTTACACCCTATACAAAAGCAATGTGCATTTTAATCCAGTATACTCAAGATCTTTAGTAGTGTGACGTCACTTATTTATCTTAATAATAATAAAAATGTCACATTTAAATGTCAAATCATCGTACGAGAATTTATAGAGAATATTAAATGTTAACAAAGTATATGATTTGTATAAGTATGCGCGAGAACAAAAAACTTAAAGCGACGAACCTGAATTACGAGAATTTCCGTTCCAATTTGTTACACCACATATAGCAACTATATACATAGATATAGTGCTAATAGAATATAGACATTAAGATGCGGCTAATTAAATAATCTCCATTCAACGTGTGATTATAAATTATGTGCATATAAACTTTATTATCGTCTGTATACTAGCGCGTACATCTTCCCTTAATTTTACACGCGCAACGCCTCAGTAACATAATCGTCTCGCGCTCAGACACAACACAAAACACCTTTCTTATTTTTTTTTTTAGTATTTGTGTTGTTGTATTTCTTCAAGTTGTCTTGTGTACATTAAAATTACACTCGAGTCGAAACAATGTGCAAAAAGCAATACAAGACTTTTACTTTTACAAATTATAATATAAATTGTGTTTATTAGAAAATTAGAAATTTGGCTTTGTACTCGCGCATATCGAGCATTTTTCGAACTTAAATAATTATTATTAATCTTATGTACACAGATTAAGAAATATATAGAGTATTATAAAAAATAGATCAATTGTACAACAGTATGTATATATAACGCGATCACCCTTCATTTAGCCTTCACATTCTACTTTTTATTTTTATTTTATAGTTGAGTACACATAACTACCAACAATAACAACAACAAATCAATAAATAAAAATAAAAAATAATTTCATTTTCATTTGTAGAATGAATAGTTGTAATTTATACAAGAAACTGTATACCTATATAAAGATCGTGATCATCTTATATTTGATGTATCCCGTTATGTGTATACATATATATGTATGTATACAGTTTAGATCGCGATATTTATTTGATTAATTCGTAATGAATTTATCGGTTTTTAATTATGAATCGTTTATAGAAAACAAAATAAAAATGCTACTATGAGCAGCAATTGGGATCAAGGTAAAATATTGTCGCCAAAGTGGTGTTGAGATTTTTTTTTATTTTTTTTTGTGTAACTATGTAATCAGGTTTGGTGTGATGATGATTTTTCTTGTTGATTTAGCAAGAATTTCCGTTTCATTTTCAATCCGATACACAGAAAGCGTTCACTTAAATAACGTTTCCTTTAGTATCCGCCTCAATCTTTATCATGTCTAAAAGTGATAGAGAAATAATTTGAATAAAATTCTTGATTTAAGAATATTAATTCTTGTATTGAGTAATAAATTCCTTACAATAAGAATGAGCTTCTTCGATCAAGAATTATTATATAATAAGAAATTTCTTTGTTTTAGCGTCGTTTTCTGATGAAAATGATTTCTCTTTTTATTTATCCCAAAATTTTTAGGCGAGATTTTTGCATAAAATCCTGAAATTTGGCTAAATTGAATAATGGAATTATTATGAGACTATTTATGGGAACTTTCTCTACAGGATATGATGAAATTCAAGCCGTTGGCGGAAAATAAGCCGCCAAGATGAGATTTTTGGATGTATTTCTAGAATTTGGCCAAAATGAATCCAACTTTTATGTTTCCCTCCGATAAAATTCAAATTATTTCATGAAAATGAGATTTAAAGACAGAATGTTTGAAAGTGATCCCAATTTGACCAAATTGAAAAGTACTTTTGTTTTCCTTTACAGATATAATTCAGACTATGGGATAAAAATAGCATTTTTAGAGGTGTTCAGAAATTGAATCAGATTATCAGTTTTCACAACAGTTATTCATTAAATATTGTTAGTTTAATCGTAATTGGGCTCTAAGACGAGATTTGTTTCTAGTAAGGAACTTTCTAGTTTCCCGACAGAAAAACCTCAGGTTAGTATTTTATGAACATTTTATCTTTCCCAGCAGATACAATTCAGATTGAGTTGCTATAATGAAAAAGGCATCTCAATATGAGATTTTTAGAAGTGGTTTTTGGCGTGGAATTTAACCAAATTGAATGAGATTATCACTTTTCTCAACAGTTGTTTTATGGAGGGGTTCAAATACAAAGAAGGTTTGGTTGAAGTTTTGTAATTTGGACAATATTAGCCAACCATTGTTATTTCTTTTACATTATTGAACTGTTTGTCTAACTTATCATATTATATCGGTGTTTTGATTCCAACTAGCATTATTGTTGTATCAAAATTAAGCCTGAACCAAAATTAAGTTGTATCAAAATTAAGCCATACCGCTCTGCAAAAACTTTAGCAAAATTATTGGAGATTTATTTTCAAATCTATGTAGATTTTCTATCTCAGCTGTTTCCAACTTCGTTGTTCTGATTTAATCCCAATATCCGTGATTATATTACCAAGATATTCAATTTATTTTCATAATAAACTGCATTTTACGGAGTTCAAGTTGAAATCGTTTAAGTTACAAGAATTTTTATTAATTTATTTTTACGGGGCAATTTTGGGCCCAAAAGGCATTCTAATATACACATAATGGCCTAGGTTGGCACTGAAAGTAGTTTTCTCGCGATTTTTTTTAACTAGTTCCACTTGATGATAGCTGCTTTTTAAATCAAGCATACTAAAATACGATTCTTTACCGACCTGTTCCTAGAACATCACAAATAATGGGAAGAGAAAAAACTTTACCAACTATGATTTAATTCAGTTTTCTAAAATCTATGACTAAACACCATCATTCTCCATAATTTGATTTTTTATAGGAACAACTAAAGCGGGAACATTCCATGAATTTTTGTTTTGCTTCATTTATTTGGAAGAAATTTTATCTTATGAAAAGTAACAACTGCTTACTACTGGTGTGTCCCCTATCAAACAAAAAAACATTGAAATTTTAACAAATTTGAGTAATAGTATGGCATACCTTGTGGTACTGTACTACTAATGGTATAGTTAAGCTCTTGCTCTAACTCACTAAACTGTGTTTCAACAGGATTTACTCCTTTGGGTATTTAAAATAGTAGGCAAATGAAATCACCGTTTGGAGAATCAACAGGCACATTTCTAATTTGTTGATGAACAGGGTGAAATTTCGAGTGGATTATCTAAGGAAGTCAATTTTAAAATAATATTTTCCAAATTTGATGGTATTTTCAAAAAACCCTGAGAATAATTAATTTTAAGTTTAAATTAAGTGAAAATGTCATTGCCGAAAATTCCAGACAATTCCGAGCATATATTAGTTTTGCAAACTGCATACACACTGTGTGAAGTTAAATTTATCTCAGTATTTCATCCCAGGAAAATTAAAAATTTGCAGTAGGCAATTCTATTTCCATCGCATCCCATTTTTTAATTATAGAAAAAACTCATCTGATCTTAAAATAAAATATTTGCAAGTAATGGATTCGAATTAGATTGAAACTGTTTGTTGAGAAATATGAATTTCAGAAACGAGAATTAATTATTGTTACACAGACACCCCACTATTGCTACGTTTTCGAGATCGCTGAAACCGAATATGACCATAAAAAATGATTCCAATTGCCAATTTTCCCGTTATCATCCCCCTGGGGGTCGAAAATTCAATTTCCATGCAAAATTGAGATGCATGTACATTTCTATGATGTTTTTTGGGTCGCTTCATTCGAAAATGACAACAAAAGTAAATTTGACCACCACCCCCTTACTAACTCCTGGAGAGGGTTAGATTTTCTATTTTCTTCTAAAATCCAGATGGATATCCATGTGTATTGAGTGAGTCCCCTGGCCTCTAAAATTAGGGTAACAGTAGAAAAAAGTGTTTGGTTTGAGTAAATTTTCAATTATATTTCAGTTTATTTCACATTAGTATATCAAACCTACTAATTTTTTCAAGTATGTATTTACAATTTTCTTCTAAAATTCAAATCTGACGTTACTCCCTCAAATTGGACTACTTGCAACCTGAAGGTTGTAGGTATAAGTATCAAATTTTTTAACGCACTCGATTCAAATCTAAAGCTAAATCCTAGTCAAATTGTAGACATATTTGATTTGAAATGTTTTTATAAATTATTTTCAAAAATTATATATTATTTTATTATTATTTTTAACAAATTGTTTATCTGTGAAAGTAATAAAAATAATTTGAATAATTGAAACCAGCTACTTCACAATCTCAGTTTTTAACTAAGCTAAGGCGTGACTGTGGTTGAAAAAGTAAATTCTAACAAATTTTTCTGAGTTCTTCTTTCACTCGGAATATTTATAAATCCGAACTTAAGCCAAAATCATAACCAGAAATATTAGCCAATAAATTTTACCCCAAAATTATTAAATTTAAATTTCAATTCGGATTATCTATGTAAAAGCCTAAAGTAGCTTAATACGAGCGACTACTTTCCTTTAATCCTAGATTTGAATATTAATTGTCAATGCATAATAATGTGTCGTATTGGGACCACCCCTTCTCGAATTAGCCGGAATAATGTGTTTGTTAAGTGGACTTGGCTAAACATTTCATTATTGTACCTTAAACTAAAAGCGGATTTATTATTAGTGAAAACCAGCTACTATTTACATAAAAGTTGTTCTCTTCAATAAATGTGTTGCGAACAGTTGTCAACTTGTTACCCAATGTTATCAACATTTTGTTGTCCGGTTTATATTATACCTTAAGGTTGCTTTTAAATTAATTTTAAATTCGAAAATACAATACTATCATAGTTAACCTTCCGGGGGGAGGTATAAATAAAAGCCATTGTCAAAAAAGTTGGTAAGTTGGACAAGTTTAAAATTATGATGATGGAAACTCAATTAAACTTGAGTGAAAGCAAAATTAGAATACTCGTACTTGAACGAGTTTTATCATATAAAAAATGAATAAACTTTTCCCGAATCAGCTTGATTTGTAAATCAAATTCAATAATTCAAATTCAAAATCTAATCTTTACCAATACCAGAGTTAGGAACAGTAACCAGCTCAAATATATTCTTAACAAACCACATCAAACCAAATTGTACCAAAATTGTAAAATTTCTAGTTTGTACACCACTTGAATCTAGATTTTCTGAATATTGATTCGCGTGTAATCGTTATTTTGAGAATCACTAAATTCTAAGAAACAAATTAGTATATGCCAACTCTTCTTTAAATTCTTTAGTTTCAGTAACCAAACTTCAGTGTTCTGAACAAATTGCACTATAATTTAGAAATTTCACTCCAAAGCAACAAATTTTTAAATTCCTAATTCTAACCAAAATGTTAATCGTTAAATTTCAAACTCTAATTTGTTAATTTTAAATAATTCAAGTATAAATCTCCAGCCTTCAAATTTAATTTATACAGTGAATTTCCCAAGTTCTATAAAATTTTCAAAATTTTGTTTGTAAAAAATTTCAATCACCTTTACTAAACTAATGAATTTGATTCGAGAAAAAATTGATTAGAACGGGAAACCGTTAAATTTAAAATCAAAACTCATTTGAGCAATAAATTCAATTAGTTGGCAGCATTTAAAGAATTTTATGTCTAAGGCAGCAAAGTTTAACCACAAATCGTTGTAAAACAATTTTTAAAATTTACATATTTTAAAAATATTTAAATAAAGCAAGAATAAATTAAAATTTTTGAAGTTTAAAAAATTTAAGAAATTTGTTTTTATTTATCGTTTCAAAAACATGGAAAAAGGTATAAAAGAAAAAAATTTCAGGATGTTAAGAATTTCTGGAAATCTTTGGAATTAAAAATTTTAGATAACAGAAATTAATGTTAGGAGTTTCATATTTAAACAAGATAATTTCTAAAATATAAATCGAAGAATACCGAAAAAAAATTTAGCAGTTTAGATGTACAGAAATTAAGAATATTTCCAGAGCTTTATAAATTTTAATACATTTAAGAATTCCATGAAGCTTTCAAGAAAATTGAAAAAAAAATTATTCTAAAAGTTTCAAATTTTTCTTGACTATAAATCTTTAGAATTTTAAATATTTTTAAAAATTTCAAAAATTTTAATAAACTAATGATTTGAAAAATTCAAGGATGTTAAATCATTTTCGGAATTTTACGATTTTAAGAATTTTTTGAGTTTACATTTTATTACAAATGTTAATATTTAAAGTTACTTTAGACACAATAGATTTTTAAGAGTTAAATGGTTTGGTTTTTACCATTTTTCAATAATTCGAAAAATTAGAAAAAATTAATGAATTATTATTGGGAGGCATTTAAAACTTTAATTTTAATTTTGTTGAGTTGAGGTAAATTACACGTTGTTGCAGTATGCTTTTATAACTTTAAAAATGTTTAAATCATCTGAAGGCAAACAGCTTTTTATTAAAGAGCTTTTCTTTTGAGTGATTTTTAATTTATAAACAACTATAAAATTCTCTAATTGTAAGAAATACAAGAAATTTGGAAGTTATGGAAGCATTTTACGTCTTTTTGAAAATGTTCATACTTGTGTCAAATTAAGACGAAAGTTTTTTTTTTGCCAACATTTCCAAAAATTATAAAAATTTAACACATTAATAATGAAATCTGGGTCGAATTAAAATATTTAATAAAAAATTTCAAATAGTTGAAACAAGTAACACGCTACTGCAGTGTGATTTCATATATTTTTTAAGCATAACAAGTCAAACAACTTTTTTTTTGAACACCTTGTTTGTTATTTGGTTTCTTTAAATTCTATAAATCTTACAAATTCAGGAAATTCGATAAATTCTGTATATTTTATAAATTCTTTAAGTTCTACAAAACCTATATATTTTATAAATTCTAATAAGCCTATAAAATTTATAATTTCTCTAAATTTTAAAAATTCATTAAATTTAATCAATTCTATTAATTATACAAATTATAAATCCTATAAATTCTTCAAATTCTAAAAATGTAAGATACGTTTTATATTTTAATTTTGTCCGATAAGTTGTGTGAATTCTATAAATTTTATATATTAAATCAATTCCATATTTTCTACAAATTTTTTAAATTCTCCACATGCTATAAATATTATAAGTTCTTTAAATTCTGTAAAATACCTAAATCAGTTTAGGTTATAAATTTTATAAATCCTTTTAATTTTATAGATTTTATGAGTTTTATAAATTGTTTCAATTCTGACAGTTCCAATTCTACAAACTCAAACTTTACTTTTTCTGAAAACGCCTAAACTCGAATCTGAATTAAATTTGAATTTTGAAAAAATTTCTAAAAATTGTATATCTAAAATTTTCAAATTCAAAAATAGCGCCGCCATATTTTGTTGTATTTAAAACGATTAAAGATTTAATACAATTATTATAATTCTCCTCCGAATTTTCAAAATATATAAAATTTTGAATTTCAGCGAAAATTCAATATTTCACATCCAAAATTTTAAAAATTCAGTAATATTTTAAACTTTTTCAAACGTACAGCAAAAGAGTCTTTCTCAAAAGAAAGCATTGTGGAATGATTCACAGTTTATTTAAAATTTCGAAAAATGTTGTCGAGATTTTACAAATAAAATTTTCTAAATGCTGTGTTATTGAAAATGGAAATTATAACGTATTTTCAGTTTTGATACACTGAACATTGAAATTAATTAAAAACATTATAAATTTGTTAAATTGAGTTGAAATTTTAAATTCAAATGAAAATTAATTAAAATTTTGAAGTTATTAGCTGGGAATATAATTCTTTGATCTCCCATTAGAAATTACCTAATTTATAAAATTTGTGAGATAAGACAATAAAAAAAAAAAGGATGGATTTAATAATTACGGGGACTATACAATTTTATAAAATTAATAAATTAAATTTATTATTTATTAAATTTATGCTCAGCTCAAGAATACCAATTAGCATTGATCAATACCAATGGCCGTCGTACGACAAGCAATTTCGGGCAAAGAATCGTAATGAGTTGGAAATTGTTTGCCCTAATAACCACACAAAAATTTACTTCGAACGAGACTCGTGTCGAGCAATCCATACTACGAATTGGTCTAACCCAAACAAATTTCGAATAAGAAACACTAGCTGACGATCTTAGTGTCAATCATAAGTTCATAGCGCTTAACAACCAACGAATCCTAGTCCTTTTCCCAAACAAACAAAAAACTCGATTTGGCCAAACTTCCATCAAGAAATTCTGTCCCCAACAAGTAAGTTGCCTTTCCAGATATCCGGACTAGATTTTTACAGTGATTTTAGCAAGATTTAAGGGATAGTTTAACGTTGAGGCTATGTAGATTATATTGTTTATCTCTCAAAGTAAAATTTTATATTTAAAAAGCGTGGAAACTTCGATGGAAACGTATAGTTCAGAAAACGTAAAATTCTATAAGTCAAAATATTTCCACATCCAAGTTTTAACCAATCTCATCGGCAACTAGTCCTTTGTTTCTGAAACTTCTTTACTGACCCAATGAGTTCCAGAAACAAGATATCTGCATTTCTATGGCAATCACGGAAGTTTTATAAGGAAAATATTGATCGTAATGATAAACAGGTATAATAAGGATCATACATAGATAGCATATCATGTTTTAAAGACACTGGTGTCATCTATGAACCATTGACATGTACTCTAATTTACCCAAGACACAGTTTTAATTAAGCAAACAATTATTTGGTTAAAAAACAGTAGCTACACTGAACCGGCTACGATGAGTACGATCTTAATGGGTAAAAAAAAATCGTTTGATTATTTAAAGCATCAAGATAAATTCAGTTTTTTAACATAATATTTTATAGTAAATACTGCTGATGTTTTAAATTTACGATCGCGCACCCAATTAAATATGCGCGATCATGCACCGGAAGAAGACTGTCATTTTTATTTTTATTTATTAAAATTCACTATGAAATTAATCAATCAGTCAATAATTTTATTATACACACACACACACACACACACACACTATGAAATTAATTTTATATGGATACTGGGTATAATGCTCGAGAGCGCGATCATCGATTTAGTATCGCAATAAAATTACTTAAAAACTATGCAATCAGGTGCATACACACAAATACACAGTGTAAAATTAAGACAAATTAGATTCAGTTAATTAACATTTTTTTTTTTAGATAATGAACTTCCGCATTGTTTAATTTTGTTTTGTGCTTTTTTTTTTGCACCATCATTAAGTTACAGCGCGATAATGTGCAAAAAATTTTTTTTTTTTTATATTTGTAACGGTTTTCATTGTAAAAGCAAGAAGATGAATACATACGTATATGTTTCTCTTCACATGTACACAGTTGTAGAATGGAAAGTGATAGATAAAAACAAGTTAAGTTTTAGAATTAAGAAATAAATAATAATATTACCTAAGAGAAAACATAAAACGTTACAAGCTAAGAAGTAAAAAAAGCAAAAAAAAAAAAAACTTTTAACAGCAAAGTAAAATTAAAATGTTTACAATTTTATTTATAAAGAAGAAATAGGTAACTAAACCGATCAACGGGTTTTTCATCTTTTACGTTTTTTCGTCTTTCCATACTCTACTCCAACTTCTAGTTTCATTTATTATTATTTGTTATGATGATGGTTATTATGGTATTTTTACAACACGTTTAATTGAAAAATGTAATTATCTACTCGTCTCTATATGTATGTATGTATGTACTGGAAGATGACTCAAAAAATATTTTGGAAATTTTCTGCCCGCCTTATAATACCTACATACATATGTGATGTTGCCCACTTAAAAGATGATTTCTTAAAACAATCGAAATCGAGAGTACAAAAATAAAAATTTAATCCATTCACTTATCCATTATGGTGTAAAGATGTTTAATTAATTTAAGATCAAGATAATGGTATGTGCGCGTTGTGCGCACATCTTCTATATATACAGACTTTCACTTTTTTGTAGATCTTGAAACAGCGCACACATTTCAATAAAATGGCTGCGATGACCTATTACTTTTTTAGACTTGTGTAATGTGCCATTCCATCCCTGGAAAATTTTGTCAACCATTTTGTTTTTGTATTTAAACCGTTAACGTACATATATACATACATACATAAAATAAAGAATTAGATTCCACATGTGACTTGATTATAAATTAAAAAAAATTCTTTTGCATTTTCGTTTTTTTGTATTCCAAGAACGTAACACTAAAAACTAAAACTAAGTGACGGATTTTTTTTTTTTTGTTTTTGTTTTTGGTGGGTACACGGTTATATTACTTTAATTCATAACGGTAATATGCATATAAAAATTACATTGATTCACATTTAAGGCGTTATTACAAAAATTAAATATTTATTTTAAGTAGGGGACGATGACACTTCTTATGTCACATATATTATTGTGTATATACATACATATTTGTCTGAAGGTGGTATTTTAGACATTTTATTTGTATGTAATTAGAATTTATTTTTATATACAAATGACAATTTGTCATTGCGATTATCTCTGTAATAAGTAGGATGTAATAATATTCATATATACAACGTGTGTACATGGCGTCATCGCACGTTGCTAAACGATCTTAACCTTAAATCTCATGTTTGTTAATTTCCGCATAACTCAGTTAAATCTTTGAGTTTAGCAGTTTGATCAATTAAGTTAAGTGCATGTGACCTAACTTAACACCTGTTTCACCTTATCATAACTAAAAGAACTAAAGTTGAGTAATAAATGACGTATCAGATTTAATCATATTTTCTTAATTCATTATTTGTTGATTAGTTCACTAAGTTTTATTTAGTTGCTTAAGTCACACAGTATAATATAATACAAGATAAAGAATTGTGTGACTTAGATGATATATTACATCACATATTTTAGCCTAACTTACCGCTAAAGTGACTAAATTACTTAAGCGTCCCTAATTTCATTATTCTTCAGTTTAGGCTACCACAGTTTAAAATGCTTATGAAGCATAAGCTTTATTGTGATGGGCCTACTCGTAGGCTCTGGTTTCCTACCTTCTAAATTTAAAAAAGTTTTAACGAATTAAACAGAAGCTAAATATTGTATAATTTAAATGTTTTAGTACTAAATTAATAAGATAAATACATCTAACTTGGTGTCATAACACCTGGAGATAAGTTAAATGGCTTAAGTCAAAGAATATTTGACAGCAAAATAAACCAACTTAAACTATATTACTTTAAATAGTTTTTTTTTCATTTTTGGCTTAAGCTGTTATTTCGTTCATTAAATTAAATACAACTGACTTATGTTGGTGACCGGAAAATTTAAATTGTATAACGCGTAAATATTTATTATTTTAATTTCTATTTTGAATAAGGTGACCAGAATTCTATAACTCTAAAGTAGTACACCCACGGGATTTTATTATCAAGTACTGTACTGCTGACATCAATATAAATTTTACTTTAGTGAAATAAATTATGCTTAAGCTTTGCTTATTGTTATATTCTGAATTCAGTTATAGTTAATGCACTCTCAATTGCGTTAGTCTAGGTCATGTAATACCTAACCTATAATTCTATTTTACTTAAAACAAAAAAAATGTTGAAATAAATTTGACTTAAGTTAATGTTGTTACTAAATGACTTAGGCTCAATTATTTTTTATTTCTAATAAAAACTGAAGTGTATTTAAAACTACAGTTCCCTTCCTTGTACATACTATAGACGTTTGTGACTTAAACGATCTTAATTCCAGCTGAAACGACATTATCATTTCAGAATTTAGCTTAAGTAGAGACTAAATAAAATTAGGTCACACAATTAAGTCACATTATTCCAGAAAAGTTAAATTTCGCTTTAATACAACTTTGACTTAAGTTAAACCAGTTTAATATGTATCTCGTAAATAATTACTTTAAATCACTTAAGTCGTATTACTAAAGCCAAATATATTTTATTTAAGCTGGAAACAAAGCTAACAATATTCCAACAGCTTTAAGCTAAGGTTATCTAACTTAAACTTATATTTAAAACAAAAATGAAATCAGTTTTAAAATTTGAACAAAATTCGTAATTATCTAGAATTAAGCTAACGTTAGCTGTCGTGACTAAAATGATTTATATTTTAGTCACCAAATGTATTTATTAGAAATTAGAGCTTTTGGCAAGCATTCTGAATATTTTTTTTAAATTCAATTGTTTCTAAAGTTCAAAAATACGCTTTAAGATTTAAGGGCTTTTTACAATATTGCAAACCTATTAAAGTATAAAAGGGAGCTTTCAAAAGTTGTGGAAAGCTTCTTAAATTCTAAATTTTTATAAATCAGATTTCTGTGACAAGAATTTAAAATTTTAAGATAACGCCGTAAGCAACAATAACTTTGAAAGCTCTTTGAAAGTAAGATTTTTTAAAATAAAACAAGTGCAAGCTTTCAAAGCTTTTATTAAGTTGGTGTATTAGTTTTTAAAATATGATAAACTTTCATCGGAGCATTATTTAATATGTAGGAAGAAAGCTCTTCACTAAAACCTTAATATTAAGTTGTTAAACTTTTAACTTTTAATTTTAAAGCTCGACAAAAAATAAAATTGTGTATTTTAAAGTTATTATTTAAATTTTAAACCAATAAATATTGCATTTGAAGCCGAGCTTTTAATAGTTGTGGAAAATATCTCATTTAAAAACTTCGTTCAAAGCAAAAATAATGATTAAAGCTTAGGTATAGTTCGTAAAAGTGGAAGCTCCTACAGGTTATGTTAATTTAAAAAACGACGCTAAATTTTATAGAGGGTTTTAAAATGCAAGAAGAAAGCTTTTTGAAACTTTAAAGCTCTATATTCATAATAAGAGTTTAGTTTTGGAATTTTTCGCTTTCAGAAACTATGAAATTGAGACACAATTTATTCAATATAAAGCTTTGACACCCACTTCTTTGACTGTTTCCGCGCTCTGGTTAAAGTGCACTTCAAAAATACTTCGGTTAATTTAAAAAGCTTAGCTCACACGATTGAATTAATAAACTACTAAAATTTAGCAAAGTCTTAGTTGCATAACTATATGTTGTTGGCAATTACATTTTGACTTAAGCTAAATATAATTTGCGTTTAAATCATATTAAGTCATATTTGGTTGTAGCTTGATTAGAATGAGTTGTAAGTATTTTGAAATGTACAGTTTATATCGCAATATTCTAGCATCAGATAAACTTAAGTACTATAGCTTAAGTCATAATATGTAAATTCAAATTTTTTTTAGCTAAAGTAGATTTTCGTGAATATATTGATTTGGTAATGCTGCATGAATATAATCAAATTATACTGATTAGTTGTGTAATTTGAGTCTTGGACATATTTTCAGTCAAGTCACATAAAATTTTCACTTTGGTCACAAATTTGTTGTTTAAAACAGATTTACGCAAAAGCTCGATTAAGGCGAAATTTTGCTTAAAGAAATATAAACCGTGATATGGTTTCGTCTCTAGGTTAATACAGTAACATGACTTAAATGTGAAACATAACAACTTAAGTGTGTAACATGACTTAAATTTGAACAAAATTCGTAATTATCTAGAATTATGATAAAGTTAGCTTTGGCGAATAAATGTTTTTCTATTTTAGGCATCAAAAGCATTTTTTTAGGAATTAGAGCTTTTGGCAAGCATTCCTTTTTTTTAAGTTTTAAGCTTAATTTGAACATACATATTCATTTTTAGAGCTTTAAGGTACTTTTAATTTGTGAATGAAGTGAGGATATTTAATAGTAAGTAAAGCGGGAGCTTTTAAAAGTTGTGAAAAGCTTCTTAAATTCTAAATTTTTATAAATCAGATTTCTGTGACAAGATTTTAAAATTTTAAGATAACGCCGTAAGCAACAGCTTTCAATGTTTTTATTAAGTTGGTGTATTAGTTTCTAAAATATGATACACTTTCATAGAAGCGTTATAAAATATGTAGGAAGAAAGCTTTTCGCTAAAACATTAATATTACGTTGTTAAACTTTTAACTTTTATTTTATAATTCTGAAGTTAGACAGAAAAAAATTTATTTGACCCGTTTGAACTTATCACGGAGCTTATAAAAATTGTGGAAATTATCTCATTTAAAAACTTCGTTCAAAGCAAAAATAATGATAAAAGCTTAGGTATAACTCCTAAACATTAGAAGCTCCTACAGATTATGTTTATTTAAGAAAAGATGCTAAACTTTTATAGGGGGTTTTAAAATGCAAGAAGAAAACTTTTTTAAACTTTAAAGCTCTATATTCATAATAAGGGTTTAGTTTTAATTTTTCGCTTTCAAAAACTAATAGATTGAGACGTATTAAAACAGCACAATTTATCCAATATAAAGCTTTGAAACCCTCTTCTTTGACTCTTTTCGAGCTCTGGCTAAAAGTGTTCTTCAAAAATATTTTAGTTAATTTATAAAGCTTAGCTCACACGATTAATTAAAAATATTGTTTTCTACTAAATAATTACCCTAAACTACTAAAATTTAGCAAAGTCTTAGTTGCATAACTATATGTTGTTGGCAATTAAATTTTGGCTTAAGCTAAGTATAATTTGCGTTTAAATCCTATTAAGTGATATTTGGTTGTAGCTTAAACTTTAGAATGAGTTTAAGGTAAGTATTTTAAAATGTACAGTTTATATCGCAATATTCTAGCTTCAGATAAACTTAAGTACTAGCTTAATTCAAAACTTAAGCCATAATTTGTAGAGTCTAATTTTTTTATATTAGTCAGTGATTAGTCATGTAATTTGAGTCTTGGACATATTTTCAGTTAAGTCACATACAATTTTCGCTTCGGTCACAAATTTGTTGCTTAAAACAGAAATTATTTTAAGCAAGTCATTTGTACCTATTTGGCATTCATTTGACTTAAGCTGCATAATTTTGTGGCTTATTAATTTTAAGCTAATTAATTTTAAGCTGCACTTAAGCTACAAAATTTAAATTTCGTATTTTACGAAAATTTTGCTTCTGATGTTCTTATTTAAGTCACAAATATTTATTTATTTAAGTAAATTGTACTTTAAGTAATTTCCAACTTAATAATTATAACCGGGGCCTCAATATGTAAAGTAAATTAAAATGAGGTTGTATGTATTACAGTTTGAATGAAGTTTGTTTAACGTTATTTAAATCAGTTAAACAAAAACTTTTAAACTGACATTATGTGAAACCTTAAGCTTTAGTAATTGGAGAATAATTTAATTTTAACTGAATTAAATTAAACTGACCAAAGACATAATCTCTTTGGGACAAGTAAAACAAATTTTGCTTAAGTCACATTTAATTGACTCGCAATTAGTTAATTGAACCTTGCAGCCTTGAGAAATATCATAAGATTTAGAACGAGTGACTTAAGCTAAACTGAGTTGACTTCTCACCATGGTCTCACTAGAATCGCTTAAAGTTCGGATATAAGATTTACAGGTCATATATGAGGCAAATAAGCTGTATACATTGATTTAACGTTAACTTGAACTATTTTTCATGAGTAATTCCTGTCCAATTTGAGTATGTTCAAGTTAAATTTCCAGTTCACCACAGTTACGGATACAATTAAGAATTTTGAATATTCAAATGTTAGAAATATGTAATTTGCGCAAAACAATTTTTTAATTGGTACCATAGTTGCCGTGAACTTGAATATGTTAACTTATAACATTTTAAAATTTGACATTAATTTACCTTGAACTCTGATGATTCGAGTCAGTTAGTAGCGCCTTTATATGACTTTGCAACTTTTAATTTTTTACAATACAATTGTACTCTTGCTGACCTCAATTTGGCTCAAATGTTCAAAATTTTTGGGAATTTAGGCCCGATGGACCTAACCTAAAATTAGACCTAAGAGCCCAACTGAACTATTTTATGTCAAATTAATCAGATGATTATATTTTTAGACTAGCTAGATATCGTCAAGACTAAAACTTAGCTTAAATAACAGAACAGCTTAGGACGAATTAATTTCTGATTTAAGAATATGACTTAATTAAGCCAACCTAATTTAACTGCTTATTTCTTTGGTTTAGTGAAATAAAATAAAACATAGGTCAAACAATTTAATTGGTTTAATCTAAATATGAAGTTGTAAAACTTGAGTGAAATTTGAAAAATAGTTGTAAACAAATTTCGGTTATGAACTTTAACTTTGACTACTTAATTATTTGGTTTAGTCAAACAAAATATTACATAGGTCAAACAATTCTAATTTAATTCGTTCAAACTACCTATGAAGTTGTAAAATTTGAGTAAAGTTTGAAAGTTAGTCGAAAAAATGATTCTGTATCGAATTTTAAATTTATTGGTTATTTCTTTGGATTAGTTAAAGGAAATACTACATAGGTCAAACAATTTAAAATTAATTCGTTTAATCTACCTACGAAGTTGTGAAATTTAAGTAAAGTTTGAATGGTAGTTGAAAAAATAATATTGGTATGAACTTTAACTTGAACTACTTATTTATTTGGTTTAGTAAAATAAAATACTTCATAGGTCAAACAATTAAAATTTAATTGGTTTAATTTAAGTATGAAGTTGTGAAATTTGGGTAAAGTTTGAAAAGAAAGTGAAAAATGATTCTGTTATGAACTTTAAATTTAAGTGATTATATCGTTGGTTTAGTAAAATAAAATGATACATAGGTCAAACAATTTAAATTTAATTCGTTTAATCTACATATGAAGGTGTAAAATTTGAGTAAAGTAGAAAGTTATTCGAAAAAATGATTCTGCATCGAATTTTAAATCTATTGCTTATTTCTTTGGTTTAGTTAAACGAAATACTTAATAGGTCAAACAATTTAAATTTAATTCGTTTAGTCTGCCTACGAAGTGGTAAAATTCGAGTAAAATTTGAAAAGTAGTCGGTAAAATGATTCTGTTATGAAATTTAAAATTAACTACTTATTTCTTTGGTTTAGTCAAATAAAATAATTCATACATAGGTCAAACAATTTAAATTTAATTCGTTTAGTCTAAGTATGAAGTTGTAAAATTTGAGTAAAGTAGAAAGTTATTCGAAAAAATGATTATGCATCGAATTTTAGATTTATTACTTATTTCTTTGGTTTAGTTAAACGAAATACGACATAGGTCAAACAATTTAACTTTAATTTGTTTAATCTGCCTACGAAGTGGTAAAATTCGAGTAAAATTTGAAAAGTAGTCGGAAAAAATGATTCTGTTATGAACTTTAAAATTAACTACTTATTTCTTTGGTTTAGTCAAATAAAATGGTACATAGGTCAAACAATTTAAATTTAATTCGTCTAATCTAAATATCAAGTTGTAAAATTTGAATAAAATTATAAAGTTAGTCGAGAAAAATGATTCTGTTACGAGCTTTAAATTTATTTTTATTTCTTTGGTTTAGTAAAATAAAATACTTCATAGGCCAAACAATTCAAATTTAATTCGTTTAATTTAAGTATGAAGTTGTAAAATTTGAGTAAAGTTTGAAAAGTAAGTGAAAAATGATTCTGTTATGAAATTTAAATTTAAGTGCTTAATTCGTTGGTTTAGTAAAATAAAATACTTCATAGGTCAAACAATTTAAATTTAATTCGTTTAATCTGCCTACGAAGTTGTAAAATTCGAGTAAAATTTGAAAAATAGTCGGAAAAAATGATTCTGTTATGAATTTAACTTTAACTACTTATTTCTTTAGTTTAGTCAAATAAAATACTTCATAGGTCAAACAATTAAAATTTAATACGTTTAATCTAAATATGAAGTTGTAAAATTCTAGGAAAGCTTGAAAAGTAGTTAGAAAAAATGATTCTGTTACGAACTTTAAATTTATTGCTTGTTTCTTTGGTTACGCAAAGAAAATACTGCATACGTAAAGTTAGAGAAATTTGTGAAATTTGAGTAAAGTTCGAAGGGTAGTTGAAAAAAATTAATCTGTCAATGAACTTTAAATTTAACTATGTACTTAGTTAATTGGTTTAGGCAGACAAAATACTAAATAGGTCAAACAATTTAAATTTAGTTCGTTTAATATACCTATGAAAAAATACTATTTGAATAAAACTAGAATGGTAGGTGAAAATATGATTCTGTTCTGAAATTTAACTTGAGCTACTTATTTCTTTGATTTAGTCAAATAAAATCTACATAGGTCAAACAATTTAAATTTAATTTGTTTAATTTAAGAATGAAGTTGTAAAATTTGAGTAAAGTTCGAAAATTAGTCGAAAAAAATTATTCTGTTACAAATTTTAAATGTATTGCTTATATCGTTGGTTTAGTGAAATAAAATACTACATAGGTCAAACAATTTAAATTTAATTCGTTTAATCTACCTATGAAGTTGTAAAATTTCAGTAAAGTTGAAAGTTAGTCGAGAAAATGATTCTGTGTCGAATTTTAAATTTATTTATTATTTATTTGGTTTAGTCAGACAAAATACTATATAGGTCAAACAATTAAAATTTAATTCGTTTAATCTACTTACGAAGTTGTAAAATTCGAGTAAAATTTGAAAAGTAGTCGGAAAAAATGATTCTGTTACGAACTTTAAAATTAACTACTTATTTCGTTGGTTTAGTCAAATAAAATACTACATAGGTCAGACAATTCAAATTTAATTCATTTAATCTACAAGCTAAGTTGTAAAATTTTAATAAAATTTGAGTGGTAGGTGAAAAAATGATTATGTTACGAATTTTAATTTTAACTGTTTATTTCGGTGGTTTATTCAAGCAAAATACTACATAGGTCAAACAATTAAAATTTAATTTGTTTAATATAAATATGAAGTTGTGGAATTTAGTAAAGATTGAAAGTTAGTCGAAAAAAATGAATCTGGTACGAACTTTAAATTTAAGTGCTTATTTCTTTAGTTTCATCAAACCAAATAATTCATAGGACAAACAATTTAAATTTAATTCGTTTAATCTGCCTCCGAAGTTGTAAAATTTGAGTAAAGTTTGGAAAGTGGTCGATAAAAAGATTATGTTATGAACTTTAACTTGAACTACTTATTTCTTTGTTTTAGTGAAACAAAATACTACACAGGTCAAACAGTTTAAATTTAATCTACATACGAAGTTGTAAAATTTGAGTAAAGTTTTAAAAATAGTTGAAGAAAATTTTCGGTTATGAACTATAACATTAACTATTTAATTATTTGGTTGCAAAATACAGCAAAATACTTCATAGGTCAAACAATTCGAATTTAATACATTTAATCTACCAACAAAGTTGTAAAATTTGTATAAAATTTGAGAGGTACTAAGAAAAAAAATTCTGTTATGAACTTTTAACTTTTTAGAGTTTAATTGTGATTTTAATCTGACATTATACGGAAATTGACTAATTTAATATGAGCTTGAACTGGTTTTAAAATTTGATATTTAAAACATTATTAAGTTTTAGTTGCTTCTGTGATAATTGACGTGAACTTGAATTGTAGCATAAACGTGATCAAATTGAATTTTATTTGACCTTTATAACTTGAGCACGAATTAATTTGACTCGCCAATTATTGATTTTGTTTTTTATTTTAGAATTTAGAAAATTGTATACGGTATGACGGATTAAGGAGCGTCACAATTATATATTTTTTTGTGTGTTACAACAGACGTGACCCATCTAAAAATAAAACAAATTCTGATAATGTGAGAAAATATGCAGTCACCACATGAATATAACCTTATAAGAGTTAAATTGGCAATAGAATCTTATGCAGAATAAATTATTAGGACAAACATTTTTATTATAATAAAAATCATGACTGTTTAGAAGAAAAAGCAAAAAAAAAAATAATTCAGATTTATGCGAATATTCCAATCGACGGGATCCGAATTTTAAATGAATCGCTTCACAAGATTTTTCATATTTTCTATATATACGTGTACATACATATAAGATCACGTAACTTAGTTATTATGTTGTTACATTATAAATTTGACATTATCTTCGTTAAGTGATCAATATTTTTTTAATTTTACGTGCCCGCGTCTTATATGAGTATGTACATATTGTATATAGTAGAGTTCAATAACATCTTCTTACCTTATATAGTTTATCCTTTTGATACCAAATATCTTCTTCATCCTCTTGCTGTTGATAGGCTTGTTCTAAATTTAAATCGTCTCGCGAACGCGATAATATTTTACGACGTGATACCATTTCACGTGGAAATGTTTCGAGCGGGCCCAAACTAGAAAAATAAAAATAAAAACAATAAACCGTTAATAAAAATAAAAAATTATGACACAATTATTATTATTAAAAACAATAAGATTAATAAAAACAATTAAACATTTCGAAATATATTTGTTGTATTAAATTTAGGCCAAATCGCAAACGGTATAAATGTAGTACCTATCTAATTTGCAATTATTTTAACGTCTCAATGGTCAAAGAGGTCTTATAATAGTTCTATTGTTATAAATAAATAAAATATACAAACATTAATAATTATGTTGTTGTTTATTTATTTTGTATATAAAGGGATTTTACATAATCGGAGGTCGACCGACAATAAACATAAAAAAATATTTTTTCAAGGTGATTTTGATGCATTCTACAAACAGTCTCGAAAGGGTGAAAGAAACGTGTTGCGCGCAGGTGTAAATTGTATTTCCGATGCACTAAACTCAATCCGGATATATTTGTTGTACATGTTCTGATTAGAAAGTATGTATATGCAGCATATATGGAAGATCATGTTTTATAATATAAATACTTATCGGAATTTATGAAAGCGAGCGCACATGACAAATATTCGAACAAAAATATAAAGGAATAAAAATAACGTAAGTTCATTGATTCCTTTTATGATGTACCTCATATGTGTACATAAAGTATATTTCCAATAAATTCTTATTAATTTTGTGTGTACACACATTATTCAATCCGTTATTTCAATAAAATTCACCGGAAACCAAGAATACAACAAAAAGTAACGCGACAAAAATTTATAAATAAATAATATTTTATGCGCGATCAAGTGTGATCGGGAGTATAAAGTCAAAGATCACATCTTTCGTGTAACTCTAGAATTTCTAATCGACGTATAGATCGATCGTGTACATGCAAATTTGATCATCAAATTTTTGTTATATGATATCACAAAATAAATAAATAAATCAAGATCGCTATACAAATACATATTGTGTAAAGTTCAACAATTTAAAAATAAAATAAAAATTAGAAAAAATAAAATTAAATTACCATTCATGTCACACTTAAGACAAAGACAGAAGAATACAAAACAAAAATATAAAAATACCTATATACACCAAACATGACTGTCTTATCCATCCATTTGTCAGCTAAATATATCTTACGTTTTTTTTTTTTTTTTCGTTCTTAAGAATTTTAATAAAAAAATGCGATGCGCTGAATCTGAATCTAATAAGCGCTCCCTCACACAAATAAATTATGCTCGACCAGACAAACTACATATATACATATATGTGACGTAATCTGGTATATGATTTATTGTATACTGTAAATAAACGATCATCGCGATCTTATTTCAGATTTTGATCGTTTATTGAACTTTTATTATTGTTGTTGAATGTAACCAAAAAAAAAATTGTTTTGTGTGTTTTTGCACGCGGGTAGGTTGAAAATTATATTCTAAAAGTCATTTAAAATATTCTTAATATGGTTTTGCCAAATACACCTACGTGCTCGTTATTATATTAGTAATACGGTTTTTTTTTGTGTTTACACAAAATGTTAATTATTTTATACTATATATATACTAATTTACTGTTCGAAAGTACATGTACAGAATATAATGTAAGTACAACAAATATTTTAGTTCAAGGATTTTAATACCCATCTTATGTATTAAATCGTGCAATAGTTTCAAACTCATCATTTATCCTACGCGTCCGTCAATTCATATATGTAATTATATATTACGCATTTTTTGTGATGTTAATGGTTTCATGGTTGGTGGTCCGTAAAATATGTTTCTCTGAATTTCATTACACATTTCACCCAAAATAATTTTCGACTCAAAAACGAATCTGACACCATTTAATGATTAAGCAAATTTCAAACCATAATTATAATTAAGTTATTTTTTGACCAAAAGATAATGTTCGAAACTTTTTGTAACTTTTAAATTAAATTATTACCATTTAAAAACTATGGTTTGTTTACAATATTTTAAGTGATTTTCTAACCGTTTTTAATCATTTGGTTAATTTGTGACCTTTTGGTGAATTTTTAACCGTTTATAAACCTATATTGATTCTTGGTTTATTTAAAGTAATTTTGTAACCATTTTGTAACGATTTAGTTAGGTTACAAGCATTTTTCGATTTTCATAAAACTATCAAGTAACTAATTTCCATGCCATATTTGTACACTGTTAAATATAAAATTAAATAAAAAATTTAGTATAAATTTAGTTAAAATTAAGAAGTTTCTTGCAATTGATGTTTAAAACTTAGCTAAATAAAAGCTAGATAAGTATGATGTACGGTTTCAAAAATATCATTCACATTTTACTGAAATGCAAACTTAACAAAATTGAAAATCGTTTTAATCTTTTGATTATAGTTTTGTACTGATGTACATAAACTATATTGGCAAGAACCGGTTTCAAACTCATCATTTATCCTACGTGTCCGTCAGTTCATATATGTAATTATTTATTACGCATATTGATGTTAAGTTAATGGTTTCATGGTTGGTGGTCCGTAAAATAAGTTTATCTGAATTTCATTACACATTTTACTCAAAATAATTTTCGACTCAAAAGCGAATGGTTAAGCAAATTTCAAAACAAAGTTATTTTCTGACCAATATTGAACCTCAAAATAAGTTATTTAGACTTAAATCATGTAAAAACTTTTACAAAACTATGGTTTGTTTATTTTAAGTAATTTTCTAACCGTTTTTAATCATTTGGTTAATTTGTCACCTTTTATCATAATGTTTTAAAAATTTAGCATTTTTAGATATTTAGATGAATTTTAACTGTTTTATTAATTCTTGGTTTATTTAAAGTAATTTTGTAACCGTTTTGTAACGATTTAGTTAGATTACAGGCATTTTTCAACTTTTAAAAAACTACTAGTATCGTACCCGGCTTTGCCCAGGTTTATTTTTAGTATCGTTACCTTAAATAAAACCAAATGCTATGATTTTCAAATAGAATTTGTAGTTATTGAACGTTTAAACATTATCATTGAAGTATAGTTTACCAAAGTCAATCCATCAACACCTGTGTATAAACAATATTTTTTGTTGACTTATTTTCATCTGCCAGCACGGAATTCTGGGAATGAACACATTTTCCTTTTAAATTGTCCACCCAAAATTGTTGCCTCAATTATATAAGTGTTCATCGCCTTCACAACCAAACGCGTTCCATTGCATAGTTTTGGAGGATCCAAATTCCTTAACAACATAATAGGGCTTCCAATTTTGAGTGTGATTTTATGTTGTGGTATGCCCCTTGGATTGAGCATATTTAAGAACTCAACTGGATAGCTGGTGGCCTCTTCTTCGTCTACCATTTTGTCAATTCAGTAAAATGACTTCGATTCAACTGGAATCATTTCTTGAATGGTGAAATTGATTTCGTCGACTTTATCATTAATTGGTGCATGTATTGCTCGTTCTTGAAGCCAAGAATTTTAATGTTTCGACATGTATTGCAAAAATCTTTATACAATTTAATTTTTCCAGTTTCCACATCCAATTCTTCTTTTCCGTTGCCAACACTCAGCAGATACCTGGAAAATTGCAGTGAGTCGAATCCATTTGATTGTTTTACCCGCATGTTTTTGTGGAGTTTCATGTTTTTTACAAATCTCCACAATTACGATCTCACTGGTTGTCAGTGGGACGTATACGGTGGGTATAGACGTGACCAAGTGCATCACCAGAATGGACGCCACCATGTCCTTCTGGTCGGAAAGGATTTGTCCCACGTAAAATATTGCGGCACTTCAAAATATAGCAATGTCTTTGAAAAGTCGTCTCTTTTGCACAGTTCAAAGAATTCTGTTAAAGTAGTTTTTGGTGGATTTGCTAGGCGGTCTTCTAGATTGTTTTGATTAAAGTAAACTCTCTGGCCATTCTCCAAATGTACATCAAGGTGCATCACAGTTGGGTAGCGGTCGTGAATTGGATATCCAAAAGAATGCCACGCAGCTTCATTACTAGCGGGATTGAGCGGCAAATACACCTTTATCAAAATCCTTGTGTACATATTTGAGAATGTACTTGATCGATTTCACTGAATTGCAACACTCAACTTTAATATGAGCATCAAACTTCTTCTAAAGTAATGGACTGTAGGGGACAGTCCATCTATTACTTCTTGAGTTTCACGTCCTGTCCTTAATTTAACGTATGCTGTAAATCCACCATCTTCAGGCTTACGGCGACGGTAGAGCGGATAACCATCAGTCGCTGTGTGCGTTTCGCTTATCAGTGGTCGCACTTTTCATCCTTCATGCATGGTAAGTTTGGCTTCAACGAACTACACGGACCGTGCACCATGTTTTTCATAACGATATCGTGTAAGTTTTGATCGGTAAGTGGGTTGGGGATTTCAGCTGAGATAAGTTGATCGATTTGATTTGGATTTAATTCTTTCCATAACCATATTAAAATATGAGCGTGTGGCAGACCTCTCTTTTGTCATTCAATTGAGTAAAGCCAGTACTTGACGGTTCCGAAGACTTCACCTTTAATAAGTGTATCTACAAATTTAATAACCTTTTGTCCGAAAATTCTTGCAACCAAATCGTGACGATCCGTTCTTAATTGGCCGTTAATTAAATTTTCCTGCATTTCCTGGCAATTCGGATTGAATGTATAAGTAATGCAAAGGGATGGCTTATCTCGTGCATATTTTGTGGTCCCCCAGTGTATATTGAAGGAAGTATCACCAGCTTTCCGTGATTTGTAGCAACTCCATCACTTGCATCCTTAAAGTGAATATACTCATCGACACGAAATTTCTTTTGGTTGAGGCGAATGTAGAGCAGCCGTTCAGGTTCCATTTTCGCATACACATCCACCAGATACTGATGAAGTAGTCGCCGGTAGAGTAGAAGATGATTTATTTGATTTAACCTCACCATTAAACGGTAAGAGTAGTAAGACATGGCTGATATAGTTTTGCTGACAGTATTATTTGTTCCGGGGGTAAGTTGGCTAATGTTTATTGCATAACCGTCTTCTCCTCTTGGAAACATGAGCGGATATTGCAGTGCATCATAAGATATGTGCGTTTCGCTGAATCTCTTAAGCTCATTTCTTCTCATCTTCAAGACAATATCTCTGTTTTCGAAGTCATTTCTAGCAATGATAATGGTAACTTTTTTACTGTTGGTTCATTGAAAATTCTGGCATGTCCTGCGTGTGGTTTTTTATCAGCTTCGATCACTATTTTCTTGTCATCTTGTAGATTTTCGTCTAATGCAGTTTTGAATGTCCTCACTTAGTGTTCACGTAACATCCTCTGAAGTGATTTGATAAATCACGACGTTGAGCTTCTGCTTCTTCATCACCCAAAAAGTAAATCTGTAGGAATTTCGCATCTTTGTGAGGCAACGGAAAAATTAAACTGCCTTTGTGATACACTTGGCCTTGTATGGAGAAAGTTGGCATGAACCCTTTGTTTTTATTCAGTGGCACGGATGTACCAAAAGAAGTCATCTGAAAGCTTGAATTGTATTTCCGAATAAGATTGAGAAACTCCTTTGATTTTTGATGATCACATAGGTATAATTCTCCCGACAAAGTCATTTTGCAATTTGCAGATAATTTTGTCCTAATCGGCAAGGGCAAAAATATTGGCGAGGTCCTAAATCGAGCTCAGGAATGTGTGCTTCAGATAACACAAAGTCTGAATGATTTAAATCTGCGTGTGAATTCGAGAAAATGTAATAGTATGGCATTTAGAATGAAACGAAGAATTGATGTGCGAATATAATGATGAGATAAATGAGTATTCAAGATTAACTAGGCATTTGGGAATCTGGATCGACAATCGTTTGAGTTTTAAAGTCCACATGGAAAAATTAGTGTGACTGATATGCTTCGAAAGGCGCTAGTGTCTTTCAAAATTACATTACGGGATGAGTGTGTATGGTGACGGATCTAAGGTCGGATTTGAAAAGTTATTGCAAGTACAGAATGCAGGTGTTAGAGTGGTTTAGAGTTAAAAAAACAGGGACGGGGTACTCAGGGCAGTGTGTTTGTAGAAATAATGTATGAGTGCCCTCAATCTTGTGTGAGTGAGATGATTCTACAATGAATACCTTCACACCTACAGATTGAAGCTAATGAAAGAGCCGATATGCTTGCCAAAAGGGGTTTCAGAAGAATCTGTGGAGAAAATGGGAAAATGAATTTATGTGTAGACAAAAATCAAAGGAGACATCACAATGATACGAACGATGAAACGAGTGAGATTGAATCATGGTAATTGGAAAGAATGCTTAAAGAAGCGTCATTTGAGTGAGAATGATTTATGTGAAAGCTATTTGGTTGTGAAGGACATCGAACATTTAATTCTTAAATGTTCAAAATTCAGCCAAAATAGAGAAATGCTTGAATGCAAGAAACTGGAATGAGTTATTACGAATGGGGAAACCAGTAGCCTTCTAACAGTTCAAAGCGATCGAGCAGTACATCGCTGAAAAGGCGCGATATAACTATTTTACTGAAAAATCGAAAACCGTTGTTTGGAAGTGAAATCTCATTGTTTTGTTGGCACTATGAATTTTAACTGGGCCACGAAAATTTCATAGATTGGCTTAAGTTTGTCGTTTCAATTGTCATGAATTTTCCATTGGTTGACCAAAAAATTTGCGCAATTTGCGGATGTAAGCTAATCTGTGTGAGGAATTTTCCGAATTTATTTTTAATCGGATGTTATGCGTTTCCATAGGAACTTTAGTTCTTATTGTTGTGCTAAGATTTTCTACGAAATACCCACATATGTGCTTTGTTGGCGTGCAGTTGAGATCCTCATTGACTGAGGTTCGAATACTCAAAAAAAACTGTTGAAAGGTCCGAACTTCAATGGGACATTGGGGGTGTTTCGGATTATATAAGCGGAATATATATATGAGGTCGGTGAATTTAGTTCATTCGAATGTTTCTTGGTCTGCCCTTATATAGAGTGGGATACTAATTCTTCAGATATACGTTGAAGGGTAATCTATCGATGTCTCGATTTTGACTTACCGAGAGTTTACTTTGATTTCGGATTCTGAACTGAAAACGAACACGTTGTTACTGTTGCAGTAATCCTTTCATGTCGAAAGAGGAGACCTTGACTTCTGATGAAAAGGATAAACCAGAATAAGACATACAGCCGCTCACTACATTTTGATTACCTTTGATGTGGTGAATAGCTCGACCGTGAATTAAGCAATACAATCGAGATGCCGTAATTGCCGTGTACTACGTTCTGATTTTGACCTAATTGCTGTTGTTAGTCAATTTTTTTAGTCAAATTGGTAAACAGATAATTCATCCCTCGAATCGACCAGAAATTGAAAATAATTTTCATGATCGGAAGAATTAATTTTTTGCCGAAGGCCTAATGAAATTTGAGGACACTTAACCTTGATAAGCTACTGGTTGGAGTTTAGTTTTTTAACGCCACACCTCGTCCAGTTGCCGTTGCATCTTGGTCAAATCTTGTAGTCAATATAGTTGCCATTGTTGTCGTTTACCTTCAGCAATTTTTGGGAGTACACTGGCTTGATCGCTACCACTCTACCAGACAGATAAATGTGTCGACGAACATTACAGGAGTGAAACCAATTAGCGAATTTTGCGGTGGTGCAAATCTTCATTATTTTGAACGAAACAAACTAATTTAACATTTTATCGGAAAAATGTACCGCCCGACATGCATTTAACCATGGTTTGCCTGTTTTCAGTGGATAACCGTTGAAATGGTCTGAGTTTATTACGAATAATTTAAAAATAAAATTTCAAAGCTTGATTGTCAGTTTTCGGATTGGGAAGTACGCAAGACCGACAGAGAAAATCTCTACGCGACAAAGCTAAAGTTGTCGATTTTTAATGATTTTACCAGAGAGCCTCAAAGAGATAAGACAATATTAATGAATTAACTATCAAATCGTCCAGTTGTCTCGACAAAGAATTTTTGAGCTCTTCAGTTGTTCAGTTCTTCTTCAGAGACGGATTCAGTCTCGGATTAGATGGAAGATATTACGTTTGCTAAAGTCAGCAACAAAGCCCAAATCAGTGTTAGTTCTGTAGGACAGCTATTTATAAAGTGGGGGGGGAGGGGGGGGGGGGGGTTGGAGGCAGGGGTATTCATTTCCTTTAGTCTTGTGATTCAAATCTACTTTTTTTTGTTGTGATGAGTGTGTAATTTATTGTTCAATCCAATTGTTGTACCGTTTTGGCTCATTTCAGGAATTTATTGATGAAACCATTAAAATGAATAACTCAGGGGTTATCACAAGATGCCGTTGGTAGGCAATAATATCCATATCAATACCGTGAAACCAATGGTGTATACGGCATTTCTCAACAGTGGAGAGAAATTTTAATTTTTTTTTCACGCCATAATGCTTCCACACAAATCAGAAAAAAGTTTGGCTTTAGAAACAAAAGGCGATATAGAATTTGGATTGTCTCTTTAAAGATGACAGACGAAATACCAAAATTCTCGGAAATATAATTCCCTTTGTAGGGAAATATAATTCCCTTTGTAGATGGCGACTTATGTGCATTTTGTCAGAAACATAAAACCGAATCTAGTTTGAATCGTAAAATATCTAAAACGACAACAACAGCAGTCAAATCTAAAATCACGGTATGAGCCTCACTTTGGATTGATAAATCCGAAAATCGAATGTGGATCGTATTTGAAGCTGCAAAACTAAGTTGAGGCGTACACAAGAATTCTTGTTTCTCTATAGACTCACTCTATATAACTCCCAATATTGAACATAGATGTTTCAAAAACAATCACATCCGTCTTCGCCACACTGAGTTTTTGACAAATATTCTGATTCGACACAATCGCCACTCTATAGATGGTGGAAACTCCACAAATTCTAACAAGAATCACATTTAAAGTTTAAAATTCTACATCACACCCCTTAACATCCTTGACGGAACCACTGAACCTCAACGTTTGGAGCTATTCAGAAAATACTGTTGGTCTATAAGGAGAATTATTGTAAAATGGGAATTACAACACTCTTATCAACCGACCGGAAAGCCAATTCCGAAATTTAGCCGCTACTAAATTGTTCACCAAACAGATACAGTCAAAAAATTTCCCGTGAATGTCAATAAAGCAAAAACACACAAGCAATGCCCAGAAATGCCAAGCAGTGCAACCAATCGGGTTCATCAACTGTGGTTTTCCGACAATTTTAGAGCTTGTTGAAATGCCGTCGAAATATCGATAATATCTTGAAAAATCATTTTTGGATGGGGCAGTCACATGCTGTTCAAAGGTCATACAACAATGCGTTGAATTAACAATTCTGCGTCTGGCTAGTAACGAAATTAGTAATACATCTCGTTTATTTGGTTTTTATAATATTTGTTTTATGTAAGACCCAAATTCGACTACTACATTTTTAAGGTTATGGCTCAACACCACTCCCAGAAATTAATTCTAAAATACACAAAACTTAGAGATGGCCATTTTCACTACAAGCTTACAAAAATTTTTTAAATTTTAAATTTCACTCAAAATTTAGAACGTATATATAGTTATTCGTAATAGGACAAACCGAGCGGTGACATTGCTACATTGGGTTGCTGGGTTTGATTTACACTTTGATAAGCACAATAGGTCCATAATTGCCTAGGGTGAAGGAAACCTATTGCTCCTAGCATAATGCACTCTAAAGCGTATTTTAAATTTCACTCAAAATCTAAATCCTATTCACACGCCTAGTATACATTTTCATGCAAACTATTTTAAATTTTCACTAAAATGTCGACAGTTTTCGAATTTTTTTTAATGAAACTTATTGGTGTTACCAGGTTCGGATTTCTTACATCCTAAGCATTTATGAAAATATAGTGATAAAATCGTATGGTCCTAGTACAAATAGGCTTCAAGTCGTTGAAATACAATGACCACAACGTCTCCGCAGTGGTACATTTGGCAGCTGGGATAGATAACACTATAGAACTATTACTGCTGGGTGAAACTTGGCTGCAGTAGCAGTGAACATAACAAGAGAAAATAAAAATCTTTTTCAAAAGGGTACCGAATCATGAGATCGCTTATAGTCACAAAAACGAGTTCCATGGGAGATATGAATTCAATCTTTTCTTCTCATACCACTAACTCAACTGATGAAAGCGAAAAACGCATACTTTATGCGTACAACAGCAGACGAATAAGAATTTGAAAGAGACGCTGTATACTAGCGGTAAGAAAACCAAGAAAACCCATCAATTAAACATGAAACTACTGAAACAAAGGAAGTGCCAAGAGAATCTGACTGGTTCATGAAGAAAAGCCATCCCAAAAAGAAGCGAAAAGCAGAATCATCGGCAGCATAAAACCTATCAATCGACCACAACAGCCTCCATCTAATAGTTTCGGATAAAGACTTCAAGCTGGTATTTAGAATATAACTATGAAGCTTAACGCAGAGAAAGTTCAGTAGAATACCTATGAAGACAATCATGAAATGCCATTTAAAGTTATGGCTAGAGCATTACACCGAACATAAGAGGTAACGACAGAATTGCAGGGCTGCAGAGTAAAGGTTTGCACACTAAGGATTCTACCGCTTTTCATGCTAACGTTTGGCAATCGGGAAAATATCCTAAAAATGCATTATATTCGATCAATTCAAAATATGAAAGTCAGAATTGAATCAGTAAGAATAAAGTCATTGCTGATACTTAGTTTAGTACAAAAAATGTCGGGGATTCAATTTTATTCAAAGATACTGTGGGCGTGTGGCAGGATACGTTAAATTAGCTGGTAACCACCTTACCGTGGATGTGAAGTGGTTAAGAACAGCAAAATATAAGGAATCGTGTAATAAAATCTGACCTAAACCGTAGAGAAAGAGTCTTATGCACAAGTGACTTAAGGTCGATCTTTCATCATTAGCGATGACTTCAATATAAAAAACATTCATTGGTTTCAGAGTTGGAACACCAAAAGGGAGAGAGCTGTTCGAGACAGAAATAATATCAGGGGTACAAATTGAAAATGCGGGATTGATAACAGATGGCGTTATTAACGCTATACGCATCAGGCAGTACTGTGACTATGTTCATGTCAAAGTTACGTCTTATAGCTTTAATTTTCAGTATGTGTCAATTTGTCGCAGTGTCAAATTCATAGTTTTTTGAGCTCTCAATATGTCGAGTTTCGTGCCAACAAAACAGCATTTGCGGGAAGTTTTAATTTACTTCTTTAATTTGAAGAAAAGTGCTGCTGAAGCACATCGATTGGTCTCCGAGACTTATCCGAGTCATGTTCCATCGGTTTCAACGTGCGAGAGATGGTTTGTGCGGTTTAGAAGTGGTGATTTTGACGTTGAGGACAAAGAGCGGCCGGGCCAAGTGAAAAAGTTTGAGAATGCTGAATTGGAGGCAATACTCAATGAAGACTCGTGTCAAACTCAACAAGAGCTCGCAGATTCATTGGGAGTGACACAACAAGCCATTTCCCATCGTATAAAAGCCCTCGGAATGATCCAAAAGCAAGGACATTGGGTGCCGTATGAGCTGAAGCCGAGAGACGTCGAGCGCCGTTTTTTTGCATGCGAACTGCTGCTCGAACGGCAAAAACGGAAGGGTTTTTTGCATCGCATTGTCACTGGTGATGAAAAGTGGATCCGTTACGATAACCCGAAGCGCAAAAAATCATATGGTTACCCCGGCCATGCATCATCATCGACGGCCAAACCAAATATTCACGGCGCCAAGCTCATGCTCTGTATTTGGTGGGACCAGCTGGGTGTGGTGTATTATGAGCTATTGAAATCGAACGAAACCATCACAGGAGCACTATACCGAACTCAATTGATGCGTTTGAGCCGCGCACTCAAAGAAAAACGGCCACAATACGAGCAAAGACACGACAAAGTAATTTTGCAACATGACAACGCTCGGCCACATGTTGCAGCGCCGGTCAAAACATACCTACAAACGCTGAAATGGGAAGTCTTACCCCACCCGCCGTATAGACCAGACATTGCTCCTTCCGATTACCACCTTTTCCGATCGATGACACATGGCCTAGCTGACCAGCGCTTCCATTCTTACGAAGAAGCCCAAAAATGGGTCGATGACTGGATAGCAGCCAAGCCGGCCGAATTTTTTCGCGACGGTATCCGTAAATTGCCAGAAAGATGGGAAAAAGTTGTGGCTAGCGATGGACAATACTTTGAATAATTCATTTGTTACCATTTTTTCAGAATAAACGTTCAAAAATAGAAAAAAATCCCGCATTTTCAATTTGTACTCCTGATATTAAAATGGTATTTTCATTCTGGTAGTAGCTCAGAAACTTAGTGGCAAACAGATTTAAACAAAACACCGGAGAGCTTTCGTCGGATTACTCTCCTGTTATTATGATAGTCAGTGAAACAATAATTTAAAAAAAATATCCATGCAAGGCCCATAATTAAAAAAAAATATCCATGCAAATGATAAGGACACTAATTAGAACCTTTTTCCTGAACTGTTAGAGTGAAACGTCACCTTTAACTAGCAATAAAAATTATCGACTTGAATTAAGAGAGCATTCATCGCAAAGAAACGAAAAGCATGAAAGTCTTGGTAAATAAATCGAAATACAGAAAATAAAACGGTGGATTTTTACCTGTGTAAAAAACTGATATAACTCATCAGAACAGTTAAAAATGAAACAATAAGTAGGTACATATTTGTCTTCACTAACCGCACAAAAATACTCTGAATACTCCTTATGGAAAGCAACGAAAGTACTTAAGAGTTCAATAATTTCGGCGGTTCCATTCAGAAATGATGATGGAAGATGGGCTCGAAGCAGTAAACAAAAAGCTGATCTGTTTGCAAGACACCTCGAAGAAACGTTTCAACCTAGGCAAACTGCTGATGAAAATATCAATCCGAAAAAAGAGGAAATTAAAAATCTAAACATGAGAAAAGCTCCTATACTAACTTAGGTCTTAGGCTAAGTGGAGGATGGTAGAGGTAGTCATGATCTTAAAACCAAACAAAAAATGTAACGATAAAAATCCATTTAGACACATATCCATACTCCCAAACATACCGAAGACATTTGAAACATTGCTCCTAAAGAGTACGAAGCATTCCTACTCACTAGTTTGGTTTGGTTAGGTGAAGTTCATAGAATCACAGATATTATAGAACGTACACTGGAAACGAAAAAGATATATTCAAGCATTTTACTGGATGTAGCGCAATTCCGTGTAAAATACGAAAAAGAATACTCGGACCTTAAGAAAATTTTAGTCGAAGTACCGCAAGGTACCGTATTGGGTCTCATCTTGTACCTCCTGTATACGCGAGACGTACCACTAATGGAAGATTCAACCATAGTAACTTATGCTGATGATACCACAATTTTGGCAGTAGGGAACAATATAGTAGAAGCTACAAGTGAACTTCAAATATCGATTAATACAGTCAGCAACTGGAAACAAAAAATTAAGAATCAAACTCAACGAAACTAAATCTGTGCATCTAAATTTTACTAACAAAACCAATTCTAACAGAATTCCAATCATAATCAACCCTAAACACGAATACGGCGAAATTTCCGTTCGATGTTGGAAGGCCGAATGTCGGAAGGCCGAATATTGAAAGGCCCAATGTCGAATGGCCGAATGTATCGAAAGGCCGAATCTCGAAAGGCGGAATGTCGAATGATCGAATGTGTCGAACGGCCGAATGTTGAAAAGCCGAATGGGTCGAAAGGCCGAATGTGTCGAAAGGCCGAATGTCGAAAAGCCGAAAGAGTCAAAAGGCGGACACATATTTGTGGTAGAACTATCAGTAGAAACGATATGAGCGATACGATTCCTTTGATCTGTGTCTGCAAGGTTGACGATCATTCTAAATAATTTTAAAATACATCTTAAATACAAACTAAAAAACAATTATTTTTAAGGTTCAGCACACCAACATTTACATTTATTCACGTCTCCCGCAACTGTGGGCACTTTCACTTAAACGTTATTGGTAATTTATTAATTTGTTTCAATTAATTCCAACTCGTAAATGTATGTATCTTCTCAAAATTACATTGGATATATTCAGAATCTATAAAAATTCATTCTGAAGTGTATTGCAAATTTCACTCAAAATCTATATTTGGGATATGAATGCGACCGAAACGCGAATTTACATGCACATTATTTAAAATGCGCATTTTTAAATTAAATTAAATTTTTTATATGTTCAATAAATTAATTAAAATTTGACAACTCTGAATTAATAAATCGTTAAGAGTGTTTCATTAAAATATGAATCGACATCAAACAATGAAATTTAGAAATAAGCTGCATTGTATGTAATTTTTTGAAATGTGTCTTCGATATAATGGGCAAAATCTTTCGGATGCCATCATTGTTATGGTAATAAAATTTTTAAGATTAGCTTTGATTTTTTCAGAAATTTCGCTAGAACATCCTGAAAGTTTGAAGCGCATTTCAAATTTCAATACAATAACTGGTGTGCTCTGCTAATTCGGAGAACCAGGTTAGTTGATTAAAACTTGAGCCAAGAAAAACGTCGTGGTTATGTACAGTAAATATTGGCTTGGGTGTAAATCAATCATGTCATTATTAGAAGTTTTTTAATTAATGTCCATAACTCAATAGTAGAGAAGTAATCTTTACTAGACTGTGGGCTGTGCAAATTAAGTCAGAATAAAATCTCATTCAATTTTCACTAAAAAATCACAATTTATTTGTAAATTTCAGGTTTCTGTGGTCACTGATAACTTTTATGATTTTAACCAAATATCACTGATAATTTGTTATGTATCTTTCACGAGTTATTCCAAAATTATGTAAATTTTCATCCAATACTTTTAGAAATCTAATCAAAATCGGTTTACAAAAGAAAAAAAACCCAAATTTGCAATTCTAATTCAACTCAATATATTTTGAAAGATTATAATTCTTTTATTTAATTTGATAATTCTTCTACCCCAACAAATAGATTAAACTCTTTTGAAACCATATTTAGATTCTGCTGAATTCAAATTTAATTAGTTCTCTGGTCGATTACATTTGAAATATATAAATTCTAATCTGATGATTTTAAATTAAATGCTAATCGAATTTTACCTCAAAATTAACAAAATCGTCTTAGAATCTTCCAAATCACGTTCTAGTAGAGTGTTGGCTTTACACATTCACTAAATGATTTGAGTATTTGGATCAAAGTCGTCCAATAAAACTACTACATTACATAAAGAAAATGTCACGTAGTAAGCGTTGACATTTTTTTTTTTTTTTTCAAATAAAAACAAGTGAGAATCCTGTTCGTTCATGAATTGTGAAACAAAATTTCGAAGACTACACACAAAAAAAAACGAAAACAAAATATTTATAAAATTGTAACGGCTTTTGTTTTTTGAAATGTGAGTATATGATCGGTATGAAATGCAAACAAATTCTATAACGAATTAAAAAACGAGGAACGCATTAAAAATGCATAATCGCATTGATTTTTGATTTGATTTATTTAAATCTAGTTGGTTGGGTTTTATAATTTATCATGTGCGAACGTGTTTTATATGCCATATTAAAAATATGAAATCCACATTTATCATCAAAGATTATTAAACCATTATTAAAATATAAATAGTGGCAACGATAAATATAAAACTACATAAAATATTTATTTATAACAAAAATGTCTTATTGTTTAACAAAAGGTAAATTGTATTCAAGGATTATATGTATTATAAAAATAAAAAAAATTTAAACTTTAAATATAACAATAGTAAGTATATTACAAAATAGCTTCTATTTATAAAACCAAACTATATTATTACTATGGAT
Source organism: Tipula helvola (assembly GCA_963556165.1). Classification (NCBI taxonomy): domain Eukaryota; kingdom Metazoa; phylum Arthropoda; class Insecta; order Diptera; family Tipulidae; genus Tipula; species Tipula helvola. The sequence goes on along the minus strand of OY744483.1, from coordinate 72,649,844 downwards.
ACATAATTTATTGTTTGTAAATAAATTTCACTAGTAAGTATTGTTGATTATTAAGATAAATATTTATAACTCTTATTTTCATACATAATTAAATTTATTGTAATGATATTGTAAAAATAAAATCATAGAAAGTAAAACTAATTACTTTCGTTGTCTGAGAGAAATTATGACAATAAACAAAAAAAAAAAAGAGGTATATGGTCTGATAGATATTTGAATAAATCAATTTTTTGAATTAAACTTTCATCTAAATAAGTTATGATTGTTTTAATTTTAGGGATCATATAATATCTAATTGTTTGTTGTTTTTTTTAAATTAAAATTACGTTTGATTGGAGAACCAATTTTATTTAGTGAAAAACTAACATTTTATGGTTCACTAATTAGTTATTTGTAATAAAACAATTAATAATTTAATGCTGTAGTTTTAATGATCATTTGATCGTTAGGAATTTATTTACTAATGATTGCGTGATTAATAAATTAACCCAAGTACACTAGAGGTAAGTAGTAAAATATTATTTTAAACCTATAACTATAGCCTTAAGATGAATTTTATTATTATTGAAAATGTCAATATGACGATAAAAAAATATTAAAAAGTGAAAGGGGCTCATTGTAGACGTTTATATATATATAAAGCTTAACTTCGTGGGACCAGAACATAAATAAATCAAAAGCAAACAAAAAATCGAAAATATCTGTTTGCATAATTTCTGGTTATACGAGTTTTGCGACGACCGACCACCAAAAAATGTATAATTCGCAAAGTAATTAAAAAATATCTGGTTTTATTTTAAACTAATACTAATCGGTTGAAAATTAAGAAATAAATAAAATTGAAAAGAATAAATAAAACGAAAAAAAAAAAATTGTTAAGATAAAGTTGACCGCGTTTTCTCCTTTCCAACAAAAAACAAACCAAAAAAAAAAATTGAAAACTACAATAATAACGTTATTTTTTTTTTGTTTAAAGCTCACCTCAAAAATTAAAAGAAATAATAAAAAATTTTGTTGAAAGAAAAAATTTCAAAATTTGTTTCTTATGCACGCACGAAGAGAAATAATCCAAAATACAAAATATAGCGAAAAATTTTGTGTTGTCCTCAATCACACATTTAGTTATTATATTGATAAAAAATTCACTTTAAATATTTGCACTTTAAAATAATTTCCTTTAATTTTAATTAAAGGCATTCACTTATAGAAAATGTCACACTATATAGAAACTTTTTTTTTTTATTATTATACGATCATTGGTAATCCTTTCTAATTTGAATATAAATTTTATATATCCAATATATCGATATAATTTTTATTACACTTAATACAATAAAAAAAAAATATAAAAATTCACTTTTCACACTATATCCGATAAATATGATTGGTCACGACACACGGGTTGAAAATCGACACACAAAAGTTTTCCTTCCTTTCTAAATTTAAAAAATAATTTTTTTTTTTTTGTTAAATTTAAATTTAAATTTAATTTTCTCACTCTAAACAAATTAAATAATAAAAAAAAACGAAAGAAGCAGAAGAAAATACGTTTTGGTGTGCACTCAACAACTTTCGCGAGCGAACTAACTTTAAACAAGTAGGAGGAGGTCGTTCATTCCTACCATTGCGACCGTATATACTACATATAATAAAAAATAAAATATAGTATATAAGAAAATGAAAAAGAAAACAAAAAAAAAAAAAAAATCAAAGAAAATATTTTAAACAAAAAGATATTTGCGTAAGTGGGCTTCTCATAAAGAGAACGAGCTCACGCGCGCGCAGAGAATTAAACAAAAAAAGTTTCATGACGCTTTTTTTTTTTTTTTTTTTTGTGTTAAATGAGACGGTATGCATGACTCAATTTTATGTCTCTGTTTTGTGTTGCTTGATTTAAACATCATATTTCTTAGGTCGATGCAAGCCTCCATTAAAGCTCTTCTCATCGCACATATATACAAGAGAATTGTGTATTTATAAATGTGGAGAAATTTTGTCGACTAAACGTCATACATTACAGTAATAAAATATTTTGCTGCTTTTTGTTGTTATTGGTGTGTTGACCTTCAATTAAGAAAGATGACGGGAAGTTATTTTCACTTTCGTTTGTGCTTGTAATTTTATTTATATACATATGTATAATTTTGTATATAAGAATTGATATGATTAATATATAAAAATTGTCTTTGCGCGTTGATCTTTTGATCTTGACATATATTGTTTAAAAATTAAATAATTTTTTTGTCCACGCATAATAATTTGTATGATGTTTTGATGACACCTTCGCTTATATATATATATTACACACATACACTAATTCGTAAGGCGGATTTCGATTTATGACGTCATTATAGATATATTGATCATATTTAGTGCGGGAATTTTATTCAAAACAAAATTACAAAAAATAAAATTTTCATAATTGGATCGCGCGAGAAGAGTGATCGACCCTGAATTTGTTGCTAAACTGAAAAGTAATTATTGGTTTAGTGAATTTTAGAGAATGTTATGTATGTATAATAATGTATACATTCATTATAGTATGTGCAAATCTAAAATCTTTTTCTTAAATACTGTCAATAGATTTAGTTTGTTGTAAGGTCATCATATATTATGTGTATACTTACTGATTTTAGTGGTGATTTTGTTTAAGTATTTCCTGACGATGATGGTTATGATGATGAGTTGCAAGGTGATTTTGTGCTTGTGAAGGAAATTCATAGGAAAATTATTCAGTTATAATGATTAGTGTTACAGAAATTTTTTTTTTTTAGCTTTGTATTGTTGGTGAGAAAATTTTACATCGATTATATCTGTGATACAAATTTATGATTTATCGCTTAATAATTTTTTTGGAGAAGGTTATGAGAAAGAATAGGTAACAAACAGTCAAATAAAACTTTCATAAAAATTATATGTTGCCGCAGAAACCCATAGTTAATCACACCATATAAAAAATTTGTCTACTTAAAGCGGGTTCGTATCTTACACTTCCATAAAATGGATCAAGTCTTTTGTTTTATTTTAAGTTTTCGTTCTCCCTTTGAGTTACTAAACGTGTTAACGTTACTATCGTGATGTTTGTCCTAAATATGTCGAAAAATTACAAAAACAAAATTTAGGACAAACTTCGCGCGACTGCACAGACGTGTGAAGTTTGCCTAACCTCAAATAATTATCGATGAATTAGTAAGAAATCCGGATAAACCGATAAAATATTTAAGATACTAAATCTAATCCGGAGCCCAGGATTTTTATAGCATCGGTATAGTCAGGGATCCTTTATGACTAAAAAATATAACAACTTTCAAAAATCTATAGACGATTAGTTACTTAGGGCGAATGTGTTCAGTCCGTAAACGTAAGTTCATACGAAATTTGATGTTAAAAAATTTCTCAATCTGAACAAATATCGTACCCAAGTGGCAACATATTTTTATGGCTAGACGAGGATCTTTTCGAACCAAAAATAAAACAACTTCTAAAAATCTAGATGACAAGTTACAAACGAAGGGCCGTTCAGAGTCACTTAACTTCTAGATTTTGGAAAATTCTAATATTTTTACGTTAGAGAGAATCGCCTGCTACCCTTAAAAATATATGTCCACTTGGGTTCGATCTTTGGACCAGACAGAAATTTTTGAATATCAAACTTTATTAGAAAATACATAAATAGGGACACAACACGTCTGTCACAAGTCACTTATTTTGTAGATTTTTGTAAGTTGTAATATTTATTAGATAGAAAGCATTGTTCGCTATCCTTAACGCCGCATGCCCATTTGGATGCGATCTTTGGCCAAGTTTGAGAATTTTTTTAATATTAAACTTACTATACGAACTATAATACCATAACTGTCCTTGTTTTTTTTTTTTTGAATTTATTTATTATTCATTATATCGGCCCTCTTGAAAGTTTAACTTTCAACAACAAATAATAATAATGATTACATTCATAAATTAATTTTAAAATATTCTTAATTCATTAAATGATTAAAATGTATAAATAATATGAAATGTTAAATATTTTTAATAAGCTTATAAATTTTCAATATTTGTGGACTGTATATAAACCAAATTCTTAATTGGTACATTATGTTAAAATTCCTTAATTCTAATTATGCTAATACATGTTACTTATTATTGACTTCATTAATTGATTCATTCGATATTGGTAATTTTGACAGTTTTGTTATGGCTCGTTTGAATATACCGGATTTTGTCTTAACATCAACAACTCGTACTTTATTATCTTGGCCTGGGTACACCTTAACAACAATTTCCATTAATCATTTGGTAGAAGATAAATTAGTATCAGATAGCAAAACAACATCATTTATCCCAATATTTGGCAAGTTCAATTTCCATTTTGATTTTTGCTGTAGTGTGTGAAGGTACTCAACAGAATATCTCTTCCAAAATTTTTGAACTAATTGAGTTACTAGTTGCCAATTTGCCAACCTATTTTGAGGTATTTCATGTAATGAGGGTTCTGGTGGTGATACTATGGAACCACCAGTTAAAAAATGGCCTGGTGTTAGACCTTTGTGAAGTTGGCCCAAATTTGTATCCCAAAATATAAAATTTTTAACGCTGGCTATACCTTATATATAAAGGATACTTTAATATTTATATAGCAATCAGTAAGTTACAAAATTTACTGTCGCGATAGAAATTTGTTATATAAAAATTTTCATTTTCTTTTTTGCTTTCCAATAATATTCACAATACAAAATTACACGAGAAAGCTAAGCTGCTATAATATATATCGAATTTTATAAATTTCCGTAATAATTGTATTTCAAATGTTATCCAAAAAATGTTTTGTACCAAAGAAAACAAAACAAAGTTCTGACAGCTAAAAAAACTATTAAATAGATATATTCTTTAATATCAGCCTAAAAACAAAGCTGTCAAAATAAAAATAGAGTTTAAATTAATTTCAACACTGTAGTTTGATTAAAATTAAAGAAATATTAACACGTTTAATTCTGTACGAGCAATTATTTAAATAATTTAATTAATTATGCATTTATTACCAAAATCAAATAAATATTACAGATTTTTCTAAATTAAAATTTTGAATCTCAAGATTTGGGAACAAACATAAATATAATAATTCTAAATGTGGTTTTCAATTAGTTCTGATCTCTATCTATATCCTTACAATGACTCAGTTGGACGTGATGGGGACCTCATAGCCATAACGGCCATACAACCACTTCAAATATTTATTCATTTTTTCATACAAAAAATCTCATGTAACTCAAAATGTTAGGGGTTGGTCATCATTCTAAGTATGATTTTCAATTAGATCTGATCTCTATCTATATCCTTGCAATGACTCAGTTGGATGTGATGGGGACCTCATAGCCATAACGGTCATACAACCACTTCAAATATTTATTCGTTTTTTCATACAAAAAATCTCATGTAACTCAAAATGTTAGGGGTTGGTCATCATTCTAAGTATGATTTTCAATTAGATCTGATCTCTATCTATATCCTTGCAATGACCCAGCTGGATGTGATGGGGACCTCATAGCCATAACGGCCATACAACCACTTCAAATATTTATTCATTTTTTCATACAAAAAATCTCATGTAACTCAAAATGTTAGGGGTTGGTCATCATTCTAAGTATGATTTTCAATTAGATCTGATCTCTATCTATATCCTTGCAATGACTCAGTTGGATGTGATGGGGACCTCATAGCCATAACGGTCATACAACCACTTCAAATATTTATTCATTTTTTCATACAAAAAATCTCATGTAACTCAAAATGATAGGGGTTGGTCATCATTCTAAGTATGATTTTCAATTAGATCTGATCTCTATCTATATCCTTGCAATGACTCAGTTGGATGTGATGGGGACCTCATAGCCATAACGGCCATACAACCACTTCAAATATTTATTCATTTTTTCATACAAAAAATCTCATGTAACTCAAAATGTTAGGGGTTGGTCATCGTTCTAAGTATGATTTTCAATTAGATCTGATCTCTATCTATATCCTTGCAATGACTCAGTTGGATGTGATGGGGACCTCATAGCCATAACGGCCATACAACCACTTCAAATATTTATTCATTTTTTCATACAAAAAATCTCATGTAACTCAAAATGATAGGGGTTGGTCATCATTCTAAGATATTTTTTGTATGAAAAATAAATGAATAAATATTTGAAATAGTTGTATCATTGTTATAGTTATGTGGTCCCCATCACATCCAGCTGATACCTTGCAATGATAAAGATATAGATCAGACCTAACTGAAAATCATACTTAGCATGATGACCAACGCCCAAAATCTTAAGTTATATCAGATGTTTTGTATGAAAAAATAAATAAATATTTGAAGTGGTTGTATGGGCCATTATGGCTATGTGGTCCCCATCACATCCGGCTGAGACCTTGCAATGATAAAGATATAGATCAGACCTAATTGAAAATCATACTTAGAATGATGACCAACCCCCAAAATCTTAAGTTACATGAGATTTATTGTATGAAAAAATAAATAAATATTTGAAGTGGTTGTATGGGCATATGGCTATGAGGTCCCAATCACATCCGGCTGAGACCTTGCAATGATAAAGATATAGATCAGACCTAACTGAAAATCATACTTAGCATGATGACCAACGCCCAAAATCTTAAGTTATATCAGATGTTTTGTATGAAAAAATAAATAAATATTTGAAGTGGTTGTATGGGCCATTATGGCTATGTGGTCCCCATCACATCCGGCTGAGACCTTGCAATGATAAAGATATAGATCAGACCTAATTGAAAATCATACTTAGAATGATGACCAACCCCCAAAATCTTAAGTTACATGAGATTTTTTGTATGAAAATATAAATAAATATTTGAAGTGGTTGTATGGGCCTATGGCTATGAGGTCCCAATCACATCCGGCTGAGACCTTGCAATGATAAAGATATAGATCAGACCTAACTGAAAATCATACCTAGCATGATGACCAACGCCCAAAATCTTAAGTTATATCAGATGTTTTGTATGAAAAAATAAATAAATATTTGAAGTGGTTGTATGGGCCATTATGGCTATGAGGTCCCCATCACATCCGGCTGAGACCTTGTAATGATAAATATATAGATCAGACCTAATTAAAAATCATACTTAGAATGATGACCAACCCCTAACATTTTGAGTTACATGAGATGTTTTGAATGAAAAAATGAAAAAAATATTTGAAGTGGTTGTATGGCCGTTATGGCTATGAGGTCCCCATCACATCCAGCTGAGTCATTGCAAGGATATAGATGGAGATCAGATCTAATTGAAAATCATACTTAGAATGATGACCAACCCCCAAAATCTTAAGTTACATGAGATTTATTGTATGAAAAAATAAATAAATATTTGAAGTGGTTGTATGGGCCATTATGGCTATGAGGTCCCAATCACATCCGGCTGAGACCTTGCAATGATAAAGATATAGATCAGACCTAACTGAAAATCATACTTAGCATGATGACGAACGCCCAAAATCTTAAGTTATATCAGATGTTTTGTTTGAAAAAATAAATAAATATTTGAAGTGGTTGTATGGGCCATTATGGCTATGAGGTCCCCATCACATCCGGCTGAGACCTTGTAATGATAAATATATAGATCAGACCTAATTAAAAATCATACTTAGAATGATGACCAACCCCTAACATTTTGAGTTACATGAGATGTTTTGAATGAAAAAATGAAAAAATATTTCAAGTGGTTGTATGGCCGTTATGGCTATGAGGTCCCCATCACATCCAGCTGAGTCATTGCAAGGATATAGATGGAGATCAGATCTAATTGAAAATCATACTTAGAATGATGACCAACCCCCAAAATCTTAAGTTACATGAGATTTATTGTCTGAAAAAATAAATAAATATTTGAAGTGGTTGTATGGGCCATTATGGCTATGAGGTCCCCATCACATCCGGCTGAGACCTTGTAATGATAAATATATAGATCAGACCTAATTAAAAATCATACTTAGAATGATGACCAACCCCTAACATTTTGAGTTACATGAGATGTTTTGAATGAAAAAATGAAAAAAATATTTCAAGTGGTTGTATGGCCGTTATGGCTATGAGGTCCCCATCACATCCAGCTGAGTCATTGCAAGGATATAGATGGAGATCAGATCTAATTGAAAATCATACTTAGAATGATGACCAACCCCCAAAATCTTAAGTTACATGAGATTTATTGTCTGAAAAAATAAATAAATATTTGAAGTGGTTGTATGGGCCATTATGGCTATGAGGTCCCCATCACATCCGGCTGAGACCTTGTAATGATAAATATATAGATCAGACCTAATTAAAAATCATACTTAGAATGATGACCAACCCCTAACATTTTGAGTTACATGAGATGTTTTGAATGAAAAAATGAAAAAAATATTTCAAGTGGTTGTATGGCCGTTATGGCTATGAGGTCCCCATCACATCCAGCTGAGTCATTGCAAGGATATAGATGGAGATCAGATCTAATTGAAAATCATACTTAGAATGATGACCAACCCCCAAAATCTTAAGTTACATGAGATTTATTGTATGAAATAATAAATCAATATTTCAAGTGGTTGTATGGGCCATTATGGCTATGAGGTCCCAATCACATCCGGCTGAGACCTTGCAATGATAAAGATATGGATGAGACCTAATTGAAAATCATACTTAGAATGATGACCATCTCGCTAATAGCAGCTAGTTCGCTTTCATATTTAGAGTGATGGCCAACCCACAAAACTATGTGGTAGGTACTTGAGATTTTAAATTAAAAATTGTATTTATTCGATTTTGGTAATGCATAATTAAATATATTATTAAATAATTGCATTATATAAAATTAAACATGTTTCTGAAAATTTTTCAATTTTAAGTTATAGTTTTGGAATTATTTTAAATTAATTTCTTTGGTTTGGGTCAGAATTATTTTTGGGCTGACAGTTCAATATACATACATACATATATTTATCACGATAGTTTCAACTATCGTGATAGTACTTTTTTTGGGCTGACTTTGCAAATAGCGTCATGATAGATATAGTTTTTTGGGCTGACACTAAAATATCATGAAAATACAGATTAAGTGTTGCCATAGCATTTTTTTGGGTTACTTTTTGGGCCAACTTCACATACATTGGTGTTAGCGGTTCAGGTTCATTTGGATCGTTGGAAATATGAGTTATTGGTCGGGAATTAATTATTCCTTCTATTTGGATAATCAGTGTATTCATCTTTTCATATGATAGTAATGTGTTTGATGCAAGTTTCTTGATATGAAGCTTGATGGATTTGATGTTACTTTCCCATAAAGCACCAAAATTTGGGGATCTAGGGAGGATAAATTTCCAATTAATCTGTTCATTGGCACAAAATTTTATAATTTTATTATCGGGCGTGGTATCTTGGAATAATTTGAACATACGTTTAAGTTCGTTATTGCAACCTATGAAATTACCGGCGTTGTCTGTCCAGATAGTGTTGCATTTACCTCTTCTGTTTAAAAAACGTTTGAGGCAATTAATAAATGAGTCAGCTGATAAATCTGACACTATTTCTAAATGAATAGCTTTTGTGGAGAAACATATAAAAAGAGCAATAAAAATTTTTTGAGGTGGACTCTTGGGAATTGATCTATTTTTAATATTAAAAGGACCACACAGGTCTATGCCGGTTGTATTGAATGGTTTTGCTGGCGTAACATGATCTACACGAAGATTACCCATTAATTGTTGAGAAATAATTGGCTTGAATCTAAAACACGTAACACAAGAACGACATATTGATTTAGCTGTGTTTGCTGCATTAATTGGCCAACATTTTTGGCGTACTATTGAAACTAAATGTGTTGGGCCAACGTGTAAATTGTTCTCATGTTCATGTCTAAAAACAAGTTTTGTAAAATAATAATTTTTAGGTATGTAGTAAAATTTGATGTTTTGCGTCATATGCAATATTTGCGTTTTTTATTCTACCACCAACGCGAAGAATTTGATTGTTATCTAAAAATGGTGTAAGGGGCTGGAGATGGCTATTGTTGCAAACTTTTCCAGTTTTAGAAATACTGGTAATTTAAGATTTGAAGTGTTCTGTCTGAATGATTTTTATAATGATAAATAACGCTATATCTAACTCTTCTATGGTAAGGGCTCCGGATTGCCTTACACTAATTTAGTCTAATTTTTCAACCGGGAGAACCTTGGATTGCTTAACATTAATTCGGCAATTTTTGATAAACCTATTACAATATGCTATGATGCGAATCAATTTATTGTATAAACTGTATCTGTATAAAAAAGATGGATCAGAATTCTTTTGGAAAAAATTATTTAAATTTTCGCTTGGTTTTAATTCTAGAGCACTCGGATCAATCGACATATTTGGAATTGTTGGGATTAAAATATTATTTCGTAAAAAATCAGGACCGTTAAATCATACGTTATTTTCATTTATTTCCGCAGGCATGAGACCACAGGCATGGGAGCACTTCATCTTTATTAGAGGGATTGTTTATAGCACAAAAACTTTGCAGAATATTAGATTCCTAGTTGCCACTAACTACAAATCCAAAAACGGTATCGACTAACACTGGTAAATTAGGGTTTAAGTGGATTCTTTTATCCTTAACAACATGAAAGAATATGTTGCCTCCCAACAAAATATCAATTGGTCTTGGTAAATTAAAAAATGGATCTGCAAGTTTAACATTTGTTGATATATTCCAGCGTGAAATGTTTATTGAAGTTGTGGTAATGCATCTGATATATTACTTACCACTAAGAAATCGCATGGCACTTTGTAAGAGAAGGTTTTTGAGCTTATTTCGGAATAAATTTGCTCGTGGATAATTTGTCGGCTTTTCATTCAAGCCGGAAACAGAAAATTGATTAATTTGGTATTTTGAAAAATGAAATCTATTTGCAAATATAGTCGAAATGAAATTGGATTGACTTTCACTGTCTAATAAAGCTCTTGCTTCATGAGTTGTACTAAATTTCTCTTTAATTAGAACAATGGCAGTCGATAAGAATGTAATTTTACCAAAGTCTTTCTGAAGTGCACAGAATGAATCAATTTGATTTGATTGGCTAGCCTTTGTGTTTGAATCTGAATTTGGAGTCGAAATTGGATTTGGTATTGGATTTTTATCTACATCAGATACTAAACTGGATGAATTGGAATGGTGGAGTAGAGTGTTATGTTTTTGATGACATAATTTACAACCATGGTTTAAACATTTAGAAGTAAAATGTTTGGAACTAAAACAATTCAGATAGAGATTTAACTGCTTAACTTTTTCATATCGATCGTGAGTGGACATTTCTATAAATTTGGATCATTCACTAAACTTATGAAAAGGTAGATTACAAAAAACACAATTATTGAGATTATTAGGTATACGAATAAAACTAGAACTGAATTGTTGAGAATTGAAATTTACGAAAACTGAAGAACTACGATACGGTACATTAGGATTGGGTTTTAACTTGTTCGGCAAAATTGGTTTTTGAAAATTGACTTTAGTGGATTGCACTGAAGGTTGACTTTTGGTAAAACTAGGTTGTACTATGTCAATTACTCGAGATTTTTCAATGAGGAAGTTTTTCAATTTTAACCAGGTAGGCAAGACATTTGACGCACACTCAGTTTCCCAATCCCTTCGAAGACTAAAATTTAGTTTTCGAATTATGCAACTAACAACAAATAATTCACCTAGTGTTTGATATCATTCTTCAAATAAAACACATACACCAACATTTGTATTTAAATAACACTTTATTATAAACCTTATTATTATTACATGTAGAATTGAAATTTTGGATGTCCATTCAGCTTGAACCTGAAAATAAAAGAATAAATTAATCACCTGAATTGACATCTAATAATTTTACTTATCTTGTAATTTATGTATACATTGTTACTTTTTGATACAATAGTTCTGAAACAAATTACAGTATAAATTTAACATTATATAATTTAGAGAATAGTTTACTTACCTGAATATTTACGTGTATACCACAATATTATTTATTATTACTTTTGTAATTAATTTTTGTTGTCATTTGTTGTTGACAGAATCACTAATGCCGAAATAATTATAGTAGATTTAATAGGTGATTAATTAGACCAATTGTAATTGTATTGCAAGATGCATATTAATTAAGCAGTACTTCACACTCGTAAATTAAGTCGTGTATTGGTATAATTTGTTTATAATTTACCATTTTTATTTTGTGCATTCATTGCATTTTTGAGACTACAGCTATTCACATCAGCAACAAGATCCAACCAAAAATCAGTAATTAAATAAAAAATCAAAGTGTATTGTATTGTATAAAAGAAATCAATAATAATTGTAAACAGTTTTTTAAGTCGCTATTTGTTTTATTATCGTCATATCGTCATCGATAAGCAGTTTTATTGTGCAGCCAAGCCGATTAAGAATTACAGTCCACTTATTTGTGCTCGATTGATTCACCTAGCATATTTATATTTTATTCACAGGCTTCTAAGAACGATGTGTGACCAATAGCTTTATTCAATAAATCTTTTAATTCTAGACTATTTAATTTAACTATGTTTGGCAAATTCAGAAGGCCATTTATATGAACATCTATTAAAACTTTTTGATTATGGAATCTTTTGTTGGGCTCTTCCCATGTCTTATGGGTAGCCATTATGGGTTAGATCAATATGCCCAATGGCAGCACGAGCATCGCCTTTTAAATATTTCAATAACAGGTTGAATTTAGTGATACTATTATTTATATTGATATTATTATGTACTAAAGATTCAAATGTTTGCTTGAAGGTAAGCCATTCATTCGGCTTTCCATCGAAAGTTGGGATATATATTTCAGGAATTTTGATATCTATTGTATCGGAAATTTCTTTTTTAATTGGACCTGAACCTGGCTGTTTGTCTCTTATGGACATTAATTGGGTTTTAATATCTTGAGCTAAATTCTCAAAATCTAACATTAATTTCTCCAGATCGTTAAATTCAAAATCGGTATCTTTTTCTTGAAAATCTGATATCGCCTGCTGAAATTGGCCATATACAGAAACAAGATGCTGTAATTTACATTTTATTTCGGATGCATTAATTGAACTTAAATCGGAAATTTCGCTTAAATATTCCGTTATCAGATTTAATCTTACTTTAAAAATTTTAATTTTTGAGTTTGTAACGGAATCCTCAGATTTCGTAATGAAATCTTAAGATTTCGTTAACAGACATAACGTCAGCGGTCTGGTGCGGTGTAGTAGCCGGCTAAAGCTCAGGGTTTGGCGTGGGGATTTCCAGACATGACGAAATGCTTGAATAACCGCATATAAGGAAGAACGCAAGAATAAAAAGAACAGACACAATCACTTTGTTTTGCAGAAATTAGAACAAGATTAAATTATAAACATTATAATTCTGACCGAAACTGATCAACCCGACATGAGAACCTACACCCCTCACACTCATCACGATCTCCCACGTGTTACTCTACTCACTCATCATTTAATGGGACCATGCCGATAGTACCAGAATAATGAGTCGCCAACAATGGAATGCCAAACTCAACGGTAAAAACTAGTCTCTAATGATACGGTAATGGAGAATATTATCGACGCATGGAAACCAACTTACAATGAGAAAAAAAAAATGAATTGAAATAAAAGAACCTTAAATAAGAAATATTTAGCAAAATAACGACAAACTACTCGAAATTAAAAAAAAATCTAATCCTGAAAAGAAATGTTATGAAATAAGAAAGATCTAGAAAGAAAACCGGACAACGGTAAATACCGTGATAAAAGTATGGGCGTGATTGCAACTTCGCGAAAGCTGTGGAAAAAATATTTATTTGATGAAAATATATATATGCAAACGAAAACGCGACGCGAGTACAATCAAGATCAGCTCACAGGAAGATATTTTAATTCAAGAAATATTTTTTTTTTTTTTCAATTTAAATTAAATTTTCAACAATGAATAGCAAAAAGATTAATACAACAACAAAAAAAATAATGAAATTTATAAATAATCAAAGAAAATATTGAATTTGGGCGGTTAATTTACCGCATAAAATAACGGACAATAAAATAAAAGAATTACAGGAAAATTTCCGCAGTTTTCGTTCACTGGATTCAATCAAAATAACCACAGTACCTGGATTTCCCTTGTAGCAGCTCTCAATTCGTCCGATGCAGGATCCCCCTCAGTTCGCCATCAACATCCCGCTTGATTGGCAGGATTGCTGCTAATAATTTTGCAAACTTTACACCCAAAACTGGCCAACTAAATAAAATCGCAGTCGAATGCCAGTACGTATATATACACATATATATATTTTTTGGTGTGTTTTCCGACGGTATGATCTGTTATATACTTGGATTTTATTTATTTTTTATTCACAAATGCCACCGTTGATTTAATCGGTCACTAACACAGTTTTTTTTTTTTTCATCAAGCACTATCATAAAATAATTAACGACAGTTCAAGTAGCATCACATAAACTTCTTGGAAAAGTTCTGTTATTTTTTTTTTTCTTCACTTTTATGAACCTTTATTGATTGTGTTCAACAAGATAGAAATATGGGCCACAATATTTGAACCAGCAAAAAAAAATTAACACAATGCAATTATGGTTTTATACATTTATTATTATTATATATTTTTTTTATTTAATTGAATTTCACGATTTACATAAGCACAGAATTGAATAATATATCTCTCGATCTGTTACAAATTCATTACATGTTCAGTACCACTGAACTCAGATCGGATTAAACAGAATTATCACTGTTATTGTTTCTTTTATTAGTTTTAAATTAAACATGAAATTTTTCTCAACTAATATTATACAATGCAAAAGAAACTTTAGAAATTGTATTAAAGATAATTAAATTTTGGTTTTCTAAGGTGTTTATCACAGTACATATTATAAATTTTATTAAATAAACAAAACTTTTAGCATTATAATCAATATAGGGTACTTAAACTTTTAAACAAATTGTTCATCACTAGATATAATTTTTGTTAACAAAAAAAAAAAAATAAATGCCAACAAAACTTTTAAGCACAATACTTGCGATTGAGTCCCAATAGACTCAACCATTCTTATCAACACTCCAAACTTGACTGTCTTAAAATATTATTTTTTTTCTCCTCGATAGCATCGTTCAAAAAAAAAAATCAACAAAAAATTGGCACATGTACATCTTCATCACTCCCCCCCATCAGCGCTCTCGCGTTGTTGCAATCACGCACCACCAATACAGCATCAACATAACAATGAAAAAACTAATTAATCTCTTAAACGAACATTCTCGATCATCGTATCATTAATTTGGCCAATCACCATGGACCGCATAGCAATACACCCATTATAGAAGACATACGCACGGACACACAAAGCTCATTACTCTCAACCATTACAGTACAATCTCAACGATCGGATTTACCTTTATTATACATAATCGACATTCAGGTGTAACCATGTTCACAATCATTAAAGCTGAGCTAGTCAAGCTTACGCCCACGCACCAGACCAAACAAACACGGAGCATTGTTACGCAAACGAAGGCAGCGTAACAAACGTGGGGACGACTCACACCCGAGATAAAGTCTCACAAGCCGGGCCAATTCATTAAGATTTAACGACATACTGGAACATCACGTGCGAATATCCTTCACATGGAAGGTACCCAACGATTTTCCATACAAGTCTTTGACAGAATATGCCACGTTCCCTACTTTTGACTCGATCACGGCGGGTATAAATTTAGTTCCTAGTTTAGCGGAGAATCTAGTAGAGGCGTTGCTTTGTGCAAAGGATCTGACGAACACAGTTTGTCCGAGATGGAAGTTTCGATTTCGGCTACGCAAATTATATCTGCTGGCCACCTGCCCATGAGCGACTTTTAAATAGTGAATCACTTGATCTCTAATCAGATTCAATCGATCTGGCTTGGTCATCATCTGCACCTCATTGGTATCTTGGTCAAACAACAATTTACGAACTTTGTAATCAGAACCGTGTAGCGTCATGTGCTGACCGAAGACGAGGTAGTGCGGGGAAAACCGAGTAGATTCGTGTAAAGTGTTCCGCAAAGCAGCTGTTACCTCTGTCAAATGATTATCCCACCCAGTATGCTCGTGATCATCGATATACGAACGAATAGCTGACAATAACGTCCGATTTACGCGCTCGGAAGCGTTGCTTTGTGGAGAGTATAATGGGGTTCGGATATGTGTGACTCCATATTTCTTAAGCAACTCCTGAAAAAGGTTAGATGTAAATTGCTTACCGTTATCGGATGTAATAATTTCAGGGACTGAGTAAGTTAGAAACACTTCATCCTCCAGATAACTGCACATAAGCGAAGAGGAAGCTTCCCGCAATGGTTTCACGAAGATGAATTTTGAGAAATGATCCAATACCATTAATATATACGCATTTCCGCGCTTTGAACGTGGGTAAGGTCCCAGGAAATCCACATACAATTTCTGGAAAGGCCTAGTGGATTCAACCTGTGCTCCCATAGCGGGTCGAGTTGAGAAATTCACAGGCTTGTTCATTTTGCATTTAATACAAGCGGATATGAACTGTTTAACTTGAACAGCCATCTGCGGCCAATAAAATTGTCGTTGCAAACGTTCAATGGTTTTCGCGGTTCCTAAATGAGCTGAGGTTGGAGATTCATGTGATTGTTTGATTAAGTCATGAGTTAAAGATAAAGGAATAACTAATTTCCATTCGGAGATATCGGAATCAAGATACTTAGATCCGTATGCGGGAGAAATGAAAAGTTTGCCATCTCGTACTGATAAATTGTGGGAAGCATTCTCTAGCTGGTTCACTTTATTGATCTGGTCCAGGTATTCATTATCCCTAAACGCTGGAGAATCCAGGTCAATCTGAAGAATTGGAACATCAGTAGACTTCTTTAGGCTATTTAAGTGGAAACTAGTGCTAGATGTATTGACTATTCCTGCCGATTTGCATTCAAGAGGCGAAGAAGATGTAGACACAGGGTTGTTTCTAGAAGAGGTGTTTTCGTCAGAAAAAGCTCGCGACAACGTATCAGGTACAATATTTACGGATCCCTTTCGATAACCAATTTGGAAGTCGAATGCTTGTAACTTCAAGCTCCACCTTGCTAGACGCCCAGATAAGTCTTTTTGATTCATTAACCAGCGTAAGCTGGCATGATCCGTGTAAATAGTGAATGGGTACCCTTCGATATAGGGACGGAATTTTTTTACACTCAGTACTGCCGCGTAGCACTCAAGCTCAGTAACGGAGTAATTTCTTTGAGCTGAGTTTAACTTTTGAGAAATGTACTCAATCGGGTGTTCTCCGCCTTCCGAATCCGTTTGAAAGAGTACACTTCCTACACCGGCAGCACTGGCGTCGCACTGTATAAAGAAGGGTCGACTGTAATCTGGATGAGCTAACACAGGAGGAGATGCCAAAGCGAGTTTGAGAGAATTGAACGCCTTTTCTGCAGCCTCGGACCATTTAAGTTTTTTGGACTTACCGGTCAAATCTGTAAGAGGAGCAGCTAAAGTAGAGAAGTTTTTTACAAAGCGGCGGTACCATCCGCACATTCCCAAAAAGCTCCTAATTTGTTTCGTCGTTTTTGGAGTTGGAAACTCCAAAATTGCTTTACATTTGTCGGGCCGTGTGCGGAGGCACCCACCTCCTACGACGTAACCTAAATAATTCACCTCCTTGAGGACGAATTGACTTTTGGTGAGATTGATTGTTAAGCCAGCTTTCTTCAGTAGATCTGCGACTTCCTTCAACAATTCGAAGTGTTCCTTCAACGTTTCTGATGTAACCAGAAGGTCATCGAGGTACACAAAGACCTTATCGTGCAATTGATGGGGGATCACTCGGTGCATAAGGCGGCATAGTGTCTGTGGGGCGTTGCATAAGCCAAATGGCATAACGGTGAACTGATACAAGGGCCGTCCAGGTACCGTAAACGCCGTCTTATCTTTGGATTGTGGGTCGAGAGGGATTTGCCAAAAGGCATCTTTTAAATCAATCGCAGATATATATCTGGTTTGATCCAAACGACCCAACAATCCATTAATAAGAGGCAGCGGATACGCATCCTTGACGGTGACCTTGTTCAGTTCTCTAGCATCTAGGCACAGACGAACTTTACCATTAGCCTTCCGAACCAGAGTGACCGGAGAACACCAGGAACTTTGTGATACCTCGATAACCCCTAACGCTAGCATCCTATCTAACTCCTCATACATTAACTTTTGGATGGCTGGGGACACTGAGTAAAACCTTTGTTTTACAGATTTAGCGTCTCCCACATCAATGACGTGTGTTAACATATGAGTGCGACCTAGACCCATCTTCGAACTGGAAGGAAATAGATTTTTGATGTCATTTAATGATTGTTGATCCCTGCTGGACAAGATATGCATTTTAGATTCAGCAGGTGACTCAGACAAATCATTTGGAACATTTAAGGCAGATATTTTTGGCATTATTCCGAAGCGATTCCAAAAGTCGATTCCAAGGTAAAGGGGCTGTTCCAAGGAGGGAACTATGTAAAGAATCATATTGTGAGAAATTCCATTGAAGTTAACGAGAGCTCGAATATAACCAAAGACACGCTGGGACTGTCCACTAGCAGTGTTGATTTGAGATGGAAAATTATAAAATTTGGTGGATGAATTATTTAAGAAATGTTCTGACCCCGCCCCCAAGACACTAACGCTAGCCCCACTATCTAAGAGACCTCTAAAAGGCGTGTTGTTTATCAGCACGGTAGCGTAAGGACGAGCATCATTGGTTACTGAATCGATTAAAGAAGAAATGATGGAAGATCTCATAAGTTCGCGTTTTTGAAAATATACCTTGGATCGCATTAATCTAGAGATATTACGTTTTCTGACGGAAACTGGAAATTCAGAATATGGAAGTGATGATGAAACCGAATAGGGAATAGTTGACGTAAATTTTGATACAGAATTAATAAGAGAATTAGAATTATAGAGGGTGTCTTCCTCTGAAGCTAAGGTGTGGTCTTCTTTGTCGTTAAAGTTTGTCGTCGGGCAAGTTCTGGATCGGTGTTGCTGCCGACATCCTCCTTGATCGTGCTGGGCAAAAGAATTTTCACCGGCCCCTGGTTCCCAGATCTCCATTGACCTCTTGGCAAGTTTCCCGAGCACCGTGAACATCTTGTCGAAATTGTTCCCTTCAAACCGCACCGATAACAAAACGGGCCATCTGGAGTAATTGGACAATCCATAAAAGTGTGACCTATGTCGTCACAATTAAAACATATCGTGTTATTTCCAACATTATTGGCACCCCGCGAATTGGTTGACACTACGGATTCCTTTTCTCGGGCTCTGCTTAAATTTGCATTGACAGTATTATTCCTGAAGGCAGCTATAGAATAATCCAGACCGGACGACTCGAGCTTAGATTCGGGGAGGGAACTCTCCTGGTGATCCGGCAGGTTTAATTCATTAATTGCTCGTCTGTAGGATGATGAAATTTCGGGCTGAATGCGAAATCTTCGAAATGTTTCTTCCCAAGCCACGCAGCTTTTAATCAAATCATTGATGCTTTTAAACTGTCGGTCGGTCAAATGGTACTGTAGAGCTGGCTTCATATTAGTCATTAGAATTTGAATCAACTCTTCATCACTGTATGGAGAATGACATTGAAGCGTTAGGCTCCAAACATTATGATAAAAATCAAGAAAACTTTCATGAGCCTGTTGTTTTCGAGACTCTATAATTCTACGAATATCAAAGTTTGTTCGCCTGTCTTTGAATCTTTCGATAAACGCTTCTTTTAATTCCATCCAGGACGCCTTGGGTTTAAGTTTCCGGAATGTCCAATACCATTGCAAGGGAATATCTTTCAATACCGTATGTAATTCAGCCAATAGGGTCGGTGGAGATAGATCCATGGATGACGCCACCGTTTCCAATTGGAAGAGAAACATTTCAACATTAATTCCAGTTGGAGATCCGTTGTATGAGATTCCACTTCTAGAAAGTCGCCGATGATCGGAATAAGACCTACTAGGCACGAATGCATTTGAAACGGTTGGAATGTCTAATAAATTAGCAGTGGGGGTGGTGGTTCCACCTGCAAAGTCGGATGCACGGAAGGTGCTGTTATGCAACTGAGTAATAGATTGATGAGGCAAAATAGAAGGTTCATTGGGTAAATTAAGAGACGAAGCCTGATGTGTGAATGGAAGAATATTAGATGTATTTACTATGTTTGAAACTGGGCTATTATTAGTAACTAACGGATCTTGAAATTGAACTTGAGATGAGCTACGCGGTGGAATCGTCGCAATCTGTTCCTTAGGTACGGATGTGTGAGCTAATATTTGAGTCTGCAATTCATTCTGTCTCTGATTTAGCGCAGCCATCTGCACCGATACTTGATTCAGCTGGGCTAATATGGCGCTCATGATCGGATTTGGATCGGCAGCAGCGCTTTGATCCAAAGTATTTTCAGGACCATAGATTTGTGTACCAGTCGTAGTGGTTAATGAACTAGCTGGTTTTACTGCATCAGTAGGTGTCTTGATGGCTTCCAAAAGGTT
This sequence comes from Tipula helvola, assembly GCA_963556165.1. Taxonomy (NCBI): domain Eukaryota; kingdom Metazoa; phylum Arthropoda; class Insecta; order Diptera; family Tipulidae; genus Tipula; species Tipula helvola. The sequence goes on along the minus strand of OY744483.1, from coordinate 72,629,204 downwards.
CTCGGATGTCCCTACTGCCGTGATAGGACTAATTTGGATTGCGGCCGCTTTGTCCAACGACTGATTTAACTTATCCTCATCTTCGACTTCCAGCGAATCGAGTAGTTCTTGACATGATTTCAGTACTTGCCGAGCGGATGTTTTATACGTGTTGGAGAGACAAGCTCGCTCCAATCTATCCCGAACATGCAGTAAGCGGGAAACTATCGGACGGATTTCAATGACTCTTTGCTGAAATTCTAATTGTCTGCAGTCTTCCACATCCTGCTTAAGCCGCAGTAATTTCGTCCGACAGGTCTCAATTTCTGAATCTGGTCGTTTGCTGGCCTTGAGATGCATTTTACCCGGAACCACCGCTGTACCATCTTGTTCGGCTTTTATTCGGATTCTCAAAAGTTCAGTAGCATTTGGAAGATTGGAAGCGATCTCACGTAGCTCGCACTCGACTTCAATTTCGTCGGATTTCAGATGTGATATATCCATTTCAAAAAAATTCAAAATAATCAACGTATTAACAAAAATTTGTAATAAAAGATAATGACAACGCAAAAAAAAATTTGACACAAGTTAGATAATGAAAATATAAACACTGAAGAAAAATAAAAATAATTCAAATTGAGAACACAACTGTTCTATATTAGTTTTATGACTATAAAAGTCACCGAGTGCCGTTGCGGTTGAGGAGGTAAGGACTCTGAATCACGATCCCACGGACTTACACGTGCAGGCTCTTGACGTCCACTCGACTCAAAAATTGACAAACGCCGAAACACTCCTGCTGGATTATCCCACGGACTGGGATTTGAATTCATTAATCGCAGCAAAAAAAACAAATGATAAAGTGTATTTAGTATAACCAAAAAATAAAATTAGAGAAAACTAAACTATTCTAAACCCATAAACCAAAACTAAAAAAAATTAAAGAAAATAATCAAGAATAGATATGTAAATAATCAAGATTAATATAATCTTTATGATATAATATAATCGCAATAATTGAATTATAATCAAAACAAAAAAAAATTGGGAGATCGGATGAAGCAAGGGAACTCAGGCCCTCATGCTGGGTTGAAAAGAACAAAATAATAATTTACATAATAATAAGTTTCTGTAAACAAAGCGATTGGTACAAAATAAGACAAACGAAATAGAATAAAAGGACCAGAGATGTGCCACTGATCAACGAGACGACGGACCGCCCAATCGACACCACATTGGCAGAAACAGCTGGTTCAGCAATCTCGATGCTCAGGACACATGGAACCACGATGAGTGACGTTCAAGCAGGATCAAACGACGCGAGCGTCGGAGCCTACTACGAACGCCCCTCATTGAGGTAGTCGGATATAAAAATTTTAATGTGAAAAATATTGAACAAACTAATGCAAGGGTACGAAGAATAAAAAAGAACCAAAGAGAAGAAATCAAATTTCAAAAAAAAAATTCTCGACCCAGAACAAAGACGTATGAGCTTCAGCCACAATCGACGCAACATAGCGGAAATGGAGAAACCCACACAATCGGTGCAATGAGAAGAGGGGTTTAACATCCACATCGGTGCGTAATCAAACAGCACAACGCCGGTTACAATCACCAATGTGAATGCCAACCGGGAAGGAACTTGAATGAACACACTCGCGTGAATTCAAACAACGCAAGGTCGGATACAACAACGAGTATGTCCATCAAGTGAAATAACTGAGAGAAACTAAAAGACGAAATAAAGAAGGTTGAATTTAATAGCCATTGATTTGGGCGCCACTGTAACGGAATCCTCAGATTTCGTAATGAAATCTTAAGATTTCGTTAACAGACATAACGTCAGCGGTCTGGTGCGGTGTAGTAGCCGGCTAAAGCTCAGGGTTTGGCGTGGGGATTTCCAGACATGACGAAATGCTTGAATAACCGCATATAAGGAAGAACGCAAGAATAAAAAGAACAGACACAATCACTTTGTTTTGCAGAAATTAGAACAAGATTAAATTATAAACATTATAATTCTGACCGAAACTGATCAACCCGACATGAGAACCTACACCCCTCACACTCATCACGATCTCCCACGTGTTACTCTACTCACTCATCATTTAATGGGACCATGCCGATAGTACCAGAATAATGAGTCGCCAACAATGGAATGCCAAACTCAACGGTAAAAACTAGTCTCTAATGATACGGTAATGGAGAATATTATCGACGCATGGAAACCAACTTACAATGAGAAAAAAAAAATGAATTGAAATAAAAGAACCTTAAATAAGAAATATTTAGCAAAATAACGACAAACTACTCGAAATTAAAAAAAAATCTAATCCTGAAAAGAAATGTTATGAAATAAGAAAGATCTAGAAAGAAAACCGGACAACGGTAAATACCGTGATAAAAGTATGGGCGTGATTGCAACTTCGCGAAAGCTGTGGAAAAAATATTTATTTGATGAAAATATATATATGCAAACGAAAACGCGACGCGAGTACAATCAAGATCAGCTCACAGGAAGATATTTTAATTCAAGAAATATTTTTTTTTTTTTTCAATTTAAATTAAATTTTCAACAATGAATAGCAAAAAGATTAATACAACAACAAAAAAAATAATGAAATTTATAAATAATCAAAGAAAATATTGAATTTGGGCGGTTAATTTACCGCATAAAATAACGGACAATAAAATAAAAGAATTACAGGAAAATTTCCGCAGTTTTCGTTCACTGGATTCAATCAAAATAACCACAGTACCTGGATTTCCCTTGTAGCAGCTCTCAATTCGTCCGATGCAGGATCCCCCTCAGTTCGCCATCAACATCCCGCTTGATTGGCAGGATTGCTGCTAATAATTTTGCAAACTTTACACCCAAAACTGGCCAACTAAATAAAATCGCAGTCGAATGCCAGTACGTATATATACACATATATATATTTTTTGGTGTGTTTTCCGACGGTATGATCTGTTATATACTTGGATTTTATTTATTTTTTATTCACAAATGCCACCGTTGATTTAATCGGTCACTAACACAGTTTTTTTTTTTTTCATCAAGCACTATCATAAAATAATTAACGACAGTTCAAGTAGCATCACATAAACTTCTTGGAAAAGTTCTGTTATTTTTTTTTTTCTTCACTTTTATGAACCTTTATTGATTGTGTTCAACAAGATAGAAATATGGGCCACAATATTTGAACCAGCAAAAAAAAATTAACACAATGCAATTATGGTTTTATACATTTATTATTATTATATATTTTTTTTATTTAATTGAATTTCACGATTTACATAAGCACAGAATTGAATAATATATCTCTCGATCTGTTACAAATTCATTACATGTTCAGTACCACTGAACTCAGATCGGATTAAACAGAATTATCACTGTTATTGTTTCTTTTATTAGTTTTAAATTAAACATGAAATTTTTCTCAACTAATATTATACAATGCAAAAGAAACTTTAGAAATTGTATTAAAGATAATTAAATTTTGGTTTTCTAAGGTGTTTATCACAGTACATATTATAAATTTTATTAAATAAACAAAACTTTTAGCATTATAATCAATATAGGGTACTTAAACTTTTAAACAAATTGTTCATCACTAGATATAATTTTTGTTAACAAAAAAAAAAAAATAAATGCCAACAAAACTTTTAAGCACAATACTTGCGATTGAGTCCCAATAGACTCAACCATTCTTATCAACACTCCAAACTTGACTGTCTTAAAATATTATTTTTTTTCTCCTCGATAGCATCGTTCAAAAAAAAAAATCAACAAAAAATTGGCACATGTACATCTTCATCACTCCCCCCCATCAGCGCTCTCGCGTTGTTGCAATCACGCACCACCAATACAGCATCAACATAACAATGAAAAAACTAATTAATCTCTTAAACGAACATTCTCGATCATCGTATCATTAATTTGGCCAATCACCATGGACCGCATAGCAATACACCCATTATAGAAGACATACGCACGGACACACAAAGCTCATTACTCTCAACCATTACAGTACAATCTCAACGATCGGATTTACCTTTATTATACATAATCGACATTCAGGTGTAACCATGTTCACAATCATTAAAGCTGAGCTAGTCAAGCTTACGCCCACGCACCAGACCAAACAAACACGGAGCATTGTTACGCAAACGAAGGCAGCGTAACAAGTTTAATTTGTCGAACGCGTTTGCTTTAGTTTTAACCATTTTGGAAATTTACTGAAGTTGTCATGAAAAAACGAATATCGAATGAATTAGAAAGAGATATGAATAAACTTAGACTTAAGTAAAATTAATGATTATTCTAATTAAAATAAAAAATTAAATCTACGCGAAATTAAATTTGGTACCTTAGTAGACTGGTGTACTTAAATATTGGCTGAGTTGACACGATTAAAAATGGATTCTAGAACTTTGTTGATTGTTGTATTATTTACATATTTTTTTTTTTGCACTATTTTTAATTACACATATTGAAGTGACTGGCTACTTTGTTGGCACTTTATTTGGCACATTTATTATCACTTATTTAAACCTGGTTGTATAGGTTTGGATTAACTGGATTTATCAATATAGTGGTTCAATAAAAGTTAATAAACTGTTTTCTTTAACTTTATCCGGCTTAGATAGGACCAAAAATGTTATTTTTGAATTTATTTATTATTCACCAGTCCTAAGCCACTTACCTTCTAGATTTTGGAAAGTTGTAATATTTTTTCGATGTGGGGATCACTCGCTACGCTTAATAAGGTATGTCTACCTGGGTACGAACTTTGGGCTAGATTGAGAACTTTTTAATATCAAACTTTATATGAACTTACATAGAGATATAACACATCTGTCTTAAGTCATTTGTCTTCTAGTCTTTTGTAAGAAGTTATATTTTTACGTTAGAGGGGATCGCGTACTATCCTTAAAAATACATGTCGACTTGAATACGATCTTTGAGCCAGACTGAGAAATTTGTTAATATCCAACTTTATACGAATTTGCATATAGGGACGCAGCACCTGTCCTAAGTCACTTATCTTCTAGATTTTTGAACTACCCTTAACGAAGTAAGTTCACTTGCGTTCGATCTTTGCGCCAGATTTATAACTTATTTAATATCCAGCTTTATAATAATAATTTATTTTGTAAAGTCGTAATATTTTTCAGATAGGGAGGATCGTCCACTATCCCTAATTAGGTCTATCCACTTATGGGTACGTTCTTTTCCCCAATTTGAGATATTTTTTTATAACTAATTTTGTGTGAACTTACAAAAAGGGACGCAATAAGTCCCTAGGTTTTAGGAAGTGGTTATAATTGTTTTTGGATAGAGAGACCTCCGACTATCTGTAAAACATGTGTCCACTTGGTTATTTCAGCCAGATTGAGCAATATTTGTATATCAAAATTCAAATGAACATTGGTTTCTTTGGACAACTGTTTCTTTGGTTTAATCAGAATTTAAAAGAAAATTTCAAAACAAATTAGCAACCAATCATCTATCATTGCAGCATCTCTGAGATCAAGAGATTGAAACCACGTAAAGTAACAGAAGAATATAACCGATACAGACATACATAAACTTTGAAAAGTTATTAGAATTTAAGAATTTTAACATTTGTTGCGAAACTATCAGAAGAAGCGATGGGGGAGAATCTCTTTCATCGGTGTCCGGAATGATTTTAATTTTAAGGAAACGCAAGAAATTGTTGGCCCCATTTTGAGGTTATCTCTGAATATGGTACGGATTAGTTAATAGTACAATGTTTTTGAAGTGAAACTTGAATGAAAGATGTAATGCAAATCAAAGCAGCATTTAGTGCATTTACTGCTTGCTTAAACAATTTTAATACAGAAAAGAAGTAAAATTCTTTAATTTATAATGCGTCTTGAGTTTGTATCGTAATTCGCCTACTGTTTGAAATTTTTAGTTACACTTAAGGGGGAACAGTTACAAGAAAGGGCAAATAAGAGACAAGCCTTAAGGCCGGTATTCACGTACAATTAAATTGCACAATATAATTGTGTGCCGTCAATATTGCACAATAAAATTCAAACAAGCTGAATAAAAATTGAGCAAATTGTGCCATGTACTGACGTTACACAAGTATTTTGTGTACTTTAATTGTACGTGAATACCGGCCTTTGTGCGAGAAATGAAAGGGCAACATATCGAGCAAAACTTTATTTTCATGTATCTTAACCGATTTTAATTAAATTCAGGATGCATGACGGAAATCGGATTCTAAAATGGTTTTCAATGAAAGTCCTGGAATATGACCAATTAGGAAGGAACCTGGCCATTTTTTAAATTCCTTCTTCAATAGAAATTTGATTCTAAAATTGTTTTAGATAAAATTTTCGAATATGGCCAATTAGGAAGGAACTTGGCCATTTCTTATCCGATTTTGATGAAATTCAGCATATTCGATGGAAATGGGATTCTATAATGATTTTTATATACAGTTCTGGAATATAGCTAATTATCGATTTTTGCATTTTTCTTACTCAGTACATTTCCTTTCGATTCTAGAGAAAAATATATTACTAGTTAAGTAGGTAATTGTTTTATAAATTTGAAATTTGACATAAAAAAATCAAATAAACAAATAACATCTACGACTAAAAAAGTTTCACTTCCCCCGCGAGCGTGTATGGATGCATGCCTGCTCACGACATTTTTTTATTTTAAACAGATTCCGAAATTTCATATGCACCTCATCATTCGAGGTATCAAACGGATCAAAATAAATTTAACCAATTTTATATTTAGCTTACTGTAATATGAATATGTGTTATAAACTGTCTAATGCCCAGTTGCACAAATAAAGGAGCAACAGCCAGTTAAGTTAATACTTCATCTTTTTCTTCATATATGAAATTACGATTTGTTTCATAATACAAAATCAATGCAAGCTAATTATTTTTCTTTTTACTTGAACATTGTAACGGGAGAATTAAATATTTGACTACCAGATTTCGTTTTACTAAATATTTAACTGAGTGACAAATATTTCTATGTAAAAATAAAACAAAATTAACTGTCGTTGAATTCATATTATGAAACAAGTCGCATTTTCATAACAGAAGAAAAAGAGGAAATATTAGTTAACTGGGTGTTGGCTTTTTTTTGTGCAACTGGGCATAAGGCTGTTTTCCAAACGAATACTTATTTGTGGAACCTAACTTATTCAATGCAATTTCTTATGGAATAAGTTAGGTTCTACAAATAAGTATCCAAATAAGTTTCGTTTGGAAAACAGCCTAAGATATGAAAGATATACTATAGTCCATATAATATTCACGTCGCTTTCCATACATTTTTTCTCTTATAAGAAAATAGATTGGTTCCATATACAAGTATTACAGCGCAGGTAAGAATTATTCGTATAATTTCTTGATGTTTAAATTTCAGTTAACCCCATATCTAGGGCTTACCCGTTCCCGGACCTTTTACATTTACAAAAAATGGGTTTGTTTTCTGATTCCCGAGAACATATATAGTTGTCGGTTTGATAGTAGGTACCCACAATATGAAAGTTTGCTCATCAGCTCTGCTTTTGCACCGCATGTAACCGGTGGAACATTGTTTTCCAAAAAAAGCCATTTCGGTTTTCAAGCACAATAAAAATGGATCATCCATAACTTCCATTGCCCCTAAACTCTGGATCTTGGATGGACTTTAGTAGCGATGCAACGTCTTTATTTCTTCTAATGAGTAATTTTTGTTCCAAAAGTTTTAACGTCTGTGGTCAACAATAGTTGTCTGTTCTTTTAAATTCCTAAACAATAATGCTAAAGTTACTTCAGCTTTGTGTACGTCAAGGTCTTGATCTTCAAACACATCTGAAGGTACCTTCGGCGATTTAAGAACATTTCTTAATAACTGAAATTTTCAGTTCCTGAAATCCTACTTTGACTAAGGAACCGTTTCAGTGTACTCTCTAAAATACTCAAGCGGATGTGGCTGTCTAACATAAAATTCAGTTCTTTATACTCTAACTCTATAACGAGTCTCTATTTCTTATAGAGTATAGCATCCTTCACCGGCGACTTTCTGATTAATTCTATGAAGTTAATAAACGTCATAATAGTATTGAAATTGGATTTTGATGCAAATCCTACTTGTAGTCTCCTTTATTAGGTCACTACGCCATGCTCCTGAAACCCTAGAACTGTGAATTTTTAAAATTAATTAAATTTTTTAGAAATATGTGTTTTACAAAATATTCAAATTCTGAGTAAATATACTTTAAATTCTGGGTACATTCAAATCCAAATTTTTAAAAAATTTAAAAATAGGAGCTTTTATATTTACGGAAATCTTTAGAAATAATATTGTTATAATTGTTGGATATTTTGTATTTAAGCAAAATTCTTAAATGATCTTAAATAATTTTTAATTCTTAGTATCTTAAAATTATCTCATAAAAATCATCCTAGAACCTTAATAACTTATAATCCGAGAAAAAAAAAACTAAAAATCACTTGAAGTTTTAAAAATCTCAAAATTATTTGAATTTTATTTTAATAAATTAACAAATATCCTGAGATTTATGTTCCGAAAATGAAATTCTGTGTACTAGGTTTGAAATTGACGAAATTCTTAAAAAAAATTCAAAATAGAAAATTCCTAAAATTTGTTAAATTTTCAAATAATTAAAAACCATTATGATCAATGAAAAATATAAACCCTGTGGATCTCGAGGGTTTCTGCACTTAGTTCCACTATTGGGTTGGTAATATTTAACCCAGGATACGACGAAATAATTCGCAATACAATCACTGGAGTTACTAAAATAAAGCAACAAATTTTTTCAATTTTTCAGATCTCATGAAATGTTGTACCTAAAATTAATAAAATTGTAATTCTTTAAAATTTAAAAAACTTTAAAATTTTCTTGAAATTACCGCCGTGAAGTATTCCATCCTTTTATCCTAGGAAAATTTAAAAACCATCCTAAACTTTTTATTATACAGTTTAAATAGTTGATTAAAAAATCATAGACCGGATCAGTTATAACAATGATTGCTTCCGATGGGCCAACTCACAAATTCTATTTATTCACTGTAACAGTAAATAACTTATGTCGTTTCGTCTTTAAGAAAATTAAAAAAATTATTCCGTCGTAGATTATGATAATTTGTATTGTCCTCTGGAACAGTTTTTAATGCAGTTTGCTGATTAGAATTTCCTCCTCACCAATAATTACTAAGTATGAGTGCCTTTCCGCACTTTACAAAATAAAAAATAAAAATTTAAAAAATCTTCTGGTCAAGATTTCGATAGACCTGGAAATTTCACGTATTTGTGTGGGACGGTATCATATTGACCACCCTTGGGCCAATTTTTAAAATTATTGTATTGGTTTCCCAAGTTTAGAATAGGTTATTTTAAATTATCCTTGCCAAGATCATAGTTGTTGTACTTAATTTCTTAAAATTATTAAATTTATTGTAATTTTGTTTCTTAAATTATTAAAATTTTGATAATTGTAAATTATTTAAAATTAAGAAAATGCCTTGAAAGAATTATTTTCCAAAATAAATTTTTTAAATTTGTTAGTTTCTTCGAGTTTGAAGCTATGCATTTTGTGGAATCTAAAAATTACATAAATTCGTAAAATTCGAAATTTTCAAATATATATCTAGAAATTTTACCCATTTCGAAATTCTTCATTTTCAATAAAACGTTATTTTCTTAAATTTCTTGAATTTTGTTTATCTAAATTCTTGGGATCTTAAAATAAATTAAATTCTTAAATTTCTTCAAAATATTTATTCTTCAAAATATTCAATTTCTGAGTATATGGTAACCTATTCAAATTCCAAATTGTTAAAAATTTTGAAAAATTGTTTCACTTTTGAAATTAGATATGTATATTCTTTAAATTAGTTTAATTTTTTTAGAATTTGAAGCGGCGAAGTTCTTGGGCTTGAAATTCCTAATTTTTTTAGAATCTGCTTGGTAGAAAGCTGCTTGGTTTATGTACAGCTCAGTAAATTTCTTGAAATTTTTAAAATATTTAAATTTATTCATTTAAAATATTTAAAATTGTTAACCCCTTGAAATTTTAAGAATTTTAAAATTATTAGAAACTAATTTAATAAAATTTATAATATTTCCTAAAATATACCTATATTCCAAAAATGATTGGAATTCTTGGTATCTGGATTTTAAATTGGTTAAGTGATTGGACAAAATTATAGCTAAGAAAAGTAAGGCTAGCGAAACCCAAGGGTTTTCTGCGCTTAATCCCACTATTGGTTTTACTGTGTTGAACCGAGAAAATTCAATTACTTGAAAACAAATTATAAATCCTTTAAAGTTTGACGTAATCTTTAAAATTCAATAATTTCCCAAATCTATTATAAGTTGTATTCCTAATATTTCGCAAATTTGGATAAAAAAAAATTAGAAATTTCCTCTGACAATACTACCGCAAAACGTGTCCCCCCGCTATAACAAGGATTGCATCCGATGAGCAATTTCTAAAACAATTAATATGTAAAAATTTTCGCTTTATCACTAATAATATCGTCAAGTGCTTTTAAAAAATGTAAGAAATAATTCCGGCCCAGATTACGGTAGACCTGGAAATTTTTGTAAGGTTACTTCTGAGATGATATTGAAAATAAATGTATTAACCTTTTGTATTTAGAAGGTTTTCTTAACTCTCCTGGCCAAGATTACGGTAACTGGAAATTGGTCAAGCCGGTACAATTCGTAAAAGTGTACGTGTGACTTATAATTCTTAATACAAATTTAAAAACTGTAAATTTCTTTAAACAATGATAATTAATTAAATCTCTTAATTTGTTTAAATGTTCGTGTAATTTTGTTCCTAATACTAGTAGAATTTGGATGTTTCTAAATTTTTAAAAATTAAGAAAATATATTGATGGGAATATTTTCCAAAATAAATTATTTAAATTTGTAGTATTTCCGAAAAGTTTCAAACTATGAGTTTCTTGGTCTCTAAAAATTATATACTTAAAGTTCGAATTTTTTATACATCAAGAATATTTTGCAGTTCCAATATTTTAAATTTATTTAGTAAAATACTTAAAAAAAAAATTATTTACTTAAATTTCAAGAATTTGTTTCAAATCTGGAGATATCTAATTATGTCACGCGCCTGAAATTCTTCAGACACATTAAATTTTTGGGATCGTAAAATTAACTGAATTCCTGAGTTTCTTCAAAATGTACCTATTGAAATTCCAAATAGTAATCAATAAATTTAAGAATTTTTTTGAACCTTTTTTATTTTCGATAATTCTTTAAATTTGTTTATTTCTTGAAAAATTTGAATCGCCAAAATTATTAAATTCTTGATCCCTTAAAATTATCGAAATTCATGAGAATTTTTAGAATTTTTAAAATTAAAATTCCTAATATTTTTTAAAATGTTAGCTATTTAAATAGCTTCTTGCTCTTTAAATTTCTCTACTTTGTTCAAATTCTTGAAATTTAATTAAATTGTAAATTTCATGAAAGTTTAAGATTATTTGAAACTAATTTAATTAAAATCACAAATTCTTGAAATTTATATTTCAAAAATGATTCAAATTCTGGGTATCTGGATTTTAAATTGGATAAAATTCATTGAATCTTGAAATTATTGATATTCGGTAAAATCTAAATTTTTTCAAATTATGGGAATTTTTCAAATTTTTATATTTATTCGAAATTTTAAAATATTAAACACACTAACGATGAATGACGAAATAAATAAGAGAAATATATTTTGATACTCAGTTTGCTCTTTAGAAATATCGCTACATAATTATACGAATTGCCTTCTCGTAATTTACAAATCAAATTAAAAATTTCTTCTGGTAGGCCTTTAAATTTGTCCCGAAGGTTTGGTAAGCGATCCTTTGACCACTTTTCGGTCAATTCTAACCGCCGTACAAAAAAATATTGCCTTCCCGTACTTTTCAAGAAAAAAAAAAAAATTAAAAAATGTTTTGGTCAAGATTAGGGAAGGTCTAGAAATTGTTAGTATTTACAAAATGTAAACAAAATGCAACTATCGGAATTAAAATTATCTCCGGTAGTTCGCATTAAAAGAATGCTGATGCAATTATCCAATAGTTAGGTGGGGTAGTACATTGGATTTTTTACTTATTCTCCTGGGATGGCCATTCATAGTAAGGAATATATTTTGGCCGAATTTCTGCTTCATAAATAAATGTATTGCATCCCGAACACGATTGTCACATTGATAAAAATTAAATAATCGTAAGAGATTCTAAAGGCTCCATTTCGGCTAATTATATACCTGGTTTGCTAATTAAAATTTTCACTTAATAAACAAATTGTTTTGCCTTCTTGTAGATTAACAAATCGAAGAAAATAAAAAAGTGATGCTCCTGAATTCCACAAAGAATGTAAAATTGTAAATTTCTTTGTTACTCTTTGTAATTGCTAAAAAATTAAAGTGTGCAGATTTCTTCAAAATTCAAAAATTTTGAAATTATTCAGGAGTGTTCAATGCTTCTTTCCACACAACATTATACGTGCGACGTTCATTTTCAGGTGGTAACAGAATTTTCAAGCTATTTTCTCGTTTAACACAGGGAAATGCTACGTACAACATATCGTAATTAAAGATAGGTGTACGAAGGTCGACGCCAACAAATTCGAACGAGATTTATGCACGATCATTTGATGTCGTTGTATTGTACATCCAAGTTGACCTTTACTGGCGTCGAGCGTAACTTTAGGAATGTGTACTTCTTGTCCAGCTTTTCTCCAGTAATTATTTTTGCTTTAACTACGTTGTTACATAATTCGGTAACAATCAGGCGTGTTCCATTGCATATACCCTCCGGAATCGTATTTTTCTTTAGTTTTAATTCATGGGGTGGCAAATCAGCAATTTCAATCGAATTAAGAAATTCTGGCGTGAATTCAATAACTCCTTCCTGGTTATCCTTCACAGAATCATGACTTTTATACGATTTGTATTCTCCTGGGAGACGATCGACGATCTCAGCATTAATATTACTGACTTCTTTGTTCAGCGGCGCGGGAATAACACGTTCCTTCATTCCATCGTAATTTTGATTCGCAAGGCAATTTCCAAATACTTCTTCGATTAAATTACCACTGGAAATTATTTCCTCAGGTAATTCGATTTCATAGAAGTCATATTTTGGAAGATTTCCATTTCCCAGTTTCAGGATATACTTTGCGAATGCTTCCTGTTCTGGATTGACAGGCATATTTTTTTTAAACCAAAAATTTTTGAAATGCTTCCAGAGATGACTTTTTTGCGAGTGTTTCACTACGGTTGCTTCGGAGTTGAACAGGTAAGCACTGACGGAAATCACCTCCAGCGACTAAAATTTTTCCTCCAAATGGCAAGTTTAGATTTGCAATAGACCGCAACAACTGATCCATATTTTGTAAACCATACTTTGGTAACATCGGTGCCTCATCCATAAGGAAAACATCAAATTGAGTGAATTCTGTACCTTTGACTGAACCACGTTTAATGCTGGAAAATTTTACTTTGCGATTTTGGCCCCAAAGTAAGTGATACAAGCTCTTATACACGAAGGTTTTACCGGTATCGCCTGGTCCATCGATGAAAAACATTTTGTTTCAACATAGTTAGAGCCATTGGCTGCACGTAAAATACTTGTCCACAATTTCAATCCGTTTTCCTTGCAGAAGCCGATACATGCATTCTCCAGTAGCAGCTGACTCATCAGAATTTAGAACGTCCATGTTTTGTTCATCTTCGTAATTGTCAATGTCGTCCATACCATATCGTTCCACCCAGAAACGAAAATTTCAACCTTCTGTTGCTGTCGTATTTAACTTGAATGCAATAATAGGATAACGACCTTTTTGATATTTTTAAACATCAATATTCGGTCGGATCCGATATAAGTATCAATTTTAATTTACTGTCCATTTGAGTATTTCTTAAATTTGAATTAACAATAAATCAAGTTTCAGTCTTTGAAATTTCAAAACGTTTTGTAAATATGTGTGTTCACAATGTAGATTTCGTTGGGGCGTTGATGAGCTCTTGGCTATTTGTACAAAACGCCACACTCGCTTTAAGCGTCTCGATACACCTCCGAATAATATAACCACGCACAATTTAATTTTTACAATTATTGATTTTTATTGTTGGGAATTATCACCCAAATTAATTTCACAAATTGTTACAATTTTAATTTCCAATATAAATAATAAAAATTTAAAGTTAATATTGTTTCACCACGCACTTATTAATTTTTTACAAGTAATTTTAAAAATGGCGAAAAATGCCAAGCAAAAACTTTACTATATAAAAATCTCCGCGAGCACAAAAAGAAACTTTTTTCATCGGAGTATCAATCGTATCTACTTTCTTATGTCTAACCAAAAACCGTTCCGAAATATAATTATTTTTTTTGTATAACTATCTCTTTCCTACCAAATAATTGGTGTTGACATACGAACAATCGTAATGTCAAATTCGCTGTTCTTGTGAACGCGAGATGGAAACCGAAATTATCAATTCGAGTTCGAATTGAGTTAACTAACGAAAATGAGATGGAGCGAGAATCACAAAAGATATTTAATGTTCTACTATACTTTTGTGTCCATATCATTTTCGCTAGATGGCGAATAAAAAGTTTTGTTACGCAAAGAGATTATCTTATGCATAAACCCAAATGTGTACGTGGTGGCGAACGTAAATCAATTTATATAAATAAACAATTTATATAATTGAATGCGTGAGGCGCTACAGGACTCCCCCGCAAGTGAGTCCCCCCTCCCTAAGGAAAAGTCTCTTCGGCTGCGAATCGAACATGTTTATGTGAGCACTGAACTGATTTAGCATCAGTGGAACACAGTATGCCGTAAGCCGGTTTGAGCCGATCAATTGAAATGGTCTGATTCTTACCATTAATTGAGACGGTAAATTGTTTCCGAAGGCGTCGAATGACTTTAAACGGACCTTCATAGGGAGTAGATAAGCCTGTGCGAACCTTATCTGTCCTTACGAACACAAAATCACAGTCGGCAAGTGCCTTAGGAACAAAAATGTCATCTTGTTTGGCTTGTCGAGTGGATTTCGGAATAAGGTTTTGCATTGTTTCACGAAGTTGGTCAATAACTGTGTCGCTGGTTGGTAGAGGTAAAAGAGGATTTTCGACGAAGAACTCACCTGGTAGCTTGATGGTTTGTCCATAAACCATTTCAGCTGGTGAGCACTTCAGATCTTCTTTTACTGTTGCTCGGATTCCCAGTAGTACGATGGGTATCTCCGAACTCCAGTTGATCGTGTTTCCTCTGGCCATTAGCGCAGCTTTTAGTTGCCGGTGGAAGCGTTCGACCATGCCATTGGCTTGCGGGTGGTAAGCCGTTGTACGAATCCGATGTGAGCCCAGGAGTTTTGTTAACTCGCTGAAAAGCTTGGACTCAAACTGCGTTCCTTGATCAGTAGTGATATTAAGGGGCACGCCGAATCGTGAGACGTAATTGTTGACAAAAGTCAAGGCAATGGTTGAAGCTGACATATTAGTCATGCAGTAGGCTTCGGGCCATCGAGTGAAACGATCGACACAAGTTAATAAGTATGAATATCCATTAGATGGAGGAAGAGGTCCTACAATATCTATATGAATATGTTCAAAGCGACCAGATGGTATTTGGAATTGTCCATGGATAGATTTAGTGTGCCGTTGAACTTTGGCACGTTGGCAGGATAAACAAGACTGAGCCCATTGGCTTACGTCTTTGTTCATACTAGGCCAAAAATATCGAGCAGTAATCAATTTACGAGTAGCACGAACACCCGGATGCGAAATGTTATGTAAAGTATCGAAGATAGTTCGACGTAGTGATTCTACGATAAATGGGCGATTGTACCCAGTTGATGTTTCGCAGATGATTTCGAGGCCAGGCAATTGAAAAAGCGCCAGTTTCATTGATGAACCAGAGTGACATTCGGAACCAGAAAATAAATTCTGAAGTTCTAGGTCAGCTTTTTGTAAAATTGCAATTTTATTTAAGTCGAATTGTGTCTCGACTGCGGCCGTTTCGTGGTCCGTTGTGCGAGAGAGTGTATCTGCAACAACGTTGTCGTGTCCGTGAACATGCTGAATGTCCGTGGTAAATTGACTTATATAATCCAAGTGGCGAGCTTGCCTCGGATTACGTTCAGTTTTAGACTGAATTGCTCTAGTCAGAGGTTTGTGATCGGTAAATATAGTAAATTCCCGACCTTCGACGAAATATCTGAAGTGCTTCACTGCCAGATAAATCGCGAGTAATTCCCGATCGAATGCGGAATATTTCTTTTCAGCATCCGATAATTTTCTTGAGAAAAATCCCAATGGCTCCCAACACTCATTGTTATACTGTTGCAGTACTGCCCCAACGGCAGTGTTAGATGCGTCAGTAGTTAAACTAAGCTTTGAATCGCTCAGTGGATGTGCAAGCAGTGTTGTTTTCGCAAGTTCAGCCTTAAGTGACGTAAATGCCGTTTGACATTCGTCAGTCCAAGAGAAATTCTTAGGCGTTTTTGGTTTACGTAGAAGTACGACCAGATGGCTGTGAACAGGTGCGAGTATTTCAGCAAGCTTTGGTATAAATCGGTGATAATAATTTACCATACCGATGAATCGCTGGATATGCTTGATTGAGCTTGGAGCTGGAAATTCCCTAATGGCATTAATTCGTTCTTCAGACGGCAGAATACCATTAGGGGTTATTTTGTGGCTAAGGAAATCAAGAGTTGATACGCCAAATACGCATTTGGAACTGTTGATATGAACATCAAACTCAGATAACCTTTGGAAAAGCTGTTCCAGGTGGAGTTTGTGCTGTTCCTCAGATTGTGATGCCACAAGAATATCGTCAATATAGACGAAAACAAAGTCTAAGTTACGAACGACTTCGTTCATAAAACGCTGAAATGTTTGAGCGGCATTACGTAATCCAAACGGCATTCGAGTAAATTCGAACAGGCCAAAAGGAGTTGTAATTGCAGTTTTAAAAACATCATCAGGTGAAACGGGAATCAAATGATAAGCTCTGACTAAATCAATCTTAGAGAAAAATTTGCATCCATGCAAGTGCATGGAGAAATTTTGAATGTGTGGTATCGGGTAGCGATCCGGTGTTGTTACCGTGTTTAAACGCCGATAATCCCCACATGGTCTCCAATCATGATCTTTTTTCCTAACCATGTGCAATGGACAAGAGACAGGAGATGCAGATGGCCTGCAAATTCCTAATTCCACCATATGTTGAAATTCAATAAATGCGGCTTTATGGCGGACTTGATCTAGTCTTCTTGGTCGTGATACAGGGAGATGTCCTTCTGTAACAATGTGATGGACCACATTGTGTCGGACTGGCAATTTATAGTTTGGTTCTGCTGTAAGTTGAGGAAACTTTTTAAGCAGAGTACCATAGCCGTTGGTGATGGAATAATGGATCGGAGTCGGTGTGTCGACATGAACCATTGTGGCGTCGATTGACAGCTTTGTTGCTGAATCAACCAGCCGTTTATTCCGAAGATCAACCAATAGTCCAAATTTTACCAAGAAGTCGGCGCCAATGATAGGACGATTCACAGCAGCTAGAATGAAAGCATGCGTGAATGTTCGTTTTAGTCCTAAATCCAACTGAAGCAACTTTGTGCCGTAAGTATGGATATTCGTGCCATTGGCGGCCGACAGTACTAGATTTGAATTTCGATTTAATATGTTATATTCGTTTTTAAAATTGTATGCTGGAATAACCGAAAGGTCAGCGCCAGTGTCGACTAAATAGGTAATTTTGTTTATTTTGTCGAATACAAATAAACGAGACGTATAATTATTGGGATTCATTGAGGTCCCGACCCCATAGTTTATTGGTTTTTTGAACAACTCGGAGCAGCATCAAGTATATTGATTTGCTGAGACGTCGACTGTTTCGACGCGTCGTAGTTGCACGGTGGTACGCACTTTTTTGCCGCAGGACCAAATTTGACGTGGTACCAGCATCTGCCGTGACGGCGAGAATAATTGCTGGTACTGCGGGATCGTGATCGTGACCGAGATGATTCTCGTTGTCCCCTTGATCGGTCTCGGAATAAGTCGGTTAGCTTTTCCTCTAGCCGAGCAATTCTGCTTTCGAGTGATCCAGAGTTTTGTCTGGAAGGTGGGACACGATCGAAACGTACCGTGGGACGGGATTGCCTATTTATTTGAGACACATTTGAATTCTGTTGGCCGATGTTTATGTGCTCGTACATTTTGTCGGCAGTTCTGGCTATAGCTTCAGTCCCCAGTGAGTCGGGCTGAGCGACCAGAGCTATTTTAATGATTTCTGGCATCTTTCTAATCCAGAGCGATTTTATTATTGAATCATTAAAATTATTTCCTGCCAATGTACGAATTTGCCGTAATACTTCAGATGGCCTACGGTCACCAATATCAGTGCCCGTAATAAGAGCTTCTAGCTGTCTCTCGGACGACGGCGCTAATCGGTCCAACAAAATTGTTTTTAAAGCCGTGTATTGTTCGGTATCTGGAGGGTTCGTTAAGAAATCCGAAATCACGTCACATGTTTCGGGTGATAACGAAGACAATGTGTGTACAAACTTTTGTTTTTCGGATTTTACAGCTTGGAGCTTAAATTGTATCTCTGCCAACAAGAACCAATTCTGTGCTTTTTGCGGCCAAAATGGTTGTAGCTTAACCTTGTTGCTAGTTGTGGCGGATACCTCCAAGGGTACTTGAGTGTCCTCCTCCATTTTTTGGTCGGCCGTGGAGTTTTCTGGTTTTCCTTCGCCGTTAACCATTTTGTTAATTTATGTATTAAAATCGAATTTATTCTTTAAATTAGCCACGAAACCAAAAATCCAAACCGTTCCAAAAATAGTGACGAGATACACTGAATTATGTGAACTTTCTAAGTAACTTTCGATATCAATGATTAAATTTCACCAAGAACAAAAAAAAATAATAATCAAATTGATTGAATAATAAACTAAATTTTGAAAAAGAAAAATAGGAATGGTTACCTTGAAGTGAAGCTTGAAAAAGATTAAAGCACTTCGGCTACGAGATACCCTTCAATTACGGGACGAGTATATCACCTTCGTATTGGAGGGGCTCGTTGAAATTTTAATTAAAATGAAGTAAATACTAATAATAATAATCAGTGATAAAATTTATTAAATGCAATCGTATTATTGCATTCACTGATAAAACCGATCACTAGACAAAACAATTATATTTCGGAGCTTACCGCGAATAATGAATTAGCGAAAATACTAAATTACCCCGAGCGACGTGGTAAAAAATTTACACTAGCAAAATAAGAATACTTATATATCTATATATATATACTTTGAGGTTAAATCAAATAATTTTGATTGAAAATTGCAAGTTACTTTACTTTTAAACTGTTATATGATTTGTGTTCAAAATTTTTTAAAAATAAAAAAAACCTTTTTAAAATATATAAATTGTAGGCAAAAAAAAATTTTTCTAGCACTTAGCTGTTTTTTTTGCTGCTTATTTGCTGCCGTTGCACCACGTGTGTAGGTGTTTGGTCGTCTCATATAGTTGTTCCGGTCGTTGTATTATGTGTGTCCTTGTTTAGACACTACGCGTTGTTGTGTTGTACCAATAAATTATGGTAAATGAACCGTTGTACTAGCGTTCCGCTTTCCTTTGATCTTTTGTTGTTGTTGTATAATAATGCTGGTAAGATTATTTTGTGTGGTTCCCGTTATCCACTGGTTATTTATTTATTTAATAACGTTTGCTTAACTTCACAAACTGTAATTATATCCGTTGTTCCCGTTGTCGTGGATTTTCTTATCCAAGAAAATATTTTTTGTATGTGCACCGAGAAAAAAAATTAACGTGTTGATTAATTTTCCATACCATTAATATTTAAGTATATGAAAAATATGAATATATTTTGCGGTATTTACCTGTTACCTGACACGGTTTGTCCCGTGCCAGGTTTCTCGTAGTTAAAATCCCACAAAAATATATGTATTGTTCCCTAAAAAGGGCGTCGACTGGTCACCAATGTAAATATGTGTGTTCACAATGTAGATTTCGTTGGGGCGTTGATGAGCTCTTGGCTATTTGTACAAAACGCCACACTCGCTTTAAGCGTCTCGATACACCTCCGAATAATATAACCACGCACAATTTAATTTTTACAATTATTGATTTTTATTGTTGGGAATTATCACCCAAATTAATTTCACAAATTGTTACAATTTTAATTTCCAATATAAATAATAAAAATTTAAAGTTAATATTGTTTCACCACGCACTTATTAATTTTTTACAAGTAATTTTAAAAATGGCGAAAAATGCCAAGCAAAAACTTTACTATATAAAAATCTCCGCGAGCACAAAAAGAAACTTTTTTCATCGGAGTATCAATCGTATCTACTTTCTTATGTCTAACCAAAAACCGTTCCGAAATATAATTATTTTTTTTGTATAACTATCTCTTTCCTACCAAATAATTGGTGTTGACATACGAACAATCGTAATGTCAAATTCGCTGTTCTTGTGAACGCGAGATGGAAACCGAAATTATCAATTCGAGTTCGAATTGAGTTAACTAACGAAAATGAGATGGAGCGAGAATCACAAAAGATATTTAATGTTCTACTATACTTTTGTGTCCATATCATTTTCGCTAGATGGCGAATAAAAAGTTTTGTTACGCAAAGAGATTATCTTATGCATAAACCCAAATGTGTACGTGGTGGCGAACGTAAATCAATTTATATAAATAAACAATTTATATAATTGAATGCGTGAGGCGCTACAGTTTCTTGACAATTTTCAAACTATGCAATTCTTTAAATTCTGTGAATTTTGAAATTATTTAAATTTATGGAAATCTTTAATGTTTTAAAACTTTCGAAATTCTTGAATTATTTGCAAAATCAAAAAGCTTAACCCATTTGAGTTTGTACAATTTTAAAAATTCAGCAATTTTTATCTCAATTTTCCGAAATTATTTTAATTGATTTATTCCCTGAGAATTACGAAAAGCAAAATTCATAAAGCTGTTAAATATACTTCAATTGAACCATACTTTATATTTTCACAATAGTAGCACAAGGGCCTAGCCAGACTCCTTCCGTTTATATGATTTATATTTATTTCTGTGTGTTTGTGTTTGTATTTATAGATTAACCGAATTGGATGCTGTTTCATCTTCAGTCACGAATTTGTAACATTTATAGAAGCATTTTGAGTACTGCTTGCAAACATTTCTCACAGTTGTAGCGAGTTTTATGACGAACTGTAGCAGTCAGGAATTTGCAAATTTTTGAATTTTCGGAATTTGAGATGCTGAAAATTAAGTTTCAGATTTTAAAAATATGAAATTTTTGAATAGTTTAATAATGAAAAATATTTTATGAACTAAATAAAAAGAGATAGCGAAATTTGAAAATTCCAAAATTTTCAGAATTTCAGATGCTAAAATAAATTTCAAATTTTGGAATTCTGAAATTTTCGAGAAGTTTAATAAAGTAAAATATTTTACGAAATAAATAAAAATTGTAAAATTTCTTAAAGATAGCGAAATTTGAAAAAATCCAAAATTTTTAGAATTTGAGATGCTTAAATAAGTTTCAAAGTTTGAAATTTTCTAAAAGTTCAATAAAATAAAATATTTTACGAACTTTGTAAATAAAAATTGTAAAAAATCTTTAAGATAGCGAAACTTAAAAATTCTAAAAAATTTTGAGTTTCACATGCTAAAATATGTTTCAAATTTTTAAATTTTTGAAAAGTTCAATAAAGTAATATATGTTTACGAGTTTTCTAATTTCAAATTAAGAAAATTATTATAGATAACGAAATTTGCAGATTTCTAAATTTTCGGAATTCCAGATGTTAAAAATTAAGTTTCAGATTTTCAAAATTCTGAAATTTTTGAAAAGCTCAATAATGTAAAATATTTTAAGATAACGAAATTTGAAAATTCTAAAATTTTCAGAATTTTAGATGCTAAAGTAATATATATAATACGAGTTACACAATTTAAAATTGTGAAACTTATTAAAGATAACGAAATTTGCCAGTTTTTAAATTTTCGGATTTTCACATGCTAAAATAAGATTCAGATTTTAAAAGTCTGAAATTTTTGAAAAGTATTTCAATAAAGTAAAATATTTTACGAGCTAAATAAAAAATTTTTAATTTTTTAAAGTAGCGATAATTGGAAATTCTAAAATTTTCAAAATTTCAGATGCTAAAATAAGTTTCAAATTTTGTAATTTTCTAAAAGTTCAATAAAATACAATATTTTACGAACTTCATAAATAAAAATTGTAAAAAATTTTTAACATTACGAAATTTGAAAATTTTTAAATTGTCGGTATTTCAGATGCTGAAAAATTAGTTTCAGATTTTAAAAATTCGAAAATTTTGAAAAGTTCAGTAATATGTAGTAAAATATTTTATGAGCTAAATAAAAATTGTAAATTTCTTAAATATAGCGAAATTTGGCAATTCCACAAATTTTCAGATGGATAAGTTTATCGTTTTTTGAAAGTTAGAGCGACAAAAATAAAAATTATGAAATTTCTGAAAGAAAACGTATTTTGGAGGTTCTAAAATTGTTAGAATTTCACATGCTAAAATAAGTCTTAGATTTTAAAATTCTAAGATTTTCAATAAAGTCGAACATTTTACGAACAGCATAAATAAAAATTGTAAAAAATCTTTAAGATAGCGAAATTTGAAAATTCTAAAATTTTCAGAATTTTAGATTGTAAACTATGTTTCAGATTTTGGAATTCTGAAATTTTTGAAAAGTTCAATAAAGTAATATATTTTATGAGCTATATAATTTAAAATTGTGAAAATTAGTCTCATAAAACAGTAGGGGCTGTAGTAGTAAAGATTGCTCTGTCATGCTAAAGATTGTACACTGGATGGCACTCTCATCTCTTTTCCATAACGTCGGTCCCTCTGGTACTTGTTACAATTGGCGTTGTTGGCTGTAACATATAATTATGGAACGTAATAAATTTGGCAAATTTGAAGTTTGAACTCTTAACGGTAATTGGAGTCCGAAGAATGCTTCGATACACGATATGTTTCATCATATGCGGATTGTTACATCGCATTTCAATTTATGGACGAACTAGCGCTTCAAATAGAGAGAACAGCGGGTATATTTATTTTTAAAATATTCTATTTCTTTAGAAATGACATTACTGGCCAATGCCATTAGATCAATCATATTACAAAAGAAAGCCAACGTAAATCTTTTTTTTGTTGACCTCACCTTTGGAGTTGTTGTAATATAAAATCGCTTCTGGCCTTTGTAATTTACCTATTATATTTTTATTATAATGCAATGCCGAGAGAAGAACCATGACCAAAATCTGAAAACGAATGTTGATCAAAGAATAGGCCGAAAGGTATATTTATTCATCTCAGGAGGAATATATCTCTTGTTTGTCAGCTATAAGCGTTCGAATTTTTTAAACCCTTTAAACATTGGGTAATTTTTGTTTAAGGAAAATGGAGAATTTTAACTTCTTAACATTTAGGTTCCTTTGTGACTAATCAAATGTACCTATTTGATTTATTTCCGCTAAATAAAAATGACCACCAAGATTTTTGTCTTCTAAAATATTTTACTAAGAAATCCACATAAAGGATTTCCTTAGAAATTTGAAAACCGTAACGAAATATTTAATAATTTGATCTTCATTCTTTAATCCTATACACACAAAAAAAACAAATATAATAAATATTGTCTAGAGTATATCCCAAATTCCAACAAAACGAAATAATATCTCAAAGTCTGTATGCGCCTGTTAAAATGATGAACATTTCTGCCCAGCCCCAGTAGTCTTAATTTGTTTTGTCTTAGTTATATACATGCTATATGTATGTATAGCATCCACAAGTATATAAAATTAGCCCTAAATAAATCATCGATTCGTATCGACAACACAATCGACACACATAAAATAACTTTTGGGCAAGCCAAAACAATCTAATTAAGTTCTTAAAACAAATTACCACTGACAATCACGTATGGTGTTGCTCGTATGCTAAAACAAAAAATATTTTTGCGAATATAAAAAAATAAAAATAAAAAATTTGCCAAAATCCAAACAGCATAGCTGCTCCATATTGACTTAGATAAATTGGTTTTGTGTTTATACGAATTAGATAACATAAAATAAAAATTAAAAAGCTTCTTAAAATTATTTTTTTATTTTTTGTTTAAGATCCATATAAGAAATACAAATTTAATCGATTTGTCAAAATTCACAACGGGTAATCTTTCCTCTTCGGTTGCTGTGTACACTTGGTATATAAATATATATATATACATATACGTATGCGGGACTAAAACATGAATTTAGTTTTATATAATTATGTGTAGAATATACATATACCTCCACTTATTGGCGTGGATGCGCGCGAATTGAGCGCGATTTTAAAGGATAAAATATTTACAAGATGTATGTATACGAAACAAATTAGCACAGCAGTATGAAAACTATTTATACAATGTTGTTGTGGAATCCATTCTTTAGAAATCGGCGCATAATTGAAATACAGCGTGAAACAAGCACACATTTGTTATAAATATTTATACGAGTATAATGTACTTATGGATATATTTTTGAAAGAGTTCACAGTTTACATATAAGTCGCGCGCGCATATAAGCACAAAGGGCAACAACATTTTTGTTTTCAATTTTTGAAATCATCGTATTAAAAATACCGCGCGGATTACGATTTTTAATTTTTTTTTTCATTTTTTTGTAAATAAATTACACGATGATTGGTAATTTATATTAACAATGTGCGCTCCGAACACACAAAAAACGCATAAATAAGTTTACAAAAAAATGTTTGGAAATTTGGTCGATTACAAATGTGATGATATTAAATGTACGGGTAATTCAACATATAATTAATTATGTTTGGATGCTGTGGAGATTTTGGTTTTGTAATATTTTAAACCATATAAGTATGCTAACGAGGGTAACTTTATTCAATCTATTACCGTGTAAAGGAAGTTAATCGATATTGGTACAAAATCCGGTTAAAAATTATTTTATGATGATATTTTGTAACATTATGTCGTCAATTCCAAATTTTTTTAATTTGACATGTAAAGTTGGAGACTAGAAAATTAAACTGGAGTCGATGGTTAGTGTTAAATGAGAATTACATTTAAAGCAGAACATTTATTGAAAACGTTTTTAATGCTGCTTCGTCTATAACCTCAAATTCTATCAAAATTCGCTATGGGTAAACAAGTTATGTTCTCCTTTGTTAAATATTCGTAATCGAAGCCAAAACACGATTTGTTCTAAAAACATTTTACAATTCTAGGTGATTTATGAATTTTAATTCAAAAATATTTAAGATTTGATGAATTTAAATAATTTCAAGATACAAAAAATTTTAACAAATTAAGTAGAGTTTTAAAATTTACTATTTCTTTGAATTTTAATGACTACAAAGTATTTCCTGATTTCTTAAATTCAAAATTAAAGAATATCCAAAAATCTTGAATTACACATCGACCAAATGGGCTAATAGTTAAATAATCACGGTATGGGTAGAATGCAAAAACAATTTTATAACTTGGTTGGTGAATTTTACAAAACTAAATTTCCAGCGAAAGAGTCGAGAAATTTAAGAATTCTCTATTGTCAGTTTCTATGAATTTAAAATTTTTAAAATTTTAAAAATTTAATTTTTTTTTTGTAATTTAAAGAATTTTAGGAATATCAAGAGTCAGCTCAAGAAGTTTAATTAACTCATATATTTTAAAAATTTTAAGATAATAAATATATTTTATAATTTTGGGTCTCAAAATTTCCAAGGAATAAAAAAATTTAATGAATTTCAGTGAACTTGGCAAGATTTCAGAAATTTTTGAATTTTTAAAAATTTTACCGACTTAAATCGATAGCGAAAGAGTTGTCTGAAAAATACACAAAATACACTTTTAAGTTTTGAATTTCAACGAAACAAAGTAAAACCCCTTTAGACAAAAGTCTGTGACGGGTATTACATTGAGTCATATCATTCAATCGATACAGGCCTCTTTTCTAAGAGTATTCCTTCTCATTTTAATACAGGAAAATCATACAAAAATGCATTTTTTATCGAATTTAGAGAGACCATCTACTACCCATGTTCTGCGAGAGATATAGTTGCTCCTTTCTACCCAACTTTCAAGCGGAGTGAATGGTTTACGTATCATCAAACTAAAATTTCAATTTCAAAATTATAAACGAAAAATTCGAAATATAAAATTGAAACTCTTTAAACTGCAGAATTTGCAAAATTGAATTAAATTTCAGTTTTAAATACTTACACAAAGTTAGAATTTTCAAATTTAAATTCGTAAAATTAATTTTTTGCTACACAGAAATTATTTTTTTAAAGTTTTATTGCGCTGAAATGCTGCATCGGATTTCTATATTCTTAATAACTTTGATGAATTTTGAGATTAACAAATTTTTAAATTTTTTTACAGTAGACCTCAACGTTTGCGAAATCAAATAATGGCGTAGTTATTATGCGAGCTCAATGTTCAATTAAACTTTTGATTGATCTACTTTTTACAGCATTTATATAAATTTATTATTTAAATAAATTAACGAATTTACAGGACACAAGATATCAAACTACACTTACACTGTCCAGCTTCTTGTAATCCTAAAAAATAAAAATAGGAATGTAAAATAATGAAAAACAAATTGTTTCCTAAATCCTTTGATGCACAACAGTAACAAGCTACAACAGATTTACATACATTTTTACATACATAGTAAAGCGACAATTACTTACCTGGGATGCACTTTAACTGGATAACCAAAATACGCTTGTTGAATATAGATACAAACTTAAAAATGTTAGGCTCGGTAGAATACTAGTGTCTGAAAACATAAGACCCACGATAAAGGAAAATGTTTGCTAAAATTTGTGGCACTCAAATGTTAAAACTTCCGTTAAAAATCATTCGTAAAAATTGCTTAATTAATAACACTTAGAGACAAATTTTCCTTCACTTAACGGGATTTTTTTCTTATTACTATAATCGGGAAGAGATTTATCTGAACTTGGGTTTGTAGCATTTCACGATTAACGGTCTATTGGATATGAGACCAAATTTTAAGAAATCCGATTGAAAAATACAAATCATAATTCCGTTCTTGTTGGCTGTATTCAAGAGCTTTTCAAAACCCTTTTTCAAAAAAAAATTTTCCCTTTACCAGAATTTTCACGCGAACGTGAAAATTTAACTCAGCAGCCGCTGGTATGCTATATTTCTATAGCACGCTTCATTCCGAAATCATAAAAGAAATCAAATCCTTGGGCCTTATCTCTTAAAAGCTAAAGAAATATTGCTTCAATTTTCGGAGTATTGTCATTTTGTTTTGGGCCATTTTCATTTTTAATATTGGACGATGTAATTTTTAAATCTTTAAGATTTGTTTTGAAATCTTTACCGTTAAAAACATTTTTTTAGTTATGTATATTAGATAACAACACATGAAACTTACATTGTCCAGCATCTTGAAGTCCTACAAAATAGAAATAGAAATGTATAAACAAACAATTTGTGTTCTTAAAACCAGTAATGCACAAATTACAACAGCTTTGTATGCAAACATATACATGCTCAATTTACTTATGTATAAGGACAAAAGTGACATGCGCTTCCTACCATTTGCAATGCAGGAATTATATAAATGGAATGAATGAATGAATGACAAATGATGCCAATTTTTATAAATAATTGAAGTTTTCAATAAATCAAGATTTTGCCACCTAAAAACTTTCTGAAATTGAAATGTCATTTTAAAGGAAAAAGTCCTTAGTGTAAATCATTTAAACTTTGATCAAATCTTACTCGTTAACAGGTCCACCCTACTCCAATTATATTTTTTTTATGTTTCACTTAATTTTTCTAAATTTCGCCTAAATAAAAAAATCGAATTCATGTTTGATTTGAAAGTTTAATGAAGTTATTGGATTTTTCCTCATTCATAAATTCTCAATAGGTCCGGTCGTTGACGCTCGAAGAGCGTATTTATTTAATTTGGTGTTGTATATATTTTATAAATATATATTTTATATTTTTTTTCGTGAGTGATTTTTTGGTTTGAGTGTGTGTTATTGTAGGTTTATTTCCACGCGAAATAAGTCGTTTCGCGTATGATTTTGTTTAATGAATTTCATGTGCAGTGAATTTGTTAAATGAGTGTAGTGGAAGGTGGATGCGAAATAAATTGAACAAGGAGAAATGTCTTCAATAACGGAACTGCCCAGGTACCGTTTGACAGGTATTTTCATACCACATGTATTGGTCAATATATATGTGATATTATATATGATTTTGCTTTGGTAAGGGTTGTGTAATATGCAGTTAAATATTTGTAGCCTATATATGGACATTTGTTGATCATATTATTCTATTTTAATTTTTCTACTTTCCTTAATAGTTGTTTTTATGTGTTAGTTTAAACTGGAAATTGTTTGTTTGCCAAAAGTGTGTTTGTGTGTTCGCAGAGTAAACGTACGTGTGTTCGATTCAAGTGGGATTCTTAAACTCTTAGTGCGTTTGAGTCGAATACAGAAACAACCGTATGCAATACATAACGAATAATTTATTTGTACATGCCAAATTTTAATATCGGTTATGAAATTATATCAAAAAGTGGAAACATAATAATAATTTATGTTTGTATAAGTTTGTGAAGGGAATGGGAAATGTTCAATGCAACAACCACATTGTTAAATTTCTTGATTTCTTGTGATCGTATATAGCCGAGCAGGCTTATATGTTCTTATTGGAATAAATATTGGATGTTGTTGTATCAAATCAACTGTAATTTCTAGGTAAGTTCTAGGAAGCTGTTAGGAATTTCATTGCATTGCATGTGTATAAGGAATAATATACTTATAATATATGTTGAGTTGGATGTATTTTTAGGAAGAATTTTCGTTGGTTTTGGGTTGTACCTAAACGTCGTATTTTGTATGTATAGTTTGTCCGTTTTTTTTTTTTGCTGAACAAGGCCATCGAGGACGAGCATGGGTGTTATTGATTCTCCTGTATCCAAATATTTGTAAGTGCTATATAGTTGAATAATACGAGTACGCTCACGAAATACTTGTTTGGACATGGATTTGATTTGAAGTTTGCGATTTCGAATTTGGAATTTAGAATTTAAAATTTGGAGTTTTGAGTTCGAAATTTGAAATTTAAGATTTAGAATATCAAATTTGAAATTTAAAATTTGGAATTTGCAGTTTGAAATTTGGAATTTGAACTTTGAAATTTGAAGTTTAGAATTTTAAATTTTAAATATAAAATTAAAATTTAAAATTTGGAATTTAACATTTGGAATTTGAAATTTAAGATTTAAAATTTAAAATTTTGAATTTGGAAATTGAAATTTGGAATTTGGAAATTGAGATTTGAAATTTGGAATTTGAAGTATGAAATTTGGAATTTGAAATTTAGAATTCGAAATTTGGTATTTAAAGTTTGAAATTTAGAATTTGAAATTTACAATTTGAAATCGAAATTTGAAATTGAGGATTTGGAATTTGGAATTTAAAATTTAGGATTTGAATTTTGGATTTGAAATTTGGAATTTAGAATTTGAAGTTTAGAATTTAGAATTTGAAGTTTGGAATTTAAAATTTAAAATTTTTGATTTAAGATTTTGAATTTCGAATTGAATTTGAAATTTGGAATTTGAAGTTTGAAATTTGGTACTGAGATTTGGCATTTGGAATTTGAAATTTGGAATTTTAAGTTTGGAATTTAAAATTTAAAATTTGGAATTTAGAATTTGAAATTTGGAATTTGTGATTTGGAGTTTGAAGTTTGAAATATGTTCAAAAATTCAAACCTTAGAATTCAGAAATTAAAAAATTCTGGAAAATTTGGAAATTCAAAAACTAAAATTAAACATTTTTTAAATTTTTTTATTAATATTGATGAATTTCTGATTGAGAATAAGATTAAAACAGAACAGTTAGATGCTGGTATGTAAAAACTGTAAAGAATTTGAAAATTTATAAAATTTAGTATGTATTTCAAAATTTTAAAATTAGAAAAATAAAAATTTAAGCATTTAGAAGTCATAAATTTACAAATTAGTAATCATAAAATTTGGAAATTGAAGAATTTAATTAAAAATTAAAAATTTGTAAGTTCAAGAATTCTGGAATTTTAAATTTTGACAACAAACTGAGAAACTTTAATATATTAGAACAGAATGAAAATATGAATTTAATATTTAGAAACAAAATAATTTGGAAATTTGAAATTACTAGAATTAGAAATTTAGTTGATTTATTCATTATTTTGCAACAAGTTGGGTTAGCGACGATGTAAGGTAAAAAAGTTTGCGCAATCATATCTTATCGCATCCCTAAAACTGAAATAATTAATGATGATTTTAATAACAAGTGTGAATTATTATAAATCTTAAGATTAAATCTTCTAAACGCGCCTTTGATTTTAGAAAAAAATGAATTCTTACAGTACATTCATCCGCACAGTAGCTCATCTGCTATACAAAAGGACTTCCTAGCTACTTCTGAAAATTTAGCAGGTCTTAGCGAGAAATAGATAGAAAGAGATAGAGATGAAGAAAGAAAGAGATATAGAGAGATAGAAATTTAGAAAGTGTTTCAGCAGAAAACAGAGAACCTTCAACTTGAAATGGACGAAATTGTTGTGTTCATAAATTTTAAAATTTGAAATTCGGGATTTCCGAGAGAAATTTAAAATTCTACAAAACAAAAAATTTAAAGTTAAACTTTGGACAGTCAGAGACTTAGAAATTGGTAATAATTTTTTTAAAAATTTTGGCATTGTACATGGAAAATAAAAATTTGTAAAATTTGCAAAAAATAAGGATTTCGGAAAATTCAAAATTTTAGAACATGAAAGGAATTTAGAACACATTTTTCTTTAAAAGTTAACTTAAAATAAAGATAAATAAATTTACAAAGTCTCAAAATTGAAGATATTTCAGATTGGTTGTTTGTTTGACGAGTTCGTATACATTAGCAACCCTAATTGAGACGCAACTTTAGTTAAAACTTCAGAAAAATTTATGAGAAGCTTGCTTAAATGTCGAGTCACTAAATAGCAGTCTTTCATACATAATGTGGTAAATTTTGCGGGATCGCAGAAATAAATTTTATGAAGATTTGCGTATTCATTTGTCGCAAAATCAAATTCTATCAATATTTGTTGAAACACAAGAAAATTATTAAATCAACATTATTTAAGTAAATTTTAAATATGACTTTTGAGTAAAATTTAATTGAGTGGTAGTCTAAATTTGACTCAAATTAAAATGTGCATTATTCCCAAAATCTAAGCGCGCTGCAATTCTTATTTTTTTTTTTAGTGGAACCAATAGATCAGGAAAGTAAAATTAGTTAATTTCCACTCAACCAGAAAAAAATCAAACTAGTGTCTCTAATACAAGAAAAAATCACTTAATTTAAGTCAATTTTAAATATGACTTTTGAGCGAAATTTGCCTGAATACATTTTTCAAAATTTCACTCAAATTGAAATGTGTTTTGTTTTTTAAATATGATCAAAAGGCAGTCAATAATTTTAAGTGGAATAGATATCATTAAATAAAATTGTTAAAATTTGAATAATAAGGATTTGAATAACATTTTGTTGTCATATTTGAGTGAAAGGATAAAGTGATATGAAAAAAAATGTATGGAAACTCGAATAAATTTAATTGGTATAATTTATGCTAATAAAACTCTGAACTCAAATTTTACTGAGAAAGACAAATGCTGATCAAATTTAACTCAAACTAGATTAAAATTATTTTATGCAATTTCATTATAATATAAACTAATCAATTTCCTCTCAAAGTAATAATTCAAATCTGTGACGAAAAGCCAGAAGGCCATAAGTCGAGTTATTCTATTTTAAGCTTTACTTCAAATTTGAAATCTCCGCAATCGATTTCATACTATATGACTGTTTTGTAATATTCCGACAACTAAAAACAACTAAAACTCACAAGATTTTTAATAACTCTTAATTTTAAAAACGGTTCCTCTCTTTTGCCTTTTGACGACAGATTATCAATTTCGTCAATCAAATTTCGAACAACAAGGGTTTCTCCGTCCAATGTAACCAAAATTCAACTCAATATTTGTTAAAACCCTAAAAATTTGTGAAAAATTTAAGCCAATTCTAAATATGACTTTTTCGTAAAATTTAATTGAGTGTTTTTTTTTCAAAATTTGAATCAAATTAAAATGTGTATTATTTTCAAAATCTAAGCGCGCTGCAATTCTTATTTCTTTTAGTGGAACCAATAGATCGGGAAAGTAAAATAAAATTAAGTTAATTTCCACTCAAAATCACAGAAAATATTCAACTTGTGTCTCCAATGCAAGCCAAAACCACTTAACATTTGTTGAAAGGTTGAAACCCAAAAAATTTGACTTTTGAGTGAAATTTGACTAAATAATGTTTTCAAAACTCCACTCAAATTGAAATGTGTTTGATTTTTTAAATATGATCAAAAGGCAATCAATAATTTTAAGTGGAACAGATATTATTAAATAAAATTGTTAACATTTGAATAATAAGGATTTGAGTAATATTTTGTTGTCATATTTGAGTGAAAGGATAAAGTGATATGAAAATTAATTCGTATATTGTTTTCTAATAAAAATCTAAACTCAAATTTTAGTGAGTCAAACAAATGCTGATCAAAGTTCACTCATACTATATTAAAACCGTTTTATACAATTTCATTCTAGTAAAATCTGTGACGAAAAGCCAGAAGGGCGTAAGTCAAGTTATTCCATTTTAAGTTTTACTTCAAATTTGAAAGCTACGTAATCGATTTCATATCATATCACTTTTTTGTAATATTCCGACAACTAAAAACAGCTAAAACTCTCTCTTTTGCCTTTTGACAACAGATTATTAATTTTCTCAATTAAATTTCGAACATCAAGGGTTTCTCCAATGTAACCCATATTCCAATATTTGTTGAAACTCTAAAAATTTGTTAAAATAACCAAATTCAAGTCAATTCTAAATATGACTTTTTCGTGAAATTTAGTTAAGTTGCCGAACTAGAAAAACTAGAAAAGTCCACTTAAAATGATAGATTAAATAATTTCGTCAATCAAATTTTGAACCTCGGGGATGTCTCCAATGTAACTAAATTTCACTCAATTTTTGTTATAACTCTAAAAATTTGTTAAAATAACTTAATTTAAGACAATTATAAATATGTCTTTTGTCATATTTAATTGAGTTTTTTTTCCAAAATTTCACTCTAATTGCAATGTGTATTATTTTCGAAATATGCCCAAATAGCAATCCACAATTTTAAATAGAATAGGAGGTTCACAATATATTTGGTTATTTATGTAAATGACTACCAAATTATGGTTTAAAGTCGTTCAAACTTAAATAACATCTTATTGTAAAATTTGAGTGGAAGTTAAGCCATTTTTAATATGAATTAAAATTTTAATGAGTCAAACGAATTTGGATCGAATTTGGATCGAATTTCACTCAAACTAGATCAAAACTATTTTATACAATTTCATCGCAGTAAAATTACTTTATATTGTATTTCAATTTCCACTCAACCGAATTCTGATCAAATTTCACTCAAACTAGATTAAAACTATTTGTACAATTTCATCGTATTAAAATATAAATTAGTCAATTTCTACTCAAATTAATATAAAAAAATTAAACTTATAGTTATGACCCAAGAGCTTATCAAATCTAATCCAAATTCCACTCAATATTAGAAACCCCCAAAAATTTGTTAAAATAGTTTTAAGTCAATTTTAACATAACATTTGAGTTCAATTTAACTGAAAGTTTCTTTTTTTTAAATTTCACTCAAATTGAAATACATATGTGTAATTTTTGAAATATCATCAAACAGCAATCAAAAATTTTACAAAATAGATGACAAAAAAATCATTGAATAAAATTTTTGAAATTTGAATAATATTCTGTAATTTGGTAATTTCTAGCAATATTTTGAATTGGAATTTACGTGATTCCACCGAATTTTGATGAAATTTTACTCAAAGTAGATTACAACTTTTTGTACAATTTCATCATAATAAAATATAAATTAATCAATTTTCACTCAAATTAATAAAAGAAATTGAACGTTTAGTCATCGGCTAAGGGGATTATCCAAAATAACCCAAATTCCACTCAATATTTGTAGCAACCCAATAATAATTAGCAAACAAGTCAATTTGAACTTGATTTTTGAGATAAATTTAAATAAATGTTTTTTGTTTTTTTATTTCACTCAAATTAAAATGTATATTATTTTTCAAGTATCATCAAATAGTCAGCAATATTTTTTAAAATGACAAAGAAATTATTCAATACAATAGTTGAGATATCATTTTGTTGACATATTTGAGTGAAAGTTACAAGTGATGGAATCAAATATATGAAAATTTAAATACAATAAACAGTTATTATTTTTCTAATAAGATCTAAATTATTATAAAATTTTAGTGGATCAGACGAATTTTGATCAAATTTCACTAAAACTACATTAAAACTTTTTTGTACAATTTCATCACAATATAATATAAATTAGTGAATTTCCACTCAAGTTGAGTCAAGGATTGTCTCCTGTATAAGCCACTCAATATTTGCATCCACTCGAAGACGACATTTTTTTTTAAATGCCACAATTTGATTAGTTTAAATACGAAGTTTGAGTGAAAAATATTCGAGTAGAATATTTCAAAATTTCACTCAAATTGAAATGTCTATTATTTTCATATTCTAATCAAAATGCAATCAATTTTTTTAATATAGAAGAAATTGTAAGTCGTGATTTTATTATTTACGTTTGTATAAATAAAAACGAATTATTCACCGTTGCACAAAACAATTTGGTGTACATATGAGAGTTATGATTGCATATGTCGAATAAATTCTAAAATACCTGAAAAATTTCGTAGAAAATGTAATAATCTAACAGTAAAATGTATACACAGTGTAATTATTAATACGTGCTCCCACTAAAATTATTTAAAAGAAACACTGTTTGCATGCTAATGCACTTTCTTAGCACTTTATTGAGCACCATAAACAATTAATTTGGTTTTATACATACATACATACATGTAGGGTACTCACGAACATTAGAAAACCATGCGCTTACTTATAAATTATCCAGTTAATTACCTGAAAATATACAAAATAAAAAACGTGTGGTTAAAATACAATTCTTCGTAAAATCAATAATCTTCCAAGAAATTCTTAAAATTATAATAAATTGATATTTAGTGACATTTTTATTATTCATTCCATTTAATTGCATCTCTTCATGAGACCATTTTTATTGTTAGTCATCTTACGTATGTATATATTAACAGGAATGACACAAAAAAAATGTACAAAACAAAAATTCTCCAGAAATCGCACCATTACCGTATAATTCATTGACATTGTCCCCGAGGTACAACGTAAATCCCAAATTTAATATGCACGATAATTAATAGAATCTTATAAAATTTTATTAATATCCTTTGCGGTGCAGTTAAAAAACACGGCGTTTACTAAAATATATACACAAGATGACTAATGATGTCTTAATTTTTATATTTTCGATAACAAGGAAAGGATTAATTTAGTTTAAAACGCCATAATGATCGGCATAATATAACATGTATATTTCCCTAATCTGGCTTATAAATCAGACGATGGTATTATGGCAATGATATCAAAAGTGATGATGGTGTCATTGTTTGCTTAAAGCTGAATGTCAAACTGGTTTATATACCACGCGAAGATGATTTATTATGTTTTTAATTTGGAATCGAATATATATTTATTGGCCGATACTGTCAACTCACTTAATTGTGATACTTGTTAGATTGGTCTGGCATTTTTATGTGTTAATATTATTGTAGATGTTCACTAACCCGTTTATTCGACGCTTTCATTTTCAAATTTGATGCGATATTTTTGGGGATTAAGCCGATAACTTATTGTCTTGTTTACCTGTTCAAAACAATTCAGAGAGATGATCAGAGAGATGCAACAAAGTTGGCAGCCTTAGATTCATATAACACAATAATACGATTGCGATTAGGCTTCGATTGGAGAAAATAAAATCTATTAGGGGTTGGTATTTTTGTGTTGATTTAAATGGATGGGCTGATGAAATACGTTGTTTTGTTGGTTCAAATGAAAAAACAAGTCTCTTCCAAAAATTGTTTGATTTTCCAATTTAGATCAGGGATTTAATGACTCTAACGTGTTAACTCTAAGTTGCAAAAGTTTAAAAAAAAAAACTTTAAATTCATGGGTTCAGCGTCCCTGGTGGGGAGCTGCTTATCTATTTAATGATCCCTTTAAGTACTGGATATTTTTAGCAAAACTTATAGTCGTGTTAAGTGCAGGTCGGTTCCAGGAACCAATGTTCCTTATCAGCATAATATTTTCCTTAAAATCTATCAAAATCGGAATCTTCCATATCGCCGATGTGCAATAGTTTACTCTTCACAGCCGTGAACAGTTATTCAATTGCGACTCAACTCTACACCTAGCTTAGTTCTTGTAGGTTCAACACACTACATAATAAAGCATTGTGTCTGCAGGTGCACGGTAGGACCCCGAAAATTGGTTGGTACATATGTTGTCTTAGATGCGAAACATTCTATCAAAAGTAAACGGGTCATTGGGCTGCAGAATTAAGATTCAAGTTTGAGGTGAAAAAGTCATGTTACTACCTGAAAATTGTACATACAAAACATAAAAATCAACAAAATTTCGGTAGAGAAATTACATACTACTACAACTTAACCCTCAAACTAACCAACCCTAAAATAAACCCCACTCAATGACAACTCAACTTTCAACTAAACCTCAAACTAAACATTACGCTAACTTTACGACTCAACCAACAAATAAATTTCCAACCAAGGCTTTCACCCATTCCCAACTCAACACCCTAATCGACCACAACCAAACCCTCAACTCAACGTCCAACTCAATCCTCAAATTATTATTAACTTCCAACTCAAACCTAACTTCCTCCTAAATAATTCTCCAATAGTACTCCTCACTCAACACTAACTCAACCCTAACTCCGCTCCCAACTCAACCATTAACTTAACCCCAAACTTAACGCCTATCTCAATCACTACATCAACATGGTCTGGAAAACTACATGTGCACATAAACTCAACTCAAAACAAATCAAGCTTACATCCAACTCAAATCATCAAGCTAACTTCAAATAAATTCTCAACTGAATTGCTGACTCAATCTCAACTCAACCCATCTCCACGTTAACCCTACTACAACTTGATCCCTAACTCAACTCTTAACTTAACCCCAAACTCAATGCCCAACTCAAATCAACATGGTCTGAAAAACTACATGCTCAACTTAAATCAACTAACACTAGCTTTTAGTCAACCTTTGATTCATTCCCCTTCAATTCATCTCATAAATCACCAGCTGAACCACTCACTCTAATCACCCTAATCACTTCCACCTCAACTCAATCCTAAAATCAATTTAACCTCCAATCTCAACCTAAAATACCCTGCACCTAGCCCTAACTCAACCTTAACTCGACCCAAATATTATCAATCAACGCAACATATATTAACTTAACTCCAAACAAGCCCGAAATAATTATCCATCTGAATATTTCAGACAACCATAACTCAAGCTAATCCAACCACAACTCAACTTCAGTTTAAATCAATTTTTCCTCAACTAAATCCCAAATTCCTAGCCCAACTCAATCGACAAATCAACATGGTCCGAAAAGCTGCATGCGTGCAAGCACTCAATTCAAACTAACCTCCAAATCAATCCTCAATATAACACCGAACTAAACTATAAAGGGCTGAAACCTTATGAGGTGATCAGAACTTCGGTCATGAAAATTAACTCAATTTCCAAATAAATCCCTAATATAAACCATTAGCTCAGTCTGAAGCTCATCCTCCCACTCAATTTACAACAACCTCCAACTCAATTGCAATGCAATCCTATGCGCAAACACCAAATCAACCGTCAACCCAACCCTCAACTCAATCACCAAATCAACTTCATATAAACTCGTAACTTAACCCCAAATCAACTCCTAGACAATTCTCCAATGAACCTCTTGCTTAATCCCAACGTGAGCTAATTAAAACTTCAACACTGTACTCAAAAACTTAACCTTCAACGGAACCCTAGAAAAATAGCATGTGAACGTGAGCTCAACTCAGACCAAGTCTCCCACATTAAATCCGCAATTGGACCCTCAGTAAATAAAACTCAATCCCAATAGAACTTTAAATTTAACACTCAACTCAACCACAAACTCAATCCCTAAACTGACATGGTCTCAAAACCACTAGTGTCTATGAACTCAACTTAATCCTAGATGAACGTTTAACTCGACCCCCAACTCAGCATCAACTTAACCCCAAACTCAACGTCTAACCCATTCCTCAAATCAACGCGGCTCAAAAAACCGTTGCACCATCATTCCATCATACCATTGTCATTATACCATTACCATTACCACTATAACATTACCATTATAACAATATACCATTACCATTCCTATTACCATTATCGTTACCATTACCACTTCCATTACCATTACATTTACCATTAGCATTAGCATTAGCATTAGCATTATCATTCCCATTACCATTACCTGTACATACACACATGTATACAAACACTATATATGTATACAGGGTGAGGAAAAAGTATGGAAACCCCTAAAAATCTCGCAGAGTTCGGTCAAAAAAAATGAGCCAGGTTTAGTCCTAGGTAATTTTGGTTGTGACCTTGGCCGTCATCTTCAAGGTCATTTTGAGGTCAAGGTTATTTTTTTAAAGGGAAACCCATGTTTTGACATCGGATTCGAAAAGAGGGATCAATTGTACGTCCGAATATGTATTTTCCATGACCTCCATGACCTTCAATGACTTTCCATGACCGGTATGATTTGCTACGAAAATTTAAAAAAATTAAAATTAAAAAAAATTAAAATTAAAAATATTAATTCTTTATTTTTAAAATTTGTTTTTTTTTATAATTTTCATAGTAACATTTGCATAGCAACATATTACAATGTTCTGTTATTTATGATTTTTTTTATTTATTTTTTTTTTTCATAGCAAATCATAAGCTTTACAATTAAAATAACGAGAAGAAAATCGAAGTTCGCAAGCAATATCCGAATGAAACTTCTCTCGAGTTTTACCAACAGATTTCAAGCTTGGCCATACAGTTAAGTGCTCCGTATCCCGAGGAAAATGTTATTAAAATATTAATGAAGAACATGCGACCAGGCCTTCGGTATCAATTAACTGATCGAAAATTTTCTAACGTGGAAGACCTAATTGCTAGTTGCACAAGCTGGGAGAGTACATGGGCAGAGTTAAAGATCGACCCAGATAACTTTGTGTCTCTAAAGCGCTCCACTCATGTAACAGAGCAAGGCGGGTATCCGCATAAGCGAGTGATCAATGAGTTGGGTTATAGCTCTAATTATGCCAATCCAATACCCAATGACTCATATACAAATATGGTTCCTCACTTTTCATTTCCTCAAGTTCAGTCCATACTATCTCCTAATTATAATGGTTATTGGGTTCAAACTACTGGTTACAAACCAGACAGTAATGTTGTTCCGCATTATTCAGTTCCTCAGGTTGAAGCCATACATCCATCTAAGTTCCAATATAACGGGCAAAATTACTCGGTAAGATTCCCTACACCACCTATAAATAACAATTTTCCATTTCAGGCTAATCAATCCAATATCATTTGTTACAATTGTGACGAAATAGGAATGTGACGATGCCCTAGATGTAAGGGAAACGATCAGATGGGACCGTGGAGAACTGGGAACCACAATACCCAATAATTTGTTCAGCCCAGCCCAGCAACAACCGGCCAGATGCTGCTGCCAATACAAAACCAGCTTGGAGAGTTCTGACCAAACCTGGAGCGACAGCCGGCCCGAAATTACTGCTTCTGAGTCAAACGCAGTTTAAGAAGTCGTATGTTTTTTAAACCCAAACGGAAGCATAGATCTGAAATAGTATTCTCGATCATTAATACTGACTCGATAGACAAGCGGCCTTATGCACAGATAACCATTAACGGTATCGAATACAATGGTCTGTTGGATAGTGGTGCTACGATCAGCGTGTTAGGAGCTGGCTCTGATAAATATTTGAGCAATTCATACACTGGCTTTTATAGTTTTTCGTGCAGCATAAGTACAGCTAGTGGACAAACCCAGCGAATATTCGGATACATAAATGCTCTAGTCAACTTTAAAGGCCAGGAAAAATAAATGAAAATATATCTGGTCCCTTCGCTAGAACAGCCTCTTTACCTGCGAATTGATTTCTGGTGATTATTTGGGATTTCACTGAGCATATCTGCTTTAAACTCTAAATCCTTTAAAAGTTGTGATGGCAACGTGTCGGGATTCCATGTCCTCTTGCCGGTAGATCAGGCTAAATTGGATAATATCATAGCACTCTATCCTTCCTTTGCTAAAGCTGGCCTCGGTAAAACAAACCTGGTCACGCATGCCATTGACGTCGGTGCGGCAAAGCCCGTCAAACAGAGATTCTACTCCGTGTCACCTGTTGTCCAAAAACGAATGTACGAGGAATTGGACCGAATGCTATTTTTGGGGGTCA
Source organism: Tipula helvola (assembly GCA_963556165.1). Classification (NCBI taxonomy): domain Eukaryota; kingdom Metazoa; phylum Arthropoda; class Insecta; order Diptera; family Tipulidae; genus Tipula; species Tipula helvola. Next base: position 72,588,459 of record OY744483.1, on the reverse strand, counting down.
TCGAAGACCAAGGCTAATGGTAAAGCTCGTCTGTGTTTGGATGCCCGTGAATTGAATAACGTAACAGTAAAAGACGCATACCCTTTACCTCTTATCGATGGATTGTTGGGTCGACTGAATCAAACCCGTTATATCTCAAGTATCGACCTTAAGGATGCTTTTTGGCAGATCCCCCTCGACCCGCAATCCAGAGATAAGATGGATTTTACTGTACTCGGACGGCCTTTATATCAATTCACGGTCATGCCTTTCGGATTGCGCAATGTACCACACACAATGTGCCGCCTGATGCACCGAGTGGTCCCGCACGAACTATGTATTTAAACGACCTCTTGATCACATCTGCCACCCTAGCGGAACACTTCACTTTACTTACCGAAGTAGCTAGTTTACTGAAACGAGCAGGTTTGATGATCAATGTTGGAAAAAGTAAATTCGTGTTGAAATGGGTGAGATATCTGGGCTACCTGGTTGGTGATGGTTGTCTTCGTACTGATCAAGAGAAAGTTAAGGCAATTGAAGAACACCCAGTACCTAAAACCACAAAGCAGATTCGCAGATTCTTGGGGATGTGTGGATGGTATAGGAGGTTCATCCAGAATTTTGCTCCTTTGACAGACTTAACAAAAAAATCAATCCAAGCTAAAATGGTCCGATGCAGCTGACAGGCCCTTCAATAGCTCGAAACAAGCGCTTATGACTTCTCCCGTCCTGGCAAATTCGGATTTCGAAAAGCCTTTGTATATACAGTGTGATGCCAGTGCCGCTGGACTAGGGAGTGTGCTGTTTCAGTTGAACTACGATGAAGATAAACGCCTAATAGCGTTCATGTTTCAAAAACTGAACGCCGCGTCGCTCAAAGAAAGTACTCTGTTACGGGGCTGGAGTGCTACGCAGCGGTACTGAGCGTCAAAAAGCTCCGAGCGTTTATAGAAGAGTACAACTTCACTATCTACAGAGATCATGCAAGTTTACGTTGGCTCATGACACAGAAGGATTTGTCAGGGCGGTTAGCCAGATGGAGTTTGAAGCTTCAAGCTTTTAATTTTCAAATCGGGTACCGAAAAGGGTCTGTTAATGTTGTGCTAGATACATTATCGCGAGCTTTCTACGACGAACCTGTTATTGTTTCTTCCCTTAACGGTCAGGTTGGAAATTGTGCCAAGCTCACGATAAATCCTGAACACATGGAACAAACTTAGCAAGACCAGATTAAAAAGGTTCAGGAACTGGGACAGGGGTGCTCGAATTTTTTTGTGAAAGAGGGTAAACTATTGTTCACGCCTTCTCTTGGTACACCTTATGAGGAGACGTTATGGTTGTTCCCTTAAAGATAACCGCTTCGTTGGTAGAACAAGCACATATACCACCATCATCGGCTTATATGGGAATAGCTAAAACACTCGAGAGGTTTCAAAGGCAATTTTATTGGAATCGAATGGCTCCCGACGTTAAGGAGTTTATCTCAAAATGCACCACATGCAAAATGAATAAGGCCGTTAACTATTGTACCAAACATGTAATGGGGCATTTATTTTCATCAGGTCGCCCATTCCAGAGAATATACATAGATCTTTTAGGCCCATATCCACGGTCAAAACGAGGAAATGCTTATATTTTCATTGCTTTAGATCATTACTCAAAGTTTGTCCTCTTAAAACCTTTACGAGAAGCGTCATCCTCTTTAATTTGTAATTTTCTGGAGAATGACTTGTTTCTTCTTTTTTCCGTCCCAGAATTCGTGATAAGCGATAATGGCAAGCAGTTTGTTTCTAAAATATTTCAAGAACTGTTGAATAAATATGGTGTGTTACACATTCGTACCCCTATTTATTCGCCTCAAAGCAACGCATCTGAACGCGTAGAACTGTTCCTGGGATGTACATCTCCAAGAAGTAGCTACCGCTCTCCATAAGGTGGTACATAATAGTACCAAATTTTCACCCTACTACCTTTGGGCAACATATCATTACATGGGTCTGAACACAAATTACGGAGACTCCTTTCTGATTCCGCTAACAATGATATAGGTGTAATCTCCAAATCTGATAGGCTTAACTTAGTGCGAGACAAAATTAAACACCACCACACTGATGCACACAATAAATCGGCTCAACGCTATAATTTACGCAGCCGCAAGCGTGAGCTTGTTACGGGACAATCAGTGTTTGTCCGTTCTTTTGCTCAGAGTGATGCCGTGAATAAATTTGCAAGCAAACTATCAGCCAAGTTCATAGCCGCGATTATTGAAGAAAAAATGGGAAACGTAGCATATAAAGTTCGTAATCTAGCTGGGAAAATATTGGGAACCTATCACCTAAAAGATATTCGTACTTAACGATTGATTGGACTACTTTTTGAAAATGGAGGAAGCATGTAAAGTATTTTATCTTAAAAAATTAAATTTTTTTTTTTTGAAATTACTTAATCCTATTTTTCCTTAATTGCGTACAAAAATTAGTAAAAACGGTAGATACACTAAAACAAATTTTTAACTTTCGTTGTTTTTGGTGGTTGCCCTAAATTGTCTACTGAATATCTCGTTAAGGAGAGGAGATCCACCAAAATGGATTAAAAATCTAAAATAGCGCATTGAGTTTAGTAAAAATCAATTATTAACTCAAAAAATTGAATTTTGGAGATAAACTAGGCTAGTACTGGTATGACGATTTTTAATTCAATGTTCAAATAAAATAAAATTTTACAACATTTTAAAATTTTAACGAATCTAAATAATTTAGTAATAAAAATAAATAAATAAATAAATTTATAAAATTCATGAATATAAATTCGAAAATTTTAGGTTCACCGGCCATGTCAAATAGAATCAAAAAATTATTATGGCTGGAAAAGTTTTAAGTTAAAAAATGTTAAACAGTCAAATATATTTCACCCTGTTGAGTTAGTCTATAGACCCCACGCCTAACAGAACATTGAGATATTAGGGATAAAAGCTAAATAATGAGGGGCGACAAATTTTCAATTAGCCTAGGGGCGGCAAAACTCCAAAGCCGGCCCTGCTTAAACTTAACGGCCAACTTAACTCCACCATTACCCAATCCCCAATTCGACCCCAAATTCAGATCTCAATTCAACGTCCTATATAAGTTCATGAGCTCAACTTAAGCTAACTTCTAAAGCAACACCTCAACTCACCGTAAATAAATCGCCAACTGAACTTATCACTCAATCTCAACTCAATTTCCAGCGCAAACCTCAACTCAACCCCAAATTTAATGATCAACTCAATCCTAACTAAAGCTCTAACTCGACCTCCATCTCAACCCTCCCTAAATAATCCCTAAATGAACCGCATCAACCCTAATTCGACCCCAGCGCATCCATAGCCCTCAACTTAACTTGAAAATCAAGCCGAACTCAACACTCAAATCACCTTGGTCTACAAAATTAGATTCGTACATGTACTCAACTCACATCCACTCAACGCGCAAATAGACCCCTCAAACTTCAATTAACCCAAAACTCAATGCCCAACTCAATTTTCAAACAGCTATTTGAAAAATTGGTAAATATTTATATAAACAGTTTGTTTTTGGGTCAATCCATAAGGCAGATACTCATGTTCTAAAAGCTTTTCAATACTCCATTTTAACCATCGAAACAGATAGGCGGAAAAAAATCTAAATAGGACAACCAATCCAGACGGACAATATTTGTTTCGGACTCAGGCATCTTCAAAATGTCGAGAAGTGTTTTTAGACCAAAATATTTTTAGGGATTTTTCGAAGGATTTGATAATTTTGGTCCTTGTGGTGTAAAAAAGCAATTATTTTCTATTCGCCCAATTCTCATATTAAAAATATGTTTCGTTGCATTTTTCACAAATTGTTATTTTTCTAAAATATGTGCATAATAAACGTATAGTATGTAATAAATGATTCAGCCTATGTATAAATGTACATTATTGACCCAAATCATTCACATAGAAGTAATTTTTTTTTTAAATTAAATTGTCGCACTTTCTCAAAATTATTTATGCTTTTTAATGCTTAGGGGGACAAAAATTTATAAAAATAAATATTTTCATATTTTTTAAATAAAATTACGAAATAAACAAAATAAAACCGTATTTATGTACGTGTGTAATGAAAAGCTTACTCATATTATAGTAATGTGTGGCCTTCAGACAAAGAAAGAGAAATATTTCATTCTTATATGTCTCGTAAGACTCGGTATCTGATTTTATAAATGAAAAATTTCTAAAAAAAAAAAATTTCTACGAATCTTTGAACATATTTTGTATAAAATTCCAATACTTGAGTCAGCCGGTGGAGGCAAAAACGCTTAATTATCACCCCTCTGTGTATTTATTTGCTTATGTATATCAATCCTACACAATGTCATCATTATAATTAATACCATGGTCATACTTTCAAAATGTAAATCAAAACAAAACATAACACAACTTTCCGTGTATATATACCGCATAATATAATACGCAGAAAGGTCATCGTACAAAGTCAAAATATAAAATCTCTTAGGTAATGTACTTGCACATCAAGGAGACGGAACAAAATACATACATACATAAGATGAGTGTGCGAAAATGAGGTGCTCAGATAGAGTTCAGGCAACGACCTACGACTAAGATTGATTTATAGTAACATCGACCCATTTTAAGTGTCATCTTCAATATAAAATTCTAATAAAATTGTTTACAACCCAACCAAAAAAAAAAAAAAAATACAAAAATTTAATTAATCCGGATTTCACGATTTTAGTGTTTGATAATTTATTTCACATTTTTTTTTTGGAACCTATTTTAGCTTTTTACATCTGAAAATTATTTTGTCTCACGAAAGTTTTTAAAAAGTCTAACACCGACCTTGTGAATTACTATAAAAATAATTATAAGTCGATGAATATATTTTATAAAAATAAAAGACAAGACAAGACAAGGAAATGGAAGGTTAAGGTGTTACTTCATTCGTATAGTAAATTATGCGTGTTTAGAGTTAAATTGGTCGAGTGTCACCTAAATTTTGTGAAACATCTTTTTTTTTGGGAGGGATGAACTGGAAATTTTGTTTTGGACAAGATAGTCGCCGCGCGTATAAATTCGTGACGAAACGATTTGAATAAAATTCACCGTAAGCGTATTTAAATTTCTTGGAATGCGTTCATTTAATTTATTTAATTCGTTTTACGTGGTGGCGATGAGTAAATTTTTTTTTGGTTTTTACTATTTTTTTTGCCTTGGACTCGTTTTACTGGCATCTGACGACATAATTTAAAACCAAAATGTTCGTCATCATTAAAAATTTCGATCGTCATTATAGTTTAGCGGTTACACTCTTGATAGTTTCTGTGTAAGTGCGATGATTCTACTAAACGGGTAGTTCTTATCTGCGTGGTTTAAGCAACGAAAGGAGGAATAAATCGTTTTTTTTTTTGCCGGAAACAAATCAAAATAAATTAATTACTTAATTACTGTGGTTTGTGTAAATTGACAGGTGCGCTTTATATTGTATGTTTCAAATTGTACTCGTATATTTAAATTAACTGCTTTGTAATTATCAAATAAATATGCTGCATTCATTAAATGTTAATTACTTTAAAACGAAATTAATTAAGAAATAGAAACTTAAGTTTTTATGTTTCTTACTTTTTGGAAAGGCATGCAATCAAAATTCAATGTACATATTTGATTTAATATATTCGTTCAGCTTAGTTTAAAAATTTCAAATCCACTGCATCCTTGGGTGGTGATCACTTTACCAAGAAGCATGAAGCACACACTAAAATCAATAATTCACCTGAGATCAAGAGTTTATTGTAGAATTTAGTGGTGGTTGTTGCGCTAAAAAGACTCGATTGGCTTGGTAGCCTCTTATCACTTCTATAAATGCGTATACCAATACTCAAATAGATTCCGTCATAGTATCTACATTCGGAACCACTACACAAATATCTTCTAAAAGCTGGTTGAATTACCAATACAAGATGAGCCCTAATTTTACTAAAGATACATAATATCCCAAAATAAACTTAAAAAGAATCAAAACAAAAAAATCCCGTTTGTCACACTTTGTTTTGCAAAATTCAGTAACGAAGCATAGCACAATATTTTGCTTAAGGGTAAATATTAAAGAAGTTTACATGGATTGTTTACACACTTGTTCATTTCTATTTAAACATTATGATTGTATAGAATGGACTTCAATATTTTTCAATTTGGTAGGCAAAGAAATTTGAATTTTTTTAATTTAGGTATGTAAGAAATTTGGATGAACTTAATAATTAATAAAATTAAGTAGTTAGGGAACACTTCACTTTAAAAATTCTTAAAATAGTTTAAACAAAATTTGGAAATTAAGAAATTTACTAATTTATAAATTTAGAAGTTATAGTCGCTTATCGCTTAGAAATTTGGGAATTCATAAATTGTAAAATTAAAAAATTGAAAACTTTGAAAAATGTAGGAATTGAGAATTCGACCTTTTTGGTAATTCAATAATTTAGGAAGTTTGATAATTTAGAATTCTTAAGAATTATGTAAAAATTAAGGAAGTATAATTAAGATTTAAAAATTTTCAATTGTCGAGAATAAATTTAGACATTTAGTGAAATAATTGTTAAATAGAGAATTTATAATATTTTAAAAAATTAATTAAATTTGAAAATTTGAACATAAGATTTGGTGGATTAACGATCACAGTAGATCTAAAACATTTTCTGTATTTGGATGCAATACTAAAATCTACGGCTGAGTATATGTTCCGATAGGACCCTGTAGTTTTAATTCTACCGGTCTTCCCCCAAAAACTCCAAATAACACTTACGAGATTTTTTCTGAATTGCACCTTCAAAAAATCGTGAAACATCTTTTGGTTTTAAGGCATTGCCGCTACAAAACTTCAATTTTATATTTTGACGGACGGATTTTTGCTTGACGGCCGGCAAAACATAAAATTGGGGCTTTTTGAATGAAAATAATTATTATTATTTTTTTATTGATATTTTTTTAATAATTTTCATATTGAAAAATAAACAATTTTGTCAATAATTGGATTTGACGGCTTGAAATGCCGGTTTGCCGTTTGTGCATGGGGCAGTACCTTTAAAATTCAACATATTGACAAAATTTTCTGTCGAAAATTTATTGCTGATACCAAGCGATGTTTTAATTGTGTAAACACGAACCAAAATGTCTAAAATTGTCGATTCAAAGGAAGGTGCCAGAAATGCTATAGGAAGCATCACAGCTTATTGCATGAGGATCAACGAAATCAAGAGGAGAATTTTATTAAAAATGAAAATTCACCAGATGTAACCAGTGTACATTGTACAAGGTCCGACAATAAGTGTACTTTACCTACAGTATTAGTAAAGAATTCAAGGGGAACTTATCATATTTATATAGCCCTTTGTTGTATTCTGCATCCGAAGTCAGTTTTATTTCCGAGTGAAACTTTAAAACACTTGGGCTAACAAAGGAGCCAACGTTTATTGCGATTAAGGCTTTGGGATCTGTTATGTTGAAAAAACAAATATGTACCATATATTGCAACATTGTATCCAAAATCAACAATTAGTGACACCAGATTACATAAATTTAAATCTCTGAAGCTATCCGATCCCGATTGTCTAAATGGTGGCGAAGTTGATATGTTACTTGGGTCAGATATATTCTTTGACATATTGGGTGAAGGCAAAATTCAAAGTGATGAACTGACCGCTTATGATACAAAATTTGGTTGCATTCAAGTTGGAAAATTAAACAGTAATGAGAATGTTATATCGACTGTAAACTTAAAAGTAATGCTCGATGTTGATTATTTATTGAGAAAATTCTGGGAAATTGAGAATGTGCCTAAATTCATTAAAAATCCTGAAGATGATCAGTGTGAAAAATCTTTTATAAAAACTACAACGACTGCGTCTGATAATAAATTTATTGTCAGGTGGCCATTTAAAATTCAACCAGAGTAACTAGGGTGCACTTATAACATCGCATTGTAACGGTTACTATCAATGGAGCGACGAAAAGCTGCGCCCTATGAAATAACCAAACCCAAATAATTATTATCTACGACATCACGGGGTGTTAAAACAAAGTAATTCCACTACTCGGTTAAGGGTGGTGTTCGATGGGTTAACCAAGTCCACAACAAATCTGTCGTTAAATGATGTACTAGAGACCGGTCCCACAATTAAATCTTCACTAGTTGATTTAGGCAACACAAATATATATTGCGCGGTGACATCGAAAAAATGTGCAGAATGATGTGTGTAAATAAATGCAAGGCTAATGTTGGTGCATCGCGAACCTGATTAAATTAGAGTACCATTGCAGCCAACAGTGCAAGAAATTCGACCGCGTCGCATCACATTTGTGCATATGAACAACAAAAACATTTCGCAGATGAATAACAGCTACTATCGGAAGGAAAACCATTATCAAATAGCAGAGAATTGAGAACGCTTAATCCATTTATTCATGATGACAAATTAATTCGAGTGGGTGGCAGATTAACAAATTCAAAGTGTACTTTAAAGATGAAGCATCCGATACTATTATCGAATAAGTCATAAAATTAGTAAACCATTAGTTCGAGATTACTATCAATTTTATAGTCGGTGTTGGTCTCTGCTTATCACTATTGCGTCAAAAATAAGGGATGCTGAAATGCAAAACAGTTGTCAGATTAATAATTCACAAGTGTATAAGCTATTTTCGGGCCAAACCTAGACGAGAAAACCAATTTATGGGAGATCTACCAGCGTGTAGAGTGCAGTTTACATAGGACTTTACTAATACGGGCATTGACTATTGTGGCCATTTGATGTCCAAATTGCATCACGTCAAGGCAAGCTAACTGCTAAGGTGTATGTATGCCTATTTGTACGTTTAACAACTAAGGCTGTACACACTAAAGTAGTAACAAGTTTATAATCAGAGGGTTTTGTAGCAGCATTGCAGCGATTTATTTCAAGACGAAGCAGTTATCAAAATATCTTCAGTGACAAAGGCGCCACTTTCGTCGGTGACAATAATCATCTGAAGGAGCTATACGCATTCCTAAACAATAAAACTAATCAAATATTCATACCTTTTACGGTGGGAGCTAAAGTGGCATTTCATTCCACCAGGGGGGGGGGAGCACCTCACATGGAAGGCATTTGGGAAGCCTCAGTAGAGCCTTATGGGTACAATTGTGTAACAGGTAATCTGATCACAATTCGCAAGTGTACATGCTGCCTCCTCGTGGCAACCACTCGTAACTGACACCACTATGCAGAATGTGGTCTTTTGGCACTGGCTGAAGTACGACGCTAAAGAAAACCTTGACAAAAAACCCTAATCTAAGGTGGAATAGCATATGCCGAAAGATGAGTGCCTGGCACCCTCCAGTTTTATTTAGCCTTCCAATAGTAAAGCTGGGTGACCTACAGGCGACTTTCCATTCCCAGCAACTCGTAAGAGTAAAATCGAAATGGAAGTCAGGGCAGGGCTATGAATATACGGGAGTAGTACTGCTCTCTCGATGTTCTTGGGAACCAATGCGACGATCTTTCCAGTCGAAGTATTTCCTACAGTAAACATCTAGGAGGGAGACCAATAAGCCCAGATAGTATGTATTACGTACCGGCCGGCAGTACTATCAGGTTCATTAAGAGCCTAAATGTTGACTGTACGGATAATTAAGCAGGGTTTGAAAGCACAAAAGATCTTTCAGGTCGCAGTGCGAGATGACTAAACGCCCACATGGCCATATAACTGCAATTTTGAGAATTCTATACTTAGGGCTTGCTCGAATAGTGTGATAGTTATTATCTTGTAGTAGTTTGTGACATTTTTTGTGCAACGTTGGTGTTCAGAGAGTAATGAGTATACCTTGTAAAGATGGGATAGAGTTGTATTTTCACTTTGAAAGATTGAATCAGCCCATCTTCAGTAACTTAATTAATTGGTCACGGCATTCATTTGCGCTGGATATGTCTTCAGTACCGGCCATAACGTCATCTACATAGAAATCGTTCTTAATTATGGCTGCGACTAAATGGCATTCCTCTCCATAATCAAGCTAAACCATAAGTTACTGTTTGTGGTCGATAGTGTGTAAGGGTTCCGTCTTAGATCTCCGCCAAACTATCCGTTGACAGTTTTGATCGCCGGGTTGGACAAGAATTTGCCTCTAAATCTTTTCGATATCTGAAGCAATTCCAATCTTATATTTGAGAAATTTGATGACTGAGAGAACACAGATGCTTGATGTGCTTATAATCCTTTTCATTGATTATGTATTCTGAGGTGTATGTTGTTATACTGTACATTGCCTCTAGTATATCCAGGTCCAGCGCAAGACCAATTATAGGTATCTTATGTGATTCCATGGATTTGAAGTTTCTGCGTAAATTTTCAGTTATTGGAGTAACTTGCAAGCCTGAATCGAGTAGAGCTCGGCATGATTGTGCAACACCAAGCTTGCCATTCACTAGAACTATTGCTGTTGTTAATAATGATGTTCGATTGTTCACTAAGTTCCTGAGTTCCTGTGTGATTGGAATGATTGAGCAAAAGTTATGAAACATGAAGTTGATTGATTTGCGCAAACTACACTCAATTCCCATGTCAAATTTAAAATTAAGAACCTTTCGCAAATAGACGTACTAAAACGAAGGCTCAGCTTCATTTTGGCTACAACTTGGTCTAAATATAACAAGTAATATCCATAATCAAAGTTGCAGATCAAAACAAAGTGATTTACTCATACATTGGAATTCGAACAATAAAGACTTTGATTTGGTTTAAACATTTCTAAATACATACCATATTTCTATATTATATGTAACAAGTAGCGAAAGTAAATATTTCTCAAAAATGCGGTGTTGATATTGAGAATGTAAATAATGTACTTAGCTCCAAATAAGTCAATCGACAAAAAAAAAATCTACTCGACAACTTATCATATGATCGATCCAAATACAATATTTGATCGCTTATAATTTATTCTATTTACTTTCACTTTCAAAAACCTATTTTAAGTAATAATAATAATAAATGTATTATGGTTTAATACAATAAGCTAATAACAATAATAATGTAAAATGATCCAACTCAACTTCATAATAATTTCAAATGATGGCATGCTTCTCATTACCATATGTAGTAATTCAAATTTTATGCATTCACACAAAATTATAGAATACTTAACTCATCGCGTGATTGTTTCTTTACACTTTGAATGTGTAATACCAGGTTACCTACCTACATATGTAGATTGTCTTCCGGTTTATAAACTAATCAATCAACCTATTTTTGATTGATTTCAAATCAGTTTTAAGTCGATTAATTAATTTAATACGTTTACGTATATATAAATCTAAAAGTAAGTTACTTGTCACTATTATGTAACCAACTAAATCGAAAAAATTCGATCTACTTTACCGGTGTGTGCACCACGCGCATCAAAAAACGCTTTACATACATGTAAACTTTTAGATATGATTGATATTTTTTTAAAGTACTTTTGACCTGTACGCCAGTGTTACTTATATTCGGAATGCAGCAAAGTGGAAAACATTTTTTTTAGCATCTAAACAAGTTTCACTCAAACGTGTTCATTTTCAACTAAGTACTGAACACAAAATTCAGTTTAGGATTTTACTATACAGAGCTCCGTTAATTTCTGTCTCCGCAAATTTGGCTCAATATAACGTAAATATGTAGGTAAGGTTGGGACAACCTAAATGTCAAATTGTACAAATGCCTGATCTAGTTCGAAGGAGAATTATTACACGATTAAAGTAAAATTTGAAATTAGAATTTTGAAGTCGCATAAATTTTACACTACCGCAAATACGACAAAACGTTTGTTTTTACACTTTTCTATGTAGATGCCACTTTTCTGTTAACCTTAAGTACTTCATAAAGGTTATCTTCTGCTAGAAAGAGAATTAAAGAAGAGCCATCTATTTTCGATCACCGTAGGCCTAATACTGCTGCGAGGTTCATTTTCTCTTTTCAAAGTTTACAAGATTACTTCCATTATTTATCGTAAAGCTCAATACAATCCGTATTCATTCGTATTTAATTTTAAATAACACAACTCATTTAGGAACCTGCAGATGAACGGATTTGTATAGGACTTAATTTGCAATATTGTTCCTTTCCATCATCTTTTCTATTTCAAGCTAAAGAAATCAAAACTCTAACAATTGCTTAGAATTTTTTCAAGAGTCTTCTAGAAGCACCAACCTGAAGATTCATGTGTCTATGTTGCGATCTTGGAAGAGCAAAGCTCTAGGTTCTGTTTAACCACCAAAGAAGTATAGCTTTTCAATATAAATGTTTGAAGATTCCTTAATCTCGCCTTAATATCAAAGTTAAATAGATACAGCTTTCATTAATGGGGAGGCCTGTATGAAAAGTCGATGTCGCCAAAAAGTGTATATTAGACTTCCGTCAATAATTGTAAATTGCATTTGTTATAGCTTTGCGCAGTAACGTATATTCTGGACTTTAAAGTGTTGTTTAAACCAATTTATCTTACATAAAAAAGTTGTGGTAAGTGAAAAAAATATGAAGTGTTTAGCAAAATTATATAATGCCCAATTTATCAATCCAAAAAAGTTCAATAAGTCTTCCAAAAATACTACTATCGGAATCTCCACGAAAAGTGGGACGGCGGAGTAAGAGGGGATGGGCAACGAAGGAAACCTGAGGCGGCTTTATCCGTCGAACTTAAAACCAGTTATCTATTAGCGATTGTAAAAGTAGAATCGTGAATAATGCGAAAAAAATTTCAAAGTGAATATTATTCACTCATAATTCACTGATTATTCACTACCATTATTCACTCATTAATCTTGCCTCACTCATCAAATTTTCACTTATTAACCAGTCATTACTCACTGATTATTTATTCATTATTCACCGATGAACTCACTATTTACTCGCCCATTATTTGTTTGCATGAGAAACAAATAATGGAATAATCAGTGAATGGGAGAATATAGTGAATATTGTGTGAAAAATGATTGAATAACCAGTCAATAACGTTGAGTAAATAATGATTTAGAACTGTTTAAATGTCATCAGTGAATAACTTGTGAACAATGAGTAAACAATTAGTTAATATTCAAAGACATTCAGAAAAATCTTTGATTGATACGCATAATGAATTCATCATTCATCAGTGGCTAAAGAGGAACTGTTGAATGAACATTAGGTTAATATTCACTGAACAATCAATGAATAATGATTTAAGAGCAGTTACAAAGTAATAAATTCAGTGATTAATGAGCAAAGAACGGTTGAGTAATAAGTGAAATCATCTTTCATCGTTCATTAGCGAAGAAAGAATCAATAATGAGAGAATACCGAAATGAATAATGTGTTAATAAAGAGTGAATAATGGTCGCTTATCGAGATTACTTCGCTCAAACATTTTTTAAATAATTTACGATTTAAAAATATGTATTATAAATGCCACAATAGACACAGTAAGACTGCATCTTTGGAAAGACAATGGGTTTCACGTTCTGCCGCAGGTCTGGTGAAAAGTAAAACTCAAGTTGCAAACATCTTTCATACATTTCAAAACCTAAAAGAATATTGCTAGAACCGCCACGGTCAGTCTACCTCTCTCCGCCCCCTCACTTTCTGCCGATCTGTAAAATGGAATCATCCTTACTATTGACTACTGTTTTTGTAAACATTCGTTTGTGGTCGCATCTTGACTAATGGTTTAATGATGTTAATCTTACGTTTTCTGCTAACACTATAGGATGATTTCCTTTGTGTTCAGACTCGTTGGAATCATTTAAAAAATTTGGCACTGAAAAATGAACTGACGGGAATCTTCAAGTCTTCAGAGCTTTTAACTGTTTTCATGGTACCACACTACCCAATTTTTGGTTCTTTGGCATCCACAGCAACCGATATTTCTATAAATTTGTTTTCGCGCGGAAGATCATTCCAAAGGAGAAGCATTAGAATGGTTTCGAGTTTATTTGGAAAGAAATCCAATCGTTTCTTGGCCTTTATTAAAACTGAACGTGATTCAAAGATTTCAAATGGCAATCATAGTATGCGACTGCTCGATCAACGTCAACAAATGTATTCGAACGAATAGTTTCATTAATTCTATGACGCAATTCTCAGATTGGTTTTACAAGTCATAATTCTCTTTCTTCATTAGACAATTTGTATCGTATTATGGCGTAATATGCGTCTTGGGATACCACTCGATACGTATCAATGGAGGATTTGTGAAAAATGTATGGTCATCAGCCTGAGTCAAGTTTGTCGAGCAAAATCCAACTATTTTATCATACTGGTCACCGAGTGGGTAAAATAGCAAATCAAGGAGCAGTCATTTATTGTGAGGCAGAAAAATTCCCGAATTTACATATCTAAGCCTCGGATTAGTATGTGTTTTTGGAGGGATACGATCGTATTCCTGAACGAAATAATCGCAAAAAAAAATACCAAAAAATACAAAGTAAAGTGTCCCATCGAAATGGAAACCTCAATTAATTTTTTTTTAACTATAATATGAAAACAAAAGGAATCCACATAATTTCATGTCATCCTTGTGCGAAAAGGATCAATGCTAAGGGACTTTGGGGAGTTCTCTATTTTAGTATGTACAACCTTATTTTATTGGACACTCACTTCAATGGAAATCTCACTACAACGGATACACATTTAAGTCCCTTGCAAAACTGAAGTTTTTCCATGAAAAATTTCCTTAGTTAAGCAGACAATTTATTAGAACATACAGTGAAAGACATTTCTGCGATGATAGCAGCATTAGTTAGTTCTATAATATGGCTTGTAACGAAAGAACTTGGCCATTTTCATCCCATTTTAATGAAATTCAGGATGTACGATAGAAATGGGATTCTAAAATGATTTTTGGATGAAATTCTGGAATATGGCCAATGAGAAAGTAACTTAGCCGTTTCTTATCTGATTTGGATGAAATTCAGCATTTCCAATGGAAATGGGATTCTGAAATGATTTTTAGAGGAGGTTCTGGTATATGGTTAATTAGGAAGGAACTCGGCCATTTCTTCTCCCATTTTGGTAAAATTCAGCATGTACGATGGAAATGGGATTCTAAAATGGGTTTAGGTAAAGTTCTGGAATATGGCCAATTAGGAAGGAACTTGTTCATTTCCTCTCCGATTTTGGTGGAATCCAGCTTGAACGATGTAAATGGCACTCTAAAATAATTTTTAGGTAAAGTTGTGGCCAATTATGACGGAACCTCCTTTTTTCTCAGCCGATTATTATGAAATTTGACATTTGCGTTGGAAATGGGATTCTAAAATGATTTATAGTACAAGTCATTAAATACATCAAATAACCATACAGGTACCCTATTTCAAACGCACCTATCGAATTTCATCACATCGTTTAAAGCAAATTTCATCATAATTGGCCATATTCCAGAAATTCTTCCAAAAATCATTTTAAAACTCTATTTCCTAATAACTTTCTAAATTTCATCAAAACCGGTACAGAAATAGGCAAGTTCCATCGTACTTGGCATATTTCAGAACTTTATCTAAAAATCATTTAAAAATCCCATTCTCTTTAAAAATGCTGAATTTCTTCAAAATCGGATAAAAAATGGCCAAGTTCCCTCATAAATTAATTAAAAAGTGTCATACCCGGAACGTTCCAAGGTTTACTAAAGAACTCAAACAACTAAAAGTTCTGCGTAATAAAAGTCACAGGAAGTCTAGGCGTATGGGTTAATGGGCTGTATAATAATTACATAATTGGACATTGAACACGATTTGAAGATCAACTAAATACATACTGAACACAAAATTTAGTTTAGGATTGCTATATGGTCCATTAAAAAATGGCCCTCGCAAATTTGGCCCTGGTAGAAGCTTTTCTCGGTAAGAAGTTTTTGAAGCCACATACATTTCATCCTACCAAATACAATTAGATCAAAGATAGTTATTTTGAAACGTTTCATTTCAGTCGAGTTGTTTGCATTAGCTTAACATTAAAGTGGTCCTTCAATTTATTTGGTAATGTTAACTTGTAATTTTTTGTTTTTCTTTAGGGAATTATTTCGGTAATTTATTGGTTTCCTATAGATTGGTGGCATACTTCATTCGAACGCTGAATGTAAATGGCCTTAGGCCAGTAAATAGTTTTTAAAGAAGTTCTTGTTAGCCTTGCACTCAAACAAATTTTAGTCTAAGCCTAGGTAAAGCACAATTAGCCTGCGGCCATTTATTTATTCTGTAGCTTGTTTTCACTTAGAAGTTTGGCCACTTCTACCTCGAGCCCGCATACTTGGTAAAATACCTATTTCTTTGAAAGCCAGAATGTCTCGTATTTTTTACGAAACCAACTAGGTATTACCTGGATTGGTGAAGTCTGACCAAAATGTACTTCATGACGGTTGTTTATAATCTTCACGTTTGATCGGTTTCAGCATGAGAGTTGATATACCTTATCAAACGTTTTTTCGGAAAGCTTGACCTGTCCAAGTGTTCTCTTTAAAAAAATATAGGCCCATCTTTTCTGCTAGTTAATTACACATTTCTATGTATACCTACACTTTTTCAGTACACTTACACTTAACGTTAATTTGTGTAGCTAATTGTGTAAAACTTCACACCGATGTTTTATATTTCGTATTTTAATTTTTTTATTTATATAAATCTTTGAATAGTCACAACCCAGTGGAGATTAGTAGATGAATAACACTAAATATTTAAACAATAATGCGATAATACAATAAAATTAAACTTACTCTTCAAAATGCGTCAAGCCATTCACACATTAGTCATTAAACAAAAATATTTTTCAGCCAGATGAAAATTTATTAAGTTTTCAACAATTTCTCAATTCAACTCAATTCGAGGTTATTAAAAACTTTCGGAACAAGAATTAAAAATGAAATTTGAAAATTGGTCGTTATAAATCTCTGAAGACGTGTATCCTGAACATTTCTCAAATTGTAACTAGTAGTGACATTTGATTGATTGACATTAATAATGAAAAAACCTTTCATAATTTTGAACACAAATAAATGCTTAAAAGGAAAATCTCCAAAGGCTGAAATAAAGTCCACGAAGCAGATAAACGCGGAGCATCAAGAATAATTCTTATAATATGTTTTTGTATTATAACAAGTGTACAAATTATAGCATAGTAAGTACCACCCCAACACACTAATCCATGCGATATTCAACAACAACGTTGTAGGGAACTCAGCTATACAACCACAAAAATATAAAACACAAGACATGAAAATACGTTTGTGTTATAGAACAGTGGACGAGGATGGCACAAATTGAGCAGCTGCGTGAAAAACTATTAATAGAGGCCACGCCTGAAGAAGACTACTATTCAACTTTAGTCAGCAACTTTGAGACGCTGAGATTCAGAATCACCGAGGTGCTGAATAAACCAAAACCAAGCGGTCCAGAAAAACACGAGATCAACTAAAATTCCACACGTCCCTGGTGATCCCCTGAAATGGGCTTACTTAAATTATTTATTTAGAAGGATCATTCACGAAAACGACGAGATAAATGACACTGTCAACGTGCAACCAATTGACGGTACTTGGAAGCGCGGGCAAAATTATAAGCCACTTGGAGGCAACGGGTGATAATTATTGTGACGCCTGAAAATTATTGGTAAACCGCTATCGAAACAAAAGGCAACTGGCATCTAATCATGTCAATGCGATGCTGATCTTTGCAGTAATTCACTCCGAATCAGCAACAGCAATAAGGTCGTTACATGACTTAATAACCTAAAACATGCATGCTATCAAAATATTAGGCATCCTTAGGGTATCTCGGAATTACATCATAATTTTGAAAAATCTAGACAATGAGACATCACGATTATTTGAGAAGTCTATTGAGGATCCTAAAGAAATGCCAACGATAAAGAACTTTCTAAGTTTTCTAGAATGTCAATTCCAAGCATTAGAAGCAACCAAACCAAAACCTATAACTCGCATGTCAATGCATGTCACACACAAACAAAAGAGGCATGTGCATTATGTAAGCAGGGGCATGATTTAAAAGATTATACGAAAGTCCAAGGATGTGTACTTTAGAGTGATCTCAAATCATTACTCACCATCAACTATGCAACATGTGTTTTGAGGCGAAACACTATCCATTCCTCTATTCTATCCAAAGCTTGGTGTGTAAGAGAACTCACACCACATTACTACATACAATAATAATCAACGCGCGATGCTCACCACAAGGATTAAAGACATCCCAAAAAATGAAGACACCTCAAAAAATGAGGCGAGTGAAAAATATACGAAACAAACCATCTAGCGAACAAATATGAGCAACCAACTGGCATATTATTAGCCACGGCAATGATCCAAGTACAGACTGGCAGACAACAATCAAAGCTACTACGAATGCTAATAGATTCCGGCTCACAAATTTCATTTATCACCGAGGAAGCGTCCAACCAAATAAAGCAACCTACCAAGAAAACATACGTGGAGATTGGTGGCATACACGAGAGCGAAATTACAACCGCCACAAGAGTAGTCAGCTTTTGTGTAGCAGCCCGATTTTCGTCAAGTTTTTGCATAAAAATGGAAGCATTGATATTTGCCGAAAATAACACGGTCCGATACGATTTAAAATCAACCGAACAAAATCGACATCTTATTGGGTGCTGATTACTATCCAAGTATTTTGATGGGACGGGTTATAAAAGGAAATCCAGGTACAGACAGAGCTAGAGTGGATTATATTCGGAAATACCTCAAATAACATTGATCACCTTGAAGTGCATAGAACGATACTTCAATCAGGGGCATTTGATTGAGACTAAGGAACATAACAACAACGAATATTACATTTCACATCATGCAGTAATCAAAACTACTAGTACTACAACCAAACTTAGAGTAGTATTTGACGCATCGGCAAAAACGAGCAACAATATCAGCTTAAATGAAATACAACTCGTGGGTCCCAAATTACAAGAGGATCTGGTGTCAATTCTACTACGATGGGGAAAATACAAGACAGCATATACAGCAGACATAGAACTAATGTACTGACAAATAAAAGTACATCCAATATTATGGAGAATATCCCTCGACCCTACGATAAAGTCATATCAGCTAACAACTGTAACCTTTGGGATGGCCACTGCCCATCTGGCCATCAAGACGCTGAAAGAGCTGGCGGCCGATGAGAATAAAAACTTCCCAATTGCTGCAAAAATAATTTGGAAGATTTTTACACAGACGATTTATTATCTGGAAGTAACAACCTGGAGGATGCTCGAGGTATGAAACCAACTGATCAGCTTGCTACAAACCGGAGGGTTTAACCTAAGAAAATGAACTTCTAATCATCCTCAACTCATAGAAGATGTCGATCCAGACTCGAGAGCATTGGAGCCAAATATATTTAACAACGAAGCAGTGAAGACATTAGGGTTGATTTGGAATCCAGGCACTGATACATTTGAGTTTAAGGTGAACCTCAACATTGGAAAAATGACCAAACGAAAAATGCTGTCTGAATTATCCATTAGAGAGGCTTAACCCAACCCTGATACAAGCCAAAATCATACTGCAAGCACTTTGGATCTCCGGTCTAACCTGGGAGCAAAACCTGCCAGAAGATATAGAAAATAAATGTCAGCAATATTATATATCCCTCCCAAAACTAGAGGAGATAAAAATTCCAAGGTGGATCCATTTCAACTCAACTCTCTTAGGGAATTACATGGATTCTGTGATGCTTCCGAAGTAGCTTACGCAGCAGTGATATACTTTTACGACAGAACTTACAGTGATATACTTTTACGACACACACAAGTAGCTCCAATGTCAACCAAGTTAACATTGCCAAAGCTAGAGTTATGCGGAGCAAGTTTACTTGCGAATTTAATGAACAAGGTGCAACGATATATGAAATTTGATGAAACACCGAAATATTTTTGGACGAATTCAATGATTGTCCTGAGGTGGGTGAAAATAAGCCCAATAAATTTAAAATATTTGTTGCAAATCGAATCTCGGGTATCCAAAAGTTAACTACTCCATTTTAGTTGTTTCACGTCAAATCATACGAAAATCCCGCAGATTGTGCATCCAACGGTATCGAGGCATCTATTATTCAATCACAATTTATGGTGAAACGGCCCCCAGAGAATCTTATAGAGAAAGCCATCCAGCTAGCGCCAATAATAGTGGAAGACACACCAGATCAATTGGAATTAAAAAAACCCATATTGGGAGCCACGACAGTAACAATACACGACCCTTTTGATCAATTATTTTTGAAGTACTCGAATTTTAATACCATAAGAAGGGTTACTGTGTAAGTGGAGAGATTATCAACAAATGCCGAAAGATTGTAACCAACCATGAAGCTCCCGCGGCAGAAGAAATAAGACATGCCACGCAAATTCTGATCAAAATAGCGCAGAGACAACATTTCAAAAATGAAATTCGAGATCTTGTAAAACAGAAAGGAATAGCAAACACAAGTAAGATTAAATCGTTATTTTCACTCTTACATGACAAGGTTTTACGAGTCGGTGGTCGAGTTCAAAATACAACCTATGGACCTACGATGAGGAACATCTAGTTATCATCCCAACGGACCATTGAATCGCCAAGCTACTGATTCTAGAAGCGCATGAACATGATCTAACCACCAAAGCGTTCATAAATGCAAGACTATAAAATATTCATTTCACGTAGAGGATTAGGGATCAAATTTTGTCGGCGCTAAAAAACAACTTGATAGAGAATTGGCTGCACTACTTCGTAAATCCTCTGAAGAAATTTCGCAATTATCGGCAAACATCACCTCACAAGTAGAAGCTTGCTTAAGCTCAAGACCTCTGGCACCAATGACGTCCGATCCTTCAGATATCACATTTTTAGCTCCTAGGCACTTCTTAATCGGTGCACCATTACGATCAATTCCGCAAGATATTATATAAGAACCAACCATTAACGGCATATCACGATTTAGACTTGTAGGAGATGGCTCTCCGAATACTTAAATCAACTTAAACATAGAAGAAAATGGTCATCCGAACAACCAAACTTGAAAGTAGGTGAGCTAGTGCTCAAAGGCTGACAATGTTCCCCCATTGAAATGGCTCATTGGGCGGGTGGTGGAAGTACACCCAGGCATAGACCAAAAAAATAGGAGTAGTCTCACTTCAAGGCAAAGAAGGAGTCCTCGTTAAAAGAACAGTTCACAAATTATCACCACTACCCATCAAATCTATCCCATAAAATTCTCAGCCGAATTGTCTGCTTCAATGAGGAAGTGTGTGAAGTTACCAAAACAGGATTCCATCAGGCAATACTATTTCCATCCCGTCGTAGATTTTTTGAAAATAATCGCAAAAGCTTATATTATCAGATCAAATATTTGTAAAAAATAGATTCGAATTAGATTTGAGCCATATGTTGAAATTTGCGCTAAAAGCGAACATGTATATTGTGGCCACACCGCTCCAGATTCAACTCGTTATGTTAAAGCAGTCAGTTTAGTGAAAAATAAAAATTGGCTTGGCTGCATTTGAAAACGAATTTGAGTGGAGTTTGATAAAAAAAACTTCAAACTTTAAATAAGCTTGATTTTTAAGGTTTGATTACATTTTTCCATTGA
Organism: Tipula helvola; assembly: GCA_963556165.1. NCBI lineage: Eukaryota > Metazoa > Arthropoda > Insecta > Diptera > Tipulidae > Tipula > Tipula helvola. Next base: position 72,566,820 of record OY744483.1, on the reverse strand, counting down.
AAGCCTTTTTTAACAGAGTTCGTATTAATTCATTTGACCACAAAATCTTGTATAAATTATTTACATAGTTTGTTTGTTTTAAATTACTGCATCTAATTAAATTGAGAAGAAATCAAAGTTCATATTCTACACTGATTATTGATGCAACCCTGCAGCTACACCAAACGTATAATCGAATTTTACAGCAAAAGCCAATATTGTGAATTAACAGCCAAGCCTTCGGATCTTTGTTTCAATATTTCATTTCACAAAAAACCTGTTGTTAGTTAAAATATCTCTTTGAACTTGAGCCACATTTCAATTTAGGCCAATAATTTACGATTTTATTTCATTTTTTTTTCTTTAAATCATTCCACTTTTACTTTTTAGAGAGAAAGAGTGAAATTTATAAATTCTTTTCAACTCGCGCAGCTTTTAAATTTCTTTTGTATACATCGCATCATAAACAGCCTAAATGTAGACGCGATGAATAGACGAAAGCTTAAAACATTTTTTTTTTGTTTTTGCATATCTCGCACAAATTAGCTTTTCGGTAATTCACGAATGCAGCATGTGTTTTAATTTATTGCGCATTACAGACAATGTGTGTGTATAAAGGTTAAATCAAATCAACAACCACCCGGAAATGTCACATAAATATTATTAAAACATAATAAGTGTACGTGTATAATAAATTTCCAGGTAAATTATTTTTTTTTACAACAACAAGCCGTTTGAAAAACCAGAAGTTAATAATTTAAGACGAAATATTTCAAAACAAAACTAAAAAAAAAAAATTTTGAAACTCGAAGATTCATTACATGCTTACATGAATTCTTGCACTTGTGCCAAAATATACACAAAAAAATGCGTGCAACCGAAAATTAAAATTTTTTTGTTTGTTTATATATTTATTTATTATTTAATTAATTGTCTGTAATCACAAAATATTTTTTTGGTCCAACAATAATATTTATTTGATGGCAAATTGAATGTAACCAACCGCACCGTAACCAGATCATAAACACGTAAGTATATTAAAATCAAATAAAAAACGAAATTGTTGGTTTGTAAACGAAAATTGTTGTTGTTTAAAAAAAAAGATTCTTGCTAAATTGTCTCGACCAGATTCGCGCACACATATGTACGTATTATATTTGTGATGAAGGGCTGAAATGTTAGCCAGCCAAACAACATCAACAAATATTTTAATTTTTAAATTTCTTTTGTTCATTCAAGAATTCATTCAATTTCTGGACCACTAACGATCTAACTAAACTACAAAACCCAAATAGCGTATATGGATAATCGAAAATATATGAAAATTGAAATTATTTCAAATTAACAATAAACCAAAATATGCATAGCATTTATACATAAATATAATAATCATATAATTCATGCTGAGTTTGGCGGTTTTTTATGTTTTTTGTTATTTGCGATTTTTTTTTTTGGTTTGGTTTAGTCTGGGGATCCAGATTGCGATATTTTTGTTATAAAGGACCACCTACCAGGTTATTTCATTTATTTATGAATATTGAATAGCTCGAGATCAGAAAAGTTTTTCTCAACATTTAGGTGTCAGTCGTCGATTATTAAATCTTAGTTTCCAGCTTAATATAAACAACGAAAAATCTTTTTTGCTCCATCCCTTTGATCTGGAGCAACTAAACCGCCCAATTATTTAATGCAAACATACCATTTGGCGCATACACTTATATTACAGTAGTAGTCAGCGAATTATAAGCGTCTTTTAAAAATTGTTAAACAACAAATTTACAATCGAACTAGTCAAAACATATCGAAAGCATTTTTATATCTACAGTACATACCATACTGTCAGGTGAACAAACACGCCGACTGAACATTATATAGATATTCAGACCTACAGATAGATCCAGAGACAAACAGACAGGAAAGGCAGACTATATCACACAAATGTCTCCAGCCAGACCGGCAAATAGACAGACCAAATCAATAAATTTGAAAGTCGAAAGGGAAACCAAAATATAGACAGACCAACTGGCAAATAGATAGGCAAAAGTAGAATAAAATAGAAACAGGCTGATCGATAGACCAACAGTCAGACCGATAAACGGACCAAAAGGTAGACTATTCGACATCAATACTACTAAGATTAACCTTTGCAGCACTCGTCAACCAAAAGTAAAATTTCGTAATGAAACTTGTTACAAAAACAAAAATATAAAGAATTCACGAGGAGATCAGAAATTTGGTCCTGAAAATTAATTCAACTCAGCGTTCAACCGAACTTCAAATCAACCGTTAAATAATTCCCCAACCAAACCCCGAAATTAACCCCAACACAAGATAACTCAACTTAGCTGGAACCATATCTAAACAATCTAATTAACTCAACGTGAAACTCAACCCAAACAATTAATTACCACAGTCTGAAAGTTGCTGCTATTCTCCACTTCAACCCCCGACTCATTAACTAATCAAACTCAAATAACTCGCAACTGGATCAAAAATTGGCTAAATAATACACATAAACTCGACCCCAAATTCAACTCCCACTCACCCCACTCTCTATAATTCACCACTAAACCACAAGTCAATTCCAACTCAACTCCCAACTCATCTCTCAACTCAACATCGGAGCAAATTTGCAGATTTTCGAATTTTGTGGCTCTGAATTTGTGGGCAATAGTTCCGTTGATTTTCAAAAAAACTGAATTTTTCACGAAACGTGTAGAAATATTCGACCGATCCAAATGGCCGTTTGTATGACAATTACAGGTCTCAACGCCTATTGATAGAGGTATCAATCATCGAAATCGGAGCACATTTGCAGATTTTCGAATTTTGTGGCTTTGAGTTTGTGAGCTACAGTTCAGTTGATTTTCAAAAAAATTGAATTTTCCAAGAAACGTGTAGAAATATTCGACCGATCCAAATGGCCTTTCTATGACAATTACAGGTCTCAACGACTATTGATAGAGGTATCAATCATCGAAATCGGAGCACTTTTCAGATTTTCGAATTTTGTGGCTCCGAATTTATGGACTTTTCAGTTGATTTTCAAAAAAATTGAATTTTCCACGAAACGTGTAGAAATATTTGACCGATCCAAATGGCCGTTTGTATGACATTTACAGGTCTCAGCGCCTATTGATAGAGGTGTCAATCATCGAAATCGGAGACAATTTGCAGATTTTCGAATTTTGTGGCTCCGAATTTGTGGGCTATAGTTCAGTTGATTTTCAAAAAAATTGAATTTTCCACGGAACGTGTAGAAATATTCGACCGATCCAAATGGCCGTTTGTATGACAATTACAGGTCTCAACGCCTATTGATAGAAGTATCAATCGTGGAATCGGAGCACATTTGCAGATTTTCGAATTTCGTGGCTCTGAATTTGTGGGCTATAGTTCAGTTGATTTTCAAAATAATTGAATTTTTCACGAAACGTGTAGAAATACTCCACCAATCCAAATGGCCGTTTGTATGACAATTACAGGTCTCAACGCCTATTGATAGAGGTATCAATGATCGATATCGGAGCACATTTGCAGATTTTCGAATTTTGTGGCTCTGAATTTGTGGGCTATAGTTCAGTTGATTTTCAAAAAAATTGAATTTTCCACGGAACGTGTAGAAATATTCGACCGATCCAAATGGCCGTTTGTATGACAATTAAAGGTCTCAACGCCTATTGATAGAGGTATCAATCATCGAAATCGGAGGATTTTTGCAGATTTTCGAATTTTGTGGCTCTGAATTTGTGGGCTATAGTTCAGTTGATTTTCAAAAAAATTGAATTTTCCACGGAACGTGTAGAAATATTCGACCGATCCAAATGGCCGTTTGTATGACAATTACAGGTCTCAACGCCTATTGATAGAGGTATCAATCATCGAAATCGGAGAACTTTTGCAGATTTTCGAATTTCTTGGCTCTGAATTTGTGGGCTATAGTTCAGTTGATTTCCAAAAACATTGAATTTTTCACGAAACGTGTAGAAATACTCCACCGATCCAAATGGCCGTTTGTGTGACAATTACAGGTCTCAACGTCTATTGATAGAGGTATCAATCATCGAAATCGGAGCACTTTTCAGATTTTCGAATTTTGTGGCTCCGAATTTGTGGGCTTTTCAGTTGATTTTCAAAAAAATTGAATTTTTCACGAAACGTGTAGAAATATTCCACCGATCCAAATGGCCGTTTGTATGACAATTACAGGTCTCAACGTCTATTGATAGAGGTATCAATCATCGAAATCGGAGCACTTTTGCAGATTTTCGAATTTCTTGGCTCTGAATTTGTGGGCTATAGTTCAGTTGATTTTCAAAAAAATTGAATTTTCCACGGGACGCGTAGAAATATTCGACCGATCCAAATGGCCGTTTGTATGACAATTACAGGTCTAAACGCCTATTGATAAAAGTATCAATCGTGGAATCGGAGCACATTTGCAGATTTTCGAATTTCGTGGCTCTGAATTTGTGGGCTATAGTTTAGTTGATTTTCAAAAAAATTGAATTTTTCACGAAACGTGTAGAAATACTCCACCGATCCAAATGGCCGTTTGTGTGACAATTACAGGTCTCAACGTCTATTGATAGAGGTATCAATGATCGAAATCGGAGCACATTTGCAGATTTTCGAATTTTGTGGCTCCGAATTTGTGGGCTATAGTTTAGTTGATTTTCAAAAAAAATGAATTTTCCACGGAACGTGTAGAAATATTCGACCGATCCAAATGGCCGTTTGTATGACAATTACAGGTCTCAACGCCTATTGATAGAAGTATCAATCATCGAAATCGGAGCACATTTGCAGATTTTCGAATTTTGTGGCTCTGAATTTGTGGGCTATAGTTCAGTTGATTTTCAAAAAAATTTAATTTTCCACGGAACGTGTAGAAATATTCGACCGATCCAAATGACCGTTTGTATGACAATTACAGGTCTCAACGCCTATTGATAGAGGTATCAATCATCGAAATCGGAGCACATTTGCAGATTCTCGAATTTTGTGGCTCTGAATTTGTGGGCTATCGTTCAGTTGATTTTCAAAAAAATTGAATTTTCCACGGAACGTGTAGAAATATTCGACCGATCCAAATGGCCGTTTGTATGACAATTACAGGTCTCAACGCCTATTGATAGAGGTATCAATCATCGAAATCGGAGAACTTTTGCAGATTTTCGAATTTCTTGGCTCTGAATTTGTGGGCTATAGTTCAGTTGATTTCCAAAAACATTGAATTTTTCACGAAACGTGTAGAAATACTCCACCGATCCAAATGGCCGTTTGTGTGACAATTACAGGTCTCAACGTCTATTGATAGAGGTATCAATCATCGAAATCGGAGCACTTTTCAGATTTTCGAATTTTGTGGCTCCGAATTTGTGGGCTTTTCAGTTGATTTTCAAAAAAATTGAATTTTTCACGAAACGTGTAGAAATATTCCACCGATCCAAATGGCCGTTTGTATGACAATTACAGGTCTCAACGTCTATTGATAGAGGTATCAATCATCGAAATCGGAGCACTTTTGCAGATTTTCGAATTTCTTGGCTCTGAATTTGTGGGCTATAGTTCAGTTGATTTTCAAAAAAATTGAATTTTCCACGGGACGCGTAGAAATATTCGACCGATCCAAATGGCCGTTTGTATGACAATTACAGGTCTAAACGCCTATTGATAGAAGTATCAATCGTGGAATCGGAGCACATTTGCAGATTTTCGAATTTCGTGGCTCTGAATTTGTGGGCTATAGTTTAGTTGATTTTCAAAAAAATTGAATTTTCCACGGAACGTGTAGAAATATTCGACCGATCCAAATGGCCGTTTGTATGACAATTACAGGTCTCAACGCCTATTGATAGAAGTATCAATCATCGAAATCGGAGACAATTTGCAGATTTTCGAATTTTGTGGCTCTGAATTTGTGGGCTATAGTTCAGTTGATTTTCAAAAAAATTTAATTTTCCACGGAACGTGTAGAAATATTCGACCGATCCAAATGACCGTTTGTATGACAATTACAGGTCTCAACGCCTATTGATAGAGGTATCAATCATCGAAATCGGAGCACATTTGCAGATTCTCGAATTTTGTGGCTCTGAATTTGTGGGCTATCGTTCAGTTGATTTTCAAAAAAATTGAATTTTTCACGAAACGTGTAGAAATATTCGACCGATCCAAATGGCCGTTTGTATGACAATTACAGGTCTCAACGTCTATTGATAGAGGTATCAATGATCGAAATCGGAGCACATTTGCAGATTTTCGAATTTTGTGGCTCTGAGTTTGTGAGCTACAGTTCAGTAGATTTTCAAAAAAATTGAATTTTCCACGATACGTGTAGAAATATTCGACCGATCCAAATGGCCTTTCTATGACAATTACAGGTCTCAACGACTATTGATAGAGGTATCAATCATCGAAATCGGAGAACTTTTGCAGATTTTCGAATTTCTTGGCTCTGAGTTTGTGGGCTATAGTTCAGTTGATTTCCAAAAACATTGAATTTTTCACGAAACGTGTAGAAATACTCCACCGACCCAAATGGCTGTTTGTGTGACAATTACAGGTCTCAACGTCTATTGATAGAGGTATCAATGATCGAAATCGGAGCACATTTGCAGATTTTCGAATTTTGTGGCTCTGAATTTGTGGGCTATAGTTCAGTTGATTTTCAAAATAATTGAATTTTTCACGAAACGTGTAGAAATATTCGACCGATCCAAATGGCCGTTTGTATGACAATTACAGGTCTCAACGACTATTGATAGAGGTATCAATCATCGAAATCGGAGCACATTTGCAGATTTTCGAATTTTGTGGCTCTGAATTTGTGGGCTATAGTTCAGTTGATTTTCAAAAAAATTGAATTTTCCACGGGACGCGTAGAAATATTCGACCGATCCAAATGGCCGTTTGTATGACAATTACAGGTCTCAACGCCTATTGATAGAAGTATCAATCGTGGAATCGGAGCACATTTGCAGATTTTCGAATTTCGTGGCTCTGAATTTGTGGGCTATAGTTCAGTTGATTTTCAAAATAATTGAATTTTTCACGAAACGTGTAGAAATATTCGACCGATCCAAATGGCCGTTTGTATGACAATTACAGGTCTCAACGCCTATTGATAGAAGTATCAATCGTGGAATCGGAGCACATTTGCAGATTTTCGAATTTCGTGGCTCTGAATTTGTGGGCTATAGTTCAGTTGATTTTCAAAATAATTGAATTTTTCACGAAACGTGTAGAAATATTCGACCGATCCAAATGGCCGTTTGTATGACAATTACAGGTTTCAACGCCTATTGATAGAGGTATCAATAATCGAAATCGGAGACAATTTGCTGATTTTCGAATTTTGTGGCTCTGAATTTGTGGGCTATAGTTCAGTTGATTTTCAAAAAAATTGAACTTTCCACGGGACGTGTAGAAATATTCCACCGATCCAAATGGCCGTTTGTATGACAATTAAAGGTCTCAACGTCTATTGATAGAGGTATCAATCATCGAAATCGGAGCACATTTGCAGATTTTCGAATTTTGTGGCTCTGAATTTGTGGGCTATAGTTCAGTTGATTTTCAAAAAAATTGAATTTTCCACGGGACGCGTAGAAATATTCGACCGATCCAAATGGCCGTTTGTATGACAATTACAGGTCTCAACGCCTATTGATAGAGGTATCAATCATCGAAATCGGAACACATTTGCCGATTTTCGAATTTTGTGGCTCTCAATTTGTGGGCTATAGTTCAGTAGATTTCCAAAAAAATTGAATTTTCCACGAAACGTGTAGAAATATTCCACCGATCCAAATGGCCGTTTGTATGACAATTACAGGTCTCAATGCCTATTGACAGAGGTATCAATGATCGAAATCGGAGCACATTTGCAGATTTTCGAATTTTGTGGCTCTGAATTTGTGGGCTATAGTTCAGTTGATTTTCAAAAACATTGAATTTTCCACGGAACGTGTAGAAATATTCGACCGATCCAAATGGGGCTTTGTATGACAATTACAAGTCTCAACGCCTATTGATAGAGGTATCAATGCTAGTACGCATTTTCACAATCATCCAGTGTTCTCATTTTATTCATTGTATCGTCTCTGATCGTCGAAATCACTAACGTTTTCTCGTTTCTGGAATTAATTGCCTCTCTTTCTAAATGCTGTTTGAACAGGTAAGAAAATTCACTGCCTAACAATTGTAGAGTAAAACAGTTGAACCAATTTCTGGATTCATATTCATGGGGTCGATGGTCGGTTGTCTAAATCCGATTTAGCATATAGGCCGTTAAACATTAGATACTTTTACCATCTTAGAAATGAACTTGACCAAATTTTGCACGCTGGGTCACAGCTCTTGTTATCATTGGTTAGACAGAAAAACTGGCCCATTAATGGAAAAGTAATATCCAAGCAGGTAGTTCGAAACTGCTTGGTATATGCTAAGGCCCAATCAGTACAATTGAACAAATTATTGGAGAGAGGACTACACCATCCAGGTCGTTTAACATAACTGAAGTAGACGTCTGCAGCCCGTTGTTGATTGAAAATAGCTATATCAGTAAATCCAACGTTTCAAGCGCTTTACACTTGGACATTGTGAGTGAAATAACCTCGGAATCATTTATTTCTTGTTTGAAGCGATTCATTTCACGAAGAGGGAAAGTCTAATCCATTTATTTAGACAATGCCAAAATGTTTGTTGGTGCTGATAATTACAAGACTTTTCCCAAAATTCTGGTTTTGAAATTACGAAACTGCGAAAATTATTTTGAGCTTGAGTGAATTTTACAATACAGAGTTTTTCTTATTTCTAGTAAACAAATTGTTTTTGTATTGTTAGGATACAAATAGAATTAACTTCACATCGGTCATAAAGGTGGATTTATTGTCTCTGCGATTGCCTTTCAAATTGTATTTTCTAGGTCAGTGACCGTCGTCATAAGCAATCTCGCTATACTTCAAAATTATGTACACTCACAATCTAAATCTATTTCACAGTTAAGACTTAATTCTCCAGATTCTTTAGAATAAAATTGTTCCGTGTAACATTGAATAAGAATCACTGATAATTCAAAACTAATTAAACTAATATTGCCGTAATTGGGCAGTAATTAAAAATATATAAAAGAGTTTATTGTTGACAAATACGGGCAAGATGATTGCGCAAAAATCTGTAAGGCTATAGATAAATTTCCGGAATAAAAGATTAATGAATGCATATAGTATAAAAGACAAACTTTCCCACACATCATCACAGATAGAGAGCATTCAAAATAGCTAAATTTAATAGCTCAGCACTTCACTACTGTTCTTATACCTCTGTACAATACAATTACTTACTTGACCTTTCTCGTGCAAACCCACGCACAATTCCAAATTTTTTTTGATTTCATGAATTAACTCTTAAAACTTACATCATACATCAATTTTGGTTCTATTCGAGTACTTTTATAACAATACACGCAGCTAAATACCAAACCCAAATCGTATAAATTTCCAAGTTTTGATCTGCCATTTAAAACAAAAATGATTTCTTCAATTATATCTTTCTAATCATAAAGTTTTTTTGTCTTTGAACAAAAACGTTAATGATTAATCAAATTAATGTTTTAGCGTGCGGTCGACCTTTCAACATTGTGCCATGCAAAAAAAAACAAAAAATTATGTCGAATGGTTAATATTACGAGAGTAGGTAGGTTGGGTAATAGGTATAATGGTTGGTTATATTTAATGGCGCTGTGTGGCGTAATTTCTATGAGAACGAATGATTTTAAACTAATTCTTGTGTTTTGTTGTGGATATACAAATAATTACAATTGAACTGTAATAACCTTTTTGGGTCACAATCTCCTATGTGTGTGTGTGTATATGATCGCGTAATTATCGAGTAGTTTTCGCTCAATTAAATAGCAAACATGCAAATATTTTTATGACTTTATGGACAATATAATGTCTTTCTTGTCTGTGCACTTCGTTTTTATGGTTGGTTACTATATTATGTACATTTGTCTGTTATGAATAATGTTCAGGTAAATAAAGCAATACCTATTTGCTTTATATTTGCTTGATCTTAAGGATTTTTATTTTTTTTATTCTTCTAAGAATAAATTTTGCTACTTAACAATGAATGGTATTGTACAACATTCGAGTATACGTATTTGATTTATGTTATAAATTTTATGAGTGTATAAGACAATTTAAAAGCTAATATTGAAATATGCAAGTGATCAAAGCTCAAAATTATTATTTTTGTTTAATTACTTAACAAAACGGAATTTTGACATAAAAGAACATAAAATTAACTTAACCACAAACAAATAATTTAAAATGTAATTGCATTCTGTCTCATTAAATGAATGATGGCTGATTAATTGTTACCTTTAAAACAATCTGGTATGCAGAATAATTGCATTTGCAAAAATAATTATTTGCAATTTATAACGTTTTAATATTGTGCAATGAGTGTATTATGGTTTCATGGTTTAACTAGAACCAAACACATACAATTTTCGTATGCTAATTAATTGTAAATTTCATTGCAGTTTGACGCGAATGATATTAATAAAATAGATGTTTTAATCTAATCAAACATTTCAGGGGTTAAAACCAACTCAATCCTCAAACCAGCGAATAAAAATTAATTGGCATAACATGGCAAAAATATCACCACGTAGTTTTGGGTCAATTTGTGTGCCAGGTACCCGATACTCTTGATATATACCTTCCAACAGCTTTTCAAGTCCCCGCCATGACCATATGAATATCGGACAAGACGTTCGAGATTCCATGGGAACAGATATTCGGACAGACGGATGAACATTTTTCTGCTTATTAGGATTCAGAGACTTTGAACTTTCAAAACGTCGTGCCATTACGTTCGAAAGACGTTGCTATCCAATTTCACCGTAACATTGTCAAGTTCAATATGCACTCATAATATTCAATTGGCTTGCAATACGCTGAAAAATGTTCAAAAATTGTTCAATCAAAATGTGTTTTACTCATCAACCTAATTTGACCTGGATCATAACAGTCAGTCGGAAATGGAATACTTATTACGTTAAATTTGTCAATCATAAATAAAAAAACCCGACCTATTTAGCTACCCCCTTATGAATAAGCTAAAAATGCATAATTCATTTTTAATGTAGTTTCTAATTTTATTAATTTTGGTTTACATTTTTGGCTTAATAAGGACGAGAGATTATGTTTAGATGCGGCAACGTCATTAATTAGCAACGAGTTAGCCTGTTCTCTGAATCGTGGCCAAATCGTAATATTTAAAATCAAACAGTGAATATTATAAGGTATGATATTTTAAAACATTTGTTACACCCTGGTGGTTTCTGTTGTGAAAATTTATAGTTCTTGGTAAAGTGGAATTTCTATTTATTGAATTATTATCAGGATCCGCTAAATTAGGAATTTTTGAAGTGTGCAAAATCTGAATTTTATTTAAACAAACTACATTTCACAAATTATTAATTTCTATAAATTTATTACATTAAACAAATATCTTTAATTTTATAAATTCTGTAAAATTTATTTCAAAAAATTAGAATTATCCACAAAAATTAACAAATTCAATAAATTGTATATGTTAATATAAATTCTAAAAAATTTGAAAATTTTAATCAATTTTAATTAATTTTAATTTTTAAATAAATTTTATAAATTTTGCAAATTTTGTAAATTCTAATATTTTATTTTATTTATGATATATATTGTAATAATAATAATTCTGTAAAATTAACAAAATTATTAAATTCTACAAGTCCTAAATATTCAATAAATTTTGTAAATTTTATAATTTTTTAAATCTATAACTTCTATAAATACTGTAAAATTTTAAAGACTATAGATAGCTTAATAAATTTTATTAATTTTATAAATTCTAGACATTAGATACATTTTTTAAATTCCATAAATTCTTTAAACTATAAAAATAACTTTATTCATAAACTTTACAAATCCTTAAGATCTTATAAATGCTCACTGTGCTTACTATAAATTTTGTAAATTCTATACGTTCAATATATTTAACAAATTCTAAAAAAATTCTTTAATTTTGTATTTTTTTTACATTTTCTAACTTCTTTGAATTTGTAAAGTTTAATAGATTTGTAAATTCTATAAAATTTGTATATTTTACAAATTGCCTAAATTCTACAAATTCAATAAATTCTATAAATTTATAGAAATTCGAAAAGGTGGAAAAATACTGTTGATTATCTAAACTTTAAACTTTATATAGTTTATTTAGTAAGTAGAATTTAGTTAGTTATAGAGTTTAGAGGATTAACATAATTAACTGATTTTAAATAATTTAGGGAACTTTTGGTATTTGTAGAATTTACAAAAGAACCATAGATTATAAAAATTTCACATAATCAATTCTATAAATTCAATAAATCCTTGAAGTTATTAAATTTGATAAGTTTTATTGGCTATTCCCACCAACTGTAGCCGGCGTTGGTTTCTATGTAGACAAAGGGACGAGTATTGTTAAATTCAACTGCTTGAGATTTCTGATCCGCCTTGTTGTATGGTTAAATTTTGTTCATATTGTTTCAAATTACGTAAATTTTATAAATTTTTCAATTTTTTTAGCTTGTTTAAGTTCTGTAAAGTCTACGAGATCTTCAGATTTTATAAGCTCTGCTAATTTTATAAATTGGAATAATTCTAAAATCGTGGAAATTCTGGCAATTCTTTAAACTATAAAACTGACTCTACGAATTCTTCAAAAACTGTTAATTTCAAAATTATGCAACTCCTGTAAATTCATAAAATCTTCTCTAATATTTGTAAATAGAACATTCATTTAAATTCTATAACTTTTATAAAATATGAAAAGAAATATGTGTATTTCGAATAAGAAAAGCAAGTAATTCTTTTATCTTTAACCTTGAAAACTACTTTATAAATTATAAAATTAAAACATTTTGTAAAATCTAAAAATTCTTTTAATTTAAAAATTTTACAATTTCTGTAAATTATATAAGTCCAATAAATCTAGCAAACTGATTCAATTCTATAAATTCTAAAAATTTCCAAAATCCTATCAAATTCTCAAAGTTTTCAAATTTTATAACTCTTACAAATTGCAAAATTTCTGGATTTGGTAATTCTATAAATTTAATGAATTTCATAAATTTTATAAATTCAAACGTTCTATAAAGTCTTTAAATACCTATAGTAAATTCTGTTAATTCTTTATTAAAATTTAAAATTAATTAAATTCAAAACACTATACCATTAATTCTAGCAGTTTTATTAATTTAAAATTTTGCCAAATTCTGTACATTCTGTAAATTATATAAATTCAATTACTAATTAAATTATATTTAATTCATAAATTCTAAATTTTTTAAAAATTTTATAAATATTCTAAATTCAATAAATTCTAAAATTTCTTTCATTTTTAAAATATTTGAGATTTCGTAAATTCTGATAATTCTTTCAAATCTAAACATTCTATCATATATAATCTTGAAATTCTGTAAATTTTTAATATTCTTATATTTCAAATAAATTCTACAAACTGTTATGTATATAAATTTTGTAAATTCCATAAAGTCAAAAAATCCTATAGACTAAGTATAAATTCTATAACTTCTATAAATTTTAAAAGCTAGGCAATTTATAGTTTATTTAGTCGATTGAATTTAGTCAGTTTTAATGTTTAATGAATTAACATAATTAGGTGAATTTAACGAATTTAGGGAACTTTCGATATTTGTAGAAATTATAAAAATACCATAGATTATACAATTTCCACATAATCTATATAATTTTTATAAATTCTGTAAATTATCAAGCGCGAGTTACATGTCAAGAACCTGTACACTATGATAAGAAAAATGCACATGATACAATTCTATTCTAAATAAATATCATGTTCTGAAAATGTTCACATAGAAAATGCAAAGTATTAAAAAATATAAATGTAGAACGGAAAACGATATAAAATTTCTAAACATGTCATAAACATGATTTTTAAGTAAAATTAAATATATTAAAATTTTTATGCTGATTAATAAAAAAATGAAATCATGAAAAAGTAAATTAATAAATTGTTAATTGTTGTGTTGACTCTAAAGAGATCACACCTAAGCGATTCCAAACTAATAAAAACTGACTCTAAAGAGATCAGTCAAATTAATAAATAAAAATCTATCTCTTAAGAGAATAGTGTAATAACATTTTGTAATTAATTAAATTAAATAATAAAGTGCAAAAATAAAAGTTTTTTTTTCTTTTTAAAAAGATTCAAGAACAAAAGTGGCGCAGTTGGTAGGATATCCATCTAAAGATAGATATCTAAGTGATACAAACTTACGTAAAAGTATAAAAATATTTTAAGTGCCGTGAAACAAACAAGTAAACATAGAAAAGCTTAACATTAGTTTTTTCGAAGAAACAAAAAGTTGTTTCACTAAAACCAGAAAACCCGTAGAAAAGTAGAAATTTTTTTGAATAAACTGAGTGAAAATCGAAATTTTTTTTTAAACAGTGTTTAAAAGTAAAGTGTTTAGAATGTTTTTAAAAGAAAACTAAAGTTGTTTCATTAGAAATAGAAAACCAGTAGAAAAATTGAAATTTTTTTTAAATAAACTGAGTGAAAATCGAGAATTTTTTTAACAGTTTAAACACTGTAAAAAGTAAAGTGGTAAAAAGTTTTAAAAGAAAGCTGACATATTTTTCGTTCCGAAAAAAGAGAGTACCTAAGTTAAACAGTGCTAAAAAGTGAAATAGTGTTGGTGCCAAAAATAAGAAAAAAATGGAAGAACATTTAAAAAATCAGTTGGCGGAACAACAACAAAACCAACAGCAATTACTAGAACAAGTTAACGTTCTACAAAAACAATTAGCTGAACAAACAGCGATGATCCAAGGAATGAAAACAACGAGGTTCGATCTGAGTCCAGATCAGATCATTCGAAACTTCAACGAAATACCACCATTCTCAGGGGATGACACATATAAACTAAAGTCATTCTTAAAATGTATTTTGGACACGGAAAGTCTGTGCGGCCAAAATAATGAAGAATTAAAGCAATACTGCTTGAGAAAATTAATAAACAACAAGATAATTGGGAATGCGAGAAACACAATCATGGAGATTCCAGAAAATCAAAGAACATGGACCAGCGTAATCCAGCAACTACGACTAAGATATAGACCGAAAAACACAATACATCAATTGCTGTTCAACGCAAAGGAAATAAAGGTATTCAATTTAAAAGATTTATTTAATAAATTAAATAGAATTAAGAGTGAATGTAGCGAAATTTGCGATTTTGATGATGAAGACAATTTTACGTATCACTCAATTGATAGAGAGCTAGTACAAATTTTAAAGTCAAAAATGATTCCTATAGTACAGATGCAGATTGACTGTAGGAAGTCTCTATTCGAATTAGATAATATTTTGTGCAATCTGAAATTTATTTATCAGAAGATATCATTAAAAGCGAGTATAAAATAAATAGAAATTTAAAATTCATTCAGGGAAAAAAGAATATTAGTACCAATAATTCTAATAATAATTACAATTATAATAGTAGAAATAATGGCAATAATTACGTTAATAATAATTTTGATAAAAATGGCAATAATTATAACAGTGGAAATCATAATCAATCAAGACAGTTTAGATTACCTGAGCTTAGAATTAACAATCAAAATAATTCAGGACAGTTTAGATTACAAGAACTTAGGAATAATAATCATAATAATCAAGGACAATTTAGACCACCTAACATTAGAACTAACTCAGAACAATACAGACGACAATTTGAGACTAACAGAAGTAATCAATACAGAAATAATCACGTTCCTAACCAAGAATCAATGGAAGTAGACAATATCACTAGAAATTCTGAATTCAATCAAGAGGTAAATTTTATAGAGCTGCCTCATCAAACCAATTACCTATAGTAAAACTAACTTTTGACAATCTTACCATAAATTGCTTAATAGACACTGGATCGGATACCAGTTTAATAAAACCCAACATTTTAAAATATAAAATATTTAAATTAGAAAAACCAATAATGTATAATTCTTTGGGTGGACCAAATTTTGTCACTGAAAAAACCGTGACCCCCATCCCAAAAGAATTAATTAAAAATGGAACGCTTGAATGGAAAATCTTCCCTCTAAAGAGTGTGAAGTATGATGCCATAATGGGTATCAATTTTTTAAGGCCATTCGAAGCGATCATTGACACAAAAAACGAATACATGAAAATATTCAACGATAATTCCCTTCATAAATATTGGATATCCCAGTGAGTTAACTCAAGTAAACCATCTGGAACCAATAGTGAATCCAAAAGAAAAAATATTTACCAAAGTAAATAAAAACCATTTAAATAACGAAGAAAAAGTACATTTGAAAGAGATTTTAATGAAAAACAAAGATTTATTTTTTTCCGAAGGCGAAAATTTGACCTTCACCCATGAAATAAAACATAGTATAAAGTTAAAACATAATAATCCCATTTATAGCAAAATTTATCGTTACCCACAAATACACGAAAAAGAAATTGAAACACAAATGCAAGAAATGCTAAAGCAAGGCATAATTAAAGAATCAGATTCGCCATACAATTCACCCTTGTGGATTGTTCCAAAAAAATTGGACAATTCTAATATAAAAAAATGGAGAATTGTTATTGATTACAGAAAAATAAACGAAATCACAATAGATGATAAATTCCCCATTCCGAACATTGAAAATATCTTAGACAAATTGGGAAGAGCCAAATATTTTTCAACAATAGATTTAGCAAAAGGTTTCCATCAAATATTAGTCGATAAAAATGATCAAAGTAAAACCGCATTTTCGACGCCATTTGGACACTATGAGTATGTAAGGATGCCTTTTGGGTTAAAGAACGCCCCCGCAACTTTCCAAAGACTGATGAATTCTGTTCTAAGAGAGTTCATTAACAAAATTTGCGTAGTATATCTTGATGACATACTAATTTTTAGCACATCCATACAAGAACATATATTAAGTATAAATAAAATTTTTAATAAATTAAGGGAAGCTAATCTTAAAATTCAGATTGACAAATGCAATTTTTTCTGCAAGGAAACTGAATATCTGGGACATACATTGACACCAGAAGGAGTAAAGCCAAACTTGAAAAAGATAACAGATATATTAAATTTAAAGTTACCTGAAACACAGAAACAAATAAAATCATTTCTAGGAGTAACAGGATATTACCGTAAATTTATAAAAGATTATGCAAAAATAGCCCAGCCGATGACGAAATACTTAAAAAAAGATGCAAAAATCAATAAGTTAGATCCCACATACATAAATGCATTTGAAGAATTAAAAATATTGTTGACAACCCACCCTATTCTAAAATATCCAGATTTTAACAAGTCATTCGTGATAAACACAGACGCCAGTCAATTCGCCATTATAAACGGTAACAGGATATTACGGTAAATTTATAAAAGATTATGCAAAAATAGCCCAGCCAATGACGAAATACTTAAAAAAAGATGCAAAAATCAATAAGTTAGATCCCACATACATAAATGCATTTGAAGAATTAAAAATATTGTTGACAACCCACCCTATTCTAAAATATCCAGATTTTAACAAGTCATTCGTGATAAACACAGACGCCAGTCAATTCGCCATTATATAGCTGTGTTACTTCAAGATAACCACCCGATAGCTTTCGCGAGTAGAACGTTAAACAACCATGAAACCAGGTATAGTACTACTGAAAAAGAATTACTAGCAGTAGTATGGTCGATAAAATACTTTAGACCTTATATTTATGGAAAACAGTTCGAGTTAAAAACCGACCACCAAGCCTTAAAATGGTTACACACCAAATACCTAGGCAAAAATTTAAATCCCCGACTCCAAAGATGGATCTTATCATTGGGAGAATATAATATGAAAATTAGTTATCTACAAGGTAAGGAAAATAAGATAGCAGACTTTTTGAGTAGAATTAACACAGATAGCCATGAAATTAATGAAATAAAAACAATATTTCAATCTAACGAAGGGAGAAACCTTTCTTTACAAAATTTTTTACAGATTACGAAATCAATAATGAAGAAGTAGTAGATGAAATAGTAGATAATAACTCAAATGAACAAATTGTAGATAATAACTCAATACAACCGACAGTACATTCTCAATTAGAAGAACAGAATGATAATATAGTAATCCTAGAAACAATTGTAAATAGGTTCAAAACACAGTTAATATTCACTGAAAATTTCACCAGCGAGTTAGAAAATATATTAGGAAATCGCAGAATAAATATTAACCCAACCATAACCAAAGAAGAATTAGTCAATAAATTGAAAACATACTTAACAGGGACAAGAGTAGCAATTCATACCCAAATTTCAGATAAAGAGTTTTATGTTATCCAAAAAATATTAATAGAAGAATTCCCAACCACAAGATTTATGAAATGTACCCATTTCGCACAGGATGTAGAATCAGAGGATGAGTTAATCAAAATCGTATCGATTCACCATAAGGAACAAAAACATCCAGGTATTATTTCATTATATGAAAATCTAAAATTTAAAGTCTATAACAAAAACATTAAGATAATTATTAATAAAGTTACGAATAATTGTGACATTTGCAACCGAGGAAAATATGATAGAAATCCAATCAAACCAAAATTCGAAAAAACCGAAATGCCTACAGATAAAAATCAAATAGTCCATGTGGATACTTACGTAAATAAAAAACAATCTTTTATAATTTTCATAGATAAATTCACGAAATTTGCAACGGCCTACCCTTTAGAAAACAGAAACCATACCGAATTAATAGAAAAATTTAGAATGTATTTTAATCACAAAAAACCTTTAAAATTAGTGGCAGATAATGAATTTAGACATATCAATGTTAAGGAATTTTTAAACCAACAACAAATAGAGTTACACTTAGCCAAACCAAACAGCCATACAGGGAACTCAGATGTAGAAAGACTAAACAATACCCTTACTGAAAAATTACGAATTCTAAACTTAGAGCAAAATAATCCAGTGAGAATCCAAATGTTAGAAGCCATTAAGAGCTATAATAATCAATACCATAGCACCATCAAATGTAGCCCACTAAACGCCGAAGAAGGAGCGTTATCTAGAGAGGAAATTCATAATAATTTAATAAGCACACAAAACAAAAGATTAGAAAAATTTAATAAAACTAGGGAAGATTACAAAGAAAATAGGGAACAAGGATATATAAAAAATTATAGAGCTTTAAGACATAAAGATCAACCGAAATTTAGAAAACATAATCTAACCAATATACACCCCACAAATATTAAAAGACCATTGAAATTTGCAGATCCTAATGACTACATTAATACTGATAATAATGACAATGACACTAACGACACCGATACATGCTCAACTACTAGTAGAGAAAATAGAAACTAATACAGGATACACCATTTTTAGACAAACAGAAACACTAATACGAAAGACGTACAACTATTCGTTACATTTAGTAGACTTATCACCGATAGAGACTACAATATTAGAACTTAAGAAAGCAGTATCTCAAATATCAAATTTTACCGAAATTAAAGGAATATCACTATTAAAAGAATTAGATATTCTACTGTACAAATTAATGACTTTAAAAAATGGACATCATTCAATACATAAAAGAGGATTAGTAAATTATTTAGGAACAATTAGTAAATGGATATCAGGGACAATGGACGACGAAGACCGACAGATAATTAACGGACATTTAAATTTAATTGACCAAAATAATGAAAATATAGTATCAAATGTAAATAAACAAATTCAAATTAATAATAATCTTAATGAAACCATATACAAATTATATAATACAATTTTAGATGATAGACAAATTATAAAAAATTTTATAACAAGTAGAGAAAATGAAACTTTAATGAAAATAATTATATTAGATATTAAACAAAAGATCCAAGAAATTGATAGAATAATAAACGATTTACAAGATAACATAATATTTAGTAATTTAAACATTATTCATCCTTCATTATTAAGCTATAAAGAAATTGTTGAATATGAAATTGATGTTAATAAATTGAAAAGTTTAAAAGTAGGATTTTCGAAAACTAATACTGATAAATTAATATTTTTAATCAAAATACCATATAGAATGAAAACAATAAATGAAAAACTAATCATTCCTTTATCTAATGAAAATGATTGTAAATCAATAAATTATCAAATAACCAGAACATTTGAAATAAATAATAAATATTATGAATATGATAATAATAAAGCTTTTCATCAATTAAATGAATTAAAACATTGTATTTTAAGAAAAAATTGTGAAAACATAAAGAATTGTAACACCGAAATTTATAATATTAATGACAATAGTATATTAATTCAACTAGCTAATAATTTAATCTTAACATCAAACTATGATGAAAGAAAATTTATATTAAAAGGAAACTATTTAATAAGATTTTATAATTGTAGTATCAACTTAGGCAATAAGACATTTTCAAATAATATTAAGGAAATAAAGAATAATTATATTGTACCAAATTTAGATTATAAGTCGAAAAATAATACACTAACATTTAAGGAAATCATACTAGAAACAAATAAGAACATAGATGAGATAAAACTTTTAAAATATCATAAAATATTTGAATATTCAGGACTTTGCATAATTGCAATAATAATAATAATAATAGCAATTTTAGTAATTTATAATTTCTATATAAAGAAAAAAGGGGTTAAAGTAAAAATTATTAACAGAATTCAGGAGAATTCTAACGCCAACGAAGGGAGAGTTACATGTCAAGAACCTGTACACTATGATAAGAAAAATGCACATGATACAATTCTATTCTAAATAAATATCATGTTCTGAAAATGTTCACATAGAAAATGCAAAGTATTAAAAAATATAAATGTAGAACGGAAAACGATATAAAATTTCGAAACATGTCATAAACATGATTTTTAAGTAAAATTAAATATATTAAAATTTTTATGCTGATTAATAAAAAAATGAAATCATGAAAAAGTAAATTAATAAATTGTTAATTGTTGTGTTGACTCTAAAGAGATCACACCTAAGCGATTCCAAACTAATAAAAACTGACTCTAAAGAGATCAGTCAAATTAATAAATAAAAATCTATCTCTTAAGAGAATAGTGTAATAACATTTTGTAATTAATTAAATTAAATAATAAAGTGCAAAAATAAAAGTTTTTTTTTCTTTTTAAAAAGATTCAAGAACAAAAGTCGCGTATTTTATGTAAAATCTTTAGAAGAGTTATTTAAATTTTATAAATTCTACAGAGCCTGTAAATAACAGTAATTCTGTAAATTTAATACGTTCAATAAATTCCATAAATCTTAAAATTCTATAAATTACGTAAATTTAAAAAAAAATCAATTTGTATATATATATTTCTGCAATAGTTCATTTAATTCATTAAATTCATTTAATCTTTTAACTTTAAACTATGAAACATGTGAATTATAAACTCTACACATTCTGTAAAAATTCTTAATTTAAAATTTTATATGTTCTGTAAATTCTATAAATTCAATAAATCTAAATTCATTAAATTCACAAATTCTAAAAATCCTATAAATTTTAATGAATTTCATAAATTTAAATTCAATGAATTAATTAAATCCTAAGATTTATATATTCAGCTGTTTTTTAAATTCTAAAAATCTTATAAAATCCAGAAATTATGAAATTTTTTAATAAATTTTATAAATTCTATAAATTCAATAAATTCTATAGGATATGTACAAATTCTATAAATTTAACAAATTCAATAACTTGTAAAAATAATAAAAACTCATGTTGTACATACATATGTAAGTTATATAAATTTTTCAAATCTTACAACTTTAATAAATTCTGAAAAATTTTCAGATTCTATAAGCTATGCAAATTTTTTAAATAAGAAAAGTTAATAAACTTTTCAAATCGAGTAAGTTCTGTTCATATTTTAAACTATAAATCTAGCTCTTCGAATTCTTAAAATTCTTTTAAATTTCAGAAATTCTATAAATTCTATTAGTTCAGTAAATTTAAAAAATTTTAAGGAATACTCTGTATTTTGTAAATTTTTGTCAGAAAAGTCTAGAAGATCTAAAGAGACTATAATATCTATAAATTGATAAATTTTGAAAATTCTACAAATGCAATAAATTCCATAAATTCTAAAATTTTCAAAAGATCTATAAATTCTGAAGCTTCTTATAATTATTTAAACTTTCGGAAATTCTGTAAAAAATCTTTAATTTTCAATAATTCTAATTAAGTAAATTTTAGAAATGTTATACAAGAAACAACAATTAAGGAAATCCTACAAACAAGTTCAATAAATTTTTGTAGGTTTAATAAAATCTACAAATTCTATAGATAATAAATTCTATAAGTTCTATAAACTCTGATTAATTAAACAAAAATTTCTAGTTTTATAAATTCCAAAGATTGCATTAACTCTATTAACACGCAATTTCTGAATTTCCTTTAAAAAACTAAATTTCATAAATTATTAATTTCTACAAATTTAGTAAATTATACAAATTTCGTTAATTTTACAAATTTTGTAAAATCAATTAATTCAAAAGCTGCATTTTTATATTAGATTGCTGCTCGAGATCGCAATAAATATAGGGGAAATACTGGAAAATTGTTGCTGTATCTTTTAGTATAGAATTGTATACCTCAATAATTGTTAATAATTTAAAAATCAATTTTTGTTGGAATCTGATACAAATATGTCGGAGTCCAGGTTTGAAGAGGATTTTCCATTATGAAATGTTCGGACATCATGCCTATAATGCAAAAAGCGGCCAGTGACCATCGGTATATCACGCTTAATATTATTATTTACAGAGGCTAGGACACTACTGGTACTCGTATATAACACTTTATAATAGTACTAACTGCCAGTGTACCACTGCTATACTGCTGACCACTTCTTGTTTTATTAAGAATGGTATACCGGAGGTACACAAGCAGGGAACCTGAAATGATTCACTGATATGACTATCAATGACTTGGACGAACTGCGTTTGAACTTTGAACTAAATCTATCACATTTAGTGATTAAATATTTAAATAATTTCAATTGGTCTGAAAAAATAGAAAAAAATTATCGCGATCTAGAGTAGCAATCTATAGAAAAACGCAGCTATACATTTTGGTCAAGGACCAGAAGATTTTGACAAAAATCAATAATTTTAAATTGGTGAAGCGCTTATCGTAAAATATTCCATTCCATACTATTATCAGCAGTAATATCCCAAGAGCATTGATAATTTCCCGAAATAATTTTATTATATTTTTCGAAAGCACGTTGCTTGGCCCAAATGTTATTTTGATTGGTTTATTTCGTACACGTGACTCAAAATAGACTGATTTAACAGGCTTGCTATTTTAGCAAAAAAAATTCTCGTCGAATACCCCTCGAGCATTGATAAATACCTCAAAATATTATTATATTTTCCTCAAGCACGTTGCTTTTAGGTAACAGCTCTCAGCCTACGGCTTCGTGCTGTTACCAAGCAACGTGCTTTCGAGAAATATAATAAAATTATTTCGGGAAATTATCAATGCTCTCGGGATATTACTGCCGATAATAAATTTTATAAGTTCTATGAACTCTAATAAATAAACAAAATAATAAATTTGTGCAAATCCCATCCTTTTTTTAAACTCCAAAGATTGCATTAATTCTATTAACGTTCAAAATCTGAATTCTTTTAAGCAAATTTCTTTAAATTTAGTAAATTATACAAATATTTTTAATTTGATAAATTCTGTAAAATTTATAATTTCAACAAATTAGAATTATCCACTAAAATTAACAAATTCAATAAATTGTATAATTATGTTAATATAAATTCTAAGAAATTTGAAAATCTTATTCAATTTTAATTAATTTTAGTTGCTAAGTAAATTTTATAAATTTTGCAAGTTTATGAAATTCAATAAGTTTAATAAATTTTAATAATTCAGAAAATTCTGTAAATTCTTTTTACTTAGTATTTCTTAATTTCTACGAATTTTATAAATTTCACTGTGTTTATACATATATTATAAATTTTGTAGATTCTATACGCCCAATATATTTAACAGATTCTATAAATTCTAAAAATTCTTTAATTTTGTATTTTTTTTACATTTTTTAACTTCTTTGAATTTGTAAAGTTTAATAGATTTGTAAACTCTATAAAATTTGTAAATTGTACAAATTGCCTAAATTCTATAAATTCAATAAATTCTATAAATTTTAGTAATTCGAAAAGGCGGATAAAATAATCTGTTGATTATCTAAACTTTAAACTTTATATAGTTTATTTAGTAAGTAGAATTTAGTCAGTTTAGAGGAAAAGAATTTAGGGAACTTTTGGTATTGTAGAATTTATAACAACACCATAGATTATACAAATTTCACAAGTTCTTCAAATTATCTTAATTTTATAAATTCTGTAAATTATCAAGTTCTAAATATTTTGAAAAACTCTATAAATTCAATAAATCTTTAAATTATTACGAGCATTGTCAAATTCAACTATTTGACAGTTCTGTTCCCCATTGTTGTATGGTTAAATTTTGTTCATGTTGTTTTCGCCAGATGTCAGCTACTTTGTTTGAAATCACGAATAGATTCTTTAAATTACAATAATTCTGTAAATCTATAAATCCTAAAAATTACGTAAATTTTATAAATTTTTTTTAGATTGTTTAAATTTCGTAAAATCTAAGAGATCTACAGATTATATGAGCTCTATTAATTTTATAAATTGTAGTAATTCTAAAATTGGGTAAATTCTGTTAATTTTTTTTCAAACTAAAAAACTAACTCTACGAATTTTTAAAAACTGTTAATTTTTAAATTATGCAAATTCTGTAAATCCATAAAAAGTTCTCTAATATTTGTAAATGGAATACTCTTTTAAATTCTATAACTTCTATAAAATCTTAAAAAAATTCTGCCTGTTTCAAATAAATTTCAATGATTCAAAAGCCTTTAAACATTAATAAATCTAGCAAACTCATTCAATTCTATAAATTCTAAAAATCCAAAAATTCTATAAATTTTTCAAATTTTATATCTCCTATAAATAGAAAAATTTCTGAATTTTGAAATTCTACAAATTCAATGATTTCAATAAATTTTATAAATTCCAAAGCTCTATAAAGTCTTTAAATACAGTAAATTCCGTTAATTCAATTCGTCCCATCCATTAATTCGCCAATATTTGTCAAATTCTGTAGATTCTGTAAATTATATAAATTCATAAATTTTAAATTTTTTAAAAATATTTTAAAATTTTAAAATTCAATAAATTGTAAAATTATTTGCATTTATAAATAATTGAGATTACTTAAATTCTGATAATTCTTTAAATTATTCAAATTCTATAAAATCTTGAAATTCTGTAAATTTTGAATATTCTTATATTTCAAATAAATTCTATAAATTTTGTTATATATAAATTTTGTAAATTCTATAAAAGTCAATAACTCCATTAGGCTAAGTATAAATTCTATAACATCTATAAATTCTAAAAATTCTATTAATTTAAAAAAAATTAAAATTTTTCAAATTTTATAAATTTTGAACGATTTTCAGATTTATAAGCTAGGCAAATTTTTTAGAGTGAGACAGTTCCATAAATTCTTGAAATTGATTCTAAAAATTCTAATAATTTAAAAAAAATTAAAATTTTTCAAATTTTATAAATTTTGAAAGATTTTCAGATTTATAAGCTAGGCAAATTTTTTGTGAGACAGTTCCATAAATTCTTGAAATTGAGTAAATTTTGTTAAATTTTTAAATTTTTATATTTCTATCTAACTCTGAGAATTATCAAATTCTGTGAAATTTAAAGTTTTAGAAATTCTATAACTTCAGTAAATTCTGTTAATTTTTTAAACTATCAAATTTATCAAATCATAAATATTCCAAATCGTTTAAATTCTACATATTTGACTGTGTATATTACAAATTTTGTACATTCAATAAGTTCAATATACATATTTAACAAATTCTATAAATTCTAAAAATTCTTTAATTTTGTAAGTTTTTTACATTTTTTAACTTCTATATATCTGTAAAATTTAATAAATTTGTAGATTCTATAAAATTTGTATATTTTATAAATTTCCAAAATTCTAAAAATTCTATAAATTTAAAAATTCTACGGAATGAATTTCAGACATTTTTAGAGATTCTAAACGTGCTATAAACTCTTTAAACAATGCAAATTCTGTTAATTCTTTAAATCTTAAGATCTATAAATTCCGTCATTTTTTTCAATAAATTATAAATTCAATAACTTATAAAAATTATAAAAACTCATGTTGTAAGTTAGATAAATTTTTCAAATCTTTAATGAATCCTGAATAATTTTCAGATTCTATAAGCTATGGGTAAATTCTGTTCATCTTTTAAACTATAAATCTAACTCTGCGAATTCGTCAAATTCATTTAAATTTAAAATTTTAAAAAATCTATTAATTCTTTGAGCTCAGTAAATTTAAATATTTTAAGAAATTTTCTGAATTTTGTAAATTTTTAAAATTTTGTCTGGAAAGTCTAGAAGATCTACAGAGATATAGATGAGACTACAATTGCAATAAATTCTAAAAATTCCAAAAGTCCTATAAATTATGAAACCTCTTAAAAGTTTTTAAACTTTGCAAATTCTGATTCAGTAAATTTTAGAAATGTTATACCATCAGTTAAAGAAATTTAACGAACAAACTCAATACATTTTTGTAGGTGTAGTAAAATATACAAATTCAATAGATATATCTACAAATTCTCTACATAATCTATAAGTTTATAGAACTGACTCTGATGAATTAAACAAAAAAATCTAGTTTTGTAAATTTCATTTTTTTCGTAATTCCATAGATTACATTAACTCATTAATATGAATTTTCTGAATTTCTTTTAAACAAACTAAATTTCGTAATTTATATTAATTTCTACAAATTTAGTAAATTATACAAATTTCGTTAATTTTACAAATTCTGTAAATTCTATAAATACAAAAATTAGAGTTATTCACTAAATTCAACAAATTCAATAAATTATGTATGTTAATATAAATTCTAAAAAATTTGAAAATTTTGTTAAATTTTAGTTAATTTTAGTTTTTAAGTGAATTTTATAAATTTTGCTAATTCTGCCTATTCTTTATACCCTAAAACTGGCTAAATTATTAAACTATAAAAGTTGTATACCCTCTATAAATTCTGTAAATTCTAAATGTTCTAAATTTTGTAAATTTTAATATTCTCTATATAAAGTAGTCCTATTTCTGTAAATTTCACAAATTTATTAAATTCTACTCCTAAAAGATCTATAAATTACCTAAATTTCATGAATATTTCAATTTCTATAGCTTGTGTTAACTCCGTAAAATCTGAAAGATCTGTAAATTTTATAAGCTAGGCAAAGTTTTTAAATTGGAAAGTTCTAAAATTCATTAAATTGAGTAAATTCTGGTAATAGTTTTTTAAATTATAAAACTTACTCTGCGAACTTTTCAAATTCTGATAATTTTATTGTAAAATATTACAAATTCTGTTAATCCAAAAAAAACTCTCTAATTTTTTAAATGGTACATGTCTTCAAATTTTATAACTTCTATAAATTGTGTAAAGAATCCTGTCTTTTACCTAAAAATATTTTTCATAAATCCTAAAAAACTACGTAATAAATTATAAATTCTATACATTCTGTAAATTCCAAAAATTCTGTAAATATTCTTAATTTAAAATTTTATAATTTCTGTAAATTCTATAAGTTTAATAAATCTAACAAACTCATTAAATTCACAAATTCTAAAATCCTATGAATTTCCTAAATTTGCCAAAGTTTCAAATTGTAAAATTTTTACATTTTTAAATTCTACAAATTCAATGATTTCCATAAATTTTATAAATTTCTAACGTTCTATAAATCCTTTAAATACATTAAATACTGTTAATTATTTAAACCTTAATATCTAGAAATTCTATTATTTTTTAAAATCTAGAAATTCTGTAAATTTTTAATAAATTTTATAAATTCTATAGACTATGTATAAACTCTATAAATTTAACAAATTCAATAGCTGTAAATTTTATGAATGTTTCAAATTTTACAACTTTAATTAAAGATTTTCAGATTCTATAAGCTATGCAAATTTTTAAAATTCTTAGGTTCCATAAGCTTTTTAAATTGGGTAATTTCTGTTGATATTTTAAACAATAAATCTAACTCTGCGAATGCTTTAAATTTTGTTAATTTTACAATTTTAGGAATTCAATCAATTCTATAAGCAGGGCTGGCTTTACCCATTAAGCAGATATTATGCCTCACATAGGGGCGCCTACCAATTAGGGGCGCTGAAAATTCATCTCACGCTTCCTAACTAATTCTACTACAAAAAAAAATATTTTTCATTAGAAATTTTGAATTTCAACTCAACTCTATTACACTAGTTTCATCGAGTTTAAAATAGCTCAACGAAAACCTAACTCAACTCTGTTTCTATGAACTCCAACTCGTTTTCAAACTACATCGAAACATGATAATAGTAATAGTTTCAATTCTCGTTGTGCGAGAACAGTAAACACACCAAAAAATACAAAAAAGCTCACCTCTCAAAACATCGAGATTGGTGGTTATAATACTAATAATTTTACAAAATCCCAACCGAAATATAAATGAGGCAATTAAGGACTTAAATAAGTTAATACCAAACATTAAACATATGCGAACGAATGAACGTTTCAGTCGTGTTCCAGAAACTGCAAAAGAATTAGTAACGGATTTAAAATTAATCCTCAGCTTAAAGATAAGGCTTTGTGAAGACGTAGAAAAAGGCTTTTTGATTACGAATGCTACGACGAAACTGCCACTGCTCCACAATATAAATTTAAAATTTCGTTTTGTTTCCTATACTGGCTACTGTACTTAATTCGTTAGATGAAAGATTTGAGGTTATAAATGCTCATATCAATAATTTTCAGTTTCTAACCGATGTTGAAGGATTTTGTTTATCGAATGATAAGGAACTAAAAGCACATTGTGACCGATAGCGATGACAAAAATATTTTTGCGGTAGAACTATTTAACGAATTAAAGATTTTAAAGGACACAATGAAAAATTATACTAATACTAATACTAAGATCCATTGTTTATATTACAATACATTTACTTGAATGTACTAGAGCAGTACTTCTCAAACTTTTTAATACTGGGGCCCCGAAATCGAAAAAATAAAATCCAGGACTCCCAAAAATTTTATTCAATAATATGAATTTACAGTTAAGCATTTTGACCATTCTTGTTCGAGGACCTCATATATCTCATATCCGTGTCCCGCCAATTTAAAAAAATAAAAAAATGTTCTACCAACCCAAAATATTCTTTCAGCTTTATCCGATTTACAGGTAAAAATATTCATATACGCAAAAATTGTAGAATTCCCGAAAATTAAGCTTGATTTGAAAAAAACATGAGAATATTTTACATAAGGAACTATTAAAAATTAGATATAGCTGTGAAAACTCAGGAACTAAATATTTTAGCTGGACATATGAGTGGAGTAGAACAGTTTCCGAAATGACTAAACTAAAGTTAAAGCTAAATATTTTTAAGCTTACGACTATTCTAAATTTGTCAAAATTAATTTTTCCAGTTTTTCTAATTTGACCCCCAACCCGACCCGAATTTGGTTCGTTTTTAATATTTTTGTCAAATTATTTTTACTAATTAAAACCAAACTTGGATTTAATATATTCTTCTGAAAATTCGG
This sequence comes from Tipula helvola, assembly GCA_963556165.1. Taxonomy (NCBI): domain Eukaryota; kingdom Metazoa; phylum Arthropoda; class Insecta; order Diptera; family Tipulidae; genus Tipula; species Tipula helvola. Next base: position 72,537,000 of record OY744483.1, on the reverse strand, counting down.
AGTTATCCAAAATTTCTTTTAGGTTGCTTCAACTACCAATTTTCAACGTAATCAACCAATTTGAAAGCTTTGGTCCCCTTAGCAATTTTATATCCAAAATTTCAAATTTTATTTATGACGAGTTCTCCAAAAAGAAAAACGGAACGCGCCATAGTATAGAAAAGATAGCTCATTCCAAAAATTTACCAACATTTCGGTAATTAACCGTTTTACCGAAAATCGGTATTGGATTCCCTACAAAAAACTCGGCATTAGAATCCTGTGGCACTATTCTGGTTTTCCCGGGGAATTACGAATTGGGAATTGATTTATTGTCAGTTTTTAGTGTATTTTGGTTTTCTTTTTTCCAAAGTATACTGAGCGTTTGGTATTTTATTCATGTTTTGGGAAAAAATAATTCCCAGCCAAATTTTTAGGAAAAATAAACAACAAAATTACTATGAAATGGTACTATTTTTCCCCAAAATTTAGTATGCTTTGGAAAAAAGAAAACCAAAATACACTAAAAACTGACAATAAATCAATTCCCGATTCGTAATTCCCCGGGAAAACCAGAATAGTGCCACTATCAAGGTTTGCGATCTAAAATTTCTGTTCATGTTCTATGTAGAATAAGAACTTACCTATCAAAATCCCCGTGATTGTGGAATTGATATACACATCACATACCTTACAAAAACCATTAACAGCCCAGAAAACAGTAGCGGTCATTGATAATAGGCAGATTCAGAAATTTGTGTGCGATGCGTGCGATTATGCGGTTTATATATATTAATATTATGCGATGTTTTAAAGCTCCCATGCAACAGCACCTCGGCTCCCTAGTGAGCTGCAGCCCACAATTTGAGAAGCACTGCACTAGAGAATATATTTGTGAACGTAACACGATTGCTTTACGGATGCTTTTGTCTTCTAGTTTCCGTAGCAAGCGGTGAATGATTATATTCAAAACTGAAAATAATCAAAAACTACTTGAGATCAAGTATATCTCAGGAAAGGTTGGTTGGATTACAGAGTATAGCAATTGAAAAAGAAATTGGTGACAAAATCGATTTAAGTCAAATGATTGATAAATTTACTACTTTAAAGGTAAGAAAAGCTTAATTTTTGTACTTGAATTATAAAAAGAGCGCCTAAGAAGAACTTGCATAGGGCGCAAAGTTTTCTAGAGCCGGCACTGTCTATAAGTTCAGTAAATTTAAAAAATTCTCTGAATTTTAAAATTTTTATCTATAAAGTCTTGTAGATCTACAGTTCCATATTCTCTATAAATTTGATAAATTTTGCAATTTCTTCAAATTAAATAAATTCCATATATTTTAAAAATTCCAATGTTCTGTGAAGTCCAAATATTCTATAAGTTATACAAATTCTGTTATTCTATAAATTCTAAACTGTTAGTTCGACGCCGTAAATCCAATAAATTTTTTAAGTTATTTAATAAAATATTTCTTGAAACACAAAATTACCCTAAAATTCTTCTAAATAACCTGAATTGTCAACAATTTTCAAATGTTTCGATTTTTTGATGTATAGTTGATGGTTCCATTATTTTAGACCCCAAAGTGACAACTAGCCCTATCGGTGTTTTGTATATTTTAAGCTTAGTTTTGAGTATGTCCACAGAAACGGAGATTTGTGCAATTACCATCAATACGAGGCAATCAAACTGTTAAACTTCTTTTCGCGACACAACCAGCTATGCTGCTGGTTGAATTTTTTGACTTCATTACCTCAAATGCTTATATAAACCGTATAAGAATAAACGAATATATTATAACATATAAACATAATAAACATAACTATTACTGCAATTGAATGTTGCAACACATAAACTTACATAGAAAATTGTCATTTTTAAACATATTGATTTGTTTATATCCAATTCAAGTATATTTTATGGTCAAAATATGAATGTTAGATACAAAAAAATAAAAATCTAACATAGATAAATAGATTAGCTTACAAAAGTTAACATTCACATCATATATATATATATATTGTATTTTGTATGTACACTGTGTATGTGTGCCGCGTGCGATGATGTAATTCGAATTAACAACAAATTGTTACTAACATTTCTCTATTTTTGTGGCATTGCGTGGAGTACACCAACAAATATATTTTGGACAATCAACCCAACCACAATTATCAAAAGGAAGTATTAATTATATCCAAAATTGTTTGGATCTCTCGATTTCTGTGCCATTAATTAAATCTTGCGCCGCCAATTTAAATTTCTCAGGCAATTTGAAATTTTATCACATCCAAAAATTCTTAATTCCACTCCATATATAAAATATAAATCGATCGTTATCTTATGAATAGTGTATGAGTGCGATTAGAATTTATTTTTATTTATTTTTTAAATTGATTTCAACAGCTTTCGGCTTCGTTTGTATGTGATTCATAAAATAAAAACAGCTGGGTGAATTTAAAACAACATTTTTCAAAAATTGGTAAGTAAATCAAGTCACCGTTTGAAATTACATATTTTACCTTCTTACATACTAAGTAAAATAATAATTCTTTTGTTTTCTTTTAGGTTGTAAGTACAACTTTCGTCTGTTAGTCGCGCTAAACGTTTTTTTAGTTTTTTGCTTAACAGAATTATCCTAATTTGAATATATGAGAACTTAACACAAAAATAACTAGACGACGACGACGACGACGTTTAATGGTAATCGTTTGTGTGTGGTGTTGTGAATTGTGTGTTTTTGTGTTGTTGAATGAATTTCAGGTAGGTCTTGTTAGTAATTGAACATATTTAAAACATTCATTAAAAAATGGTTTGTATTTGTTTTAATCTGAATTTAATGTAATTGCAAAATCATGTTGTGGGAGGTTAGAGAATATTTTAATGGTACCACACTTAACATTATGTATGCGGACAAGTAAATTCGTATGTATGTTCATAATTTGATTAGTTTACATTGCGGTAGTATTTATACGGGTGGTAATTTAATGGTTACATTAAGACACGACACTTAAATAGTTATGATATGCGGTACTTTGAAATATTAAGTTGTTAGCTGATATATTCACAAATCACTCGAACATAAATGACCAATAATTTAAGTTCCGCGTAACTTTACCCAATTTTTGTATGCGTCTCTTGATAGAAAAGGGCTTCTGGTATTTTAACTGACCATTTAGATTTTATGTGATTCTACTGTGGTGTAATAATAGATTTAGTCTTGACAAACTTCTTCAACCTACGCTTGTAATAAAAATGTCAATTTAACAAAATTGTCCATTAAATTAAGTAGGTACAACTTCGCAAATTACAACTTCGTTATACACTGATACTGCTCAAAATTGTTAAGGCTTGGATCTAAGCAAATATGTGTTATATTCCGACTCAAAGTTACTGGACTTTCTTTTTAATTCCAGAGGTATTTTCCCAAGCTGATTACTTTACATCAATTACACATTTTTTGACTTCATCTTCTAATTGCTCTTCATTCTTTAATGAATCATAAGTTATTTTTTTTCTTCTACGGACTGTCTAAAACTCTAAAGCATTGTCAATTAGTGTGTTTATTTACTAGAATTGGATTTATCACTTTATGAATTATTTTTAAATTTTATGATTAGTATGATTCGTACAAATACATCTACTTAAGTTGGTCTGGCCTATGATGTACAATAAAACCAGAAAAATGTAGCACACAGGAAAACAGAAAAATACTGTGAGGAACGACCCATAAACCTTCAACGGCTCTTCGACCAATTTTGCATTATCGATGCAGAATTAATTCACAAAATTGATGAGCAACATCCATACAAGGCAAAAAATTATTTTGGCCAAGTGAAGGCAATTTTTGAAGAAACCAAAGCAACTCTTCTTGAAGCAAAAGATAAGGCAACACCAGGCAGTTCTGAAGAAAAAACTGTTCAAGCCGAAGCACGATTGAGGCAAGAAACAGCCACTATTGCCTCGTACATAATTAATAAAAGTAAATATGAGAATGAATACCATAAACTACCAAAACCAGCTAACGTTAAGTTAGAATCCGTAGAGCAAGCAAAACGCTATAAGCAAAACGCATTGGCAAAATTTAGAATTTTATAAAAAAAAATTTAGCAACATGTTGCAATACGGCGAAACTAACAAGTTCAATAAAGTTTACTGTGAACTCAAATTAAGGCAGGTCGCAGATTCATGGGCTGCATTCAGCACCAATCATGAACAAATCATTGCAAATGCAGATGATGAAGAATTCAAAGCCGAGGAATATTTCAACATGAACATTTACGACGAAATACAGGCGGAGTACGGGACGATAGGACGGCCTTCTAAAAGTTTATTTAACAAGACTGTACTTGCAACGAAAATCTATCCAACGAAGGGAAAATGTACTACCTATTCTTGTTGGTTCGAGGACAACCAGCAGAGCTATTTAGTCATTTAACACTGTCGGAAGAAAATTACCTGACTGGCTTAGAATACAATCACTACCAGATATAAAGAAAAACGGATTTTGGCGAACAATTATATCAACACACTACTGGACGACATACTCGGCTTAATTGTAGAATCAGCAAACAGCCTGAGAACAATGCATGACAGCACCCTGGAATGCCTAAACGTGCTCAATAATTTAGGCATCCAGACTAAACACTGGAGTGCCTTGGTGATAGGCATTTTAACAAGGTAATTGGATGTTGAGACTCATCGCATATATGAATCAACAATCAAAAATCAAAGATTTTTTGAATTTTTGGAAACAAGGTTCCAGTTTCTTTCTACAAGCGCAAGAGAAAGGGTGAACAAAAAAGGATCCACTACAAAATAAACCAAAGAAGACAACACATTTTGTAATGACTAATACATCTCCAAACTGTACAGTAATGGTGACCATAAAATTACAAGCTGCAAAGAATTCCAAGCTTTCTCAGTTTTGGAGAAGACAACAACTATAAAGGAGAAAGCGTTATGCAGAAAATGTCTCCGGGCGTACCACAGCCAATAATGCAGCAAAAAATGTGAAAAATGTCATGGGCAGTAAAGAAGCCTGTACCTCCAACCAAGACAACTTTACAAACAACCTTCAAATCCACATAAGGTACTATTTTATTGGCAACTGCAATGGTCAATATAACTAACGACATTGGAGAAACTCTAGTTCGGGTTCTGATTGATCCAGGCTCCCAACCCACTTTCATCACCGAAGAAGTTGCAAATATAAGCTCAATTTAACAAGAAGTCCGATCCAAGCAAACATTGCCGGCATGGGATTAACAGAAGCCGGTACAGCGAAGTCTACTGTAGAATTCACCATAAGGCCGAGGTTTCCATCATAATTCAAGCTAAAAGTTAAAGCTATAGGTTAGGTTAGGTTTGGGTGGCGGTCTACTAGAACCAGGCATAGATACAAAAAGGTCCGTAGCCATACCACAATTTAAAAATTTTCCTCCAACTCATTGAAGCCACTTTGAGCTTGCTATGAAGCGCTGGATATTCCTGACGTCCATCCTGCTGAGCTCCGTCAGGTCGTTGAAAAGGGGTGCCTCTAGAACATTCAATCTGTTTCGTACCAGACGAGGACAGGTGCAAAGAAGATGAAGTACTGTCTCTTCCTCCTCTTCGTCCTCGCAACTACGACAGTAGTCATGTGAGAAGAAACCAAGTCTACTCGCATGTCTGCCTATGTGAGATCAGCTATTTGGATCTCGCCGAGTTCAACTTTGGCCAGATCTGCCGAGTTATTACGCATGAGGTACTATTTGACCATCTGTCATTCGTCAACTTACTAGCTTCCTCCTGAAGTAGCAGTTTACATACCGCAAGAGGCATTTCAATATCCTTTTTGCTATTTGAGATGTGGTCCGTTGTACCACGTCGAGCCAGTTCATCGGCTTTTATATTTCCCGTATTAACGAAATGTCCTGGCACCCATATGACATGGATGTTGAACTGATCTGTCATCTCGTTCAGAGATGAGAGACAGTTCAGGACTTCTTTCGACATGAGAAGGTGTGATTGAAGCGCTTTAATGGCAGCCTGACTGTCCGTATATATGCGAATATCACAAATCGATATTACATTATACCTCAACCAGTCCACGACTTCCTTTATCGCTGTTACTTCTGCTTTAAAAATGCTACAGTAGTCAGGGAGACAAAAGGAGAGGTTTAACATAAGTTCCTCGCAGAACACCCCAGCCCCTACTCTTGCGTCCCGTTTTGAACCATCAGTGAAGAAGTTTAAAACTCCTGGTTCCAAAACTGCATCCAATATCCAGTCGATTCTGGATGGGATTATTATTATTACTTGAGGGCCATGTGGGGGCTCAAGCCACCCCGCACTGCGACCTAAAAGATCTTTTGTGCATTAAGCCTTACTTAATTATCCGTCCAGTCAATATTCAAGCTCTTAATGAACCTGATAATACTGCCTAACGGTACGTGATACATACTATCTGGGCTCATTGCTCTCCCTCCTAGATGTTTACTGTAGGAAGTACTTCTACACGCGTTACATACTATCTGGGCTCATTGCTCTCCCTCCTAGATGTAATAACATTTACTTCTGCTAGAAAAGCGGTAGCATTGGGACTCAAGGACTTTGAGAGGGCAGACCCACTCCCGTGTATTCCTTCCCGTGCCTCGTCTACCGTTTTGATTTAACTCTTGCGAGTTGCTGGGAATAAAAAAAAAGTCGCCTGTAGGTCACCCAGGTTTACTACAGGAAGGCTAAATAAAACTGGAGGGTGCCTGGTATCCAGAGTCCGCATATATAGACTGATTAATCTATCAGCCATTCATCCATCGGCATATGCTGTTCCACCTTAGATTAGAGATTTTTTGTCAAGGTTTTCTCCTTTAGCGTCGTACTTTAGCCTGTCACCAAAGGCCACATTCAGCCTAATGGTTACAGTTACCGGTGGTTGCCACGAGGAGGCAGTACGTACACCTGCGCCTACTGGAAGTTTACGGAGCCCCTTCAAATAGACGCCAATTCTGGATGGGATAATAGTCCGGAACTTTCTATCAAACGATAGTAACGGGACAGTATAGTCGGTGGTCTTGGGAAGCCCTTTATTACAAAGTATAGATGAGTGTCCTGTATTATTGCAGGTCCACATTAACGTGTATTTCGGTTATATGGTAGTGGAAGCTGCCCACTGTTTTCCCAAGATATCTAGAGGAGTCAGAAATAGCAGAGTCTCCAGTGCCTGAGTGAATTTGCTCCTCAGTGATCCACAGAGAGATTGTTCTCTGAACTTTTGTCAACAACTTTAGGTTGACAGTTTTGTTCAGAGCAGGCCAACCAGACTGTTACTCCATACAGAAGCATGGGTCTAACTACTGCTGTGTATAGCCAAAGGACCATGTGGGGCTCCAGCCCCTAACCTTTCCCAAAGGCATTTTTGCAAGAGTATAACGCTACCTTAGCTTTCTTTACTCTTTCCATAATATTAGGTTTCCACTTTAATTTACTGTCCAAAACGAGACCCAAAAACTTTGCTTCATCTATAAAAGCCAAGTTGAACCCAATTAAAGTGGGAGGATCGACATGAGGAATTTTATATTTCCTGGAGAAGAGAACCAATTCGGTTTTGTGTGGGTTCACATTCCACCCACAAGCATTGGCCCATAATGAAAGAATGCCCAGAGCATTTTGAATAAGCTCGCTAAGTGTGCCGGGATATTTTCCACGAACACCAATAGCGACGTCATCCGCATAGGCAACCACCTTGAAGCCACTAGCCTCCAGTCTCAGCAACAGATCATTCATGACCAAGTTCCAGAGCAGGGGGACAGTATGCCACCCTGCGGCGTGCCTCTGCTTGCAAATCTTCTGGCGGAGGATTTCCGCCAGATTTATGATCCTGCCTCTTAGCATTTGATATATCCAGTCCCTGAGGGATTCATCCACTCCTAGATTCGAAAGTGCCCGAGTTATAGCCCCTGTAAGCACGTTGTTAAAAGCTCCCTCAATGTCCAAAAAGGTTACCATCGCGTAGTCTCCATATTCGAAAGATTTTTCAATGAAATATGTAAGAGAATGAAGAGCAGTTTCTACAGATTTCCCCTTGCAATAGGCATGTTGAGATTTAGACAGCTTTTCCGGCACAACCGTGCCTCTAATATGAGCTTCTTTTTGTCTTTCCAGTATTTTGCAAAAGGAAAGAAGACAAGCTAATCGGTCTAAGGTATTTGGGACTGAAGTGTGAGCGTTTTCCCGCCTTAGGTATGAAAACAACCTTCACTTCCGTCCATTTACTGGGGATGTGACATAGTTCTAGGCTGCCTCTAAAAATTACCTCTAACCAGGAAATGGTTAGATCCGTAGTTTTTTTGTATATCCGCAGGGATAATACCATCAGGTCCTGGCGACTTATATATGGTTTAAAACTGCTTATCGCCCACAGAATCTTTTTTCTGCTAATAATTTGGCCTACGAGGCTACTTGCCCTTTTACCTGCTGATATAGTAGGTGCAGATTCGGAACAACCAGGAAAGTGAGTCTCCAATAGTGTTCCAGCGATTCCATACTATTTGTGGCCCATGCTCCATCCGGCCTTTGAAGAAAGCTTGGGATGGAAGGGCTAGTAGATAGTACTTTATGCAGCCTGGAAATCTCTGAAGACTCCTGAATATTGCCAAAGTATAGTCTCCAAGATTTGTTCTTTGCACTTTTTAGTTGATATTTGTAAATTTTGAGGACTTCCTTATATGTATCCCAGCCTACAGCGGCTTTTGTTTTCCTTGCTGTTTTAAAGAGTCTTTTGCATCGTTGACGTATTTATTGAATCTCCTTTGACCACCAAGGTGGCCGAGATTTACCGCTAGGCCTACTAGGAGGACAAGAGCCCAGTACCGCTTCGTTAAAAGCGCTGGACAGTTCGTCCACTAAGCTACGGTCTTCAAGAAAATAACCGGAAGCCTATCCAATATGATGGTTGAACCAAACACCTGGAGCCACACCATGAACGTTATCTGGGCAGATCCGACCTTCCATGAACCTGGTCTAATCGATATACTTCTAGGAGCTGACTACTACAGTCAAAAAATTATGGCGAACTGCTGAAAGGTGCCCCAAATGAGCCAATTACGCAACAAAGCAAATTAGGATGGATCATCACTAGTAACACAACTGCCATCGCAAACATGATAATGACTCATGCTATGGTAATAACAGCAGAGATCGACTGGCAACTAAAAAAATTCTCGGAACTCGAAGAAGTGGAAAATAAAAGGGAATTCACAAAAGTAGAAACTGAAGGTGAAGAAATCTACAATAAAGGGCATTCGTGCCAAGGAAATGGAAGATACAAAGTAAGAATTCCATTCAACATCAAGCAGTTGGCATCTTAACCTTTAGGTTATTTAAATAAAATGGCTACTGCTCAACTACTGCAAGTCGCAAAACGTTTAATGAAGCTACTAATTAGCTGCTAATTGTAAAGAGTGCGCTCGGAAATCATTGAATTCGTAAAATGTCATTGCTTCAAGGCTGCTAGCAGGCTACAACTTATGGCAGATTTACTCAAAGAGAGGATAGTCCCGTCTCGTCCATTCACACACACGAGCGTAGAACAAACTTCGTCGGAGCTCGGATGATATTGGAAAAGAAAAAATGTTTGGCCTTGAAACACGCTATTCCACAACTCCAAGAAATGCTTGCCCAGGCGTGTCTCAATTCAAGGCCTTTAACATCAATACTAGCAGATCCAAATGATATAATATTCACGACTGGTAATTTTTTAATAGGAGACTCGTTAATCTCTGCTCCAGAAGCAAGATTACTTGTTGAAAACATAACTCCAGTTCAGCGTTGAAAGTTGGTTCAAAGGATTGTTCAGGACTTCTGAAGGCGATAGTCAACCGACTATCTAGCAAGCCTTCAAAAGCGCGGAAAGTGGAACTCCAAACAACCTGAGCCCAATATAAATGACGTCGTCTTGATCAAAGACAAAAATATGCCACCTTGTAGCCTCTTGGACCTATTATCGAATTACATCCGGGTAATGATAATTTAAAGAGAGTAGTGACGATCAGAAACAGTAGTGGCGCCGAATTCAAACGACCAATTACGAAGATAATCCTTCTTCCCATTAGTAACACAGGAACTGAAGAAAATTAACCACACAAGGATTACTACGACCTGAGGAATCCGTACACCTTCCTCGGTACGCGGGAAAAAGAAGAAGTCTCCGAAGAGTACATCAAAAATCGCTTTTGGACTCTTTCAATACGATCTGAATAATTCTTAGCAAACCTACTCACAAACCCCAGCATCGAGTAAAGAGTTAGCCTTTGAAATGTAACCGTCGATGAGTTTATGAAACAGTAAATTTGGAATAAATGTAATACCCAAATCTTTAATTGACATAATTGATATAAGACGACAAACCAGATTAGAGACTACTTGTTGGTGACTAAAGCATATTACCTTCCACTTAGAAAAATTTAAAATTAACCTTTGATCAGAACACCAAGAAAGAGATCAGATTCAAACAGATCAGAGAAAATCGGTTTCATCTCTTAGATTCGAAATAGTCTTTAAAATGTTGAGGTCATCAGCATATATTAGTTTATTGGAATGTTTCATACAACTTACCACATCATTGATAAACAGAATAAAAAATAGAGGACCCGAGTGACGACCTTGAGAAATCCCTGAAGTAACGTTATCTATCTATAGACTCAAAATTACCTATTTTCAGAATCTGGATTGGACCGATTAATCCAAGATATTTTCTTGTTTTTCAGATGGTGAAGCTCACTTGAGTGTGTCGGTATTTAGATTCCGCATCATAAAGACATCAATTTTGTAAATAAAACTCCTAGCCCTATCATACTATCTTCAAAGATTGTTATAAATTAAAATCCTTACTAGCTATATAATCAGTTATGAATGACCGGATGTATACGATTAAAAAATGTGAAAACCCTGTTCTTTGGGTTCGAGATGTGATAATTATATTCATATAGTAATTCAGACTTTAATAATTACAAATAAACGCCGGCTTTTCACTACTGTGGAATTTATTAATTACGAAATTCATCGCGGCGCTGAAGTGTACTCCCAAGGTGTCAAATTTAATTGATTGGACGTATTCAACCGTGCATGCTGCCTCCTTCCCAAAAAACATTTTAATTGCCTGCCAAATTTTTCTCATCTCTGTGAGGCCTCCACCTTTATTAAAATTAATTTGAATACCAAAAATAAAAATCGCCACATCCTCCGATATAATTTATATAATCTTCAACGTACGTATATACATATATAGGTAGGTATGTCAAGATACCTCATTAGGTAAGAAAACACACACACAAACACAAAAATGTAATTAAATGGACATAAAGATGAAATTTTAAGTTATTTTTAAAACGATTTGCGCTCAAGAAGGATAACAACCACTGTTGCGATGGAAATGAAATCGAATTTTATTTTTAAATTTACAATAATGCGTCTTAAGTTAAGCATAATGCAAGAAAATTAAAAAAAAAAATAAAAACTTATGTACGTTTTATAAACATAAATAAATCTTAAACCATTTATTTTATTTTATTTATTTATTTACCTTTATACTTATTTATTTTCATTTTCATTTTCATCCATCAGAATTAAATTGGACTTGTGGTGAAATTTTCAAAAAAAAAAAAAAACTCGATAAGATAATAAAACGAACGAACTAAAGTTAAAAAACAAAATCATTTATTTTTTGCTGCGCGCATATACTGATACGATTACACTACACAACCACTCCACAAGTGGTTCTCTCCTTATTATGCTCCAATCATAAATATTATAAAAGGAGATATGTCTTCAGATTATCAAATGTCTTGGCAGTATCTTTTGTATATGCATGTTATGTTTGCAGTTTTTTTTTTTTTGTTATATCCAATCTCAAGAAAAATAGAGATTATGTTGTTTGTAAATTTTCTTAGATGTTGAAAAGGTTAGAAGTTGAAAAGTGAATGCGCTTCTTTATCTACTTACATTAAAAACAAAAAAAAAAACAAAAAACTCGTAGATGCTGGAATTTTCATTCGAATTTCAAACAACCTTAAATATGGAACATTTTTTTTGTTTTTTATGTATATAGAAAATTCCATACCACATCATGCAGCAACAAAGTATAAAAATATTATACGATGACGAAATCTTACTATCATCATCTCAAATAACAAAAACAAATATTTATCTAAATGTCATAAGACAATAAACTTAAATAATGCATAATACAATTAAATTATGCTTATACATAATCATCGAATTCTATATATACATATTTCATGTAGCATTATTACCATAATAGAATAATAACTCTAAATAGATACAAACAATCTAATTTTTAATAACAATATTGTTGTTAAAGCTTTTGTTGTTGTTGTTGTTGCTGCAGCGCGAGCAAAAAAAAACTACAAGGCGTCTTAATGAAAAGATCACAATACTTTAAAATATAATAGCGCGAGATGAATTAAATGTATAATCCAGAAAGTGAAATCGAATGTGCATTTAAGAAAGATTCCGATGTAATTGCGCGAATTTTTAACAGGTGCACCACGGATAATGTGCAACTCGAACCTATTCTGTACTACAGTCGTTCTAATCGTCGGCACAACATAATACATGGTTAGTTGTATGTATACTGTTTGACTCGGTGATAAATTTGATTTAGTTTTAGTTATGGTTTCAAGGTTTTTGTTGTTCTTGTTGTAAATTTTGTACTTTTACCAATGTTTATTGGAATTATATTGTGTACACCGAAAAATGTTTGATTTGATTGAACTGAACACATACAGTTTGTTTGATTCTATGTGAAAAATGACCTAAATATATCGCTTTTAGTTAAGATCAAAACCGGATTTTATATAGTTAACGCGCGCGCATGATTCATTGGAAAAATAGTTAGAAGGTAATGTACATATGAATGGATATGGAAATAACGTTTTAGTTGCATTTAGGAATGTTTCTCTTGGTAAATGTCATTCAACCAAATTTGTATAGAAATTGTACCACACACAGAAAATAGCTACTTTCTGAGAACAGGCAATATTTCTATTTCAATCGAACCTGGTATACTTAATAGTTCCAATCCATTATGATGAGTCATAATCGCCATTTAAATTCAAGAAACTAAAAATATTTGGGTGACAAGCAAAGCAAAGTGTATGTCACATAACTGAGGATGGTAAAAGACACAATACCCATCAGCCGAAAAAAAATACGTGAAAATACTACTGAACGTATCTGTATCGAAAACAACAGTACGGTTCACTGAAATTTTGAAAATGCTTGCCAAACGTTTTTCGGCTTTTGAACAAACGTTTTTTGTAAACGGATCCACAAGCTATGAGCAGTTAAAAGATGTTAGGAAAACATTACTTACAGGAAATTTCATTAGAATGAATTCGCAGAAATTACAGTAATTAACATGAACAGAATTTTCAGAAAGGTAATTTTTAGAATTTTTCTACTTTACAAAATTTATGAAATTTTTAAAAGTATTTTACAATCCCTATTCATTTATCTTTAAAATGAGCCCAATTTTGTAATTTTCGGATAATGAGTTTTCTATAGCAATAAATATGTACAACACCAAGAGCATGAAATTTTTAAATATTTGACGCCCTGTGTCTTAAAAAACAACAACAACAACAACAAAAAATGATAAAATCCAAATGCGATTTGACAAGTTTTTCACCATTTATAATAATCTCTGAAAGGGATTAAATAATTCCAAATTTTACTTGAGATTATTTAAATCTTATCCCATATTTTAGTTTACGCACTTAGTCAATAATACATGTTAAATTTATATTTTATTTCGAAAGGTTGGATTTTGAAAATAAAATAAAATTGGCTATTTTCTTGGGAAAAAATTAAACCCAAAATAATTCGAATTAAATTTTAGTTAACAAAACACGCTTAATGCAAAATTATAGTACAGTAATTCCAGTAGCCATTGCCTTCATAATCAGTTCGAAACTGGATACAATTCTCTTGCAATTTTCAAGTATCAAGTAAATTTTAAGAACTTACTGAGTAAACAAAATTATAGAACTTTTCGAATTTGTATTTTTGTAGAAATTTCACAACTGTTAAAATCTAAATTTTTTTGAATTTACATAAAATGTACTTACAAAATTTGTAAAATTTTAAATTTAACAGATTTCGTAGAATTTTTATGACTTACAGAATTTATAGAGTAAATGATTTTAATTAGTTTAATGAATTAAAATAATTTGCTGAATTCGATAAACTTAGAAAACTGCAGAAATTTTTAAAATTTCTGGAATTTATTAAATTTGTTGAATTTGCAGAGTTTTTAAAATTTATAGACTTTTTATAGTTTCTAGAATCTGTATATTTTTTTAAAATTTACTGTGAAAATTGTAAAATTTAGAAATTTTTAAGAATTTATTAAATTAGTTAAATTTATTAAAGTTATAGAATTTGCAGAATAAAATTTTAAAAATTCGCAAACGCATTTACCCAATTTGAAGAACTTATACATTTTTTGCAGTTTATAAAATTTACAGAGCTTATAAAATCTGAAGATTTTCTACAATTTACAGAATTTATAGAAATTATAAAATTTGAAAAATTTACGAAATTTATAGAGTTTATTGATATGTTAAATTTATAGAATTAGACAACGTCTGTAGAATTTACTGAGTTTAAATAACTTTTAAAATTGAGTTCGATCGTAGAATTTGTCGAGTTTAAAGAATTTGCAGAATTCAAAAAAAATTATAATTTTTTCAAATTTATAGAAATTATAAAACTTCAAAAATTTATAAAATTTACAAAAAAAATTGGAATGTATTAATTTGTTGAATTTATTGAAATAATGTAACTATCAGAATTTTTAAAATTTTAAAATTAATAGAACTTCGTAGAATTTACTGAATTTATAGAGTTTATGAACTTAGTTAGTTTTACAATTGAAATAATTAACAAAATTTACGAAATTTAAAGAATTTATAGAAATTCAGAAGTTTTTAAAATTTATGGAATTTATTGAATTTCTAAAAATGGTTACATAATTTTAAAATGTAAAGGGCTATTGAAAAATATAGACCAGTTAAACTTTACAGGATTTCTAGAAGTTAGAGCATTTGAAAAATGCATTAAACTTAGAAATTTATAGAATTTTTAGTATTTCGAGAATTCAATAAATTTATTAAATTTATTTAATTTAAAGAATTTATTTTATCGGAATAAAGTATTTATAGAAGTTTTCCAAATTTTTTAAATTTATAGAAATTAATTAATTAATAGAATTTGCAGAACTAATCAAATATACAGAGCTTTAGTATCTGTAGACTTTTGAGAGTTTATACAATTTATTGAATAAGTTATAAAATATGGAAATGCAAAATTTGTAAAATTTTAAAATTAACAAAATTCACTTATAATACAATTAATGCGCCAACCCTACAGAAAAACAAAAAGATAAACTGCATTAGTTTTATCGATAAATTTCCGTTTTCTGGTTCTTAACCGAGTGTACCATACGATACAAATTTCTTTAAAAAAAATTCAAAAAAATATTTAAATGGCTAAAAAAATGAAAATTTAATTTTTCCGCTTTTATTAGATTTTCATTTTCTCTGCCAATTAAATATTTTTTGATGTTTTTTAACTGATAATAGTATGGCATGGAATATTCTACGATAAGCCATTTAAAATTATTGCTTTGTTTTCGTCAAAATCTTCTGGTCCTTGACCGAATGTATAGCTGGGTTTTTCTATAGATTGCTGCTCGAGATCGCGATAAATAGTTAATCACTAAATGTGATATATTTAGTTCAAACGCAGTTCGTCCAAGTCATTGATAGTCATATCAGTGAATCATTTCAGGTTCCCTGCTAGTGTACCACCGGTATACCATACTAAATAATACAACAACTGGTCAGCAGTATAACCGTGGTACACTGGCCATTAGTACTATTATAAAGTGTTATATACGAGTACCAGTAGTATCCTAGCCTCTGTAAATAATAATATTAAGCGTGATATACCGGTGGCCACCAGCCGCTTGTTGTTTTATAGGTAATGATGTCCGAACATTTCATAATGGAAAATTCTTTTCAACCCTTGGACTCCGACATATTTGTATCAGATTCCAACAAAAATTGATTTTTAAATTATTAACAATTATTGAGGTATACAATGCTATACTAAAAAAACAGCAAAAATTTTCCCTATATTTATTGAGATCTCGAGCAGCAATCTAATATAAAAATGGAGCTTTTGAATTAATAGATTTTACAAAATTTATAAAATTAACGAAATATGTATACTGCATGTTATTAGAGTTAATGCAATCTATAGAATTTACAAAATTAGAATATTTTGTTTAATTTACCAGAGTTTATAGAACTTATAGAATTCATTATCTATAGAATTTGTAGATTTTATTAAACCTACAAAAATTTATTGAGTTGGTTTGTAAGTTTTCTTTAATTGTTGTTTCTTGTATAACATTTCTAAAATTTACTTAATTAAAATTTGAGAAAATTAAAACTTTTCTACAGAATTCCTGAAGTTTAAATAATTATAAGTTTCAGAATTTATGAAACCTTTGGAAATTTTAGAATTTATGGAATCTATTGCAATTGTAGAATTTACAAAATTTATCAATTTATAGGGAATATAGTCTCTGCAGATCTTTTAGATTTTTCAGGCAAAAATTTAAAAATTTACAAAATTCAGTGTATTTCTTAAAATTTTTAAATTTACTGAACTAATAGAATTTATAGAATTTCTGAAATTTAAAAGAATTTTAAGAAGTCGAAGAGTTAGATTTATAGTTTAAAATATGAACAAAATTTACTCGATTTGAAAAATTTATTAACTTTTCTTATTTAAAAAATTTGCATAGCTTATAAAATCTGAAAATTTTTCAGAATTTATTAACGTTGTAAGATTTGAAAAATGTATATAACTTACATACAACATGAGTTTTTATTATTTTTACAAGTTATTGGATTTGTTAAATTTATAAAATTTGTACATATCCTATAGAATTTATTGAATTTATAGAATTTATAAAATTTATTAAAAAATTTCATAATTTCTGGATTTTATAAGAGTTTTAGAATTTAAAAAACAACGGAATATATAGATCTTAAGATTTAATTAATTAACCGAATTTTAAAAAATTTATAGAGCGGTTAGAATTTAAAAAAAAATTATGAAATTTTTAGAATTTGCGAATTTAATGAATTTAGATTTATTGAACTTATAGAATTTACGGAAAATATAAAATTTTAAATTAAGAATTTTTACAGAATGTATAGAGTTTATAATTCACATGTTTCGTAGTTTAAAGTTAAAAGATTTAATGAATTTGATGAATTAAATGAACTATTGCAGAAATATATATACAAATTGAATTACTTCGGTCTAAAAAGACCAAAGTATTGAAATCCTGCCTTTATAGAATTTTAAGATTTATGGAATTTAATGAACCTATTAAATTTACAGAATTACTGAAATTTACAGGCTCTATAGAATTTATAAAATTTAAATAACTCTTCTAAAGAATTTACATAAAATACACGCTTGATAATTTACAAAATTTATAAAAATTCACATAATTTGTAGTTATAGCTTGTGTGGAAATTGTATAATCTATGGTTTTTTATAATTTCTACAAATTTCGAAAGTTCCCTAAATTCGTTAAATTCACCTAATTATGTTAATTCCTTAAACATTAAAACTGACTAAATTCAACCGACTAAATAAACTATACAAAGTTTAACGTTTAGATAATTAACACAATTTATTGAATTTAAAGCATTTATCGGTCTTTAAAAATTTCTAAAACTTATACAATTTGTAGAGTTCTCGAAATTTATAAAATATGCAAATTTTATAGAATCTACAAATCTATTAAATTTTACAGATGTAATTATAGAAGTAAAAAAATGTAAAAAATTTACAAAATTAAAGAATTTTTAGAATTTATAGAATTTGTTTGAAATATATTAAACTTATTGAATGTACAAATTTGGAATATACATCGTCAGAAATTGTAGAATTTAAAAGATTTGAAATGTCTATGAATTGATAAAATTGATAGTTTAAAGAATTAACAGAAATTACTGAAGTTATAGAATTTCTAAAATTTTAAAATCACAGAATTTGAAAGTTCCCAGAGTAAGATAGAAATATAAAAGTTTAAAAATTAACGATACTTACACAATTTGAAGAATTTATGGAACTGTCTCAATTTAAAAAAATTGCCTAGCTTTTAAAATTTGAAAATTTGTAATTATTTTTAAATTATTAGAACTTTTAAAATTTATAGAAGTTACAGAATTTATACTTAGTCTATAGGACTTTATGGAATTTACAAAATTTATATACATAACAGAGTTGAAAGAATTATCAGAATTTACGAAATCTCAAAATTTTAAAAATGAAAGGAATTTTAGAATTTATTAAATTTAGAATATTTATAAAATTTTTAAAAAATTTGGAATTTATGAATTAAATATAATTTAATTAATAATTGAATTTATATAATTTACAGTACGTACAGAATTTGACAAATTTTTAAATTAATAAAACTTCTAGAATTAACGGTATAGTGTTTTGAATTAAAAAATTATTTAAAGACTTTATAGAACGTTTGAATTTATAAAATTTATGAAATTCATTAAATTTGTAGAATTACAAAATTCAGAAATTTTGCAATTTATAAGAGTTATAATTTATAAGGATTTTTGGAATTTATAGAATTGAGTCAGTTTGCTAGATTTATTGGACTTATGAAATTTACAGAAATTGTAAAATTTTAAAATTAACAAAATTTTTAGAATTTACAGAATGTTTCAATTTTATAATTCATAAAGTAATTTTCAAGGTTAAAGATAAAAGAATTAATTGCTTTTATTATTCGAAACAGACAGAATTCTTTTCAGATTTTATAGAAATTATAGAATTTAAAAGAACATTCCATTTACAAATATTAGAAAACTTTTTATGGATTTACAGGATTTGCATAATTTTGAAATTAACAGTGTTTGAAGAATGCGTAGAGTCAGTTTTATAATTTAAAGAATTACCAGAATTTCCACAATTTTAGAATTTTAGAATTATTCCAATTTATAAAATTAACAAAGCTTATAAAATCTGAAGATCTCTAAGACTTTACAGAACTTAAACAAGCTAAAGAAATTGAAAAATTTATAAAATTTACGTAATTTTTAGGCTTTATAAATTTACATAATTATTGTAATTTAAAACAATATGAACAAAATTTAACCATACATCAAGGAGGATCAGAACTCTCAAACAGTTGAATTTAACAATACTCGTCCCTTTGTCTACATAGAAACCAACGCCGGCTACAGTTGATGGGAATCGTCAATCAAACTTATCAAATTTAATAACTTGAAGGATTTATTGAATTTGCAGAATTTATAAAATTAAGATAATCTGAAGAATTAGATTAATCCTCTCAGTTAATTATGTTAATCCTCTAAACTCTATAACTGACTAAATTCTACTTACTAAATAAAATATATAAAGTTTAAAGTTTAAATAATCAAAAGTATTTTTCCGCCTTTTTGAATTTTCAAAATGTATAGAATTTATTGTATTTGTAGAATTTAGGCAATTTGTAAAATATACAAATTTTATAGAATTTACAAATCTATTAAACTTTTCAAATTCAAAGAAGTTGAAAAATTTAAAAAATTTACAAAATTAAAGAATTTTTTTAGAATTTGTTAAATATATTGAACGTATAGAATTTACAAAATTTATAGTAAGCACAGTGAGAATTTGTAGGATTTTAAGGATTTGTATTATAAATAAAGTTAATTTTATAGTTTAAAGAATTTACAGAATTTATTGAATTTAAAAAATGTATCTAATGTTTAGAATTATAAAATTAATAGAATTTATTTAATTTGTACAAATTGCCCAATTAATAAAATTTATTAAGCTATCTATAGTCCTTAAAATTTTACAGCATTTATAGAAGTTATAGATTTAAAAAATTATAAAATTTACAAAATTTATTGAATATTTAGGACTTACAGAATTTAATAATTTTGTTAAATTTACAGAATTATTATTATTACAATATATAAATAAAAGAAAATATTAGAATTTACAAAATATGGAAGAGAGTTTATAAATTTTTAGAGTTTAAGAATTTAGTAAGTTTTAGGGTACAAAGAGTTAACTGAATTTATTGAATTAATAAAATTTATGAAACTTACTGAATTTCAAAAACTTGCAAAATTTATAAAATTTACTAAAAAATTAAAATTAATTAAAATTGATTAAGATTTTCAAATTTTTTAGAATTTATATTAACATATACAATTTATTGAATTTGTTAATTTTAGTGGATAATTCTAATTTTTTGAAATTATAAATTTTACGAAATTTATAAAATTAAAGATATTTGTATAATTTAATAAATTATAGAAATTAATAATTTATGAAATGTAGTTTGTTTAAATAAAATTCAGATTTTGCACATCTCAAAAATTTCTAATTTAGCGGATCCTGATAATAATTCAATAAATAGAAATTCCTCTTTACCAAGAACTATAAATTTTCACAATAGAAACATTTAGATTAACTTTAAATTAAATATAAAGCTACTCCACCACCAGGGTGTAACAAATGTTTTAAAATACCATACCTTAGAATATTCACTGTTTGATTTCCAATATTTCGATTTGACCACGATTCAGAGAACAGGCTACGTGTATTTAAATGATTAATTTCAATCGTACTAGAAAGCGGTAACTCGTTGCTAATTAATAATGTTCCCGCATCTAAACATAATCTTTCGTTGGTATTAAGCCTACAATTTTAACCAAAATTAATAAACTTAGAACCTACAGTAATAAATGAATTGTGCATTTTTAGCTTAGCTGAACAAGTCGATTTTTTTTAATGATGGTTGATAAACTTAACGTAATAACCTTAACCTCAAGAGGGCAAAATTTAGTTTAGTTTTGTTTTAATTTAGCCATAAGTTGCCATAAATAGTCATAAATAGTTTAGTTTTGTTTTAATTTTTGAAATTTATTGTATTTGTTAAATAGAATTTGCAGAATTTATAAGACAGAATTTTAAGAATTGGCAAGTGTAAATTTTTGGTAAAATTACCAGAATTTACCCAATTTGAACAAGTTATACATCTTTGCAGTTTATGAAATTTACAGAGCTTATAGAATCTGAAGATCTTCCACAATTTACAGAATTTATAGAAGTTATAAAATTTGAAAAATTTACCAAATTTATAGATTTAATTTATATGTTAAATTTATAGAATTTATATTGAAATGAACATAGTTTGTTAGTAAAAATCCAAACCGGATTTTACAGTTAAAACTAAAAAAACTAAAAAAGATATGTATATGAAACTCCATTGTTTATAGATTTTAGTTTAATAAATTAACGAATGAAAATAATTTGATAATTTTTAACATTTATACAACTTTTAGGATTTATAAAATTCCGTTCTTCTACAATATAATTTACAGAATTTAATTTGTAAAATTTATAAAAATTTTATATGTTCGAAAATTTATTGAACTTTAGAATTTGCGGAATTTGTACAATTAAGAAATTAACAGAATTTGAAAAATTCACAGAATTTTTGTGGTAGTTCAAAAAATTTAATTGTGGTAGTTTAAAGAATTAAAAGTAATAAAATTGTTAGTATTTATTAAATTTAACGAATATGTTAAATTTATAGAATTTATACAGGGTCTATAGAATTTATTGAGTTTACACAACTTTTAAATTTGATCAAAACACTTAGACTTAACACCGCTATTAAACGTTTCACAAAATTTAAAGAAAAGAAAATTTTAAAAAATTTGTTTACAAAAACTTCAAATTTGTATTATCTTATGATAATTATTCAGAATTCATTTCGATGTAATAGTACATCATCATTAGCTGCGTTTTTGTGTCTAAAATTTTTTTAGAATTTTGATGACGAATTTGTGATCATGAAAAACTCGGAAGTGGACACTGTAGTAAAATGCTTAAATAGCCAATACGGAACTATCAAGTTCACTGTAGAATAAAAATATAATGGGAAACTTCCTTTCTTAGACTTAGTACATAAAACATGCAGCTATCAATAGTATAGTGTATAGAATATGCCGCCTTCCGTTGTCGGTCAAAAATGCCATGAAAGAATTAACAAATATTAAAAACATTGCAGCCATAAACGGATTCGATGGAAAGTTAATTGATAAACTAATACAGAAGCAATCAAACACAATAAAACAACAAATTTTAACAACTCTACAAAGAGACGAGGAAAATGATAAACGAATAAAATGCTGTTTCGAACCCGTCATCAAATTAAAACCAGTTTTAAGAAATACGACCATACAAAAATCAGGCATATATCAAATCAGCTGTGGCGATTGTAATAAAGTGTACATAGGCCAAACCAAGAGAGCTAGAGATAATCATAAAAAACTTTTTGTAACAAAAACTGTTTAGACATAAAAACGCAGCTGATGATGATGTACTATTACATCGAAATGCATTATGCATAATTAAGACAATAAAAATTTGAAGTTTTTGCAAAACAATTTTTTAAAATTTTATTTTCTTTAAATTTTGTGAAACTAAGAGTTTTGATTAATCTAGTTTCACGGTCAGTGGTCAATTCAAGTGAAAAATTATTTAATTAGTTTTTTATAAATCTTTTTAAATTTGAGTTAATCGTAGAACTTATCGAGTTTAAAAAATTTACAGAATTTAAAAAATTCATAAAGTTTTCAAAAAATTTTGGAATCTATTAATTTGTTGAGTTTATTGAAATTATATAACTAAAAGAATTTGTAAAATTTTAAAATTAATAGAACTTTGTAGGATTTACTGAATTTATAGAGTTTATGAACTTAGTTAGTTTTATAATTCAAATAATTAACATAATTTACTAAATTTAAATAATTTATAGAACTTCTGGAGTTTATAAAATTTCTGGAATTTATTGAATTACAAATAGTTACAGAATTATAAAAAATAAAGTGAAAAATTTATAAAACTTAGAAATTTATAGAATTTTTACTATTTAGAGAAATCGACAAATTTATTAAATTTATAGAATTTATTTTACCGGAATTAAGTATTTATAGAAATTTTCCAAATTTTTAAAATTTGTAGAATTTGCAGAATTAACAAAATATACAGAGCTTTAGTATATGTAGACTTTTAAAAGTTTATACAATTTATTGAAAAACTTATAGAATTTGAAAATTCATAAAATTTAAGGAATTTTTAGTATTTCAAGAATTTAACGAATTAGCTAAATTCATTGAATTAGAGCATTTGCAGAATTTGCAAATTTTCAAAATTAACAAAATTCACTTAATATAATCCAATTAATGTGCCAACCCCACAGAAAAACGGAAAGATAAACTGAATTAGTTTTATCGATAAACTTCCCGTTAACAAAAGTTTTCTGGTTGACTGTACTTGTTTGAAAAAAATTCAAAAAAAATATCTAAATGGCTAAAAAAGTCAAATTTAAACCCCTAGACTATTGGCCTGTAGCGTTAGATAAATAGTTTTATAGTTTAAAGCATTAACAAAATTTTTTAAATTTGCTGGACTTTCAGAATGTACAGAAATATCTTTTGGATTTTAAAGAACGTTTAAAAATTTATAAAAATTGTAGAATTATAGAATTTATTGAATTTGTAAAATTTTAAAATTAACAGAATTTGCCGAATTTATATAGTTTATGAATTTAGTTGGTTTTAATTTATGGAATTTACTCAATTTAGAAAATTTATAGAAGTTATAGAAATTGAAAATTTATAATATTTACAAAATTTGAATATATTTTAGAAAATATAAAATTTATTGAAATTGTGAAATTTTTTAAATTTAAACAGTCTTTCGAATTTATTGACTTATATTATCTGTACAAATTTACAGAATGTACAGAGCCTATAGAATTTGAGGATTTACGAAATTTAATAAAATAACAGAATTTGTAGAATTTATATAATATTTGATGTTTGAATTATTTCATTTACAGAATTTATAGAATTCATAAAAGTAAACTGTGTTAAACTTAGGAAGTTTAATAAAATTTATAGAACTTATTGAATTTGTAGGATTTGCAGAATTATTAACATAATATACAAAATGGTATCCGTAGGTTTTTAAGAATTCATAGAATTTGTAGAAGAAGAAATGTTTACAATTTAACATATTTGTTAAATTTATTGAACTAACTTATAGAAATGATTGAACATAATATTTTAAAATTAGTAGATTTTGAATAATTTACAAAATTTAGATTCAAACACAATTTAAAGTTTGCGTTTTATGAAATTTACAAAGTTCATAGGATCAGCTGATCTTTTAAAATTGACAGAATTTAAAAGTTATAGAAATTGGAAATTTCATTCAAAAAATTTATCGAATTTTTATACTTTATCAAATTTAATTAATTTGTTAAATTTATAAAATTTTAACGTTTCTACAGAATTGAGTGTACTTAAATAATAAAAATTTAAAGGATTTAAAAAAAATTATTTTTTAATAAACTTTATTTATTAAATTTATTTAATTTAATTTAAACAATTTTTAAGTTTAAAAAACACTTTCTTTATTTGTGAAATTATTTATATTTTATTTATACACTACTAGTTTCGAACATAATTGTTCATCATCAGGTAGTTCTTAAACTGAACAAAAATTATATTTTACAAACTTATTTAAATAATTTTAAAAGTATTTAAATAAGTTTGTAAAATATAATTTTTGTTCAGTTTAAAAATTACCTGATGATGAACAATTATGTTCGAAACTAGTAGTGTATAAATAATTTCACAAATAAAGAAAGTGTTTTTTAAACTTAAAAATTGTTTAAATTAAATTAAATAAATTTAAATTTTTGTGAAAAAGCGTGTGTTTTCGAATCGAAAGATGTCGAGTTATATTTATTTACTAAATTATTTTGAAAACCGTTGTCTTTTAATTTAGACTTTTTTCTAATCGCTACCTTTAAAAAGAAATATTTCTCTTCGGGATAGTGCTACATTTTAAGAAATGTATACACTTTTTTTGGATAGCTACACTTTAGTCAAGACACAATTTGGGCTAACTTCACTAACTTGTTTTGGATTTTATAGTTAAAAGATTTAATTCATTTTAATTTAATGAATTTTTAGAACTATGTATTGTAATTTATCCGGGATAGAGTTAGTTTTACAAAATTAGTGATTTTTCCCTAGATTTATAGAACTTGGATAATTTGAAAATTAATAGAGTTTGAAGAATTCGCAGAGTTATTTTATAGTTTGAAAAGAATTACCAGATTTCATTCAATTTAACAATTTTTTGAATTTCTCAAAATCTCTCTTCCTAAAATTAAGAAAATTATAAAATTTAGTGAACTTGCTAAATTTACAGAATTATGATAAATTTCAGAGTCTATAAAATTTACAAAATTTTAATAACCTCTAAACTTTTATTGAATTTACAGAATTTACAATTAAATGTAGAATTTGATTATTTATATATAGATTTATCTGGAAATTGAAGCATTTATGGTGTTTTATATATTCTATAAATACCAAAAGTTCTCTAAATTTTTTAAATTCAGTTAACTATGTTTGATACTTTAAACTCTAAAATTTACTAAATTCACCTGACTAAGTAAACAATAAACATTTTATAATTTAGTTAATTAAATGAATTTTTCGAATTTATAAAATTTATAAAATTTGTAGAAATTAGGGAATTTGTAAAATCTACATATAAGCATTGTAAGAAAAATTACTTTGAAAAATTTACGACAGTTACAAAATTAAAGAATTTGTACAATTTTTTCATAATTTACAGAATTTATAGATTTAAAAATACCAAATTTCTAGAATATTTGGGACTTAAAGGATCTATTAAATTTGTTAAATTTACAGAATTATTATTATAATAGAGAATATTAGGATTTACAACACATTTAGAATTTACATAGTTTATAGAGTTCATAAAATTTGTATAGTCTAAGAATTTAGTCAGATTGAGAGTATAAATAATTAATAGAATTTTTTTAATTTTAAAAATTTATAAAACTTTTTAACTTTGAAAAATTTTGCAGAATTTATTAAATTTCTTTCGTTATAGATTTTTTAAATTAGCGGAATTTGTAGAAAGAAGTTATGAAATTTGAAAAATTTATAAAATTTTCAAATTTCTTAGAATTTATATTAACATATACAATTTATTGAATTTGTTAAATTTATTGAATAATTACTTTTTTGAATTTATAGATTTTACAGAATTTATAAAATTAAAGAAATTTATATAATTTATAAAATTTAGTTTGTTTAAAGAAAATTCGGAATTTGCAGAAATTATTATTTTTTAACTATCAGAGTTTATGAAACTTTTAAAAATTATCGAATTTATTAAATACGTTAAATTTATAGAATTTTAAAATTTTGTAGAATTTATCATTACTTTCAGAACTTTTAAAATTTAAAGTATCTTTAGAGTTTGTAGATTATGCAAAACCAACAAATATTAATTGCATTTGTTAATTGTTGTTACTTGTACAGCGTTTCTAAAATTTACTAATAGTAATTATAAAAATGAGAATTCTTTACAGAATTTGCGAAGTTTAAAGTATTATCAGAAGGTTCAGAATTTAAAGAGGTAATATAATTTATAAAGTGTATAGCATTTGCAGAATTTTTAAAATTTACTGAATTGAATTGATTAACTTTACAGAGTTTATTAAATTTACATAATTAGAACTGTTTATTAAATTTATAGAATTAACAGTAAATAAAATTTTTTAAGTTTTTAATTTATGTGAAGTTAATATCCGAAAATTGTGAGATAATTTAATCCAGTTTCGGACTGATGGGCTTATGAATATGAAAAAATCAATATTCTCGTCAGGCCCTGGCGACTGGACTGATTGTACCACAGTTTTGATTCATATATACAGAATATACTGTGCAGGTTGTATTAGCGAATTATACTAATACAACCAAATTCTTTTACAAATTTTTGCTTCCTTGTCACATTCACACAGCGCTATTCCTATGTAAGCAAATTTTTATTAATTTTCTTTTTATACTCCACTCTAACTTGAATTAATTATCTAATTCGTGTAATCACCAATTTGTTGAATTTTCGTAGAATTAATCAATTTGAAAAATTTTTAGAATTTCTAGAAATTATAGAATTTTTAGCTTATGAAATTAAGTTAGTTTTATAGTTTAAAGAAAAGTCATAATATACAGAATTAATAAAGTTAATGGAATTTTGAAAATTTCAGAATTCATAGAAATTTAGAATTCTTTGAAAATGTAAAATATTCCAAATTTCGAAAATTTTAACGATTATTGAAATTTACAGAGCTTATAGAAATTTTAGAATTGATTGAGATTCAAGAATAAAGCCATTGCTTGCTTTTAAAAAAAATCATAATTTTGAAAACTAGGACAAATATGCCCATGGGTAACCCTTCTTATTTTAACAACAGCAAAACTGTTTCTAAAAGCTTGATCAGTCCAGTTTCTGAAACTATTAGGCCACACTTAGTAACATCCCTGATTTTCAAAAAAATTGATTTGTGGCTTTTAAAATTTCTGGCAATTGTTCACAAGTTTCTGAAATTTCACTGAATATACTCACTCCAATACACATTCGGAATCGAACTAAATAATTCTTGCAGTTTCGAAATAGAACATTATAACACGAAAATTTTTATAACATAAGAATTTTCAAATTTGAAACATTATGTGATAAACATTTAGCAGTAGTAGTAGCTATAGCAGTAGAAAATGTTGGAATATTAAAAATCATTAAATTCTTTAAAAAATTAGAATTTCAAAATATTTAGAGGGATCAATGGCTTAATTAAATTAGAGTTTGGCTTAATAAAATTAATTGGAATTAATTATACCGATGTTGGTACATTACTTTAAAATAAAGTTACCATAAAAAAAATAAATGATTTTCTTTATTACTGATGTTATTAAATTAAGTAAATATTAGAATGAATCGTAAAAATTTTAGTTATACGTATAAATTATAGAGGCCTTGAACTTTAATAAGGTTATTTTGTTAAATTAATTAATCGATTTGACATTTTCCATTTTTTCTTTAAAAAAAACATTAGTCTAGTCACTGTCTCATCTTTAAATTAAATAAATAAAGCCAACAAAGTTATAAATAAAATGCGCACAAAACAAATAATGTAACAATTATACGATCTGCACATAACAAACAAAACAGTACAATTTTCAAAGCGCAGCAAACTAAATAACATTGACCATTTTGAACTTTTCTTCGCTACAATTTTTGCATATCAAGGTAATTATTTATTTGCGTATACATACTTATATATATTGTAAATATACAGCGAAAACGATCATGATGATGAAGATGATATAGAAAATTTACCATTATCATTTCCAGTGAAGATCTTTCAACAAATAAATTTTACACTCAGTTTTTTTTTTTTTGGGTAAATACTGAAAATGGTTGGTAAATTATTGTTGAGCTAAAGAAAACAAAAACAATAAAAAATACTCATCAATTCATTATGGGATGCGTGTACATGCAACCATAAATTTTCCCATTTCAAAATCATCATGCAGCCCACAAAAGGATAGAGCGCAACGCGCACGCGGTTTTGAAATGTGAAAATTAAAAATAACAAATCATCTCGTATCAGTACAAGACAACAACAAAACAAAACAAAAAAATTGGATTGAAAATTTAATTTATATTTATTTAAGATTTTTCTCGTAGACTTTCCTTTTTTATTTTTTTATTTATAATTGAAGAAGAATTTATTATTATTAATAATAAAATGCAATATCATTTTTTATTATTATTTCTTGATGATAGTTTTTAGACTTATTTACATGTAATAAATTGCAATATAGTGTACTGTTGAAATTGAAATATTTATGATAGGAGCCTTGAGAATTTTTATGCATACTATACAGATCTTTACAGAAATTCGAAATATTTCGTCTGCACTTTTGCAAAAGGTGTAAATCAATAAAATATAATTTACAACTAGCGCCGCAAATACAATAACTTGCTGATTTTTATTATTCGATTAAATTACGTCAGTACGCTTCATTAGTTGTCATTTCGAAAGATTATTGCCTTTCACAAGATGAAGCACTTTAATAAAAATACAAATAAAAATTGAGCTGGATAACGAATAAATTGCATCCAAATCAAAATCGGTCTAGCTTTCAGTAGGCATTAATTATTTGGCCAAGCTCAGTACTAAGTGTGTTAGCCGAACATTTTGTGGACTTACTAAAATATTACCCCTTTCAGAATACCTCCAAATTTATCGTGCGAAATTTTTTCGAAATCACATTATATAAAATTCGTTGAGTGGCTACAATCGCCTAATGTCATAACTTGTTACTCACTAATACGAAATTAAATTCAGCACCGCTAATTACTATGTTACCTATATAATTAACGCTTTTTCGCTTGTTTAGATCAAATGTCAATAAAGTAATTATCTTTGAATTAATCATACATATTGTCCAATATTATACAAAACACAAAATTCAATCAACAACTCAATAGCACACAGATTACTGCTGTTAATTATATATCCACAAATTGCTATATAATTTGGCATACATATGGCCTTACTACAAAAAAAAAAACCGTTAGACGAGAAACTATCATTCACTTTACACATTAACCCATTAGTATAATTTTTTGGTTAATTTATAATCGATCACAATTCATTAAGTGAAATTATTATTGGCGAGAAAAGATCTATGAAATTTGCCGCACTAAATACCAAAATTACACAACGAGCTTCACATTGAAAAATTGTTAAAATTTGATGAACATTGATTTAATATAATATTTAATTATCTAACCGAGCGCAAAGTGTATTACGTACAATGACTTTAAAAATTGAAAGTAAGGTCAAGTAAGTTAACTGTCTACGTCTTAGTATGTGAAATAAATTATTTTTTTGACTGTTTCTAACGCAGACAACTTTTACTATACAAAAATCGTTGCATCTTTAACAATTTATCAAACGTGTCTGCTACGTCATCAAATGTGTTAATAAATTTAGAATTAATTAAAGTGGAAATTATTTTCTGTTGTAGACGCATCATGTGCTTATAGGAAGAAGTAAATAAATTTAATTTACATTTTAATTTGAAGATATGAGCGCATATCCTCAGGGTGTAAATAACAAAGTGTTTTTTAAAAAGAAATATTTCAAATAAAATTGTTTTTTGTTTTTTTGTTTTTCTTCATTCAATTATTGTTGCGTTAATTGCATTTTCACTTTTCACAAAATTTAATTTGTTAACTGAGTGCATGGATCATAATTCAGAATTTAATTAAAACGTTTTTGTGATGTATGTATATACGCGTTATGATTTATGAGATTAAACTTTTTAAGAAATGAAAGCATTTCGCAATTTAATTGCTCTGGCTAACCTGGATATGGGGCAGCTGATTTTATTGATGTGCCTAACTCATACAATACTGAAAATTGGAAATTAGAAAATTATGTATGATGACGGAAGAAATATTTTAAAGTTAGAATTTTGGAATTAAAATTTTATCGATCGAACTTTATCGTGCCACATCTGCATTGAATGGTACATATATGTAAAAATATCAGGGAAGGCATCCCTACAAGATTTCGGTTGAATTCGTATTAATTCGGAAGACTGAAATGGTTGAGTCGAGACGCATAATAGTTTGAGTAGTAACTCAGTAGTTACTACTCAAACTATTTTACTATTGAGAGTGTAAGTTTTGCGATGCACAAAAAAAAAACTTTAATTCTGTCAATATTGATGTTCCACATACAGTTAAACTTTTCCGATGACGCTAGGTTTTGTGTAAAAACATAGAACCAGATGGTCATTATAACGTATGGTTTCAGCCTCTCAATTGAAAGAATATAAAGAGCTGAAACTTCATTAGGTGATCAGAACTTGGGTCTTAAAAATTAAGTCTACTTCCAAATCAATCCCAAACTGAACCTCATAAGCCAGTCTTCAGCTCAACCTCAAAAAACAATATCTGTGTAAAGTGTGGTTCACATTGGTCAAGGCGTGTGAATTTGTATCAATATCTTGCACATATACAGGTTTTACAATGGCTAGTTAGGATAAAACTTTCATCTATTTCATATCGGATTTTAGTGAAATTTAACATGGGATTTAAATTTAACAAGAAATTTTTGGATAAACTTAATATGGCCAAATGAGATGGATTTTGCCTATTGTCCAACCGATTTTATGAAATTTAGCATGTGCGTTGGAAATGGAATTCTAAAATGGTTTTTGGATGAAATTTTGGAATATGGCCAAATAAGGCCCTTAATCGATTATGATGAAATTCAAGATTTGCGATGGAAAGGTGATTCTAAAATGATACTGCTAATTTCAAGACTCACTTAGTAGTTATAATTTTTGGAAGTTTTTAAATTTGGAATTTGGGATTTAAAACTTGGAATTTAAAATATGGAATTGGAAATTTGGAATTTGGAATTATGAATTTAGGATTTGGAGTTTGAAGTTTTAAATTTGGGATGTGAAATTTTCGATTTTGGGAGGAATTTGAAATTTGGGATTTGGAGTTTGAAGTTTGAAATTTGAAATTTGGAATTTGAAATTTGGAGTTTGGAATTTAAAATTTGAAATTTGGAATTAAAATTTGAAATTTGAAATTTAAGATTGACGATTTAAAATTTGGAATTTGAAATTTAGAATTTG
Organism: Tipula helvola; assembly: GCA_963556165.1. Classification (NCBI taxonomy): domain Eukaryota; kingdom Metazoa; phylum Arthropoda; class Insecta; order Diptera; family Tipulidae; genus Tipula; species Tipula helvola. Next base: position 72,505,266 of record OY744483.1, on the reverse strand, counting down.
GAATATAAAACTTAGAATTTAAAATTTGGAATTAAGAATTTAGGTTTTAGAGTTTGAAGTTTTGAATTGGGAATTTGAGATTTAGAATTTGGAATGTGAAATTTTCGATTATGGGAATAATTTAAAATTTGGGATTCAGAGTTTGGAATTTGGAATTTGAAAGTTGAAATTTGGGATTTGGAATTTAGAGTTTGGAATTTGAACTTTAGAATTGGAAATTTGGAATTTGGAGTTTGGAATTTAAAATTTGAAATTTGGGATTAAAATTTGAAATTTAAAATTTGGAGTTTAGAATTTGAAATTTGGAATTTGAAATTAAGTATTTGGAATTTTAAGTTTAAGATTGAAGAATTTAAATTTGGAATAAATTTGGAATTTGAAATTTAGAATTTGAAATTTGGAATTTGAAATTTGGAATTTTAAATTTAGAATTTAGTATTTGGGATTTAAAATATGGAATTGGAAATTTGGATAAAATTTAGGATTTCGATTTTAAAGTTTTAAATTTGGTATTTAGAATTTGGAATTTGGGATTTGAAATTTGAAATTTGAATTTAGAATTTGGAATTGTAAATTTGGAATTTGAAATTTGGAGTTAGAAATTTAATATTTGAAATTTTGAATTCAAATTTGAAATTTAAGATTTAAGATTTAAAATTTGAGATTTGGAATTTGAAATTAAGAATTTGGAATTTGGAGTTTGAAATTTGAAATTCGGAATTTGGAATTTGAAGTTTGGACTTTAAAATTTGAAAGTCAAATTTGATATTTGAAATTTAAAATTTGGAGATTTAAAATTTGGAGTTTTTAAATTTGGAATTTTAAATTTGGAATAAAGTTTTTAATTTGAAATTTAAATTTAGCGAATTTGGAATTAAAATTTGGAACTTGAAATTTAGAATTTGGAATTTAAATTTGGAATTTTAGATTTAAGAATGAAGAATTTAAATTTGGAATTTGAAATTTAGAATTTGAAATTTGGATTTGAAATTTGGAATTGGAATTTGGAGTTTGAAGTTTAAAATTTGGAATTTGAAATTTCGAGTTTAAAATTTAAAATTTGGAATTAAAATTTGAAATTTAAGATTTAAAATTTGGAATTTGAAATTTAGAATTTGGGATTTAAAACTTGAAATTTAAAATATATAATTGGAATTTGGAATTATGAATTTAGGATTTGGAGTTTGAAGTTTTAAATTTGGGATTTCAGATTTAGAATTTGAAGTTTAAATTTGAAATTTGGAATGTGAAATTTTCGATTTTGGGAGGAATTTGAAATTTGGGATTTGGAGTTTGAAGTTTGAAATTTGAAATTTGGAGTTTGGAATTTAAAATTTGAAATTTGGAATTAAAATTTAAGATTGACGATTTAAAATTTGGAATTTGAAATTTAGAATTTGGAATTTAAAATTTAGAATTTAAAATTTAGGTTTTAGAGTTTGAAGTTTTGAATTTGGAATTTGAGATTTAGAATTTGAAATTTAAAATTTGGAATGTAAAATTTTCGATTATGGGAATAATTTAAAATTTGGGATTCAGAGTTTGGAATTTGGAATTTAAAATTAGAAAGTTGAAATTTGGAATTTAGAATTTGGAATTTGAACTTTAGAATTGGAAATTTGGAATTTGGAGTTTGGAATTTAAAATTTGAAATTTGGGATTAAAATTTGAAATTTAGAATTTGAAATTTCAGATTGAAGATTTAAAATTTGGAGTTTAGAATTTGAAACTTGGAATTTGAAATTAAGTATTTGGAATATAAGATTGAAGAATTTAAATTTGGAATAAATTTGGAATTTGAAATTTAGAATTTGAAATTTGGAATTTAAAATTGGAATTTGGAGTTTGAAGTTTTAAATTTGAAATTTGAAGTTTGGAATTTAAGATTGAACATTTAAAATTTGGGATTTGGAATTTGAAATTTGGAATTTAAAATTTAGAATTTAGTATTTGGGATTTAAAATATGGAATTGGAAATTTGGATAAAATTTAGGATTTCGAGTTTAAAGTTTTAAATTTGGCATTTAGAATTTGGAATTTGGGATTTGAAATTTGGGATTTGAAGTTTGGAATTGGAAATTTAAGATTGAAGATTTAAAATTTGGAATTTGGTATTTGAAATTTGGAATTTGAATTTATAATTTGGGATTTGGATTTTGAAATTTGAAATTTGGAATTTAGAGTTTGGAATTAAAAATTTGAAATTTGGAATTAAAATTTGAAATTTAGAATTTGAAATTTAAGATTGAAGATTTAAAATTTAGGATTTGGAATTTGAAATTTAGAATTTGAAATTTGGAATTTGAAATTTGGAGTTAGAAATTAAATATTTGAAATTTTGAATTCAAACTTGAAATTTAAGATTTAAGATTTAAAATTTGGAATTTAGAATTTAGAATTTTGAGTTTGAAGTTTGAAATTCGGAATTTGGAATTTGAAGTTTGAACTTTAAAATTTGAAATTTAGAAGTCAAATTTGATATTTGAAATTTAAAATTTGGAGATTTTAAATTTGGAATTTTAAATTTGTAATAAAGTTTTTAATTTGAAATTTAAATTTAGCGAATTTGGAATTTAAATTTGGAACTTGAAATTTGGAATTTGAAATTTAGAATTTGGAATTTAAATTTGGAATTTTAGATTTAAGAATGAAGAATTTAAATTTGGAATTTGAAATTTAGAATTTGAAATTTGGAATTGGAATTTGGAGTTTGAAGTTTAAAATTTGGAATTTGAAATTTCGAGTTTAAAATTTAAAATTTGGAATTAAAATTTGAAATTTAAGATTTAAAATTTGGAATTTGGAATTTGAAATTTAGAATTTGAGATTTAAAATTTGGAATAGGAAATTTGGAATTAAGAATTTGGGATTTGGAGTTTGAAGTTTTAAATTTGGAATTTGAAGTTTGGAATTTAAGATTGAACATTTAAAATTTGGGATTTGGAATTTGAAATTTGGAATATTAAATTTAGAAATTAGTATTTGGGATTTAAAATACGGAATTGGAAATTTGGATAAATTTTAGGATTTCGAGTTTGAAGTTTTAAATTTGGCATTTAGAATTTGGAATTTGAAATTTGATGATTTTAAATTTGGAATTTAAAATTTGGAATAAAGATTTTAATTTGAAATTTAAAATTTAGCGAATTTGGAATTTAAATATGGAATTTGAAATTTGGAATTGGAAATTTGGGATTTGGATTTTGAAATTTGGAGTTTGAAATTTGGAGTTAGAAATTTAATATTTGAAATTTTGAATTCAAATTTGAAATTTAAGATTTAAAATTTGAAATTTGGAATTTGAAATTTAGAATTTGGAATTTGGAGTTTGAAGTTTGAAATTTAAAATTTTAAATTTGGAATTAAAATTTGAAATTTGGAATTTGAAATTTAAGATTGAAGATTTAGAATTTGAGGTTTGGAATTTGAAATTTAGAATTTGAAATTTAGAATTTGGATTTTGGAATTTAAAATTTGGAATTGGAAATTTGGAAATTAGAATTTAGTATTTGGAGTTTGACGTTTTAAATTTAGAATTAGGAATTTGAGATTTAGAATTTGAAGCTTTAAAATTTGGAATGTTAAATTTTCGATTTTGGGAGGAATTTGAAATTTGGGATTTGAAGTTTGGAATTTGGATATTGAAAGTTTAAATTTTAGATTAAAAATATGAAGATTTTTAATTTGAAATTTGGAATTTGTAAATTTGGGATTTGTAAATTTAGAATTTAGAACTTGGAATTTGAATTTGGAGTTTGATATTTGGAATTGGAATTTGGGATTTAGAGATTTAAATAAAGATTGAAGATTTTAATTTTGGAATAAATTGGGAGTTTGAAATTTAGAATTGGAAATTTGAATTGGAAATTTGGTATTTGAAACTTGGGATTTGGAGTTTGAAGTTTGGAATTTGGAGTTTGAAATTTGGAATTAGAAATTTGGAATTTGGAGTTTGGAATTTCACATTTGAAATTTGGAATTCAAATTTGAAATTAAAGATTGAAGATTTAAAATTTGGAATTAGAATTTGGGATTTAAAGTTTGAAGTTTGAAATTTAGAATTTGGAGTTTGGAATTTAAAATTTGAAATTTAGAATTTGAAATTTAAGATTGAAGATTTAAAATTTGGAGTTTGGAATTTGAAATAAGGAATTTGGAATTTTAAATTTAAGATTGAAAAATTTAAATTTGGAATAAATTTAGAATTTGGAATTGGAAATTTAGAATTGGAATTTGGAGTTTGAAGTATAAAATATGAATTTGGAATTTGAAATTTGGAATTTCGAGTTTGAAATATAAAATTTGAAATTAAAATTTTAATTTGAAGATTTAAGATTTAAAATTTGAAATTTGGAATTTGAAATTTAGAATTTGGGATTTAGAGTTTGAAGTTTGAAATTTAGAATTTGGGATTTAAAATTCGTAATTGGAAATTTGAAATTAAGAATTTTGGATTTGGAGTTTGAAGTTTTAAATTTGATATTTGAAATTTGGAATTTGAAATTTTAAATTTGGTTTTTGAAATTTGGGATAAAGCTTTAATTTGGAATTGGAAATTTGGAATTTGGGATTTGGAGTTTGTAGTTTAAAATTTGGAATTTGAAATTTTTAATTTGTAGTTTGGAATGTAAAGTTTGAATTTGGAATTAAAGTTTGAATTTTGGAATTTAGAATTCAAGATTGAAGATTTAAAATTTGGAATTTGTAATTTGAAAATTGGAATTTTGAATTTGAAATTTGGAATTTGGAGTTTGGGATTGAAATTTGGATTTTGAAAATTGGAATTTGAAATTTGGAGTTAGAAATTTAATATTTGAAATTTTGAATTCAAATTTTAAATATAAGATTTAAAATTAGAAATTTGGGATTTAAAATTCGTAGTTGGAAATTTGAAATTAAGAATTTTGGATTTGGAGTTTGAAGTTTTAAATTTGATATTTGAAATTTGGAATTTGAAATTTAACATTGAAGATTTAAAATTTGAGACTTGGAATTTGAAATTTAGAATTTGGATTTTGGGATTTAAAATTTGGAATTTGAAGTTTGGAATTGGAAATTTAAGATTGAAGATTTAAAATTTGGAATTTGGAATTTGAAAATTGGAATTTTGAATTTGAAATTTGGAATCTGGATCCAAGTAACAATTTGAGCTCCAAATAAGCTCTATCATCGCTTCTAGAGCTATATTTTAGAGCCTGTAGTATTTTATTATGCTCTATCAGCGCTGCTAGAACTTATATAGAGCTCCTGTCGGATTAAATTTGCTAATTTTAGAGCAACAATTCTCCTCTTGGAAAGTTGTATAATCGTTTATATATCTGCTATAACAAAGCTATTAGCTGAATGATAGTTGGATGTTAGAGTTGCATAAAGCATTTATTAAGAAGCACTTTGCTTCAATAATGGTTATCTAAGGATGTTAACTACAGCTATTGGCTTTACAAAATATGAATTTTGACATTCAATTGTTGCGATAAAAAATAAAAAAATAAATTCATCTCACACCGAGCATCATTTAAGTCTGATAAAATATTTTTAACAACTTTGATAAAATATTGTTTGATGATGTTATGTAAATCAATATTATTATAAATAATTAATATATAATTATTGTTTAACTTAGATAATATGTAATTTTAGGTGCCGTTTAATTTTTATGGTGAATATAAATAATATAGGACGAAAAATTTTATTGCTCCTCGATTATATTTTGTATTTACAAGGAAAATAAAAAAAATTATATGTTTTCGAACCTATTCGCACGTGCTAGTATGTATTTGAATTCTTTGAAAATTCTAGGTTATGTTCAATTAATTTATTTGGCGGAATTCATTTTAACAATTTATTGTAAATTATCTAAAAGTTACAAAGGGTTCTCAGCAAGAATTCAGGTATCGAGATATCTTATACGACTATATCAGTAATTCCTCATTATTGTTTATCGACAACATTTCTTGACATTATGTCGCTTTTTTTACTCCATTTTTATGAAAACGAAGATGATTACAAATTATGCTGATATAAGGTTACCTGAATTACGTATCCCTTTTATAATGCTATTCGTTTTTTCTTTTAATAAATGGATTCCATACTAAACCATTTATAAAGCAAAATACTAAATATAGAGCACGTAGCTTTAAATCATCATATTATTTCCGCTTATAGCTTTAATAATTATGTATATGATTTAGATTTACAGCTTGGAGCTCTATAATACTGAATAATTACGTTTTATAGAAGCAATATTTGTTTTTTTAACTATATAACGGTATTTTTTTTTTTTCGTCAAACGTGGTAGTCCTTTTGTCAAAATTAAAATTAAGATGATAAATTAATATTCTTATACCTTTAATAAAAGCTCGAGCTGGTGAATCGCAAATTACAGACCTAATCCTTATATTTACTTTGTGGCTATTTACTAAAATGCCATTTTATAATAGATCTCCTACATTCATCAACAAATTGACGTAGGTATAGTCTGTTAAGTTGGCCGGCTTTCCTTTGCCACAATAAATTCCAATAACCATTGGCTTGAAATCTTTTATCTCGGAAATATTGAAGAGAATTGGCCAAAATTGTCATTGGGAACTCTTGTAGATCGGTAACCCGTCGATATTAAAATTTAGTGAAATATTCATTGATTGCTCGAGATTATCGTAGAAATATTGTGTTAAGCAGTTCTTTAATCCCTGATGCCAATAGCTTGCATTAGCTACAGGATACAACGATCGATTACTAGGGGTTTCTAATAAAGTTCGCGGATCTTTAGGGAGTCCTTCATCGGGCAGCTGAGCTTTTCTCAATAAATTTAATAATTTTTTAAGCGCTTGATGTCTTATGTTAAATTCCAGTGCCCATTCTTTAAGTTCGTTTCTTAAATTTATTTTATCGTTCGAATTAAATCTTGTAATGTACTTGCCTTTTCAATATCAGCAATCTCGGTATCATCCAAATTATCATCTATACTATATCCAGAAATTATTGAACATTGATTATCATAATGCTTCGCTGAGTTCTGAAACACGCTTTCAGAATTTTGGGGCTTTGCTGGATTTTTTGGTGGATTAACAATTTGGTTAAAACTTTTCCTATTCCTTTTAATTTGATATCGGTATGTACTGCTAAATTTATATTTTTTCCACGCTTTAGAATTATACATTTCTCGATTTTTTTCTGACTTTTAATAAGGAATTAAATAACTCAATAGTTAATTTAACTAAATTTTTGTCAGAAGATGAACAATTTTCCCAATTAAAGCAGTCAACTCTATATAAGATACAAATACTTATATTAGGTTTAAATTAACATAAAAATAAAGTACCAGCTCTATTTTAATGTTATTATTTTTTTTAAATGGTGAAAAGCTTTTTATGAACATCAAATTATGTAAAAGTGGAGCTAAGTCTTATAACACTTATGGTTTTTTTTAAGCTGCATTATAGCTGATATTGCTACTATATTGCTATTGTACAATTAATAGCATTATAATATATAGTGCTCTAATACTAAAGAATTTAAAGCTCTATATTTGATTATAGAGCTCCTAAATAAAACTATCTGCTCTATAATTTGTTAGAGCTGGGAATGTCTAAACTGTGTATTATAGAGCAAATAATTTTTTTACTAAAGCACCTAATGTCAATTTTTACTATATTGATGCAACTAGCAAACCAAATGCTATTTTAGAACTGCATTAGAGCAAACAGGAAACTGACAGCTCTAACAATTGTTACTTGGGAGTTTGGGATTGAAATTTGGATTTTGAAATTTACAATTTGGAATTTGAAAATTGGAATTTGAAATTTGGAGTTAGAAATTTAATATTTGAAATTTTGAATTCAAATTTGAAATATAAGATTTAAAATTAGAAATTTGAGATTTAAAATTCGTAATTGGAAATTTGAAATTAAGAATTTTGGATTTGGAGTTTGAAGTTTTAAATTTGATATTTGAAATTTGGAATTTGAAATTTAAGATTGAAGATTTAAAATTTGAGATTTGGAATTTGAAATTTGGAATTTGAAATTTAGAATTTGGATTTTGGGATTTAAAATTTGGATTTGGATTGGAAATTCGAATTTAGGATTTGGAGTTTGACGTTTTAAAGGCCCCTATGTGATATGTAGTGAAAATTGGGCCCCTCGTTTTTGTACTTTCGCATGAAGATAGAGTCTTGAAATTGAAATATATGTTTAATCACATCTTTCGAAACCTGTCTGCAAAATATGAGCAGCAGCTTTTTCTTCGTTTTCCAGAAACTGAATTTTTACTAGACCAATTTTTACATGTGTAAGCATAGGAAAGCATAGAACAATGGCATTTTACATATGTTCGCATTGAGATACAATTTAGATTTTTCACATACATGTTATATAAGAATCGTAGAACAACATACTAAAAATTCTCTAGCAGCCCCTTCTTTGTTCGCATACAATTGGACTAAAAAAATTATTTTTATGTACGAGATGTCAATTACACATTACTCTCAATCTCAATCAGTACAATTTGGTTCATAACTTTTATGTTTATATAACAATCACATATATAACAGACTATACAACTCATTGGAAAATGGACCAATCAGATAGTTCAATTTTACACAACTAGTGGTGTTTCGGCCACAAACAAGTAAATCATATTATGTTATAATCATATCATCCATGAATATAAACAAACAATTAATATTTTTGACATTTCGCAAAAATGAGTTAATTTGGTGCAGTTTTTATTTGGTTGTGTAATATATTTGGTTGATTCGTTGTATAGTCTTAACGTATACAACTCTAGCTTCGAAAATCATCTGAATATGCAGTTGCGGACTCGATGTGTTACCTAGGAAACACATCTCGTCCTCTTAACTGTATATTAGATTATTTTCGAACCTCTTGTTGTATAACTACTGTTGTATAAATCGTATTTCAAGTCTTGTTTTGAGTAATTTAACTTGTGTGTAACATAATCTTTAATACTTTTACAATTTGTTAACTTGTGTGTTCATCATCATTAGAACTATTTGACTTGTATGTTAAATCATCATTAGAACTGTTTGACTTAACACTAATGGGTCCAGAAGGTAAAATGTACTTTTTATATTTATTTTGCATGTAATCTCATAAAATTGTTTATTGTAGTTGAACGATCTCATATTCTCTGTGGCATATGTAAGTCACGCATATTGAAATGGCGAAGAGTTTGCACTTTAGGAGCACCTTCTTTATGGATAAATGTTACTACATACTCAAAAAGCGTAGGAAAGTCATATAATCCAAATAGTTATGCCTGTTTGAAGTGTCATTCAAGATTAAAGTTCAAAAGATATCACTTGCTGCCTGGTAATACAGCTGAGGGTAATACTGTGGACAATAATTTGCATGATTATGAAATGGATATAACTCCTGATAGTTCTTGTTGCACTACATCTTCAGAGATTGATTTCCAGGCTTCAACCATGAATAGTACAACTTCATTTTCGACATTAGAAAACACAAGTACTGAATCTCAATCTGAATTTACATCTGAATTTCTCAGTAGTCAAGCTTCTGTAACATCAAGCAAAGTTTCTTCTGTTCCAAGAAATGGAATTACAGTCAATCTTCCTAGCTGCTCTGGTACACAGAGAAATTGTTTTATTTGTAAAGAAGCTGGTAGATGTAGGATTTCCAAAGAAGCGATCATCGATATGTGGAAAAGAAAGAAAATTGTTATTCCAATGAGCAATAGATGCTGTCGCTCACATTTTGACAAAAATGGCTTGTTTAATAAGAAGACTTTAGAATCATTAGTTGCAACTAAAGAAACAATAGTATTGTCCGCTGAAGATATTGAAGAATTTTTCAATGCCGTCCACTTTAGTAAGGCCAACTCATACTCTAAAATCGATTTCGACAACGGCTCTCCACTAACTTCATATGACTATCAGAAATTCACTGGGATTTCACAAGAAAATTTCGATTGCCTTCATGCTTTTGTAAAGCCACACATCAGAAATAGTTGCAACAGATCTACGAGAAATGCGTTAGGAATATTCCTAGTAAAACTAAGGATGAACTTGTCACAGGAATTTTTGGCATATTTATTCAATGTACAGTCGGAAACATTCAGATGTATACGGCTCATATTTAGAGGGATATTTAAAGATAAAGTTAAAAACCAAACAGAAGATATCATATCATCATCATCATAAATACGTGAAGGACAGTACAGACATATAAAACATCACATCTAAACATGTTTTTTTTGTTTTATCGGAAGCAATACAAGTGGATTTTATTGTTTCGTTGATTTTAATTTGCCGTATACATCTGAATGTTTCTGACTGTAGATGGTCAAGCAAGAGTGTCTGCAATATTTGAATCTGTTCGAAAAGCCTTGGATGAGCATTTTGTCCATCTTCATTTAGGTTATAATCATATATCACGAGAAGATGCAATGAAACATCAAACTAAAATGGCTCATAAACTTCTGGATGCAGATGAAAATTCTATTGTAGTTGTCATTGATGGTACTTATCTATATGTTCAAAAGTCAAGTGATCATGAGTTACAATTATTGACGTATTCCAATCATAAGCACAGAAACTTATTGAATCCCATGATTGTGGTTTTCCCTGACGGATACATTCTTGAGGCTGAAGGTTTGTTTTTTGCAAACAACGACAATAGCGATTCAAAAATTTTAGAATACTTGATTGAGAATACTTGAAGGGGTAGACTTATGGATTTACAAAATATTTCTTAGAGAATGATGTTTTACTTCTCGATCGTGGGTTCAGAGATGTCATAGAAAAGTTGAAATTGCTAAAACTTAATCCAATAATGCCTCATTTACTAACCAAGGGACAAAAGAAGTTTTGCACAAAAGATGCTAATGAGTCCAGAGCTGTGACTATGAATCGATGGATAGTGGAAAGTGTGAACAGCAGAATCAAGAAATACAAGTTCTTTGCTTCAACTATTGAAGTCACTTATTTCCCCAAGCTGTCATCTTTAACTAAAATTCTTTGTGCCTTACTGAATGCATACAGTCCTCCTATGTTTATAGAAAACGAAAATCATGCACGTTACGCAGAGAAGGCAATTAGCAAAATGAATGATGACAATTCTCTTCAAAAGAAGATTGAAGAGCTAGGCCTTGAAAACAAACGAATTTGTTGGGAGGAGGATACTAATCAGATTCAAGACTTTCCATGTTTATCAGAACAAGAAATTAAAAATGTCACTTTAGGTATGTATCAGTTAGACCAAGGAAAAAGATATACTTATGAACACATGAAGGCAGATTCTAGTTACAAGATCTTTATACATAACGAAATGAAGAATTTGATAAGATGCAAAATTGAAAGTCGTTTTTCGTCAACTCGTATTCATCAGTTATGGTTAGAATTCATTCCTAATGGTAGTGGAGCTGAATCAATATTAGGATATTACTGTAAGTGCAAAACTGGGAGCAGAGTTGTCGGTACATGCAGTCATATAACTTCAGTGATATGGTATTTGGGCTACGCAAGCCACAACCCAAATGTATTATCAAAGCACCGCAAAGGTCTAGCAGATAATATTATAAATGCTATGAATTCTGGCTGTCAAATCTCAGACTCCGATTCAGATTGAGTCTCTACATAACTTGTTCTAAAGTTACAATAGTTTAGTTAGGAATGTTTCTATGGATAAGTTTATTATGCTCCTTCCAAAATAATGTGATTTTTTTTATGCTGCTTATTTTGGAATAAGGTTATTTCTGCGCTTATCCAAAAATTCTCCGGTAAAATAAAAACGATAATAAATGAAATACCAATTGAATACAATTTTTAGATTTTTTATTAATAATGATCGCACTTCTGTTTGGCTTGGTAGTGTGCAAATTAATTATACAGTCAAGTACTAAATGATAGCCGCACTCCTAATTTAAGATTTATTTAATTTCAAATAAATTCTTTTAAAATTCTTCCTTTGCAAAAATAATACTTTTCACTTTACCAATGCGGTCTATAAATAGAAGTCATTATTCTCTGCGGCGTCATGGAAAATTTATGGGTAACCCTCATTTAGTATGGTAATAAAAGATAGCCGCATACAATATTTTATTGTTTTTAATAGGAAATAAATATAAAAAGCACAGTTATAAAAATGATTTTTTATTCCAATTAATATTTTGGGTTTCGGCCATTGTTTTTAATTATTTCGAAAATTCGATTTGGCATACTTTTGTACAAGTTTTGGCATATTAATTTGAAATATTAGCCCATTCGCATTGTACTGATGACTTTAGTTCATGAACGCTGCTGTATTGTGTTCCTTCAGCATACACAACTCTGCTGAGTACACCCCACATGTTTTCGATGCTGTTAATGTCGAGTGACCTTGCTGGCTGTTTCAAAACTGGTATCTGAGCCTCCGTAAACCAATAATTTACTATCCCGGCGGTGTGTACGGCGGCATTATCCTGCTGGAAAATAAAGTTTGGGCCACCATTTTGTGCATCAACAACTGGTGATGTTTCGGGATAGCATGGATTTATACCGGTTGTTGTTAAGACGACCGGACATAAACTTCACATCAATTCTTCCTTCATAGCCAATTGCACCCCAAACAATCAGAGATCCTCCACCTCGTTGACGCCTCGATAGCACAAGAGGTTCTTTTCAAAGGTCGTGAAAGAGTATTGCCATTAATCAGGGCTATCCATATTCAATTTTTTTCGTCACTAAAAATAACGCGCTGCCACTTTTTCTTCCACGACATATGTTCCTTCGCGAAACGCAATCTGGCATCTTTATGATTTGATAACAGTTGTGGTTTTCTTTGTAATTTTTTGATTTGTATATTATCTGACTCTCTTAATACTTTCCTCACATTACAAATCTTTGTATTATCACCAGCTTTTAACGCAATTTGTTGCACGGTGCCAATAAAATTAGAGACGTTTCGTAAAATTAACTGTTTTTCTCTATCAATAAGTTCCACTGGCCGGCCTGCACTTTTATGCGAACCGTATAATTGCGAATTTTTTAAATAATTTAGCACTACCTTCTCACTCGAACTAATATTTCCTGCTATTAAACGGATACTCATATTACTTTTCTTAATAACGTCAATTTATCCTTTTTCAAACTCGTTCAAACTACCTTTTCTACCCATATTTAAAAAAATAACAAAAATCGGAATAATATTTAACACAATAATATTTTAAGACACAAGAATATGTTTGTACGCTAACAAGCTCGGGTAAATACTGACACAGTGTTCAAAAGAATTTGAAAGTATACCTGCGGCTATCTTTTATTACCATACTAAATGAGGGATCTCTAATTGTCCATGATCCCGCAGAAAATGATGATTTGTATTTATAGCACGCATTGGTAAAGTGAAGAGTATTATTTTTGCATAGGAACAATTTTAAATGAATTTATTTGAAATGAAATAAATCTTAAATTAGAAGTGCGGCTATCATTTAGTAAAGGACTGTACGTCACTGTAATGTGCAAATTAATTATAATTCGCATAATTAGGCTAATATACACCATAATTACTGTTTGGAATATTTTTTATTCAAAACAAAGCAAGTTATTGAATTTAGAAAAAAATAAAAATTATAAAAATAACAAATGCAAAAACTGCTGTAACACCCTGTAAACAAGTGGGAGGGAGTTGCGAAATATTTTTGCAATTATAAAACAATATGCTAAAGAACGACCAATCCTAAAAAGTCGCAAAAAAAATTTAGAAATATGGAAAAATGATGTATTCCATTTCATGCAGCAGGGCCCAAGCTTATCTATGGGAAAAATAGAAAATACGTTGTTTTAGGCCCAATTTACTATGCTTATCCTATAGGGTCCTTTAGAATTAGGAATTTGAGATTTAGAATTTGAAGTTTAAAATTTGGAATGTGAAATTTTCGATTTCAGGAGGAATTTGAAAATTAGAATTTGGGATTTAGAGTTTGAAATTTAGAATTTGGGATTTAAAATTCGTAATTGGAAATTTGAAATTAAGAATTTTGGATTTGGAGTTTGAAGTTTTAAATTTGATATTTGAAATTTGGAATTTGAAATTTGAGATTTTAAATTTGGTTTTTGAAATTTGGGATAAAGTTTTAATTTGGAATTGGACATTTGGAATTTGGGATTTGGAGTTTGTAGTTTAAAATTTGGAATTTGAAATTTTTAATTTGTAGTTTGGAATGTAAAGTTTGAATTTGGAATTAAAGTTTGAAATTTGGAATTTAGAATTCAAGATTGAAGATTTAAAATTTGGAATTTGTAATTTGAAAATTGGAATTTTGAAAATTGGAATTTGAAATTTGGAGTTAGAAATTTAATATTTGAAATTTTGAATTCAAATTTGAAATATAATTAAAATTAGAAATTTGGGATTTAAAATTCGTAATTGGAAATTTGAAATTAAGAATTTTGGATTTGGAGTTTGAAGTTTTAAATTTGATATTTGAAATTTGGAATTTGAAATTTAAGATTGAAGATTTAAAATTTGAGATTTGGAATTTTAAACTTGGAATTTGGAATTTGAAATTTAGAATTTGGATTTTGGGATTTAAAATTTGGAATTTGAAGTTTGGAATTGGAAATTTGAGATTGAAGATTTAAAATTTGGAATTTGGAATTTGAAATTTGGAATTTGGGATTTGGATTTTGAAATTTGAAATTTGGAGTTTGGAATTAAAAATTTGAAATTTGGAATTAAAATTTGAAATTTAGAATTTGAAATTTAAGATTGAAGATTTAAAATTTGGGATTTGGAATTTGAAATTTAGAATTTGGAATTTGAAATTTGGAATTTGAAATTCGGAATTTGGAATTTGAAGTTTGGACTTAAAATTTGAAATTTGGAAGTCAAATTTGATATTTGAAATTTAAGACTGAAGATTTAAAATTTGTGATTTGGAATTTGAAATTTCGAGTTTTGAATTTGAAATTTAGAATTTGGATTTTGGGATTTAACATTTGGAATTGGAAATTTAGAATTAAGAATTTAGGATTTGGAGTTTGAAGTTTTAAATTTGGAATTTGGAATTTGAGATTTAAAATTTGAAATTGGGAATGTGAAATTTTCGATTTTGGGAGGAATTTGAAATTTGGGTTTTGAAGTTTGGAATTTGAAATTTGAAAATTGAAATTTGGGATTTGGAATTTGGAGTTTGAAATTTGAAATTTGGAATTGGAAATTTGGAATTTGCGATTTGGAGTTTGAAGTTTGAAATCTGGAATTTGAAATTTGAGGTTTAAAATTTGAAGATTTTAAGTTTGGAATTTAAAATAAAGTTTTTAATTTGGAATTTGAAATTTGGAATTGGAAATTTGGAATTGGAAATTTGGAATTTGGGATTTGGAATTTGAAATTTGGAATTTGAAATTTGAAATTTTGAATTTGGAGTTTGGAATTTAATATTTGAAATTAAAATTTGAAATTTGGAATTTGAAATTTAAGATTGAAGATTTAAAATTTGGAATTTGAAATTTGGAATTTGGAATTTGAAATTTAGAATTTGTAATTTGAACTTAAGTTGCACAATATGGTAGTAATAAACGAATTAGTATTCAAATTAGAATATTGAAGAGCTTGGCTCTGGGTTTGAAACAAAATAAGTATTAATTGTGAATTAAACAATAATTTTGATGATTTTAATACCACACAACTAATAAACTCAGGTTTGGTAAAAAACATTTTTAAAAAAAAACGTTTTCTTTTGTTTTAAACTGTTTTTCTGTTTTAAACAACCGATATAAAAAATATCTCCATTATGATTATACAAGAAAATCAAACAGTCTGCAAGAACTTATACACCTTTGCTGTGAAACGAAAGTCAATTTAGTCGCCTTATTTGTTCCGAGTGTGTTTATTAAAGCAGTATGTGTTAATTCCAATTTAGAAAAAATCCTTTCTGTGCCAGCTGATGACGATATAACAGTAAGTATACAGTGGTCAAAGCAAATCCAAATTATTGCTCGAATTAATATTTGAACAAAGCGATTGTATCGGCATCCATTATTCGAAATCTGAGAGCTGCCCCTATTTTGCGTTAAATTTCAGAAATGTAATATTTCTGAAATTCCTTTAAATATTCAATTTTTGTTTAAAACAACTATTTAAAAGCAAAAAAACAAGATGTTTTAAACACTGTTTAAAACAGTGTTTCAAACAAAGTGTTTAAAACATACCAACCCTGAATAAACTGGTTCAAAAAAAGTGACATCACTCGATATAATAAGCAGAAGAACCCTAGATATAAACCAGAATATTTGTCTGTGGCGAATTTTTCGAAAAGATATTTCCCTCTTACAAAGAATAGTGCCGAAGCCTGTTAATTTCAGAATTTATAAACTAATTGAAAATTTATCAAAAAAAAAAAATTCAAAAACTACGGTTGAGAAAATTAAATCGGGAGAATTTCCACCTAGGAATAAAAAAATGTTGAAGATTGTTTTATTCGAACTCTCAAAAGAATTCTGAAGGTGGTGCTCGCTTACCTCCTTTATACGTATTAACCTTAATGACGATGCGCTTCATGATACTGGTTATGACACAAAATGGAGAACCGCAGTATAAAACCAACCTTAGAGAAAAATAATCACGAACCGTTATTACTGTTTCAAAGAAACCCGAGGGGTTTTCAAAAAAATTTCAGTTCCGAAATATATCTTGTTCCAGACAATGGGGAAACAGTTTTAATCTCATATTTAATTAAGAATTAATACACGGTTCTCTGTAAAACGAAGTTTAGCTTCAATCGGCATATTTCTAACTAAATAATATCATTTTTAATTTTAAGAAATTCCTAGATTAATATATTTTGTCTTACAGGGTTGTGATCTTGAAGTTCTCCCAATGATTAAACTTAAATGTCACAAACATAATCAGATCTGTAAAAAATGCACCTAAACAATGTCACAATAAGCGACGAATATTTTTCAAGATACGAGTGTGCAATGCTAGAAGAATTTAAATTAAAACTTAAACATCAAGCAAACACAAAACCTGTTGAAGTGCAAAAGTATGATGTTAAAAAATTTAAGTGATCGCATAAGACAAGTGTTAAAACAATTATGCCGTGTGTGCAACAGCCACTGGAGAATACATGCGCGCGGAACGTCTGTACAACACTGAAGTTCTCAACAATGATTTTAACCAACAATTTGTTTTTGCAAATTTTAGAATTATTTATATTATTTAATAACAAAATGTACAAAGTAAATATTAAACAAAAAAAAAACTCTGTACAAGAAGTACCGCCTTCTTATGAAGTCTTACATCTTATCACAAATTCACAACTCAAAAAAAACAAACAAGAATGAAATACATAAATGTTATGTTTACTTTTGGTTGTTTGTAGTTCAAACTATCGGTTTTCATATTTTACCTAAAGCGATACATGAAAAATATAGAGAAACAACCACAATAACATTAACAATAATAAAAGGTAGTGGTAGTCACAATAATAATAATAATAAAAAGAAACGTATTTTCCATTTAACTGACATCTCTTTCATTTTGTTCAGTCAATTTTAAAATGAACTGTGCTATGCGCCTACATTGTAAGATCTTTGCGCACATATTATTTGTTCTATCTCTCAAACATTTTATTCTTGATGCATGCAAATTTATACGCGATTTGTTGATTAATTATGTACGTAGTTTTATGATGCTGATGATAATTATGATTGGTTGAAAAAAGCGTGAAATATAATTGAATCGGTCTATGCGAAAAGGTCACATCTACTTTTTTTCAGAAATACCGCTTTTCTTTCTACTACACTCTAAATGAATAGACTGACATTTCTAGTGCAAACGGGAAAATTCACAACAGTTGTGGGTTTTCCCGTTTGCACTAAAAATGTCAGTTTATTCATTAGGAGTGTAGTATAAAGAAAAGAGTTATTTCTAAAAAAAAGTAGATGTGACCTTTTCGCATAGACCGATTCAATTATGCTCGCGTGTTGTTTCTTGTATAGTTCATATCGGATAATTACACATTATAGTGTGTATACGCTAATTAATTTAAGCGTTAAAGTATTTTTAATTTTAATTTACTAACAAATTGTAAAATAATTATTTGTATAGATTTTGCGCACGCAATAATCGATATATAACAATGTAATTATATGTGTTCGATTACATTATTTGTGCAAATATTCTGGGTAAAAGTGACCTTAATCGCTTAAAGCACTTTTCACTTAACATTATTGAACTTTTTTAATTTCGAATGTATATATGTATGTACATTCCAATTACAAAGATTATTTTAAAAAACTTAAACTTATAAAAAAATTTAGAAATCCTCGAACAAGCATCAAAATATTTAAGAGAGTTCGTATACAAAAATTGATGGTGCAATCGGGCACAAAATGCAAGATATCATCCTGATGCTGAATTCATCGCGGCAACGATATGAATTTGTACTGTGAGTACTATCTGAGAGATATACTTCTAAATCATTTTAAACCAAATTTGATAGCTACTAACACAAGTGGCAAAACAATAATTGAATTTGGTGGTACCATGCTACCCACCGAATAGTTTATTCAAAACTGGGCCTCAAACAAACGTTATTTAATGTGGGAAGAGTACATAGGAATTGTTTAAGGCATCCAATTCCCACTTTAAACACATTTGAAGAGCACTGGTTAAGAGCTTATACCAGTGATATTGAAAATATTTACAAATGAGCTACATAAACATAAACAACTAAATACATCCTCATGAACAAAGAAGAGTAAAATGAAATTCTTTAATAATCACTTCTTAAAACTGAAATCGTTTATCAGTCCAACTTAGGTTATCAGTATATCTTCATTGTAAAGTATAATATAGATTCTAGGTATGTCACACAGAACTTACCGAAATACAAGTTTGAAAAATGTATTCATGTATATGATATTGCGTATGTATACATTGGACAGATTAGACACATATCATGCTTTAGGTACCATAAAATGCATCACACCTTATACATTAGTTAAATTTTATGTAAAAAGATACCGCAGGAGGATTTCATTTATTCACGTCCTTGGCATAATTGGATATTTCGTAAAAGCAAGCGAAGTAGACGAATTAGAGGGCAACAGCTTATGGAAATGCAACATCCAAACATATGATAAGTGGACAAGCTATTTCGCATGCTCGAGCACATATTTTCATCATTTATAACAGTGATCGCAAATACATCGCATGCGTGCCCAACTTGGCACGTTTAAAAATTGGTCTGGATACCGAAAACACGTTTTAAAGAGTGATGATGCTAGGAAATGGGAAAATATGAAAAAAAAAATTTTAATATATGTTTGGAATAAATATCAAATAGTTTCGATAAATACGGAATGCTCGAAAAAAAATTCCTAGCTGATAAAATGAATATGGTTTGATCAGAAAATCGTGGATTTTTTAATTTCGCGGGCTTTCCAGTTGTTACAATATTTTTATTGTTGGTAAGAACTCATAGTGTACTATTGAAATTGAAGATAACAGTAAAACAGTGAGCAGAACCTTCACATCCGATTGAACTTGACGATATCTTTGCGGTCTTGCCTCTTCAGGACACTTACATTGAGGCGATTGGACCATAAGGTCCAAAACTAATTTTGACGTACTATCAATAGGTACTCTCCAGTTTAATCACTATGTGATCTGTTTGAACAGTTTTGGATCTTCTTTAATTTCATTCAGCAACTTCTGAGCTATGACCATTACCTATCACAAGTTTCATGCCAAACAAATTGGAAAAGAGAGTTTGGTATCCAACGAGCTCGTCATTATATTCAATACCTTCATAATTGTCTTTTAAATGTTTGAATTACTGGTAGATGCTTGATTTGTTCATAGAAGACTCGGCAAATCATTCAACATTTTCAATACTGTACACTTCATTCCATTCTTAAAGTTTATTCTCTCAGTTTTTCCAAAAGTAAAAATCGACGAGAACACCAAACCACAAATAACTTTTCGACCGCCGGCAATATAGCATCCGGTACCAACGCAACGGTTTTGATCAAACCTCGTATTTTCACTATTTGAAACAATTTTTGTTAGATACTCTAACAAAATGCATGAATTGCGAAGGAGATCATGCAGCCAACTACAAAGGATGCACTAAATACCAGGAGGTCAAAGCAAGCAAATTATCCCAGCAATTTCAAAAACGCTCAAGCAACAATATAACCCGGCACTGCCTCCACCCATGAACTTTTGGGAACTGCGGGCGGATACCTAATTACTCATTTACAAAGTAGCCTTACCTATGCATGTGCACTTTTTGCGAATACCGCCCCAACAACCATAGATTAAATATAAAGAGTTCAGAACAAATGCTTGAGATATTCTGGAAACTGGAACTTCCTAAATTTATTTATAATTTTTAAAATTAGCAGAATTTTATTGCATGTCAATAAAAAACCGATGAATTGTAAAGCGTAAACCGATAAATTCACTAATCATAGTTGATAATGATTCTCTAAAGAAAACTAATCGTATTTTTATTAATGAAGGAAAGCATTCGTATTTTAATAATTTTTGAAAGAATTGCTCATCGTTACGCCATCTATATTGCTATGTCTTGTTTTCGTGTTCTGCCAATAATTTCATCGACTAAATTCCGTTATTGTGTTTAATACTAGGTTCTTTTTCTAGTTTAACATGGACTTTAATTTTTAACATAATTATTTTGCCCATTCATTTCTTGAATTAATTTTTTAGGAAGTACGCTTAGTATGAAGCTGCGTACATGTACCCAAAATGTACACCACGGGGTTAACTGTATGAGTTAAATTATTTCCAACTAGAACAAAAAAAAAATTGACCAGGGTTACCGACATAACGTAACCAAAATAGTTCACAGGGCACAAATTTAATCCGAAGGGTTACAAACCTAGCAGCCAATTGGTTACGTATTCAACTCATTTAGCTACCTTTGTGGTGTGCATTTTATATCACCAGAAATGTACCATGTACACACCATAACATCCACTGTTTCGTTTCAGTTTAGTAATTCATAGTGGAATTTACGATGTAAGATTTAAATTTCGAAATGAAAATATGAAACGTTTTGTAGATGTAACGTGTTCAGTTTAAAAACTTAAAAATTGGATTGAGTCCTGTGAATATATGGTCGATACAAGTGGAAGTTTATCTTTGTGACATTAGTGTAAAATCTGCTTGTTGGCGACGATAGGAGCCGTAAATAATTATTGCATTTAGCTGATATTTTTAAATCTCTGGAGCAGATTCCTTAATTCAACAGAATGCTTTAGATTCTTATTTATTTATGCAGCGACTAATCCCGCTCGATAATTAGTGTTGTCACAGTCATATAAATTGTATCCATCGATCATATTTCCAAAGTATGTTAAAGCTATGTATAAGCCAAAAAACGTAACTAAAAGTATAGAACAAGAATTATAATCCTTAAGGCAAGGCAGGATAAGCACCATTTGGATAGTTAAGAACAGAAGTTATCCAAGTAACCTTTTTACAAAAACTGAGTTATGTCACTTTTTGGACTTCTTTGTCAACATTCATATTAGTTAACGCAAAAGTAACCCAAGTCCCGTTGAGCACTGTAACAGTACAAGTTCAAAAGTGTTGTTCTTAACTAAGAAGCCTATTACACTAGAAATCGGAGGATTAACAGAAAATAGATGTACATTAACCGCTCGCTTCTTTATCCAAATCCGTATCTCTCTTCATAAGAGTATATTTCCGCATTTAGTCCATGGAACTTTAAAATTTTGTTGCGATTTTCTTTTCTTTGTCTCGTTGAACAAAATTCTTCTTGATGTTGACATACTATCGTTAACCCAAATTAGAGTTGAAAGTTCGTCCTTTTTTAGACCAGTTTTCATCAGATGTTGTACTAAGTAAAAAAAATGGACGATTTGGCGTCTGCTGGTGGGGGGATCAGCTGATTAGATCAGCTCCGTAACCTTCAGTAGGGTGCTCATCACGTGAGCTGTTCTGGTCATGTTTCAGGCAGCTGGCGGGATGAGTACGATTGTGGTAGGGGTAACCTTGCCACAATTCGCAAGTGTGCGTACTGCCTCCACGTGGCAATCGTCGGTAACTGATGTCTTCTATTACAGTTGTTCTAGTTGACTCAGGCCAAAGTACGGCGCTAAAGGAGAAAAACCTTAACAAAAAACCCTAATCTAAGGTGCAACAGCATATGCCGATGGATGAATGACTGATAGGTTAATCAGTCACAAATATGCGGACTCTGGATACCAGGCGCCCTCCAGTTTTATTTAGCCTTCCTGTGGTAGCTGGGTGTCCCACAGGTGACCTTCACTTCCCAAATACTCGTGGGAATAAAATGCCTAACAAAAATAAAAATGAAAAGGATGGTAACGCTCCTAAAGCGTCACGGACCAGCGAGGATTCTGCGGTGGCTTTCGAGGGCTTCGGTCCTCTTTCCGCTGTAGAATCTTCAATGGGTGGCCCATCGGATGGGGAAATCCGTTCGGAGCTTGAGAACTTAGTTCTCAATTCCGATATGGAAACCTCAGGAGATGAGGGACTGGCCCCCGTAGGTGGGGGGATCTCCTCTGTGATAACAGGGGAAAGTGCGGACGTCGGGGAGCGTCGGAAGGGTCAGGTTGACATCAACAAACCTGCCGCGGCTCCTCATGTGAAAATGTGTGGGGCTGCGAAAAAGCGGTACCGGAAGCTTCTGGCTGAGGGCAAAGCGCCCGGTAGTGAGACAAGGCTTCTGGCGGTGCGGTCACGGAAGGAGACTAACGCTCCTACGACGGCCCAACCGCCAAAGAGGAACCGCTCGGATGACTTTACTTCACCGGCACAAAAAAAGGCCAGGGGGGAAGAACAGGTCCTGGTGGCCTCGGGTTCTGCGGTCCGGTCTGGGGTTACCTTCAGGCAGGCTGCGGAATCAGAAATCATCGGGATCTTGCCCTTTGGCTTTCCTGAGGTTGCCCTCACTGGAGAGCAGCTTAAAGCTGTCCAGGAGGGAATCTTGGAAAAGGTGCTGGAGCAGGAGGCCAAGGAGCTTAAACCTAAGTTCCTTGGCAGTCAGCTTCGGCTTGGTTGGCTGGTAGTGACCTGTGCCGACCGGGCCACTGTACAGTGGCTCAGGGAGACCAAAGGCGCTATTAAGCCATGGGATGGTGCAGAGCTGATTGTAGCTGAGGCGGGAAACCTGCCTCGAGCTAGGATCGTGTTTGGTACCTTCCCAAACATTGCCGAATTGCCCACGGATAAGCTTCTGGGTTTTATCAGAAGCCAAAACGAGGGCATGCAGGCGATCGACTGGAGAGTGGTCAGGAGAGAGGCGAAAGGCACTTCAGCTTTTTGCACCTTCTCCATGGGCCACTCTTCGGTTGAGAAGCTCAAACAAATTGACTTTAAAATCAATTTTAAGTTTGGGATTGTCCAACTGCACCCTAAAGGGGGCCAGGGTGGTGGTAAGCCAGGTTCCAGGGGCGGGCCCCAAGTGGCCAAGCCTGTGGCGGCTATCGCGGCTGCACCTGTGAAGGCGATCGTGACCGCACCTGTGGCGGCTATCGTGGCCTCACCTGTGGTTAAAACCACTGGTGTGGCGGCCCTTTCCAGGAGACAGGCGAGGAGAAGGAGGGAAAGAGAGAGGAAGGCGTCAGCGGTTGTACGGGGAATGGCCCCGCGAGGGGTCACCCCGCGCAAGCCGCTGGTGAGGCCTGGTGTCTCTCAGTCAGCTGTAGACAGCAGCAGTAAGATGGAGGACACCGATTCGCCATCTGACAGAGGCAGGTTTGATGAGATCATCTCTGATCTCATGCAAAATGCACTCAACTTGATATGGCAGTGGTGCGACAAGGAAGGACTTAGTGTCAATCCAAACAAAACTGTCATTGTCCCTTTTACGAGGAGGAGAAAGCTCTCGCTTGTAGCTCCTTCGTTAAACGGTACTATTGTTGCCTTTTCCAAAGAGGTTAAATATCTAGGGGTTATCCTGGATCATAAACTGAACTGGGAACAACATTTACAAAAAATTCAAAATAGAGCCACAAAGGCTTTTTGGGCCTGTCAGAGACTCTATGGACGTACTTGGGGACTACAACCTAAAATGATCTACTGGTCATTTCAAACAATCATTAGGCCTATGATCACTTACGCATCGCTAGTGTGGTGGCCTAAAACTGAACAAAGGACAGCGCAAACTTTATTGAATAAGGTTCAGCGTATGGCCTGCATTGGGGTTACGGGCTCAATGAAAACATGTCCGACCGCAGCAATGGAGACACTCCTAGGCCTAACTCCATTGCATCTGCATGTAAAAAAGGATGCTGCTACTATGGCCCTTAAGATGCAGGCGGAGGGTAACATCAAACCAGGCAATATGGTGGGCCATCTGGAAATCCTTAAGGAGTTTCAGACAGACCCCACTATAGGAATGCCTTCCGACTGTATGCCAGCCAAACTGGATTTCCACAAACCCTTTTGTGTTAGGTTACCTGACCGGGAGGAGTGGAGTACAGGGGGACCATCCTTTGAGCGAGGGTCATTGGTGTGGTTTACAGATGGATCAAAAACGGAAGATGGGGCGGGGGTAGGAATACACGGGAGTGGAATATCACTCTCGAAGTCCTTGGGTACCAATGCAACCGTCTTTCAAGCAGAAGTGCATGCTATAGAACTTTGTGCTAGGATAGGCATATCAAAAGGAATAAACGACGCAAAGGTTTATATCGTATCAGACAGCCAATCGGCCTTAAAGGCTCTTAGGTCCTTTACCATTGAGTCAAGGCTGGTATGGGATTGTCTGAAGGTTATTAAGTTGCTGGCAAGCTCAAATAAGGTAACACTTGTTTGGGTGCCAGGTCACACTGGAATTGTGGGAAACGAGGCAGCTGATGGCCTCGCCCGCGAGGGATCTGCCTCTCCATTAATTGGACCAGAGCCCTTCTGCGGCGTCTCTAAGGGGCACCTTAGGGCAGCGGTTAAACGCTGGGAGGATGTGCAAAAGTCCTCTTACTGGCGCGGAATTCCAGGTTTGCGACAGGCGAAGGAATTTATTTCACCTTCGTCTGCCAGGGCCAAGGAATGTCTTGTACTTATTAAACCTGAGTTGAGGCTGCTTACCAGCTTCCTCACAGGTCACATCCCCTTAAGGTATCACCTTAAGAAAATGGGCCTAAGTTCGACGGATAGATGTCGCTTCTGCGACATGGAAGTGGAATCAGCGGAACATGTTCTGTGCCATTGCCCAGCCATTTTCTGCAAAAGGTTACAGCATCTAGGAGGGAGAGTAATGAGCCCGGGTAGTATGCAGCATATACCGGCCGGCAGTATTGTCAGGTTCATTAAGAGCCTAAATACTGACTGGACGGCTCATTAAGTAGGGTCCATGCACAAAAGATCTTTTAGGTCGCAGTGCGGGGTGGCTTGAACGCCCACATGGCCCTCAACTAATAATAATAATAATAATAATAAGTAAAAAAAACTGATAATTTTGAATAAGGGAGTACCGACGATTTCAAGTGTTTGGATTAGGGCTCCTAGTTCAATCCAGATTCAAATTATCTAGCTAGATCCAAAGAATTTCTTTTTAAGTCGCTGATATCTAGGTATTTTTATTGTTTCTCTGGCTAAAGCTTGGAATGTTGTGCTAATCTCAACTGGAGCTTTCTGAAAAACGTTTTATTAGCATATTGGGTTAGCTGATTTAAGTTTATTCATTTTTGATTTTGATTAGGAGCTGCTTGATAATATTCATGTTTTGAAGCATTGGTCTCCATAATTTGTATACATTGAGAGTGTTTATCACTTTCTAAATTCCTTGGACGTCGTTTGCAGTGTGATTTTCCCCACAATTACTGCATACTGCATTTTCTAGTAACTGGTTTGCTTTTATAGAGCTCACACTTGTTGCTGTCATGCAATTTGCGACATATCACACAAAATAGCCGGGAGTTTACAATAATTTCGCGAATATCCATATTCCTAGCAGTTGGTACATTACAAAAATGATTTACGTTTGTATGGGACCCTCCTCTACGATTTTTCTATACCATACATATACCTGATATTATAGATCGCGCGACTGTCCTTAAATTTTAATTACTTCAGGTTTCAGCTCAACTTTAAACATTACTTGAGGTTTTATGTCGCGACTTATAATGTTAATTACATTTTCCACTTTAAAGTTCATTTTTGGTAGCTGATTTCTTATTTTTTGTATAGTGGATTCGACTCCTTTTAATTGTTAAAGAAAGTGTAAAAGTATTTTAAATTTTTCAGATATTATTCCGGACGGATTTAGTTTTCATTCTTCAAGTTTGAAACAGCCTCCTCTTGAGACTATGGATTTAATTTTGTTTTGACTTCACCGTTATGTAACCTTCAATTCCCGTGAGAAATGAGATTTTTTTTTTTTTTTTCAAAATCCATTCCAAACGAATTGAAAAGCTCAAGATGTTTAATTGAAAATCTTGCTCATCTCAATTGTTTATATTTTCAGGTACCTAGTATCAAAAGCAATAACTTCGTTTATTATTTCCTGAGCTTTTCAGTTCGTATGAAACTGATTTTGAAAAACAATTTTCTCATTTTTGAATATAAAATCTCCGAGAGAAGAAACTTTTAGTAATTGGACCAGTTCGTAATTAATTTTAATACCTACAGATGGATTGGTTTTTTAATTTTAGTTTGATTTTAATGAATTAATCAATAAAATAAATAAATTGGTATATATGAGTAAAATTAATGCGCCTGAATGAATATACGTCAAAAAATATCTTGGAATCGACGCTAGAGTTCATTGTAAGGATAAAGGCGATTGAAGAAAAGAAATGCGGTTTCCTGAGAAGCTCATTCTAGCCCAAATCATGACAGATATACGAAATGTAATGAGTGTAATGACTATGGAAGTCGCAACTATGGGCAACTTCTTTAATGCCAACCAGAGAAGTAAATACCGAAAATAACCAGCCGACATATTTCAGCCAAAATAAGTTTTATATAAAAAGAAAAATTGTTACAACAAAAATTGGTAGCTATGTAGTTATTTTATGGCTGAATATATAGAGCTCATTTTGGTTTGTCGCTGATATAAATATTAGTAAGTTACTCTTATGGACGATCGCTTAGTGGACGAACTGTCCAGCGCTTTTAACGAAGCGGTACTGGGCTCTTATCCTCTTAGTAGGTCTAGGGGTAAATCTCGGCCACCTCGGCATTTATGGCAAAATTCAGGAGTCTTCAGAAATGTTCAGGCTGCGTAAAGTACTATCTACTAGCACTTCCATTTCCATCCCAAGCTTTGTTCAAAGGCCGGATGGAGCATGGACCACAAATAGTATGGAATCGCTGGAACTACTATTGGAGACTCACTTTCCTGGTTGTTCCGAATCTGCACCTACTATATCAGCATGTAAAAGGGCAAGTAGCCTCGCAAGTAGCCTTGTAGGCCAAATTATTAGCAGAAAGCAGTTTTAAACCATATAAGTCGCCAGGACCTGATGGTATTATACCTGCGGATATACAAAAAACTACGGATCTAACCATTTCCTGGTTAGAGGTAATTTTTAGAGGCAGCCTAGAACTATGTCACATTCCCAGTAAATGGACGAAAGTGAAGGTTGTTTTCATACCGAGAAAATGCTCACACTGCAGTCCCAAAGACCTTACACCGATTAGCTTGTCTTCTTTTCTTTTCAAAATAATGGAAAGAAAAATATAAGCTCATATTAGAGGCACGATTGTGCCGGAAAAGCTGTCTAAATCTCAACATGCCTATTGGGGGAATATAAAAGCCGATGAACTGGCTCGACGTGGTACAACGGACCACAATTCAAACAGCAAAACGGTTATTGAAATGCCTCTTGCGGTATGTAAACTGCTACTTCTGGAGGATGCCAGTAAGTTGACGAATGACAGATGGTCAATAGGTACCTCATGCGTAATAACTCGGCAGATCTGGCCAAAGTTGAACCTGGCGAGTTCCAAACAGCTGATCTCACTTCAGTGGAGTCAGATCAGTGTGGTTGTTGGAGTGATTATGGGGCACTGTCTCAAAGGCAGACATACGAGTAGACTTGGTTTCTTCTCACATGACTACTGTCGTAGTTGCGAGGACGAAGAGGAGGAAGAGACAGTACTTCATCTTATTTGCACCTGTCCTAGTCTGGCTCGAAACAAACTGAATTTTCTAGGGGCACCCCTTTTCAACGACCTGACGGAGCTCCTACTCTTATTGAATACCACTTTCCAAACACTTTAAGGGTTTAATTTAAACAAATTTTTCAGGTCTCCCGACAAGAAACTTGACCTGATCATTTTTCTAGCGATAAACTTTAATCTTGACTCTAATTGAACTACTTTCCAGATTATATTTTATTCAATTTAAAATACTGTTAAATACTTTCGGCTGAGATACTAGTTTTCAGTTGAGATAGCAGAAACACAATTTGCATTACTGACATTTTTTTGTTACTTTTGGCTAACTTTAACATATGGTTGCAATGTATCAATAAAATCTTCAATAGTGTTCGGTAATTCTACTTTATAATAATTTGGGATTATTTGAACACACGCAAATTTGAAAACTTAATTAAAATTAAGTTTAAATCATGATTAAACATGACACATTGCGTTGAACCTGCTGACTATCACTACTACTTTATTTGTTGTTCATTAATTTACGTTCATTTATAAACTTAAGAATTTTATTATTAAAAAAAAAAAAATTCCTATAGAAGATAAGAAAGAATCTATTGATATTTATTAACAATATAACAGATAATGAAAAGGATATATTGTTGTCATTATTTTAAGTCACCGCAATCCGCATATTACACTGCCCGCACGCTCTTTACCAGCAAAAAAAAAAATATCTTAAGTAATAATAAATCCAAGTTCTTATAATTAATTTGCAATACAAATAAATAGATTTTTATTGAAATTAATTTTGTTGAGACTAAATAATGGTTTGACATTTTAAAATAGCGCATAAATAGACATTAGCAATAGGTACATTAATTTTGAGTTTATTTCAATTCTCTTGGCGCGTCTTATTTCACCGTCCTACGTTATTGAATAAATCCAAGCTTATGTAAACTCGTACAAAACTAAACAATATCCGTTTGAAAAATTCTTTTAAATTACCCAGATTACATTATTTATGTATGTATATTATATGTATGTGTAGCGTACACTATTATAACAAATATTTCAATAAATTTATTTATTAATAATATTTACCTTTGAGACATATAAACATTTAACATTTTTCTTTTTGTTCGAAAAATTTAAACAAATAAAAGTTATTATTACGAGGTATAATGGTAATAACACCCTTTTAAATTATATAAATTGTAACGATTAGTTGGAAGAAAAATGTTTGTCGCCTACAGTAATGTGATGATCGCGGTTCGCTTAATAAATTTATTATACACACACGACCGAACTACACAACTATATTACAGCAATGAAAACAATGCCTCGTTACTAAATTATCCTTAGGCCAGTTCGTTTTTTTTTTTTTTTAATATGAACTGTACCACATTATACATACATCTTAATAAGTAACTGAGTTGTTGAGAAGGCTTTTACAACTTTTCGAACTGTCACACCTCTAAATGCAACGTGACAACCCTTTAATTACTAAATAATTAAATCAAATTTTGTATACACTGCGAATACATATTTCCAAGATAATAATCATCTTACATGTTTTAATTATTATTATCCTTCATAAATTATTTAATATAAGCCATCGTGTTCGGTTGCAAAATTTTTTTTTTTTTTGTTAAATGTGCGGTCTTTGTAGTTTTGTGTGCGTGTATTGTGTAAAAATCATAAAAATAAATAAAATTAATAATTTAATAAATAACAAATAAAATGCGGAAATATATCGTGAACATATAATATAGTACATACGAGTATAGAGTTCTGCATAAAAAAACAAAGACCAGGTAACAACATCTTAACACTTTCGCGGACATGACGGCAAATGCCGTCAAAAAAATAAACTTTCGTTTAGGACATGACGGTATATTCCGTCATACCGTTTTGTGATCGTCGAAACGAAAAAAAATATTGAACAAAACAAAATTACGAAAAAAGTTCTACAAAAGGGTCCAAATTAAAATTGCAATACATTTTGCTAGGACATAAAAGTGATATTTTTTGACTGTGGTAACTGTCATGGCCCAAAGCAACTTATTTTCGATGACGGTATATACCGTCATGTCCTAAACGAAAATTTTTTTGTTTGACGGCATTTGCCGTCATGTCCTCGAAAGTGTTAAGTGAAGATGAAGATGAAAATATAATTTATAAATAAACAAGACATAAAGAAAATTCTGCATGACTTTTATGTGTATACCTACATGTATACCGTTGTACACCATCTTTTTGACAATAGCAATCATCTTTTATTTGTTTTGTAATTTTCACTCATGACAGTTTTATTGGTAAGTTTATCGTTTTATGAATTAATTTTTCGGTAATTTACTCAAATTTAATGCTTTAACCTGTAATATAAATAAATTAAAATTTTACAGTTTTTAAAGAGAAAAAAGTTTCAAAAAAAAAATTCGGCTATGGACTAATTTCACGTAATTGATATGGAGTATTCGATTGTTGGAGTGTTCGTCGAAAATGTTTCCCGGGCAGAAAATTATCAGGAATCGTGAAAATTTTAACGTTGAAAATCTTACCCCAGAAAATATAGATTCATCTGCGGAGCAGCCTGGACCTTCTTGTAAAAATTGTTTGACTCAATTTAAAAATGCATGCCATTAGTAACATAAATTTAATCATGCAGTCAAGCGTATTGATTTATTACGCAATACAATTAGAGTTTTAAATAAGCGATTATAAAACATCAAAAAATAATTTAATTTGCGTAACAAGAAATTAAATGTTATAACATCAAGGAAAGATATTTAAATTTGTAGAGCAGTTGAAAGATTACCAAAAATAAGTGCAAACGCTAAGGAATTTCTGAAAATGTTGGTAGATAGAAAGGAGCAGTGGCCGCAAGAACAGAGAAATATTGCACAATAAATTTATTTTAAATCCCCGACCTGCTACAATTTTCTTAGAGATAATTTACAATTAAATATGCCTTCAAAATCTTCGTTGTGTCGCTCGGCCCTATCAAAAACTTAAAACCCGGTGCTTAAAACTGAATTTTCTATGAAATTGGTTAAACTGATCGAGCCATTCTAACGCCTTTTTGATCAACTATGACAGGTTTCAAAACCTATTTTTAGAGGTAAGAATCATTTAAATCGGAGCACTATAACATGCATAAAATGCAGATATTAGATTTGGTAGTACTGATTTTCGTGAAAACCCTGGCAATTTTCTTTGAAAACTGAATTTTCTATGAAATTGGTTAAACTGATCGAGCCATTCTAACGCCTTTTTGATCAACTATGACAGGTTTCAAAACCTATTTTTAGAGGTAAGAATCATTTAAATCGGAGCACTATAACATGCATAAAATGCAGATATTAGATTTGGTAGTACTGATTTTCGTAAAAACCCTGGCAATTTTCTTTGAAAACTGAATTTTCTATGAAATTGGTTAAACTGATCGAGCCATTCTAACGCCTTTTTGATCAACTATGACAGGTTTCAAAACCTATTTTTAGAGGTAAGAATCATTTAAATCGGAGCACTATAACATGCATAAAATGCAGATATTAGATTTGGTAGTACTGATTTTCGTAAAAACCCTGGCAATTTTCTTTGAAAACTGAATTTTCTATGAAATTGGTTAAACTGATCGAGCCATTCTAACGCCTTTTTGATCAACTATGACAGGTTTCAAAACCTATTTTTAGAGGTAAGAATCATTTAAATCGGAGCACTATAACATGCATAAAATGCAGATATTAGATTTGGTAGTACTGATTTCTGTGAAAACCCTGGCAATTTTCTTTGAAAACTGAATTTTCTATGAAATTGGTCAAACTGATCGAGCCATTCTAACGTCTTTTTTTTATCAACTATGACAGGTTTCAAGACCTATTTTTAGAGGTAAGAATCATTTAAATCGGAGCGCTATATGAAGTATGATAGATTTTCTTTGATTTCGCTCAAACACAATATCGAAGGTGGCCTAGAAATGACTCTCATCCCCATCGTATGGTAATGATGGGTTAGGTGCTTATTAATGAAGGCTCATCTAAGCAAATGTCTTATTCCGATATATCTGTCAACCTCGGTGAACAGAAATATAAAATTTTGAAGTTTGAGAGATTTTCTTTGATCTCGCTCAAATACAAAACCAAAAGTGGCCTAGAAATTACCCTCATCCCCATCGTATGGTAATGACGGGTTAGGTGCTTATTAATGAAGGCTCATCTAAGTAAATGTCTTATTCCGATATATCTGTCAACCTCTGTGAACAGAAATATAAAATTTTGAAGTTTGAGAGATTTTCTTTGATTTCGCTCAAACACAAAACCGAAAGTGGCCTAGAAATGACCCTCATCCCCATCGTATGGTAATGACGGGTTAGGTGCTTATTAATGAAGGCTCATCTAAGCAAATGTCTTATTCCGATATATCTGTCAACCTCGGTGAACAGAAATATAAAATTTTGAAGTATGAGAGATTTTCTTTGATTTCGCTCAAATACAAAACCAAAAGTGGCCTAGAAATTACCCTCATCCCCATCGTATGGTAATGACGGGTTAGGTGCTTATTAATGAAGGCTCATCTAAGCAAATGTCTTATTCCGATATATCTGTCAACCTCTGTGAACAAAAATATATCTTTATAAGTTCGTATATTATATTTTTAATTCTCTTAAAATGTATAATACGTGTAAAGTTCTTTAAAATAACCTTTTTTTGTAGTGTGTTTCTGTGCTATAAGAACTTATATTATGTAACATAGTTTTTGATAAATTGCTTGAATAACGTATTGATTGAGATGCACCTAGAAAGAACGAAAAAATGTGTTTTCAGATATAAACTTAATTTTTATCGAGATGGTTTTTATGAGTCGTTTTTTCATTATTTTGTGGTGTAATTTCAAAAAAATAATTTATCATGGTTTTTAGATTTTCATAAACTTGGTTTTCAATTTGGGTTGGCTACCTTATCTAGAAAAAAATAATACCGAAACTGAAAATCCCGACAAAAAAATCCAGAAAAAAAAAATTCCGAAACAAGAAAATTCCGAAACAAGAAAATTCAGAAAAATAAAAATCCAGAAAACTAAAATCCAGAAACATAATTATCAAAGTGCGGCCCAAATTATAATTAAAATTTATAAAATGTCTATCAAATTTGAGGTTTTACGTAAAGTTCTTAATATTTATGATAATGGAAATTGCTTCGTCAACCTTTCAGACACAGATCAAAGGAATGGTATCGCTCATATCGCTTCTACTGATAGTTCTACCACAAATGTTTCAAATTATTTTGTGGTTAGCTTAATTCGTTGGGTTAGTATGGTATCGACGGATGTATTCGAGCGACTTATGGATTTAATGCTTCGTAAATGCTTCGTCAACCTTGCAGACACAGATCAAAGGAATTGTATCGCTCGTATCGCTTCTACTGATAGATGCACCACAAATGGTTCAAGTGAGGACATAAGTCTAAAAATGCCAATAAAATTGATTTTTTTAATTGATTTTAAACAAAATATTTTTTCTGGATTTTTTTCTGGATTGCTTTTCCGGTAATTTCTAAATTTTTTTTTTCGGGATTTTATTTTTCTGGATTTTTACTTTTCAACTATTCGGGATTTTAAAATTTCCGGATTTTTTTTTTTTTCAGGCAAATATAGTGATCCCTTCTCGGTGATGGACCACCTGAATGTCTCGATAAATGTGAACGCGAGGACACGGATTTAGTAATTGTAGAGGCAGACATTCAGTATGAAGACAGTTTTGATGATTCATCTATAAGGTATTTCATCGCGTATGTTATATACAAGTTTTTAAAAAACAATAAATGTTCCAATTGTACGCAATTGTTAATCAAATCAGAAGATATTTTAGAAGCTAAAAGTGAATGCTTTTTAATATATAAAAACTATACAAATAATACTAATTTTGGCTGGCTTCATGCACCAAATGAAATATTTTTTAAGATTTGAAACTTCCAAATTGATATTTTTGCGAAAATTTTTAAAACACAGCCTCATATGGCGAATATCAAACGTCACATTCGAAATGCTTGGCTCCGGGAATTCTAGTCAAAAAACGAAAGGCATTTCAGTCATAAAATTTCCCATACAAATATTATGACTAAAATTCCTTTTAAAAAGGAACTTCAGTCCAAAAAAAAAAGATATTTCGGTCAGAAAACAGTTTGACTGAAATGCCCTTTATGTTTTTGGACTGGACGACCTTCTGGAAAAGTATTTTAGTCACAAATTTTTGGACTGGAACACCTTTAGTTTGGTTAGTTTTTTTGACTGAAATGCCTTTGTAGACCTATATATTGGCTTCGGCACCCCAGTCAAAAGCATTTCAGTCAAAAACAGAAAGGAGTTTTAGCAGAGCCTTCTAGAGTATAGAGCCATAATCATTATGACGTATTTTTTCGAAGCTTTTTTAGTGGTATAACTTTTCACTAATTTCCATAGGAATCCATAGTAAAAATGGTGTTTTTTAGCTTCAAGTTTTTCAATGAAAAAAGCAAAAATGTTACAAAATTTTTATACAAAAGTGTTCTACATATATTTAGCAGCAATATACAAGAAGGGTATATTAGTATTAAGTAAATATTAATTGCAGAAATATTAAAATTAAATTATTTCTAAAATATATTTTTCGAACTTTCATTTTGAAAAATACATCAAAGTTGGCTCTGACAAATTAAAATAATACCTGCTAAATTTATTTTTAGTTTTACTAGTGTACGTTAGATGTCTATAATTGCTGGCAGAGAAATACGAAAAAAATTTATTTAATCACACAATTATGACACGTTCTTAATATTTTGAGAATTTGTTTTGTTGTTCCTACAATTTTTGAACTTTAAATTTTCCTAGGTAGTAATTTTTGGTACGATTTTTCAAAATGTTACTACCTACTGCCATCTATGTATATAGACTTAATGCACACGATTTGTAGTAAGCTTTTCTTTTTAATTTGACCAGAAAGCTCTTGTTATGAACTTTTTTTTATATTTTGGTTAAATTAAATCAATTATTACAAGAAAAAGAAAACGATTTACTTAAGCGAGATTTATATATGTTGAAATTCAAACATTTATGAAAATATTTCAGAAAACATAATTAAGAATTTGCAACGTTTTCATTTACAAATTTGTCTTAGGAAAAAAAGTGATTTCCCATATTATGTTTTATGTGTTTTACTATGGAAATTTTGATTTTTTCGTCGTTTCTAATTCCCTTATAAAAGCTTCGTTTTTTAGATTATGGCTTGTATAATCAAGGTTGCTTTGGTTTTAGTCAAAAATTAAAAGGCAACTTAGTCAAAATAGAAGACAAAATCAAAAAACCAAAAAGGCATTCAAGTCAAAACATTTTTTACTGGAATTTCTTTTGGTATAGTGACTGATCGTTCGATGTTGAAAGGCCGAATGTCGGAAGGCCGAATGTCGAACGACCGAACGCCGAAAGGCCGAATGAGTCGGAAGGCCGAATGCCGAAAGGCCGAACGTCGAATGGCCGAATGTGTCGAAAGGCCGAATGTAGAAAAGCCGAATGGGTCGAAAGGCCGAATGTATCGAAAGACCGAATAGGTCAAAAGGCCGAAAGTCGAAAGGCCGAATGTCGAAAGGCCGAATTTTCATAAAATTTTCCTTCACTTAATTGATTGAAATGAATATTTAAAACCATTGAATTTATTTTTTAATGTAAAATAATTTAAATAAATTGAAAATACCTACGTGCTAACAAATCCTGTGCATGTAGTATATTAATGTGATCAAATTTTGTCGAAAAAACAAAATTATTTATTTTTTTTTTTATTATTATGCCTAAAAAAAACCCAGAAATTTTAAAATCCAGAATAGTTGAAAAGAAAAAATAATTCTTACCGTATAAATTGTTTTCCGAAATAATTATTTTGATTATTTTATAGTGAAATAATGAATATTTAGTGAAATGGTTTTTCTGGGATTGATATAAAATATTGCATTTTAAAATCTTGCAATTACAAAACCTTGCATAACAAACAATAAGTGCAATTATTTTTCTCTTTAGTAGGTGTCATTAATAGATTCTATATAATCCGCTCCAAAGTGCGGCACGCAGTGCGACATGTTTGCTGATCCCGGCTTCTACGTTCCCCGAAGTTCAAATCTAACTCGCTTCGGAGGTCTAAGGAGGTGAGAGTTACCGAAGCCATTAGCCTCTACAATTCGAAGTTAAGTTAGTCGATGTCATTTTATTTGAAAGTAAAATCTATAAAAGATTAATAAAAACATTATTATGTATTTTGAAAACAAGATTTTGAGAAACAAGATGTTCTCCAAAAAAAATTTTGTAAAACAAGATTTTGGAGAAATGATTTTAGAAACAGTCATTTTTAAACAGTCTTTTGAAAAACAGTGCTACGTGCACGTGGCCAACCCCATTTTTAGACTATCAGTAGGAGCGATATGAGCGATACGATTACTTTGATCTGTGTCTCAAAGGTTCGTTGACGAAGCAATTTCCATTATCATAAATATTAAGAACTTTACGTCAAACCTCAAATTTGATAGACATTTTATAAATTTTAATTATAATTTGGTCCGCACTTTGATAATTATGTTTCTGGATTTTAGTAATCTGGATTTTTGTTTTTCTGAGTTTTTCGTTTCTGGATTTTTTATCGGGATTTTCAGTTTCTGTATTTTTAACTTTTTAATCTATAACTATTAACTATTATAGCGAGATGAGAACTACATACATTGAACAAGTGCATTAGTTTTACCGGAGTGAAGTTTCTGACGTTAATTTAAAGTGTAGTTTGACACTAAAAAAAGTGTAAGAAATAAGTGGTAGAAAAAGTGTTGAAAAAATTTACTAACGTTAAAAAAAGTAGTTGCACAAAAAAGCGTTAAATGACAAATAAAAAAAAATAATTATCGAGAATTTCAATTTAAAATTAATAATGCAAAAAAATTTTGCAAAATTGTCGAAACTTATCAAATTTGGAATTAATCAAAACGAAATTATGTTATTTTAATTAATTTAATAAACCATTAAAAAGTTTTGAATGCTAAAATGAGGGAGACAGTACAGCATTAAACAAAATAACACAAATCTCAGAGATGTGCTCATGTACTCACTATATTTAGCGGTTTAGCAATACAATAAGCTAGTTAGACGTGCATATGCCATTCGTTATGATGGGTTGGGCTCAAATAACAAATTTTCAAAAAATGATAAATTTTCAAAACTCTGAAATTTGTGTTAATTGTAGTACAGCTTCCAAATAATTTCCGTAAAATTTGTTAAGTTTTGAAAATTTATCATGTTTTGAAAATTTGTTATTTGAGCCCAACCCGTCATAACAGAATGGCATATGCACGTCTAACTAGCTTATTATATTCCCAAACCGTTGAATATTGTGAGTACATGAGCACATCTCTGAGATTTGTGTTAATTGACTTAGTGTAGCACCGCTTCCAAATAATTTCCGTAAAATTTGTTAAGTTTTGAAAATTTATCATTTTTTGAAAATTTGTTATTTGATCCCAACTCATCATAACAGAATGACATAGGCATGTCTGACCAGCTTATCATATTTCCAATCCATCGAATATAGTGAGTACATGAGCACATCTCTGAGATTTGTGTTAATTGACTTAGTGTAGCACCGCTTACAAATAATTTCCGTAAAATTTGTTAAGTTTTGAAAATTTATCATATTTTGAAAATTTGTTATTTGATCCCAACTCATCATAACAGAATGACATAGGCATGTCTGACCAGCTTATTATATTTACAATCCATCGAATATAGTGAGTACATGAGCACATCTCTGAGATTTGTGTTAATTGACTTAGTGTAGCACCGCTTCCAAATAATTTCCGTAAAATTTGTTAAGTTTTGAAAATTTATCATTTTTTGAAAATTTGTTATTTGATCCCAACTCATCATAACAGAATGACATAGGCATGTCTGACCAGCTTATCATATTTCCAATCCATCGAATATAGTGAGTACATGAGCACATCTCTGAGATTTGTGTTAATTGACTTAGTGTAGCACCGCTTACAAATAATTTCCGTAAAATTTGTTAAGTTTTGAAAATTTATCATATTTTGAAAATTTGTTATTTGATCCCAACTCATCATAACAGAATGACATAGGCATGTCTGACCAGCTTATTATATTTACAATCCATCGAATATAGTGAGTACATGAGCACATCTCTGAGATTTGTGTTAATTGACTTAGTGTAGCACCGCTTCCAAATAATTTCCGTAAAATTTGTTAAGTTTTGAAAATTTATCATTTTTTGAAAATTTGTTATTTGATCCCAACTCATCATAACAGAATGACATAGGCATGTCTGACCAGCTTATTATATTTCCAATCCATCGAATATAGTGAGTACATGAGCACATCTCTGAGATTTGTGTTAATTGACTTAGTGTAGCACCGCTTACAAATAATTTCCGTAAAATTTGTTAAGTTTTGAAAATTTATCATTTTTTGAAAATTTGTTATTTGATCCCAACTCATCATAACAGAATGACATAGGCATGTCTGACCAGCTTATTATATTTCCAATCCATCGAATATAGTGAGTACATGAGCACATCTCTGAGATTTGTGTTAATTGACTTAGTGTAGCACCGCTTACAAATAATTTCCGTAAAATTTGCTAAGTTTTGAAAATTTATCATTTTTTGAAAATTTGTTATTTGAACCCAACTCATCATAACAGAATGACATAGGCATGTCTGACCAGCTTATTATATTTCCAATCCATCGAATATAGTGAGTACATGAGCACATCTCTGAGATTTGTGTTAATTGACTTAGTGTAGCACCGCTTACAAATAATTTCCGTAAAATTTGCTAAGTTTTGAAAATTTATCATATTTTGAAAATTTGTTATTTGATCCCAACTCATCATAACAGAATGACATAGGCATGTCTGACCAGCTTATTATATTTCCAATCCATCGAATATAGTGAGTACATGAGCACATCTCTGAGATTTGTGTTAATTGACTTAGTGTAGCACCGCTTACAAATAATTTCCGTAAAATTTGTTAAGTTTTGAAAATTTATCATTTTTTGAAAATTTGTTATATGAACCCAACTCATCATAACAGAATGACATAGGCATGTCTGACCAGCTTATTATATTTCCAATCCATCGAATATAGTGAGTACATGAGCACATCTCTGAGATTTGTGTTAATTGACTTAGTGTAGCACCGCTTACAAATAATTTCCGTAAAATTTGCTAAGTTTTGAAAATTTATCATTTTTTGAAAATTTGTTATTTGATCCCAACTCATCATAACAGAATGACATAGGCATGTCTGACCAGCTTATTATATTTCCAATCCATCGAATATAGTGAGTACATGAGCACATCTCTGAGATTTGTGTTAATTGACTTAGTGTAGCACCGCTTACAAATAATTTCCGTAAAATTTGCTAAGTTTTGAAAATTTATCATTTTTTGAAAATTTGTTATTTGAGCCCAACCCGTCATAACAGAATGGCATATGCACGTCTAACTAGCTTATTGTATTGCTGAACCGCTAAATATAGTGAGTACTTGAGCACATCTCTGATATTTGTGTTATTTTGTTTAATGCTGTACTTTCTCCCTCATTTTAGTATTCAAAACTTTTTAATGGTTTATTAAATTAATTAAAATAACATAATTTCGTTTTGATTAATTCCAAATTTGATAAGTTTCGACAATTTTGCAAAACTTTTTTGCATTATTAATTTTAAATTGAAATTCTCGAAAATGATTTTTTTTTATTTGTCATTTAACGCTTTTTTGTGTAGCTACATTTTTTAACGTTAGTAAATTTTTTCAACACTTTTTTTACTACTTATTTCTTACACTTTTTTTTAGTGTCAAACTACACTTTAAATTAACGTCAGAAACTTCACTCCGGTATTAGTTTTCATAGTAGACCATTGACCTTTTTCCTCCAAAATTTTTGACAGATAAAATTTGGTGTTTTGTGAACGTGTAGGACAAAGTATAATTTTGAGCTTTGGAATTTTTTGTGTTTTTTAATTAATTAGTTTGATTTTTAATTTATTTTAAACTGTGATTTATTTCTAAACTTTATTAGAATTAAATATTAATAGAAATTTATAAAAATTTCTTGAAAAGTAAGTAGAAAAGAGTGTTTTTTTAAAAGTGTTAGGTTATGTTCTTATAACAAATTTATATGTTTTGAATAATTTTTTGTAAATTTCTAGAAATGGATGATAACAAGAAGATCTCGGTATTATCTAAATATGCCATGAGCCTTTCGGGACCTGAGAGACAGCGGTACGAGGTGAAAATTTCAGGATTCAAGAGTGACTAATACTTGATGAAGCTTGATGAGCAAAGTCTGCAAACAAATGTGACGTTTTTCGAAATATTCCAGTATCTGGTAAATAAGAAGTCATATTACACGTCCAACGAATTAAAAGCGTTCAAGTCGTTAGAGGCCCACAAATTATTGTATATAAAAGCGGTTGGGTCCAATATTTAATCGGTAAAAAGCACCAAAATGCACACATTGTGTTTGGCAAAGTAAATTCTTTAAAAAAATTACATATTTAAAATTAATAATGTTAAAACTTTTTTGTGCAGGTACTTCATTATCAGTCACTAAATTTACCACCATTAAAAGTATGAACCCATCATGACGTTACGGGCTTCATTCACAACGGACACTGTACTTGTGTGGCAGGATTAGGAGAGTGTTGTTCCCAGATTAGGGCCGTATTATTTGCTTTGCATGAAGTATACAAGCGCATTTTATTGATTCATGTGATAAAATAAGAATTAACTATACACATACATATGTGATTTTATACAAATTTATTTCTGATTATGAATTAACTGATTAAATGAATTTATTATGTGATTTTATACAATTTTAAACTGCGCAAGATATTTTCACCATATAATCGAAATACATGTTTTCATTAATTTTTTTGGAAATAGCTATAATCGGTTCTTCATTCGCTCATATCTGGATGTAGAGGTTCTTGATTTTTTCTTATAACCCAAATGTTGAGTTGGAATCCAGTCAGGGTTTAAAATATCATCTAATTTAGGCTTTTAGCAGATTTTCCGGATATGAAATGTCTGGAGCAAACAGTAGAGTATCTTAAGGCTGTTTTTTTTAAATCTTTCCGATTAATTACCTTCACCCAAGCTCGCTGGCGTTCCTCAGCAAGAGTTTTGTATTTTGTGCACCTTTTTGGAATAACAGGAAACCTACAAAATTGTATTCCATCGTGTTTATCTGCTTTCATTTGGCAATTAAATACACTACACATTAGTGGCATTTTCACAAAATATAACACTTATCTATTAAAATATTTTATTTATTATTGATTGATTGATTGATACGGATGTACGACCAAGCCTCAGCAAGATTCCCGGATACGCCGGATCCACCGTACACCCTTTACATAAAACAAAACCGAGGGATAGGAAAGGAATGTTAGTATTAGAGACTCGACCCGGTTTCAGCCACCTATGCAGTCGATAGTTAGTAAACTTGTTAGTAATAAATATATTAAATTAGTTAGCACAGGACATCACAATTTCTAAACTACTAGTTTTAGCTTCTTGTTGATCTTGTAGAGATGTGTCAAAATATGACCACATTCTGAAAGTCAGGGTTAAATTAAATATTTAATAAACATGATTAATTCTGGAACTGTGTAATATTCTGAAATAAATTACGTTATTTTCAGCAAACAAGGGTGAAACCCCATTAACTATTTAAAATTTGCTTTAAATTAATTATTTATCGCTAACTACTATTGTAAAATAAACTAAAAATTATTTGAACTCTGAAACCTTAATTTTTTTAAGTTGCTGAATCAGATTATTTTAATAGATATAATTAGTATCCGCTACCTGATATTTGAATGCCTAAAGTTTCTGGTAATCTGCTTTGGATTTCTCCACAAATTCCTGAAAGTCAAGATCGAAATTAGTTAATTATCACTAACTACTACTTATTAAAAATAAACTAGAAATTATTACATCTCTGAAATACTCGTGGTCTAGTTGTTAAAATTGTTATAGCATAAGTTAATAATTAAATTCATCATCATGATCATGGTCAATTATATCCCTGAAAATTAAAATCTAAATAAAATTAATCAGTTATTTGCTATTTCTATGTAGGTGATTATCATTAAGTCAAACTACATTCAAAACCTATAGAAAGCAGCTCCAATATAACCTAGTATAGTAAATCCGAACAGTATCATTCACCCACTCAAAAGCTCCCCGCTACATCAGACTCCATTTCAACTCAAAAATACAGTCGTTACTCTTCCACCAAAACTACAGAACTACAGAAGTTCACCCCGTGATGAAAGTGTAACAAAAATGTGATAAAACGAAATAAAACAAAACAACTTAGATAAGGATAAAGATGACACAAGCCATACTTTTGCTGCAGTCATTTTATGACTTAACCACAACTACTTCCATATACTTCATCATCAAAACTCTAAACCATCATGCTGCAAAAACCAAAACATTATGTCTGTATATATAAGCCGACTTACTTTGGTAACTGGAGCATCACTTGTTATAAAAATACAAATGCAACTTACGGTCAAAATTCAAAACGAAATTAATTTATTTTATTTCATCAGTTGACATTAAATTAATTAAAACAAATAAAATAGAAATAAAATTTCAAAATTATTGCCCGCACAACTATCTACCAACAAAACTTGGTTTGAAACCCTTCCAAAGGGCATGAAATACACGGCATTATTGTTATTGTTGTAAAAAGCCCCAAAGTAAGTTTTCCCCTATCTGATAATTTCCTTCATCACAACAAATCCTTCCAATCCACTCCCATTTGTATTTATATACATGTTAAAATTCGCACAGTTAATATTCGCTATAGTATAAATAATTGATTAAATTCATCATCTTGTTTATTAATATCGCTGAAAATTTAAATCAATTAATCAGTTATTACTAGAGCCCGGAAGTTCATGTAAATACATATTTGTAGTGGTTCATTTTTTTCAATTTTCTCTAACGTACAAATTTGAATTATCTAAAATTAATTATTTTGGCATCGATTTGTTTTTGCATATAAATGCATATCTGTATCCTAAATACATATTTATTGTTTTAAGTGCATATTTTTGCATATTCGGCCCATTTTTTTTTATTTTACACAATTTTTGTAAATTACCACACGAATTCCATGTCTGTGGCTCTTTGTACAAATTTGGTGTTATTAAATGGTAAAATATTTATTGGTACTTGTCGTTTAAGTAAATTTGTGAACGAGATTGGTGGTAATATTTTAAAAACCGATGGAAAGATTTTATTTTGCACATTGTGCGAAAGTGGGGTCAGATAGTAAATATTAAGTCGAGCAACATATAAAAACAAAATTATAGAAAATACGTTTGGAAAAAATTAAAAAAAGACAAAAATTGATAACTGATTCAAGTAAACGAAAATCGGAATTTAGTTTTAAACTACGAGAAGCACTCAATCACTCATATCGGCAGACGTTCCGTTCTGGAATTTAGATAATTCCACATTTCGGAAATTTTTAGAAACCTACACGGATAAAACATCACACGAATCAACTTTACGAAAACGGGAATGTAAAACGGGTATTTTTGAAAGCTCCGTTAGGAGTACTGAATCCGTACTGTTACCATCTGAGCCTGTACTCACTTGGTCGGGAATATGGTTAGAGGCTGCCGTATACTAGTGCCATCATATAGAAAAAATTAGTGAATTTTTCAATAATCTGAATGAGACTGAGGACATTGCAATTTTAGAGGCTAAAAAATTACTTCAAAATCCATAGGTTCAAAACGATTTACTACTGTGAACATACCTTCAGATCTTATTAAATTTTATTAATACTCTCCTTTAACTTCTGTTGAGGTTGAAAGGAGTTTTTTTCAAAAACAAGTCTTTGTTGAGTGACCGCAAGTCTTTGTTGAGTGGCGGCAATCATTTACGTTCGACAATTTGAGAATGGATTTTAATGTTCATTGCAACACATATTTCATAATAAAAACGGAAGGAGTCCATTTTTGGGGTTATAACGACTAATAAAAATCGTAAAATAATAGAAGTGAAAAAATCGTTCTGAATTTTTAATTGTATTTATTTGTTGTTTAACACATATTTATTGAATTATTAAAAACTTGAATTTTAATTTTTAATACATAGGTATTTTTAATGCAGATTTTACAATTTGTTGATGCATATTTACATGCATATTTCGCATGTTTTTAATGCATAAACTTCCGGGCTCTAGTTATTACTAAGATAGTAATCAATTAATCATCATTATTATTTATCTTTCAAATTAAAATTTCATTCAAGAAACTTATATAGTATAACCCTGGTTCAGAGACGCCCTAATATAATAAATTCAATTAGTATCAGCAACCTATTTTAATGATCTCCGCCATCCATATCACCTATGCCATTAAAAATTTACAATTTATGTACATTTTGACAACAGAAAATATTTATATATCGTATATTACTATCGCGACACTGTCATGACAGAAAAAACGATCGTCACTATGTACATACTTTCCATTTTGGTTTTCTCCCTCTTTACTCTATACCAAATTCCAATAGGTATTGCGTAAATGAGATAGTCCATAGTACACTCAATACCAAACGAAATTTCCCCTATAGCTATACATGTCCATCCATATCGCATATAAAAATCATAAGAACCAAATGCCATGTGTGATGTTCACGTTCTTACGATAAGAGAAGGACCAACTATACTATATCTCCTG
The DNA here is from genome assembly GCA_963556165.1 of Tipula helvola. Classification (NCBI taxonomy): domain Eukaryota; kingdom Metazoa; phylum Arthropoda; class Insecta; order Diptera; family Tipulidae; genus Tipula; species Tipula helvola. Next base: position 72,460,369 of record OY744483.1, on the reverse strand, counting down.
CATTCTTTGCCTCGCGCTCGCACTTATATAATTTCCCATTCACACATAACAACACAAACACGATCGAGAAGGAGAAGGATATACCTCATGTCGGCAAACAAAAACACCACAGTTGTCTCGTTCATGACTACATAGAACACAGAGAATGTGAAATTATACACATTAAATTACTATGTATATTGTAAATAAAGAATCTCTGGAGTTCAAGCCTATTTTATTAAAAAAAACAATTTATTTAATTGTACATGTGACAAAAAAAAATCATCTACTGCTATCGATAACTCTCTAGACTTTTGTGAAAAAATCAGCCAGGTAGTAGTTCCTGCTGGATATAAAATCATTTCTTTGGACGTGGTGTCTCTGTTTACGAGCATTGATAGTAAGGTGGCTTTGGAACTAGTGAGCGAGAAATGGCGTGAAATTAAAACTAATTCCAAAATCAAGTTGACGAAAGTGCAATTTGTGGAGGCATTGGATTTGATTTTGAACAATTGTGAATTCTCATTTAATTCAAAGAAATACAAACAGTTGTTCGGATCACCAATGGGTTCTCCAGTTAGCCCAGCTATAGCCAATTTGGTAATGGAACATTTGGAATCCAGTATTCTTGCTTCACTTGATTTTCAGCCATTGTTCTTCTACCGGTATGTTGACGACATAGTTACTGTGATTCCTGTAGATAAAATCACATATTTTTTAGATAAATTCAACTCTTTCAATCAACATTTAAAGTTTACAATAGAAGAAGAAAAACATAACAAATTACCCTTTCTGGACATTTTAATAATAAAACAATGTGATGGTAGGTTGATTACGGATTGGTATCATAAAGAAAGTTGGTCTGGTCGTTATTTAAATTATAACTCTCATTTACCTAAATCGTATAAAATCAACACTATAACACTTCTCACTAAGAAAATTTTATCTTTATCAAACAATGTTTTCCATAACAAGAATATTCAACTGCTTACCCAAACCTTGCTTCATAATAGTTACCCTTTATATTTAATAAAATCCGTCATCAATAAAACAATTCGAAATCCGTCTTATGGCAGTCCGTTGAATAATGATCAACTAAACCCTAGTAGCACGAATAGATACATTTGCATCCCTTATATCAAAGATTTGTTTTACAAAATTAAACAGTGTTTAAGTAAGTATGATTTCAAGGTAGTGGGCCGCTCGAACCATAGTCTGGGAATGTCAATTTTTTCGCAACTTAAAGACAAAGTTAACAAAGAACTATTAAGCAACCTAGTCTATAAAGTTAACTGCGAGTGTGGTTGTTCAAATGTTGGTCAAACGAAGCAGTATCTAAAGACTCGTATGTATCAACATAAGTATGATGCGACGAAATCTTTACAGAGTGTCGGAAATGTGGAAGAAAATATAAGTGCGTTATCTGCCCATCTAGCTCTCACGTCACACACTATTGACATAGACAATGTTGATATTTTAGAACGCGAGTCGAACTGTAATAAGCGGCGTATCCTAGAAATGCTCCACATAAAAAGGAATCCCGACAACATTAATCGGCAAAATGATTGTGAATATATACACGACACTTATAATTTTTTGTATTATTAATTAACAAATATGGATTTATGCTAGAAATTATGGTCAAAATGGTTCGTTTGCGCATAATTCAAGTTGCCACAATTGATTTTCGAAATTTTTTCTTTCTAATTTTTGTCACGAATCATTAGTTTTCGGTTTTTCCTGTTAATTTTACAGTTTGATTTTTGTTAATTTTTTTTTTTTTCCATTTGATGAAGGAAATTATTTTTGAATTGTGTGTCCTAACTAATGGATTAACTAATGGAGTCGTAAAAGTTATTGTAAGTTAAGAAATTTGTTATTGCTTTATATTGTATCACAATTGTATTTTTACTTATAGACGTTATGTCCTTTTCTTTTGTAAAAATTTTTTCTTTAGAGTTTGATAATGGTATCGAAAAGGTACCGAAACGTCACATGTACAATTAAATAAATTGTTTTTTTTTTTTTAATAAAATAGGCTTGAACTCCAGAGATTCTTTATTTACAAAAAATAAGCCTAAGATCTTTACAACACTATGTATATTGTATGTATATAGATAGATATGCATACATATTAAAAGAAAACTTTACAAAACTCACACAAATATTCCCATTCCATATATATTATCAAGTAATACGTGCAAGTATTGGTAACAATAAAAAATAAGACGCGTCCGTGCACGAAATGAACAGAAATTCAACTGTTTTTATACAATTTTCCCGATTTTAATTTTAATTAGATCTACATAATTATTAAACATTAGAAATTTAAATTTTATGCACGGACCACAGAAACATTAAATCATGCATTATTAAGCGATAGATCAAAAAAATTTGACTTCTTTCGCTATAAATCCAAAAACATAACCTGACAAATGCATCCCGGTGGATTGCATTTTCCATATTCACAAACTTTCACTAATTTTACAAACAGCACCACACTAATTAATCAATTAATTAATTAATTAAATAGACACAAAAAATAAAACAATACACTTTATTTATGATTAAAACACTTAAACTAAATTAAATTAAATTAAATTTGATAAGAGGACGACAAAAACACGTCATTCCTCTTCGAACGTCAACGACCGACCGCCATTAAAATATTTTATTTATTATGATATAAAATGTTATAATTATACTTGTTTTGTTTAATTAATAAATTAAAAACCTTCAAAATTACTAATACTCGCTAATTTAATACTTTTTTACTTCAAATTGATACACTTTTCACTTTATCTTGTCCTACGCGCTCGTTTGACGTTTCAAATAATCTGTATTTGACAGATGAGGAAAAAGGTCAATTGGATTTTTTTTTTTTTAAATACCAAAATTTATAGAGAATGTATAATAAAAACAAACAAAAACAGAAAAAATAATTTAAGTTAGTTCTAATTCTCTCTCTCTCTCCCTGTCTCTCACTAAAGAAATCATCAAAAATTATAGAGATACTCTACGCTTCTCTATAATTTTTAAAAATCATGATATAAGTTCAACTGTGTTGTGCATGTTGATGTGGTATATCTTTGTATCTCTATAATTTTTAGTAATATGTATACAGTAAGCGCAATTCGTTTGGACGCATCCAGCTATTTTGTTGTAAAATAAAACTAATACCGTTATTCTGGCTCAAATTGACGATACTACTACTATATTTTTGTTTCCTTTACAATTTAAATGAGAATCCGCTATTTTCATTTGGACGCACCTCATTTTATTTTTTGGATTTTGAAGTGTGATCTTATACGTGATCCCGTCGCACAGTGCGGCGGATTCCAAAAAAGTTGGCCAAAAGTGAAAAACTCAAGTAAAGTATGTAAAAATATGCATACAGGGATTTTTTGGGTCGCCGAGAACGAATCTGAAGTCAGAGCAAAATTTAACCCCCTTCATCCCCGATTAACAACCCCTATTCATGAAACAACCTGTATGTCACCTTATAATCAATTGCAGTGTTCCATTGGCCTGAGTAAACTACTCACAAGTACTTGTATCTACTCGCAACTACTCATGCTCAAATGATGGTTTAGTTGAGAAGTAGTTACGCACAAAATTTACGGCAGAGGGATTTTAGTTTAAAAATTTCTAATAGATGACTCTATACCAATTTTTTTTGCGTGGAATGTCATTTTTTTAACCCTAATCAACCAAGGTGTGCCTTTTGGCTCATTTGATAAATGAATCGATTTTCAAAATAATGTCAATATAGTTATAAACTTGTATGTATTTTATTTTGAAACATTTGCATACAACGTACTTGGCATTATTTGCACAAATTTATTAAGTTATTTGATTAAAATTTGAATTTACTGACAACAAAAATATGCTGGTTGGATTAGGGTTAAAAAAAAATTTTTGTTTATGTTTGTGATACGTCACGGCAATTTTTAAATAGCAAAAATATTTTAATTATTTTGTTGTTTAATGTTTTATTACTTATTATTATTAATGGAACAACGTGATTTTATCAAAATCTACCAGTTTTATTTAAATTGAGGTTATGTTTTACTAATATCACGAAAATTCGCGTTCCATTGGACATCTACTCACAAAGCAAATTGTTTCCAATGGAACACTACAAATATGTACATCATTTTCATGGTTTTTTGGGTCGCTGATTACGAATCTGAAGTCAGAGTTGGAAAATGTAGCCCCCTTTAACCCCCCCTATTAAGAACCCCTATTCGTGAAACAACTGTATATCATGTCACGATCAAGATGCATATTATTTTCATGCTTGTTTGGGTCGTGGATTATGAATTAAAAGTCAGAGTTGCAATATTAAATAATAAAAACGACGAATTATGCGCTATAAGCACAATAACAACCGTATTTCTTGGGCAAAGTTACAACAACATTTGCACAAAAAAAATGTCTTTTTTATAATCAAAGTAAAGCAAATATCAAAGAAAAGGGGAAAAATTAATCAAATCTAAATTTATTTATATTTTTCTCAACAAAATACCGACCAATCACTGAAAAAGTCGATGAAATCTTAAAAAAATTCGAAGAAGACCGACACATAAGCAGCCATGACATTGCTAAGGAATTAAATATCGATCACAAAACAGTTTTAAACCATTTGCGGAAGTCTGGATACGCAAAAAAGATCGATCAAGAATTTTCGATGAAAAATTTAGTTGACCATATTTCCATCGATGAAAAATTGAGTTGAACAAATTTCCATCATCGAGTTGCTACTGAAACGCAACGAACCCATTTTTGAAGCAAATCATTACTGGTGAAAAACAAAAATGGGTACAACACGAGATGTCGTTTGAAAAAGAATATGGTCAAAGAAAGGTGAACCATCACAAACGACTTTAAAGCCAGGATTGACGCCCCATAAAGTTATGCTGTGTGTATAGTGGGATTAGAAGGGAATCGTACATTATGAGGTTCTAGAATCTGGTCAAACTATTGATTCTAATCTCTACTATGTATCAGCAATTAACCAGGCTGCAGCAAGCAAATAAAAAAACGGTCAGGATGGATCAATAGAAAGCTTGTTGTCTTCGATCATGACAAAGCTAGACCACACCCATTTTTGATGACTCGGCAGCAATTGAGAGAGCTCGGCTGGGAAGTTTTGACACATCCAGCGTAAAACCTGGACTTTGTACCCTCTGAATACCATTTGTTTCGATCTCTGCAAACCTCCCTTGATGGTCTAAAGTTAGCTTCAAAAAGGACTGTGAAAATCACTTGGCCAAATTTTTCGCCGATAAACTCCAGAAGTTTTACACCGATAAAATTATGAAACTTCCCGAAAAAGGGCAAAAGGTCATAGATGATAATGGCCAATATGTTCTAAAATAAAACTCATTTTGAATACAAGAAAAATTTAATCAAAAATTGACAAAAAATCTCTCAATACATTTTCCCCGTCCTATTTTTCAAAAACTTCAATAAAATCCAAATAAGCAGCTTAAAGCAGCCAATTTTTTTTATTTGGAAGATAATATTTTCACCTACGATCTCTGGTAAATTTTACAATCGAACACGACAGAACAACACAACTGTTTGATAATACATATCGTATATTAAAGATTGACAAGAGATAAAAATCGACTAAAATTACGCGTATATTACGCCAGAAATCCCATTTTAGAAAACCCACGTTTTCTATACCTATATAATTCGCACCATTGGGATTGTGCAATTTTGTGCCTGTGATTAGAAAATTTGAGCATAGCCTACTTTAAGAAACAGGGTGGGATTTCTCACGTGATTATCACACCAGAAATCCCATATATACCGTTTACGTAATTAAACATATTTTTCAGTTAACAATGATTGTGCAAAATTGTGCGTTACTAAACTTACCTTAAAAAAAGTTTATATTGGCCAGAATCGGCCATAGAACATCCACAATTTATCAAAATTGTGGTTTTTCAAAGAGGTTGTATGGGTGATTTCCAGAAATCCCATCTTTTATTACAATTTGAATTAAAACATAGCGTAGTTAATATTCTGGCCAAGATTCACGTTTGTGCATATTATACTTTATACTATTATACTTTATATTATACTTTAGCCAATTTTGATAAATTGTGGATGTTCCATGGCCGATTCTGGCTAAAGTATAATATGCACAACCGTGAATTTTGTCCAGAATATTGACTATACTATGTTTTAATTCAAATGCTAATAAAAGGTGGGATTTCTGGAAATCACCCATACAACCTCTTTGAAAAATCGCGATTTTGATAATTTGTGGATGTTCTATGGCCGATTCTGGCTAAAGTATAATATGCACAAATGTGAATCTCGGCCAGAATATTAACTACGCTATGTTTTAATTCAAATCTTAATAAAAGGTGGGATTTCTGGAAATCACCCATACAACCTCTTTGAAAAATCGCGATTTTGATAAATTGTGGATGTTCTATGGCCGATGCTGGCTAAATATAATATGCACAAACGTGAATCTTGGCCAGAATATTGACTACGCTATGTTTTAATTCAAATTGTAATAAAAGGTGGGATTTCTGGAAATCACCTATACAACCTCTTTGAAAAATCGCGATTTTGATAAATTGTGGATGTTCTATGGCCGATGCTGGCTAAATATAATATGCACAAACGTGAATCTTGGCCAGAATATTGACTACGCTATGTTTTAATTCAAATTGTAATAAAAGGTGGGATTTCTGGAAATCACCTATACAACCTCTTTGAAAAATCGCAATTTTGATACATTATGGATGTTCTATGGCCGATTCTGGCCAATATAAACTTTTTGTATGGTAAGTTTAATAACGCACAATTTTGCACAATCATTGTTAACTGAAAAATATGTTTTATTACGTAAACGGTATATTTGGGATTTCTGGTGTGATAATCACGTGAGAAATCCCACCCTGTTTCCTAAAGTAGGCTATGCACAAATTTTCTAATCATAGGCACAAAATTGCACAATCCCAATGGTGCGAATTATATATAGAAAACGTGGGTTTTCTTAAATGGGATTTCTGGCGTGATGTACGCTAAAATTACTGCTATATGGATATTTGATACTTTTAAAATTAGTACATTACAATTTATTTCCGTGTTTTACTTACTTTCAGAAGTTGATTCCATTTTGTCCGATAAGAATTGGTTGTGCTTTCGATTTTTTGTATTACTTTTAACAAGCGCGTTGTTTACCATTTCCGTAACAATGTTGATACTACTCGAACAAAGGTAGCATTGTGACGAATATTCCAGAGCAGGTAGAAGGAAATGTAATCTTATCTTAGTAATTCCTAAACGTTAGACATGTACTTTAGCCAACTCAATGAACAAAAACCCCCATCCAGGAATTATTTTTTTTGGACTTTTGGCCAGCTTTTTTCGATTTCGCCGCACTGTGCGTCGGTACGAATTCTTTTGATTTTCCTAATTTTTTATCTTTTTAATAACTTATTATTTCGGCGTTCAATTTATACTATCACCAGGATAACTGGCAAGATATCACGATGGGTACGCAGGCAAGCGACTTTTCGATACCGAACAATAAAAAATAACAGCATAACCGGATATTGCGAGAAAAATTGGACGATCTGACCATGTCGTTCGAAATTTCCTCAAAAAGGCAAAAATTATGGTTTGAAGGCGGTCACAAAAGGGAATACGAAACTCACTGCGAAGCAAAGTAGTCAGATACGGCAGAAAGCCACATTGGAACGGATAAGTGCTGCAAAAAATCTTGATGATTTGGATTTACCAGTACGCATAATACCTGCCCAACAAATCTTAAAAGCCACCTCGAATATTGTATACAAGAACTCTTTTGTGTATACAAGAAACTTACTCAATCTAAAATTGCCAAGGATGAAGAGTAGGACATGTTATTTTTTCTGATGAAAAAAAAATTAATCTGGCCCGATGGCTTCAGCAAATATTGGCACGATCTGACCAAATAAAACCCTCCACGAATGTGTTGCAACTGCCATGGAGCGATGTAATGGTATGGGGAGCATTCTCCCTATACGGAAAGGTCCAGTTACACATCGAATAAACTCTGCCATTGTTAAAGAGATGTTAGGAAGTTCACTTATTCCACACCTGGAGGATGTTGTGGGTCACCGACAATTCTGTTTTCAATAGGACAATGCGCCAACTCATGTGTCATTTGAGTCTTGCGAGTGGTTTTCGAATTCTGACATCCGTCTGATTACTACACTCATAAGCCCTATGGGAAATTTGTGGGGGATCCTGGCCAGAAGAATCTATGAAAACGGACGCCAATACTAGGACATAAGGTCCTTGAAGGACACCATTAAGGAGGATTGGAATGAAATTGACTGTGGCATGATACAAAAGCTAACTAGATTCAGGCCACGTCGAATTTTTGAATTTTTGAGACCATTCGGAGCAATGGAGGTCCGACTAAATATTAAATAATCTTAAAATTATGTATTAAACCAAAATTTTTGTGAAAACATAAAATATAATGACTGCGTCCAAACGAATTTCGCTATAAAAAACATATTTTTTGTTAATTTCTCGGTTTATACTGGTACTAATAAAAATTGTTTATCGTAGGTATTTCTTATTTGTTTATTGTAATGAAATTTGCCATTTGGTTCGTTTCAGTAGAAGTTTACTGTTGATTAGTAGGTACTCTTAGAAACTTAAAACCGTCCAAACGTATTGCGCTCACTGTATGTAACTGGTAAGTGATAAGCTTATTATCGATAATTTTTTTGTGAAAAGAAACGAATGAGAATTCTAACGCCTTACATAATATATATAACTACTTACAAAGTTATATTACATATGGAAATATTCATCTAATTGTTATAAATATAACGTTTTCTAAATTAAACATTTTGGGAAGCTCTAAATTGAATATTAGAAAAAAAATATTAGAGATATTTTCGTCATCTCAGTATTTAAGTGTTAAAACGAATTTTAATAATTTTGGAGGTAGGCCTGCCATTATATAATGTAATGCTCCTAATTCCAAATTGACTAAAATTCATTCTTGTCACTTAAAAACTGGGATAAGGATGTGGTATAATTTATCCAACCTACATTTCATCGCAAAATTACTAAAATGCGTGTGTATCTCTTATGTTTGCGAGTGTTTTCTTAATCGGCTTAAATTTGTTCTTCAGCACAATAATGCTCCCATACAGTTCTAAAAGATTCTAGAATTTTTTCTAGAAAGTTTCAGAATATTCCAGAATTTTCTAAAAAGTTAAAGGTAGGTATAGTAGAATGTTCCAGGATACTAGATAGAATGTTTCGGAATGTTAAGAAATTTTGAAGAATATTCTCAAATTTTCTAACATGTTCATATCATGTGTTTCAGAATTTTATAGAACATTTCAGAATGTTCCAGAATATTTTAGAATTTTCCGGTGTTTCCAAAATGTTCTAAAATGTTACAGGACGATCCAGAATTTCGTAGGATTTTCTAGAAAGTTTTAGAATGTCCCACAATGGTCTGAAAGGTTCCAGAATCTTCTAGAAAGTTTCAGAATATTCCAGAATTTTCTAAAAAGTTAAATGTAGGTGTACTAGAAAGTTCCAGGATATTTTAAAATGTTTCGGAATGTGAAGGAATTTTCAAAAATATTCTCAAATTTTCTAGCATCTTTCAGAATTTTGCCGAATTTTCTAGTAAATTTCCGGTGTTTCAGAATTTTCTAGAACGTTTCAGTATGTTTCAGAATTTTCTAGAGTTTTCCGGAATTCCCAAACAATTTTCTAAAATGTTGCAGGACGTTCCAGAAATTCGTGGGATTTTCTAGAAAGTTCCAGAATCTTCCGTAATGGTCTGAAAGGTTCCAGAATTTTTCAAAAGTTTCAGAATATTTTAGGCTTTTGTAGAAAGTTTCAAGTATTCTGAAATATTCCAGAATTTTCTAGAAAGTTTCAGATATATTGGGACGTTTTAGATTTTTTTAGAATGTTGCTGAATTTCATAGAAAATGTCGGAAGGTTGTAGAATGTTCTAAAAGGTTCCAAAATATCTTCTAGAAATTTTAAAATATTCCAGAATTTTCTAGAAAGATTCAGGTATATTGGAATGTTAAAGGATTTTTTAGAATGTTTCGGAATGTTACAGGTTTTTCTACAGTTTTCTAGAAAATCAAAAATTTTCTAGAATATTTCGGAATGTTCCAGAATTTTCCATAACTTCCAAAACTTTCTCGAATTTTCTAGAAAATTTCAGGTGTTTCAGAATTTTATAGAACGTTTCAGAACGTTCCAGAATAATTTTTCGGAATACCCAAAATGTTCTAAAATGTTGCAGGACGTTCCAGAATTTCAATGATCTGAAAGCTTCCAGAATCTTCTAGAAAGTTTCAGAATAATTTTAAAAGGTTTCGGAATGTGAAGGAATTTTCAAAAATATTCTCAAATTTTCTAGCATCTTTCAGAATTTTGCCGAATTTTCTAGAAAATTTCCGGTGTTTCAGAATTTTCTAGAATGTTTCAGTATGTTTCAGAATTTTCTGGAATTCACAAACAATTTTCTAAAATGTTGCAGGACGTTCCAGAAATTCGTGGGATTTTCTAGAAAATTCCAGAATCTTCCATAATGGTCTGAAAGGTTCCAGAATTTTTCAGAAAGTTTCAGAATATTTCAGGCTTTTGTAGAAAGTTTCAAGTGTACTGGAACATTTCCGAATTTTTTAGAAAGTTTCGTAGTGTTCCAGAATTTTCAAAAATACTATCAAATTTTCTAGAATGTTCCAGAATTTCCTAGAATTTTCTAGAAAAATCCAGGTGTTTCTGGAAAGTTCCAGATGTATTGGGACGTTTCAGATTTTTTTAAAATGTTTCTGAATTTTCTAGAAAATGTCGGAAGGTTGTGTAATGTTCTAAAAGGTTCCAAAATATCTTCTAGAAATTTTAAAATATTCCAGAATTTTGTAGAAAGTTTCAGGTATATTGGAATATTTTTTAGAATGTTTCGGAATGTTCCAGATTTTTCTACAGTTTTCTAGAAAATCAAAAATTTTCTAGAATATTTTGGAATGTTCCAGAATTTTTCGTAATTTCCAAAATTTTCTCGAATTTTCTAGAAAATTTCAGGCGTTTCAGAATTTTATAGAATGTTTCAGAACGTTTCAGAATATTCTAAAAATTTTCGGAATTCCCAAAATGTTCTAAAATGTTGCAGGACGTTCCAGAATTTCGTAGGTTTTTCTAGAAAGTTTTAAGTCCCTCAATGATCTGAAAGCTACCAGAATCTTCTAGAAAGATTCAAAATAATTTTAAACTGTTTCGGAATATGAAGGAATTTTCAAAAATATTCTCAAATTTTCTAGCATCTTTTAGAATTTTGCCGAATTTTCTAGAAAATTTCCGGTGTTTCAGAATTTTCTAGAATGTTTCAGTATGTTTCAGAATTTTCTGGAATTTCCAAACAATTTTCTAAAATGTTGCAGGACGTTCCAGAAATTCGTGGGATTTTCTAGAAAGTTCCAGAATCTTCCGTAATGGTCTGAAAGGTTCCAGAATTTTTCAGAAAGTTTCAGAATATTTCAGGCTTTTGTAGAAAGTTCCAAGTGTACTGGAACATTTCCGAACTTTTTAGAAAGTTTCGTAGTGCTCCAGAATTTTCAAAAATATTATCAAATGTTCTAGAAAGTTCCAGAATTTTCTAGAAAAATCCAGATGTTTCTGAATTTTCTACAAAGTTTCAGAATATTCCAGAATTTTCTAGAAAGTTCCAGATGTATTGGGACATTTCAGATTTTTTTAGAATGTTTCTGAATTTTCTAGTAAATGTCGGAAGGTTGTAGAATGTTCTAAAAGGTTCCAAAATATCTTCTAGAAATTTTAAAATATTTTCTAGAAAGTTTCAGGTATATTGGAATGTTTAAGGATTTTTTAGAATGTTTAGGAATGTTCCAGATTTTTCTACAGTTTTCTAGAAAATCCAAAATTTTCTAGAACATTTCGGAATTTTCCAGAATTTTCCGTAACTTCCAAAATTTTCTAGAATGTTCCAGGACGTTCCAGAACTTCTTAGGATTTTCTAGAAAATTTTAGAATGTTTCAGAATTTTTTAGAAAGTTTCGGAATGTTTCAGAATCTTCAACAATATTCTCAAATTTTCTAGAATGTTACAGAATTTTCTAGAAAATTTTAGGTGTTTCAGAATTTTTACCAAGTTTCAAAATGATCTAGAATTTTCCGGAATTTCCAAAATTTTCTAGAATTTACCAGGACGGTCCAGAATTTCTTACGATTTTCTAGATAATTTCAGAATGTTTAAGAATGCGTTCCAAAAAGTTTCAGAATTTCAAGAAAGCTTTAGAAAATTCCAGAGTTTTCTAGAAAGTTTTAGGTGTACTGAAACATTTCACAATTTTCTAGAATGTTTCGGAATGTTCCAGAACTTTCAAGAATATTCTCAAATTTTCTAAGAATAATAACGTTAAGTTTTTAAGAATAATAACGTCATGGGAATTGTTTATACGTGATTTAACGTGACCCGTCTCAGAAAAAGATGACTTATCGGTCACCACTGTAGCATCGGACAAAAGTATCGGACATCAAAAAACCTTTGTAATATAAATACTATTTGTTGGATGTTGTACCAACAATATCAATAAAAAGTCGAAAATTAAAAAAATGGCGAACATGCAATCATCTGATCATAAAATTTCAAAAACCGGTCTTATGGCATCTTAAACTTTTCTAAAAGAGGTGGTTTGTGCTTAAATGATGAAAGAGTACGAAAGTTTCAGGTATATTGGAATGTTTAAGGATTTTTTAGAATGTTTAGGAATGTTCCAGATTTTTCTACAGTTTTCTAGAAAATCCAAAATTTTCTAGAACATTTCGGAATTTTCCAGAATTTTCCGTAACTTCCAAAATTTTCTAGAATGTTCCAGGACGTTCCAGAACTTCTTAGGATTTTCTAGAAAATTTTAGAATGTTTCAGAATTTTTTAGAAAGTTTCGGAATGTTTCAGAATCTTCAACAATATTCTCAAATTTTCTAGAATGTTACAGAATTTTCTAGAAAATTTTAGGTGTTTCAGAATTTTTACCAAGTTTCAAAATGATCTAGAATTTTCCGGAATTTCCAAAATTTTCTAGAATTTACCAGGACGGTCCAGAATTTCTTACGATTTTCTAGATAATTTCAGAATGTTTAAGAATGCGTTCCAAAAAGTTTCAGAATTTCAAGAAAGCTTTAGAAAATTCCAGAGTTTTCTAGAAAGTTTTAGGTGTACTGAAACATTTCACAATTTTCTAGAATGTTTCGGAATGTTCCAGAACTTTCAAGAATATTCCCAAATTTTCTAAGAATAATAACGTTAAGTTTTTAAGAATAATAACGTCATGGGAATTGTTTATACGTGATTTAACGTGACCCGTCTCAGAAAAAGATGACTTATCGGTCACCACTGTAGCATCGGACAAAAGTATCGGACATCAAAAAACCTTTGTAATATAAATACTATTTGTTGGATGTTGTACCAACAATATGAATAAAAAGTCAAAAATTAAAAAAATGGCGAACATGCAATCATCTGATCATAAAATTTCAAAAACCGGTCTTATGGCATCTTAAACTTTTCTAAAAGAGGTGGTTTATGCTTAAATGATGAAAGAGTACAGTGGATGTGCTGCGGTTTTTGATTAGTCGAAATATTATGATAGAATACAGTCCATACAGCATTTTTCATATCTTCTGCTGAATCTGAATGTCTCCTAATTGCCAAACCGTAGTAAACAATACAATCAGAAATTAGCTTGCTAGTTAATTTTCCAGCACATTTACCACCGAGTGCCTCTGTATTTTTCTTAACAGCTCGAAGCCGAGCTTCCATTATTTTTTGGACGTGGCCAACAGATTCTTTTTTTTACGACAAGATCATAGTAAGGATTGATATTTAGAATCGCCTTGAAAGTTTGTGTATCTCCGTCGCTTATGTAATTCTCATAATTGACGCCAAGCAAATCGCTCAGACGTAAAAACATTTCTGTTACCGTCAATCTCCGTTTTTTCAACACTTCCGTGGTGGTTTGCACTACACACATCATCGTGATATTCTTTCCATGCATCATACTCGATCGAACCCTTTTTGATTTCTAATTGGTCATCCAAATCTGGATATATTAAACCTGTGGTTATACTGTTTAGCCGAGACACAAATTGCTAATCTGTTTAGCCAAGATTTGAACCACTAACTCAGCGCCATGTCACGGGCACCATTTTAGTTCCAAATTTGTACACTAATATTCATACGGGGAGCTACTTGTCTTGTCAGTAAAATATACATACTAACTAAAAGAGTTGGCTTGATAAGGACTGGTTCAGCCAAATAAAGTAGCAATTTTATATTAGGCCAGAATTAATAAACCGAGTACCGAGGTGATTGGCCTACATTGATATGGCCACCGTAACAACAAAATTAATCACAGCGTTTGTGCTCATAATATCATACATTTGATTAGCATTATCTAAACTATAACATACCCAAAATTCAGCCAATTATACGGGTCCCCTTCCCCATCTAAGGGGTAATGCGAATTTTTCTTTAGAAGAAAAACATTTAACTAAAATTTGAAACGTTCCCGAAATTAGAGAGCGATAATAATCGCAACCGGTAATTTAGTGTTTAGGTCGATAGGTGGTCAGTATTTCTTCGAACATATAATTTTGTTTAATTTAACATATTAAACCAAGTCATTCTTTCTCAATTAAATAACACACATTTTTTCGTTCTATTATGTCAAGGTCGCATGATCTCGGACATTTTCAAAATCAATATCAAATTTGCGTGAGTTTAAATTTTAACCCACAATTAACTTGCGGATATAAAAATATCTAAATATACAAAGATTCATCAACTGCATTCTAAATGCTTTAATTCATTACCATGCGTTGCCCAGTATAAAAATCCCCAAACCTATATAACGATATATAATCACAAAACGTAAATATCATACAATTTATAACATTTTGCTTAATAACAATAATAACAAATTGCCAGAACAAATTAGTCTTCTCAACAATTATGCTCGTTATGTATTATGTATAGTCGGACACACACACAAAAATCATAATAAAGTTTAAACCCTTGATCTTGACCAAAATGTTAAGTAAATAATAAACTTGCGTATTGTAAATCAAATCTGATTAATGATTAATTGGGCAAAAAAAAAAATTTGAAATTTCATTGAGTATATGAATATACCAAAACTAAATTAATCTGCGCCCAAAAACAAAATCGTGCATGGGCAGCAAACGTATAGATATAAGCACACGCAGCAAAAAAAGAGCATCAAATTGCGGACAATAATCATGTATCCTTGAAAGTAAAGTATGAATTTAAACAAATTTGCCAAATATACTTAACCCGCGCGCTAATCAACCGCGCTTATTTGTATAGACATTTCCAAGGTGATCTCTATTAACCCCCCCATATACATACACATTAATTACAAATTTGCGTTTAAAAAATAATTAAATTTTGTAATTAAGATAAATTCGCAATATCTCAACCAAATACTGTGACATCATCGTTTAAATCTTTTTACAATAAAATTCATTCAACATATCAACAACATTAACATATCAATTGTTATCTATCTAGAGCTATACGGACAGGCGTGTGTAGGATGAAATTGTTTTTATTATTATTTATATTACAACAACAAATAGTTAATATTTTTATCCAAGAATAGAATATCAGATACATAAATATTAAAAATGCGCAAAGGGGGGTTCCGAACCACGCACCATCATCATATGAAACTGATCAAATCGTATTTTATATCGTTACCTTATTTTTGTGTTGTATCATCGCTTATACATAATTTCAATTGCCTGCACTATGCTGTTTTGAAAACGATTTAGGCAAGACGCCTCTATCTGACTTTTATTATTTTTGTTAAATGATTTACCTGAAATGAGAGTAAAAATAAATTAAATTAATTAAGGTTTTATTTTTATTGTAACGGTTGTGTGCTGAATTAAATTATTTAAATTTGTTAGTTTGCAATTAATTATTGCTTCCACATGTTAATTTTAACCAAAAAAAAAATTTATTTGGTTAAATTTGCCTGTATGTATGCTACCAGTACTACACTTTGTGGCATCTGAAAAACTTTGAATATTCTTAATTATATCTTAATGATGGCACTTATCAGATTCAATAGATCAGTTTGCAGACAGAAATTGTTAGTTAACCGTTTTGCGTTTCACGAGGCAAAAAATAATAAAATATTCTGCATACAAATGTAGACGAGTACTCTGAGTCTCTCATACCATTCTTAGAAAAATGTCGTTTAGGGTTAAACATCTAGACTCCTAGAGTAATTGATAGGGTACCGGAAACAGCTCAATACGATAGGAGGTTATTCCTGGTATCCAATTCATGAAATTAATCAGAAAGTCACCGGTGATTGGTACAACCATAGACTAAATAAAATTGCACAAAGACTTCTCATGTCGAACAAAAAAAAATTTATAGGATCCATTCTTATATGAATGAATTATTTATGTGTCCCTTATTTCACTTCATATAATATTATAACAAAATTTTTAAATTTTATTAATTTTATTTTTCTTCCTTATAGTGAAAAAAAATTCTTGTTTTTATTTTTAACGGCAACAAAATCGAAGAATTAAATCGGGATCCAACAATGCAATATCAGAAAGAAATTAAGGAAATTATAAACAAATCAGCAAGCTTCATGACCAACAGGGAAATAAGAACAAATAAAATGATAAAACCATCAGCGCCACTCATTAGAGCGATGCCGAAAGTTCACAAAGAAAATATACCGATAAGGCCACTGATCAATTTTACTACAGCACCCACCTACAAAATTGCAAGTTTTCTGAACAAATGGATAAAAAATAATATAACTATAGACAACAACCATTCAATAAATAACAACATCGAACTAGTTGACAAAATCGAGAATATAAAAATACCACACAATGGAAAACTAGCCTCATTTGATGTAACTAATATGTATAGTAACATACCAATACAGGAAACAATGAAAGCAACCGAAGTATTATTAAAGAAAAATCGGATAAGGGAGCCGATAATCGAAGACGTTATTAAGCTATTAAAAAACATTACCAGCCAAAATTATTTCCAATATAACAATAAATTTTACAAACACACAGACGGTCTACCTATGGGAAGTCCTTTGTCCGGCACTTTAGCGAACATTTATCTCAACCACTTCGAAAATACATACGTACTTAGCAATAAAAACAAATATATAAATCACATCGATTATTGGCATAGATATGTAGATGACATAATAGTGTTATTCACGGGAACGCAAAGACAACTGGATTTACTACACAAATATATAAATAGTATACACGAAAATATGCAATTTACGTTAGAATTAGAGCAAGAGAAATCAATTAATTTTTTGGATTTAACAATTAAAAACATCGATGGAAATCACACCTTCAAAATATACAGAAAACCAACACAAACGGTCCACACAATACACAACACATCTTACCACCCGTACCAACATAAATTAGCAGCGTTTAACCATATGATTCACCGAGTAAATACCATTCCAATGTCACCTATTGATTAGTGGCGCCCAAGGTTATGGCTTCCCTTATTTATTTTCCAATCCCTATCCTTAGAGCCAACGCCACGTGCTGCTGTTGGTACAGTGACGTTCGAATGCGTTTGGCCTCCTTTCTTTTCCTTTCCTCAGGATAAATTACAATAGTTTATTTTTAAATTTTTTCTTCCAGGTGCTCATTCTGTTTTTTCGAAATGGACGAAGATGGTTAATATCTTTGTTTACTTTGTTGACAATTCAGATTGAAACCAGTGGATAACAATTTATTCCTTTATTCCGTTTATTTGATTTGTTTTTTTTTGTCGGATTGTTGGAAGTCAAGCTATTTCTGCTTTACGTGTTGATTTTTAGTTTTGATTTTCAGTTGTCCGAATTAAAATATTTTGCGATTATTTCCAATTTTTACTATTTTGTTCGTGTTATATCACTAAATGGCAACTTATTTCTGCTATATGTGTCGATCTTTAATTTTGACGTTTAGTGGGTCCGAACGAAGATATTTCGCAACTGTTTCACATCCTTGGATTTTATTTCCTCTTAATGAGTTTGAATTTAATTATCCGACGATGCGCAGATGTTTGAATATCGAGAGTCTCAGGTGCAAATTATCAAATACCATTATGTCCAGTGTAAAACTGTTGGAATTATTGGTTTGATTAGTTTGTGCCTCGATTAAAAATTCCTTCTTCCTATTTCACTTATCCGTTACCCTAGGATTCTGATTACCTACCATTCCATCAGTGAATCTTCGAATGCCTGATTTACACTTCGCTCATTGCATGCGCTTGCTCTGGCTCATCCTCACTCGTAGATTATTCTTACTGAGAATTTATTTCCAATTTATTCATAATTATACATTATTGATAGTTTTTTTTGGTTTTTCGCTTGATCTTAACTCATCATACTGACAAAGTGACATTATTAATTAAGATTGTTTATATATTAGCTATTTTTTTTTTTGGTCTTTTGGTTTTGAACAATTATTTTATTTTACGTTTTTTTTTTTTTTTTTGGTTTATTATTGTTGTCGAACAACACACAACATATCAAGCAACCAGCCTTCTGCATAGTATTTTATCATTGAATATCGGCATTTCTTTATCATAACCGTTAATACTTATTTAGTTTATTTTTATTTTATTATTATTATTATTTTTTATCTTATATTATCACAATGGACGTACATTCACTGACCAATGACGAATTTGAAATCGAATGCTTAGTTCGCAATATCGCGACAGACAACTCCAATGCAGCAGAAATTTTACAGAATTGTATAATAGCAGAGGACGCAGGATCCGCTGAAAAACCAGCCAAGATGCACCTTAATGCAGTGAAACGTCCCAATGATGAGATTCAGTCATGTCGTTGGAAGCTAGAAGAGCTACAGAATCTAATCAAATCACTCGCTGACATGGAAGTGAGTCTACAGATTAATTCTGCCCGTCAGATTCAGTCTAGATTATTCCATGTTGCAGATAGATTACAACGTGCTACCAGTTCTCCTACGTATTCAGAGGAAGCTACTAGAGCCTTTCAGGCCTGCGAAGTACTCATAAATAGTATGCAAATTTATTTAAATAATACCCATAGATTGGATGAATCTTTGAATGCGTCCAATGCTTTGAGCATCGACGAGTATTTCGCTCCGTTAACCCAGTATCAGACGGTCGTTCCTACAACAAGCTCTAATGTAGACCAACTCCTGGAGCATGACAGTAATCCAAGCTCTCATAAACCAAGCGGTTCCAAGTCGACAGTTGTTGATGATCAACCAGCTATAATGGCGGATATGAAGGAACAAATGCAACTCCTATCTCAGCAGTTATTAGCTTTGACTAAACAATGTGCAGACCTAAAACTAAAATCTGAAGCCAAATCAAGTTCTTCTTCAGAGATAGCACCATTACCAGACAAACCAACATTTTTTCATACTAATCCAGTAACTGTTCAGTCGACAGGAAAACTAAATTTACGACCGCCTGTCGTCTCATTCGCACAATTGCCGGTAACATCCGGTTTGTCCCAAAAATCCACCGTATCAGAATCCATTATTAAACACATCAACGTCATACATTCCGAATATGTCAGCAACTCCAACGGTCAACAGAATTCCGGGTGTGGTATATTCCAATAGCGCGACGACTCTTCCTTCGTTGGTGCCACCTCATTTGTCTCAGTATGGGCATAATTACGAGCAGTCGATACCAACCAATGTCAGATACATTCCAGAACATCGCGGTTTGTCCAGAAGTGGTCTCGCTTTTGATGGCTCCCCAACAGGCATACCTATTAATTTATTTTTATTTCAACTAGAAACACTGGCAGCATCTATGAATCTAACGAATGTGCAAATACTAACTGAAGTTAGTTTCGTTCTGAAGGGAGTGGCTGCACATTGGTATTGGACGTTTCGGCAACAAAACCCAACGGCAAACTGGTTCGAAGTTCGTCATAATATGGTGGAACGGTTCAAGAATAGGCGTCCCGATTCAGATATAGAGAGTAAAATAGAGTCCCGGAAGCAATTGCCTAACGAATCATTCCTTGAGTTTTACCACCAAGTTTGGAGTTTGACTGTTCAGATGACCCAACCTTTTTCAGATCGTCAGCTCATTAAAATTCTCATGAAAAATATGAGACCAGGGTTACGATACCAATTAACTGATAGGCAGTTTGACAATATTGGGGACTTGATAAGTAGCTGCACGAGTTGGGAGAATACATGGTCTGATCTAAAAATAGATCCGGATTCCTTCGTGTCAATTAAGCGAGCACCTTACCCTGATAATGCCAGATTCATGCCTCAAAGACGCACTATCAATTCTTTAGATCAGCCACAAAGTTATGATATTGTAACGACTGCTGAGCTAAATCCAACTCCATTTGTTGCCTCGCATATGTTACCTCCGCCAGTTATTCCACATAGTGCGAATTTAACATCCCATTTTGGTCACGCCATGAATCCAGCATTTCAATCAGTACCATTTGGTGTACAACAGGTGCCTTCTCAGGTTGCCGCTATCCAAAAGCCGAACATACCACCAAATAGACAGTTAGAAGAACCGGCGGTAAAGAAAACACAGCATACCGTAAATCACGATTATGTCATTTGTTACAACTGCGATGACATCGGTCATGTGTTCACCGAGTGCACAGTACGTCCGACTCGCTGGTTTTGTTTCAAATGTGGCATGAAAGACACAATCACCCCACAATGTCCAAATTGCGCGGGAAACGGTACGAGGGGACAATGGAGAGCTGGGAACCAGGGTCCCCCGAGATTCGGCCAGTCTTATCCTCAAAACCCGAGGATGAACCGCCCACAATAGAAGTCGTCATTCCTGAGTCATCTCATTCTGAACTTATATCACCTGGCCAATTAAAAACTAAACGCTATTACAATCAAAAACACCGACTAAGGAGTCGAGCGTACTGGAATTTAAGAAAAAACATAAGATCCAACATTATATCGTCTATATTTTCAAACGACACAAACGATGGGAGGCCGTATGCACAAGTAACCGTAAACGGTGTTAGCTATAAGGGTCTTTTGGATAGTGGTGCTACAGTCAGCGTATTGGGCGCGGGTTCCGAAAGATTTTTAAATGACACTACGGTGAAATTTCATGATTTTCCGAGTTATGTGAATACGGCCAGCGGACAGGCTCAAAGAGTTTTCGGATTCATTAATGCACATGTGACCTTTAATGACAAAGAACGTTTGATGAAATTGTATATTGTGCCGTCATTAGAGCAACCTCTGTATCTAGGTATCAATTTTTGGAACTTATTCGGAATTAGTCTTAATATATCCACTATAAATACCATGTCGGCCACAACCTCTCTCGGAGAATCCTCGGAATTTCACCATCTCTCCACGGAAGATACAGCGAAACTGGATGAAATTATTAAATCGTTTCCTTCATCGACTCAGTTGGGGCTTGGGAAAACCAACTTAGTATCTCACGTAATTGACGTTGGTTCTGCCAAGCCATTAAAACAACGATACTACTCCGTTTCGCCCGTTAAACGAGAGTTGATGTACAAAGAGTTGGACCGAATGCTGTCATTAGGTGTCATTGAAGAAAGCCAGAGTTCTTGGTGCTCGCCACACGTTGGTGCAGAAGGCAAATGGCAAGGTTCGTTTGTGTTTGGATGCCCGTGAGTTGAACAAAGTAACCGTCAAGGATGCTTATCCGTTGCCGATTATTGATGGATTGCTGGGTCGATTGGATCAAACCCGGTTCATTTCGACAATTGATCTAAAAGACGCATTTTGGCAAATTCCGCTAGACCCAGCATCCAGAGATAAGACGGCGTTCACGGTGCCTGGACGGCCTTTGTATCAATTCACGGTCATGCCGTTCGGATTGTGCAATGCACCACCAACGATGTGCCGCCTTATGCACCGCGTGATTCCGTATCGACTCCATGATCGTGTTTCAGTGTACCTAGACGATCTACTTATCACTTCGGCCACTCAAGACGAACATTTTACGCTGCTCAGTGAGGTTGCTGATTTGCTGAAGAAGTCCGGTTTGACAATCAATACCGAAAAAAGTCGGTTTATGCTCAAGGAGGTGCGGTACTTGGGATATTTAGTTGGCGATGGTTGTCTCCGTACGGATCCCGAAAAGATTAAGGCAATATTGGAATATCCTATCCCAAAAACCACCAAACAGGTGAGACGATTCATGGGCATCTGTGGTTGGTACCGGCGCTTTATCAGCAAGTTCTCTACCATTGCTGCTCCTCTAACGGATCTGACCAAGAAAGGAGTAAAAATCAAATGGTCAGATGAAGCAAACGAATCCTTTAACCTAGTCAAAAAGGCTCTCTCAACAGCTCCCGTTCTGGCAAATCCTGACTTTGAGAGGCCCTTCTATATACAATGCGACGCCAGTACTGCTGGAGTAGGAAGCGTGCTGTTTCAACTAGATTCCGCTGGAGAAGAACGTCCCATATCGTTCTTTTCCCATAAATTAAACGCCGCTCAAAAGAACTACTCGGTCACGGAATTAGAGTGTTACGCAGCAGTACTGAGCGTCAAAAAGTTTCGTGCGTATATAGAAGGGTACCATTTTACCATCTACACCGATCATGCCAGCCTACGCTGGTTAATGTCTCAGAAGGATTTGTCAGGACGGCTTGCTCGTTGGAGTCTAAAGCTACAGGCCTTTAATTTTCAGATAGGATATCGTAAAGGATCTGAAAATGTGGTACCAG
This sequence comes from Tipula helvola, assembly GCA_963556165.1. NCBI lineage: Eukaryota > Metazoa > Arthropoda > Insecta > Diptera > Tipulidae > Tipula > Tipula helvola. The sequence goes on along the minus strand of OY744483.1, from coordinate 72,437,564 downwards.
ATGCGTTATCGCGTGTGCATTGCGAGGAGCTAGACGTCACTTCTTCTCTTATAGGGTCAGCTGAAAATCTAAATGAACTAAGTTCCGATGTAAATTCGGGTCAACTAGATCCTTTGCACATCGAACTAGATTCCCCTGCTTTTAATGATTCGGAATATAAAGAACAGATTGAGAAAATACGGACGTTAGGACCCGACTGTCATAATTTCTGCATCAAGGAGAACAAACTTTTATTTTCACCCTCCTGTGGCAACCATTACAATGACAGCGACGTGACCACTTGGAAATTGGTGATTCCTCATCAGCTAACACAATCTGTGATCGAGCAAGCTCACATACCACCAACTTCGGCGCACATGGGTATTGCAAAAACCTTGGATAGACTCCGAAGGCAGTTCTATTGGCACGGAATGGCCCAGAATGTGAAGGATTTCATTAACAAATGTCAGGAATGTAAAAAGAATAAACCCGTTAATTATAATACCAAACCTGCAATGGGCCAACAATCTGTGTCTCAAAGACCATTTCAGCGACTCTATGTCGATTTATTGGGACCATATCCACGCTCAAAAAGGGGTAACGCATACATTCTAATTATATTAGATCATTACTCGAAATTTGTCTTGTTGAAACCGTTACGAGAAGCATCAGCGGCCTTAATATGTAATTTCCTGGAAAATGACGTGTTTTTGTTGTTTTCGGTGCCCGAGGTTATCACTAGCGACAACGGGAAACAGTTCATATCTAAACTATTCCAAGAGCTTTTACGAAAGTATGGTGTCGAGCACATTCGTACGCCAGTATATTCGCCCCAAAGCAATGCGTCCGAACGGGTTAACAGGACGATTTTATCAGCTATTCGATCGTACATTACTGACACTCGCCATAACGAATGGGATTTACATATCCAAGAGATCGCTGCAGCTCTCCGTAACGTGGTGCATGGATCTACCAAATTCTGTCCCCATTTTGTGGTGTTCGGCCAACATATGACGCTTCATGGATCCGAATACGGATTACGGCGATTCCTGTCAACAACTGACGAAAACGAAAACTATGTGATGTCAAAAGCAGATCGGTTGAATTTGGCTCGCAATAAAATTATAAACCACCTTAAGAACGCTTACGATCGATCCGCAAAACATTATAATTTACGAAGTCGCCCACGTGACCTGGCGGTGGGTCAATCTGTATTCGTCCGTTCTTTTGCGCAAAGTGATGCTGTCAACAAATTCTCTGCTAAATTAGCTGCAAAATTTATACCAGCAATAATCGATTCAAAAGTGGGAAATGTGGCCTATCAAATTCGCGATTTGCAAGGTAAATTGATGGGAACATTTCACCTTAAAGATATCCGCACTTGATAATGATTCTATATCCAATGTTGCCCGGCTTGAGACATTCTCAGGGTGTGAGGCGTCCCCACGATTTCTAACAGCTTCGCCGTAACAACGAGCGAATGGTATAATTTATTTTTGAGTATTGATTTTTTTTTAACGCCTAAATGTTAATTTATGTCTAAACGTTCGTAATTTTAAATAATTTATTTGGTCGATAAAGAAGAAAAAAAAATAAATGCTTTTTCTGATAGATGCCGTGGTTGCTTGAATTGACGTTGGGCGATGGTAATAAATTTTGCGCGCGCGAATAGCGAAACATTTTTTTTTGGTGGGGGGTTTAATATAAAACGGGCGTTTAAGATTTTTCGGGGCAGTCTTGATGTAAATTTTAAAAGAGTTCTAAAAAACAAGAAATTGAGTGAAAAAACAAAAAAAGCCGTGAATATAGTTTTGTGAATTAAAAGATTTAAAAGTAAATTTTTACGAAACATAAGTGTGAATAAGTTTGGATAATTCAATAGAAAATGTCCTATTGAAACAAAATTGTGAATAAAATTAATATTAGTTAATCTTGCAAGTGGTCAAATTTATTTTGGCAAGAAAACCAAAGAAAAAGAATGTTCCAGGAATTTCTGGATTAAAATAAAAACAAAAACAAAAAAAATATACTCATAATCAGAATCGTAACGATTATTAAATTTTTTTTTTGTTTAATGCGTAATTAATTTTAATTAAGTTTCTTGCTTTGCTATGTAAAACTTATAATAAGTTATAGTTATAATAATATTAATTAATACAAAAAAAAAAAAACTATAATTTCAAGATAGTGATAATTGAATTTAAAATTAACAAAAACTGAAAAAAAAAAAATTAATTAAAAATAAATCAAAATTTCAAAACACTTATTGAAAATAGTGAAGTGAATTCTAACAAACTTAAAACATTCAAACAAAATTAAAAAAATTTTGAATAAACCGAAGACACGCCAAGTTTTTAAAATGGCTAATTTTGATGTGTTTAATAAAAAAAAAAAATTCACAGTAAATATATGTAAAGATTTAATTAGTGGATAATAATAAAATGGTAATGAGTGATAGTGGAATTGTGTTTGTGAACTTGTGAAGAGCGAAAAATTATCGCTAAATAAAAAAATAAAAAAAAAACACAAAATTAATTGAGTGAAAGATTCAATAGAATTTAATGGTGGTTGAGTCATTTGGTATTGTTCGTCCATCATGAACGTTCAAGTGAAATAAAAAAAAAAAAATTTCTACCTCAGACCATTTGTGAATAAACTCGTCGACTTAGCGAATTTTATAAATCAAAATAAAATAAATCATGAACATTTTAATGTGCGCGCCTAAATGAGGATAATATTTCACACGATCAACTTCAACATCTACAATCAACAGGCTGCAACGCAACATCGATAAGTTTTTTTTTTATTATATACATACATATTATATGTATTTGATATACATTTTTTATTCTCCATTTGATTATATAATTTAATAGTTTCCTTTCTTCTAAGTTAGCATTAATTTCCGGTGTAGGGTAGTTTTAGGATAGCTAGGTTAGGTTAGTTTAGTTTTACGTTGATTTTTCATCATACCAGAATTTCTCTTTGTTTTTCTTTCATATACCAAAATAAATTTGTTTATTTTCTATTAATTGTTGCATCCAATTTAAACTGGCGTTTTCAATAGTGAAATATAATAACAATTAAGAAGCCAAACAATATGAGAATGACGCGTTAGTCGTTAAGCTGCGGATGAGTTAGGGTAGGTAAATGTAGGTGAGCGTAATGGTAGGTATTCAGGATCATCCTTTTCGCGGTTAAACCCGATCTACACACACTCTAAAACCCCACGCCATACCCTGATGCTTAGCCGGCAACAACCGCTCAAGAGTCCCTGTGTAGGTCCAATTCTGTTAGCACAATGCTTGTTTTGGAGGATAATTTCATTTGTCTTTATTTTTCTTAAATTTTATTGATTTTTCTTGCTACTCCTTTCAAATTTATTTTTTATTGATATCCTCCAGAACAGGCGAAGTGCTACAAATGACGAAATAGAAACAATTAAATACATAGCACACACAAATGGGTATAAAATAAAGTTAATAAATAAAATGAACATCACATACCATAACAGAAAATTCATTGAAGAAAATACAACGCTCACAACAAATGAAAAAAGGGACAATTTAAACGGGCATACAAGAAAAATTTTTTGGCGACAAACATTAGCATCAAAAATAATAAATTGGCATCACAAATAATATTTTGGCACCACATATGAAAAAACAAACAAATATTTTTGAAGGACATTATTAAATACTGTGGCGACAAACATTGACATCAAAATTAATAAATTGGCAACAAATATAATATTTTGGAACAGAAAAAAATAATTTTTAGAGTAAAAAAAAAAATAAAAAATCGAGACAAAAAATTAAATTTTTAATCGATACAAATTATTTAATATTTGATGGGGGATCGATATAAAATATTGCAGTGTCATTAATAGATTCTATATAATCCGCTCCTACGTGCGGCACGCAGTGCGACATGTTTGCCTATCCTGGCTCCTACGTCCCTCGAAGTTTAAATCTAAGGCCCCTCGGAGGGCTAAGCGGGGGAGAGCGAAGCGACCTCCCGCGTGCCCGTGAGAGTCACCGAAGCCGTTAGCCTCTACAATTCTAAGTTAAATTAGGGATCTCCATTTTCCAGAATATTTTAAAACTAATTTAATTTTTTTAATTTTTAATTTATTTATTTATAACTTTGTTGCCAGTTAATTATTTTTGTCGCCCAAAATGTTTATTTCGATGCCAAAAAATAATTTTTGTGTACCCTTCCAATAGTGCCAAAAAATTATAAATGTTGCCAAATTATTATTATGATGCCAAGAAATTTTTGTTTGTTGCTCATTAATTTGTGCCGTTTTATTATTTTTTTGTATCTCAAATATTAATTTTTTGTGTGCCGGTTTATTGCCAGCCATGAAAAAACAGAAGAGAGATATATAACAGTACAATACAACAAATACACCAGCAAACATATTCAAAAAAACCTCCACAAATATGGATACAAAACCGCATACACATCAAATCACAAATTGGAAAACATTATACGACCGAAACAAAATACAAATATAGATACTGGCATGTATAAATTAAACTGCTCGAACTGTGATGCTTTCTATATAGGCCAAACTGGACGATCATTCAACATGAGATATAAAGAGCATATAAAAGGCATAGGAAAAGAGAACACTGAATCGAGATTTGCACAGCACATAAATATCACGCGGCACCAATGCAACAGTATGGATGATAATTTTAAAGTATTGTATAGAACAGCAAAGGGAGAGAAAATGAACAGATTGGAAGAATTGGAGATATATAAAGAGCGTAATAACCCGAATCTGCTAAATAATAAAATCAACACTAACACAAACAAAATTTACGAACTAATAATACAAAACACCACTAATACATAGAGATAAATAGTATATAAAATAGTAGTCGCAGGGAAATTTTAAGCATACAACTGAGGATGGTAGCATGCACTGCCGAAATCGATCTTGTCAAAATAAAAATAAAAACAAGAATTTTTTCACTATAAGGAAGAAAAATAAAATTAATAAAATTTAAAAATTTTGTTCAATTCAATTCAATTTATCTTTATTTAAATATTTTTTAACATTAAATTACATTAGTAGTTACATTTAATCCTTAAGAGTTTAGTTTGAATATAACTTTACATCTTTAATTTATTGTTTTATTAGTTTATTTTTTATTAATTTAATTTTTATTTTAATAAAAAATAAACTAATAAAACATATAATATAAAAAAAAATTCAAATTATTTGGGTGTAGAAAATACCTATTTGGGTGTAGAAACTATATTCCGAACAATACAGTGAGTCCCTACGCAATATACTTAAAACCACAAAAACATAATTCTCTCTTTGAGTAAATTTACTCTCCAACTAATGCAAGTTTGCTTTGAGCAGACATTTAAATAAAAAATATTTATTCAGAAAAATTTTTGTGTGATTAAGTAGTATGCGACTATGCGGTGAAACACAGGTGGGCATGGTTCAAATAAGGTTAGTTCGATCTTTTGAGTCATGTGTTGGTGACGTCATACAATTCCGCCACGGAGAAAAAAAGCAATGAAACATTTTTGTTTCAAGTTATTGTTTTTTAATTTTTCTTTTGTATACTGGTTGTAATTTATACGACTCTTTTAATACTAGAATTACGTGTCGTCATAAAAAAAATGCTCATTTGTTTACAAATAGAGCTAACGTCTTAGACAATAGAATTAGAATGGACCGCTAATACAATTACAGTTCAATATAATTTTCAAATAAATGATGATGCCAACATACAACTAGCGGTCAAGAGGCAAATTGCGGCAAAAACGAAAACTAAAGATTTGTCAAAGTTGTCAACATCAATAAATTTTTATTTAATTTTTGGCTCCTTTTCGTGTGTTTTCTATTTTGTCACCGTTTTATAGTTTTAAATTCAATTTAATTTGATTTGAGATATTTTAATTGTGATTTTTGCACAAAATTTTTCCTCGGTTTCTTTTATTTTTACTGAAAATGGGGAGAAAGTGTGTCGTAGTTGGTTGTGATACCAGTTTGCCATTGACATATAAAGCCGCGTCCACACGGGGTGTGAAATGTACACTTATGCGCGCATTTAGCGAATGTAAACGTCGTGTGGATGGTTTTCACATGACGAATGTGATTGAATATTTTCATTAAAAATTGTATGATCAAGGTACTAAAAATATATACCAGAGTAGAAATGTTCATTAACATTCGCCTACATGTGATCAATGAACATTTAACGAATCGTGTGTACCGAAATGTGATAAATGTACACATCCCGCATAACTGCCTACATTCGCTAAATAAGCGAATACGCACGCATAAGTGTACATTTCACACCCCGTGTGGACGCGGCTTAAGCTGTTTCTATGCATCTGTGAATACAAAAATAAATGTTTATTTTAATATTCAGTGCTTGCAACTGCTTATAATTTCAAATATTAATGATGTTTTCTTTTATAAAATTTAATCTTAATGTTGATTTTTCGATTATTCCTAATAAATTAAATGGTAACGAACTTTTTAGTTAGCGAATTCGCCACGATTTGCCTCTTGACCGCCACTGTATGTTGGATCGCATATGAAGTAAGCAACTAGCAGTCCATTTAAAAATATATAGTCAAAGGCTAACGTGGTATTTATTGAATTATGACCGGTGCATAAAGGGAATGTATGTTGATTTATTATTTTGTTAACTTTTATCCAGCTGGATAAGTACAATTTCATCACCATGTTTATATGTTATGTAACTAAAGCGAATTTATGAAACTAACAATAGGTTTTCATTACGTTATGGTTTATTTACTGTGGAACGCCAGGAATATACATTTAAATGTATCTGAGATACATTTGAATGGATTGTTGTGTGTTTTGTCAGTATGACTAAATGCGGGATTCTAAACTGATTCAACTGAGATGCAATTCTGGAATTTGACCACGTAGGATGAAACTTGGTTATTTCTTAACCAATCATGATGAAATTCGACATGTACGATAGAAGTGGGAGTTTTTAATGATTGCTAAATGAAGTTCTGTAATATGGCCAATTAGGAAGGAACTGGGCTATTTCTTAACCAATCCTGGTGAAATTTGACATGTACGATAGAAATAGGATTCTAAAATGATTGTTAGATGAAGTTCAGGAATATGGCCAATTAGAAAGGAACTCGGTTATTTTTTAACCGATTATGGTGAAATCCGATATGTGCGGTGGAAATGGGATCTTAAAATGATATTTAGAAGAAGCTCTGGAATATGGCCAATTGAAAAGGAACTCGCTTATTTCTTAACCGGTTATGGTGAAATTCGGTATTTACGATGGAAATTGGATTCGAAAATGATTTTTAGATGATGTTCTGGAATATGGCCAAGTAGGATAGAACTTGGCTATTCCTTAACCGGTTTTAGTAAAATTTGACATATGCGATGGAAATGGGATTCTTAGATGATTTTTAAGTGAAGTTCTGAAATGTGGCCAAGTAGGCCAAAATTTGGCTATTTCTTAACCGATTTTAGTGGAATTTGATATTTGCGATGGAAACAGGATTCTAAAATTATTTTTAGATACAGTTCTGTAATATGGCCAATTATGAAGGAGCTTGGCTATTTCTTAACCGATTCTGGTGAAATTTGATATATGCGATAGAAATGAGATTCTAAAATGATTGTTAGATGAAGTTATGAAATATGGCCAAGTACGACACACTTGTTTATTTCTTAACAGATTATGATGAAATTCGACATGTACGGTGAAAACGGAATTCTAAAATGATTTGGGACACGGCTAATTAAGAAGGAACTTGGCCACTTTTTAATTATTTATTTGATAGTCAGCATGTACTATAGAAATGAGATTCAAAAGTAATTTTCATATAAAGCTATTCAATATGGCCAATTAGCAAGTAATTTGGCAATTTCTTAACCGATTTGATGAAATTTAGCATGTATGATGAAAATGGGATTCTTAATGGAATTTTAGGTGAAGTTTTGTGATTCACCCACCAAACGGTTCAGTGGTCAAAGCTGTGGGGTTTGGATCGGAAGGTACCGGGTTCGAATTCCGATAGGGGCGGGATGCAAAAGGGGTTTTTCATCATCTGATTACGATCGGTGATGACGATGAACACAACTATGATACCCTGCTGACAGTGCAGAATCTATGGGCCGACCTACCTTGCATGTCAGCACTATAGGCTGGCATGAAGCAATGCAATATGCAGGTGGTTTATACAAAAACGGGCCTACCCAAGTAGCTATCTGATACCATACATTTAGAAAAACGATAAAATTGGGTTCATATTGGTTTTATTGTAACTAGTTATTTTAACACGGTATCGAAATGTTTTAAATTTGGATTATTCGAAATGAGTTATAAAGGTTTTTTTATATCCAAATTATTAACTTATTAGATTTTGTAAAAGATATCTAAAACAAGTCAGAAACGGATTCTTGGTTCTTTATGATTTTAATTTGGATTATTTGCAACATATTCTAAATGTTTTTATCTAACCAAATGTTAACTAATTAGTTTTTGTAAAATGTATCTAAAACGAGTTCGAGAAGGTTCCTGAAAACCATTATTATTACAAAAATTGCACAAAAAAAAGGAAGTTTTTAGTGAATATAATTCGCTAACTCAGTGCGTTCTGCTTGATACTTAAGGCATTAATCGAGAATTGTATTTTTGTTGTTTGGTCGTAACTACCTGATGAGTAGAACGAACTATTCACTACGAAACCAAACAACCACATAGACAACTCAAGAAGGGTTCTTATTTTTGAGAGTCGATACATTTGTATAGACTCTGCGGTAAAGTAAAGGGGGGTAATGATATTTCTACTTTTTCCAATAGAAAAGTGGTGGTCGGGAATGAATAGGAAACTTGCATTTTTGGTAATTTTTAGTTTTTTTTACACCAATTAAAAATGGAGTTTCTTTTGTTGTATTTCTGGTTCTTTTAAGTTTTCTTCAAACCGGTTAAAAACGAATTTATTCAGTATTTTTGGTACTTTATAGTTCTTTGTAAACCGGATAAAAATGGATTTTTTGTTGTATTGTTGGTATGTATTTTTTAAGTGTTTTGCAAAACCGATTAAAAATAAGTTTTTTTTTCGGTTTTTTAGTTCCCGTGTTATTGAAACTAAAATAAACTAGCTCTTGCACTACAGCTCACAAGATTGGTATTTTTACAACAAAACATACATACATAGCTTTTAAACTGTAACAACAATTTTGGATTTTTTGAAACAAACTAAAATCAGTTCCCAGGTAGTATAAATAAAACGTTAAAGTTTCAAAAAACTTGGCCAAAACTAGGGTCTGCAACGGTTTTGTACTGTGTCAGAACCATATCTGAAACAATTTTTGAAACTTTTTGGTTTTGAACCAAAAGTTTCGGATCGACTCCAAAACCTATTTGAAACCAAAAATTGCTACTTGGAAATAGCCGTACGTCCTCGATTTGGCAAGTGCTGCGTAATGTAGGGAGGAACTTGGTAATTTTTCTACATATTATGATGAAGGTCAGCAAGTGCGATGGAAACGGGATTTTATGTTGATTTTTAGAAGAAGGCCTTAAAAAAATTATTTTATAATCTTATATGCTGAATTTCATCACAATCGGTTAAGATGTGGCCAAATCCCTTCCTAATCGGGTTTGCACATCATAATCGGCTGAGAAATAATCGAGTCCCTTTCGAATTAACCGTATTTCAGAACTATTTCTAAAAAATATGTTAGACTCCCATTTCCGTTGTACATGCTGAATTTCATCATACTCGATTATTAAATTGCCAATAGTCTCTTCTTAATTGGCCTTATTCCAGAACTTCTTCCAACAATTATCTTAGAATCTCGTTTCCATCGTACGTGCTGAATCGCACCGAAACGTAAGCATGTATCGTAATCGGCTGAGAAATTACAAAGTTCCTTCCGAATTGATAATATTCCAGAACTACTTATAAAATTCATTTTAGAACCCCATTTCCATCGAACGAATTTTATCATAGGTGGTAAAGAAATAGCCAAGTAAATTTCTAATTGAACATATTCCAGAAAATCGATGTTTTTTAACAAAAAGCCATATAAGGGATATAGACTTTCACAGATAGTCTGAAATATCATAAATAATAAAAAAAATGTTATCCCTTAAAAACGGATTGAGTCCATTAAATTGGGGTCCCTTAAATCGAGTTTTTACTGTAATTCTAATTTGAGAAGTTCTATATTATATACACTAAATTTTTATACTTGCTTAATAACGAACCACGTCGATCTATTTTACCATATTCATAACCTAACAATTTTGATTGCAAATTCGGAGATGCTTGGTAATATTCTTTAATTGGGGGGCGATTATTCAGTGAATATACAGAAAATTTGATATCCAATGGTCCAATGCAACAGTCTATAAAATATTCCTGGAGGGACTTTAATCATTTGTGGCTTTACTGATCCTACCAGAAACAATGTAGCTTTTTTTAAATTATTAGATTTTCGTATAATTTGGTATTCTCTATTATGAATGAGCTAATTGGAATAATGAAAAATTTTAATAAATAAATAAAATAATATCCATTTAAGGGGCTAATTTGGATCTAGTGAAATTTAATTATTATTCTTGTATTTCGAAATCAAATCTAATTGAATATAGTTAAACTTATGGAAAATTTTATTGATAAAATGTTGATTAAATATAAAACATTCTAAACCACCTTGATTTTCAATTTCACATGTGAATTTCATTGACGGAGTAAAACTATTAATGGCCAAAATAATAATGTCTTCAACTTACCGATAAAAGAATAGGGATGGAAGATGTTTTGGATACTTCGGTTTCTAGTTACGTTAGAAAAACATTCGTTATAAAAATTTATTTGAAATTATTATATAAATCAGTGCTGCTAACTTCTTTTTCTGCGCAACCGAAATTAATTTTATCTAAAAATTGACGGAAAATGACGGAATATACCAGCGAATCGTCAGGTTTTTTATTAAAAAATAATAATTTAAAATACAATTTGCTAAGTAAAAAATTTCTGTTCGCCCAAATCTAAAGCAAATTTTCAATAGGATTCATGCCGCATACTCGAAAACTGTCGAATAGTAATTCACGTCGAATCATTGAAGTAAGGAACGACGCACAGATTTACTTATCAAATCATAAATTGCAATGAAACTATCTTTAGCAAAAATCATGAAACATATCAAACAACTAATACTTAAACGCACATAAGCTGGTGGTTTGGCGTCTATTGGAAGGGGCTCCGTAACCTTCCAGTAGGCGCAAGTGTACGTACTGCCTCCTCGTGGCAACCACCGGTAACTGTAACCATTAGGCTGAATGTGGCTTTTTGTGACAGGCTAAAGTACGGCGCTAAAGGAGAAAACCTTGACAAAAAATCCCTAATCTAAGGTGGAACAGCATATGCCGATGGATGAATGGCTGATAGGTTAATCAGTCTATATATGCGGACTCTGGACACCAGGCACCCTCCAGTTTTATTTAGCCTTCCTGTAGTAAACCTGGGTGACCTACAGGCGACTTTTTTTTTTTTATTCCCAGCAACTCGCAAGAGTCATATCCAAACGGTAGACGAGGCACGGGAAGGAATACGCGGGAGTGGGTCTGCCCTCTCAAAGTCCTTGAGTCCCAATGCTACCGCTTTTCTAGCAGAAGTAAATGTTATTACATCTAGGAGGGAGAGCAATGAGCCCAGATAGTATGTAATGCGTGTAGAAGTAGGTACTTCCTACAGTAAACATCTAGGAGGGAGAGCAATGAGCCCAGATAGTATGTATCGCGTGTAGAAGTACTTACAACAGTAAACATCTAGGAGGGAGAGCAATGAGCCCAGATAGTATGTCCCAGCAACTCGCAAGAGTAAAATCAAAACGGTAGACGAGGCACGGATAGGAATATACGGGAGTGGGTCTGCCCTCTCGAAGTCCTTGAGTCCCAATGCTACCGCTCTTCTAGCAGAAGTAAATGTTATTACATCTAGGAGGAGAGCAATGAGCCCAGATAGTTTGTATCACGTACCGGTCGGCAGTATTATCAGGTTCATTAAGAGCCTGAATATTGGCTGGACGGATAATTAAAACATCTAGGAGGGAGAGCAATGAGCCCAGATAGTATGTATCACGTACCGTTAGGCAGTATTATCAGGTTCATTAAGAGCCTGAATATTGACTGGACGGATAATTAAGTAGGGCTTCATGCACAAAAGATCTTTTAGGTCGCAGTGCGGGGTGGCTTGAGCCCCCACATGGCCCTCAAGTAATAATAATAAACGCACATAAACAGGACGGTTGTTGTACTATTACTATTATCACATTTTTTCTGAATCGGTTTCTTCAATATGTATAAATGCGATGGGGTGGGATGTTGTAACTTCACTTTCGATTCAAATTCGATAGATTTTTTGTCTCATGTTTCAAGAATAAAATTTTACTCTATTTCGTTTTTCAATTAATCTGTTTTTCTTGCTATCTCAGCTTGCTCGAATAAAACAACATTCTATTTCTACTTATACTCATGATTATTAATCACTCAAGTTTTTGTTTAGTGACATAATGAGACATAAAATCTATCGAATTCGAATCGAAAGTGATGTTATAACATTCCACCCCATGGTATACTTATATGCGTTTTGCGAATTAATATTTTCATATTTTGGTTTAAATTAAATTTTTGAAAAAATATTCGTTTTAAACCTTTAGTTTTATATTTTTATTAATAAAATATAACATAGCAACATAAAACATAAACCGAATATGATGAAATCCGATATGTACAATAGAAATGAAATTCTAAAATAATTTTTAAATGGAATTCTGGAATATGGCCAATTTTTGAATTTGGCTATTTTTAAACCGATTTTAGTGAAATTTAAGATGTGCCATGAAAATTGGATTCTAAAATAATTTTTGGAAAAATTTCTGGAATATGGCTAACTAGGATAGAACTTGGTCTTTCCTTGAAATTCAACATACACTACGGAATTGAGATTCTAAAATGGGCTTCTAACAATTGGCCATATTCCAGAATTTCATAGAGAAATTATTTAAGAATTACATTTGCAATGCACATACATATCAGATTTCACTAAAATCGGTTAAGTAATATCCAAATTCTATCTTACTTGGCCATATTCCAGAACTTTATTCAAAAATCATTTTATAATCTCATTTTCAACGCACATGTCAAATTTCACTAAAATTCGTTTAGGAATAGCCAAGTTCCATCTTACCTTGCCAAATTCCTAAACTTTATTCAAAAATCATTTTAGAATCTCATTTCCATCGCGCATATCAAATTTTACTAAAACCTGCCAAGAAATAGTCACGTTCCATCCTACTTGGCCATATTCGAGAACTTCATCTAAAAATCAATTTAAAATCCCATTTCCATCGCTCAAATCAAATTTCACTAAATTTGTTTACACTTTATTCGAGGAAATAAATTTTCGATTAATCGATTAATACTCAACGAAGTGAATTATTACTGTATTAAGATTTAAAAAATTCTACTCATGACTAAAAAATGACTCATGACATGACAAAACTGAAACTTTTATCCCAAATTTTTTATAGGGAATCATTTGTTAATTTACAAAAATCCAAAACCAGTAACATAAACTAATGTCTTTTCGATTGATTTTTTTTCCCTCTGTGAAAAGCAATCTTAATTTCGGCGTCAATCGAACAAAATCATCTCATTGCTCTTTTATGTTTGTGGGTTATCTGTCAAAATATAAAAAACTAGAAAATTGCAAATATAAAATCTAAAAAATTCGTTTTTAATGCAATGTTGAAATTAATTTAATGATATTTCTAAACAATTAATAGCCATAATAAGTTTTCAAACTGAAAACGGCAGCCAAATCACAGAACCAAACTAAACCTACAAACATATTTATGTAAAAGAGGGGTAAATCTACGAAAAAATCGAGATTTCTGAAAAGTGTTATCGAGCAAAAATATTTGACCCTCAGAACATCGTTTTAATACACTAGAAGCAAAAAAAGCAAAATTTTCCCCTTCAGAGTGCTTTTTTTGATTCAATCGAAAACGACATAATTTAGAAACTATCCAAGAAGCACTTATTTTTTATCTAGTACATATAATGTTTTTAGGGGTATATCCTCCAACAGGTCGCAAATAAACTATTTGCGCCTCAAAATTTGACTACTCGATTGATTTTAACATGAGTTTTTCAATTGAAATTTTTTTTTTTTTTGGTTTTGCGACTGAGTATTTAGTACAAACATTATAGAAAAGTTACCACCGACTTTTTGACGATGCAAATAAAATCAAGTAAGTCAAGAAAATTAATACTACTCAGTCGCAAAAGCAAATGAAACACAAAAAAAAAAAAATTTCAATTGAAAAACTCATGTTAAAATCAATCGAGTAGTCAGATTTTGAGGCGCAATCCGCGCAAATAGTTTATTTGCGACCTGTTGGAGGATATACCCAAAACCAACATTAATGTATTACATGCCTGACTATCATAACTGATTTTTCGCTTATACATGAAAGTATTGGTGATCGGATACACTATATAAATTGTAGATAAAACAAAACATACGAAGTTTCCCACCAATACTTCCAAGTATAAGCGATTTAATGTAAGAAGGGATCTGTGTACCTCATTACGGAATCAGGCTTGTAGTACATTAGTGTTGGTTTTGGATATACCCCATAATTTTCTATTTATTTGTTGCAAGCAAGTGCACATTTTGTTTGTAAGTACTACTCACACATACAAATTGTATACACCAAAAATAAAACACATAAAAACTAGGAATAATATGAATTATGTATAGGAACAAAACCAACATTAATGTATTACAAGCCTGACTATCCCAACTGATTTTTCGCTTATACATGAAAGTATTGGTGATCGCATACACTATATAAATTGAAGACAAAACAAAACATACGAAGTTTCCCACCAATACTTCCAAGTATAAGCGATTTAATGTAAGAAGGTATCTGTGTACCTCATTACGGAATCAGGCTTGTAGTACATTAGTGTTGGTTTTGATAGGAATCATGATTCAATAAATATATACCAATAAGCTCTAAATAATTAAATATGTAAACAAATGGTAATTTTTTTTTTGTAACGACACACAATTCTAGTAACGTATAATACAACAACAAGTAAAAAACGAAAACAATAACTTGAAACAAAAATATTTCATTCGCTTTTTCTCTCTTCATTTATCGGAATTGCACACGTCACGAACACGTGGCTCGAAATATATAGCTAATCTTATGTATTTATTGAATAACAAAACAAATGAAAAACATAATATGTATGGTAGTAAGAAATTAACAACATGCAGTCTGATTTCAAGAGAGTAAGAAAATAAAGTTATTACGGTTCTGCTGTATTTTCCATTTTTTGTTGTTGCTTTTTTATTTTTTGAAAATCAAGGTTCATGAGAAGTCTTTATGGAATTTTATTTAGTCTATGGTGCAACGCTATAAAAAATAACGGGCGAGTTCACGCTCAACTCGCAAAAGAATTATGTGAAAAACTGCAACTACTGAATCATTTCAAGTCTCTTCGATGGGCCTGAGAACTGTTCGCTCGGTATTTAAATTACGATACAATTTTGGGTTAAAAAGTCAATAAGTTATTCTATTTTGGATTTGGAGGACGAACCTAACCGAAACTAATTGTTTAATTGAAAATTGAAATTTATAACCGACTATATTTCAGTATAGCGATGGTGAGCTTGAGCAAAGTCCAGTTCTGTTAAGTTAATCATCTATAAACCTGCCCTGAACGCTTTAAAATTCACTATTACTCATTCAAGACAATTCTTGAAGATTCCATATTTAAACTTTTGTGAATGGTCACGGCAATGTCACCATCATGATTTCCGCCGCGAACAATTTTTTTTACAATATCGTGAATTTGTGATTCCAAAACACGATACTGTTTGGCCATCTATTCAATAGCGAGAAAAATTCCGCCAACAAAAATAAGGCGGACAATTTTCCGATTGATTTATTGTTGAGAATTGTGACAAGTGTTTGCATATAATCTAAACTAAAATCAAAACTAGTCTCAAAATAGTGCCGCGTACACTGACAAACGTCATTAATGAATGTGTTTGCAGCCTTTTCGATAGCGGAATTCATAATAAGAAATTTGAAGCGGGTCGGATAGAACATGATAGAGGCCCTGATGAACAAAGCAAAGTGGCATCGCTGATTTGATTCATTTGAACTAAATGAAATATGGCGGATTGCGCTATAAAGCACTATTTTGAATAAAAGCGCAATTTTGACTGTAAAATCATAGCAGCTGGAAAGACGGTAGCATGTCTCCCTGCACATTCCTCCTTGCGCGTATCGTTAGAAAATGGCGTTCGAATCTGTTTACCACTCTTATACTATTGGTTTCCTATATGCCCCGCATAACCAAACTCAGCAACAGCATGAGCAATACTAAACATAGTATACCGATTAAACAATTTCAAAATTATTAATTTATTATGTATCAACGTATGTATAAGTGTCATTTTTACAGCTCGCTAAGATGTATGATATTTAATATTTAAAGTATGTGTGCATTTGTCTTTGTTTAACGTACTTCCATTTCAGTTTTTTTGAATCACTTACACTACACATGAATACTTTTTGTGCCTTTTTATTTTAATATGACGGAAATTGTAATTCGAATTACATCGTATGCAAGTTCGGTGCATTTTATGTTCGTTTTTCTCGTATATAATTTGCAATTTCGGTCGTACCGGATTTTCCGTTCCTTTTTTTACATGAAATTTTTGAATTACTCCCGCTAAAGATGTTTTCACATCAAAAAGACAGCTTATAGAGAGTGTGTAAAAAATTGAATATTATCGGGAACTGAAAATTCTCGAAAATTAAGATGACGAATGAATATTGAACAATGCCGTAGCTCGACGACAAAATGGTTGTAAACTGCTGATTAAAACTTCACATGCAACTTCAGATAGCTAAAACTGTAGCGAAAGAAAAATTCCGAAAATAAAATCGAAACTAGGAAGAAAAATGTAACATGCGAGCACAGTACATAATTCGAGACTCAATGAAACTCAAGAACAGGGTGAAATTCGTATATCTCAAGTTAGTTCAGCAAACTCATTTTGCCTCGGGAAAGTAGTAGCGTAGAGCGAGAACTACGTTTGCAGATAAATCAAACTCAATCTACTGTCAATAAACAACGCTGCTCGGAATAGAGCACCGTGTCAAAATGTGTTTGGATTCTGCGTTATCATACCAACCGGAAATGAATTATGTAAATAAGAATGAAGTATTAATTTTTAAGATGGATACAATTTGTAACCATTGCCATGCAAAAAAATGGGCTAAGGAGGCACCTGGACTTTGTTGTGTGGGCGGCAGAGTGGTACTTCCAGAACTCGAGGAACCGCCAGAACCAAACATTTTCTCGACAACACAAGAAGGTATAATACTCTGTTCCAAATGACTTCTTTGGTGCTAAAGAAGTATGAGAAAGTAATTTCATCAGACAGATCTACCATTACATTGGAATTTTGCTTCCAACTATTGATAACAATCCTCAGTTCCTACAAAATTAGTTTGTTTCGGGCGCTGATCAATTATCACTTCGCTCAAACACTATGCCAAATGCTTGCAAGGAAACAATTGCTAAATCCAAAGTTTAAAATATAATCTTGAAAATAAATCCAGAGGAGGAACAGATGATTTTCAGTAAGTGATTCATGCTAACCGAGCACCAGCGAACCAACACAGCGGTATATTTAATGTTCCTGTTACAAACGAAATGCGGCTATACTTCTGGTAGACGAGGATAAGAGACCAAGAGTCATCGTCCTGCACTGCCGAGACAGGCAGTTTAAACTAGCCTCTGAGCTGCATCGCTCCTACGATCCGCTCCAGTACCCCCTTATGTTTATTAGAGGGGAAGATGGCTAATACCTAACCATAAAGCAACAAGATAATCCAAACCGAGCACAAACCAAAACGGTATCTTGTCTGCAATATTATTCGTATACAGACTCATGGTTACAGCAAATAATATTAATCAAATACATTTGTTCAAGAATTTGTTTAACCAGTATTGTGTCGACATGATGGCGAAAATGATCTACGAGAGATTAAATTTTATCGAAACCAAAAAAAAAAAAACTACGTTCTGACGATTACATACATTTGCACATGAATGTATGCAATGAATCAGGATTCTAACGAGAATGCCTCCAACATAGGTTGGTACGTTACCTACCGTCGTCATTTACTGATTCACCACGATGAAGGGCAAACTAACACACTTAGAGTACGTGGAAAAACGGTGACGGGTTGTCCCGTATTGCCCAATATTGCTAAGATGCTTCGGGGCTCATATAAATATTTATAATACTGTCACTCCGTGCAGGCAATCAAATGCAAGTACATAAATAAGGTTTCGGATCAAGCTACGTGCTGCATCCAAAATGACAAAGATGAAATATAGAAGTGTGTGAACGGTCGTTACATAAGCATTTCGAAGGCAGTCTGGTCAACGTGTGTATTTTACGGAGGACAACATACACCAAATCGTGCAAAATCCACCAAAAACTATGCTTATTGGCTTTTTTAGCCTGGATGATTTTGTCAAAACGTTATTTTTCACGAGGTTTCAGGTTACTTCACATGCATCCATCCACGTATTCATCCAGGCCTGACGGCCTGTGTTAAAAATGATCCGACTCACGGTAGAGTCTATAATATCCACCCAAAACAAACCGTGTGCTTTTATTTACGTATGTTGCTGCATCATGTCACCTCTTTTGAGAGATTGAGAACTGTGAATGATATATAGTTTACACAACTTTCCAGGCAGCTTGCCGAGAACTTTGACTTCTAGAAAATGACGATCACTCGAGAGATACACTTGCCGATGCCGCAGTCTTTCAGTGGTTATACACGTTAAGAGAATTGTTCGAAATAATCTTGGTTTTCTGTCAACCAACCCAATCCAACGTATTGTGGGAAACATTCCAAAAAAAATTATGTGATGACATTCTTCACAGAGAGCGTAAACGATGTAATGATAACACTGTACAATTTTCTTGGGCTTGTCTTCACCGATCCATTCCCAGCTAAATGTCAGTTATCACTACGGAGGTAATAAGGCGTTCGTATGATACCACTATGTTGCGAAATTACGTACAAGAAAATTTTCCTAAGTTGGAATCTGATCAACGACGAGCTTTCGATAAAATCTGGTGGACTGGGAAAGACATTTCTTATTAATATTTTACTGGCTAAAGTTAGATCTGTAGGTAGTATGGCCCTAGCTGTAGCATCATCAGGTATTGATGCCACACTCATCAGCGGTGGTAGAACAGCACATTCCACGTTTAAAATATTTCTAACGTCTCTCTTCAACAAGAATCCGTCTGCTACATCAGAAAAAAATGGTCCTCTCGAAAAAAAAATATTACAAGAAACTAAGTGAATAGTGTGGGATGAGCATATACGAGTCATCGAGCACACATTAAAGCCATCAACCGAATTCTAAAAGATATTAAATCAAATAGGAAACTAATGGACGGCATGACGTTTGTTTTTGCTGGAGATTTACACCAGACTACCAGTTATACCAAAAAGAAACCCGTGCGGATATTGTAAAAGTATATTTGAAATTATCGTCTATCTGGAATTTCGTAGAGAAATTGAGTTTGAGAACAAACATGCCAACTTGGCGGAGGTACCGTAGTTACCCAGGAATAGAAAATATTTTGCAGGAACATTGGCTATGGCGAAAGAGCAATCGATTCGCCACGTAACTCATCTGCAGAAAAACTAAACCACATCATTTAAGAAAAATTCGACGGAAAAACTCGAGAATACAAATCCATCGACACTATCATTAATACGGAAAACGTAGTGAATTATCCGCAAGAATTCTTGAACAGTTTAATTCTCGCAGGCTTTGTACCGTATAATCTTAAATTGAAAGTTGAAACTCCAATTATATTGCTGTGCAACCTGAATCCACCCAACATATGTAATGGCACCAGATTGCAGATAGAAGCAAAGCACAATAACAAACTTTAAGCCATCATTCTCACATGACCAGCAGCTAGAGAACTAGCATGTATACCTCGCATTCCACTAGAGTTTCCAATTAAACTTT
The DNA here is from genome assembly GCA_963556165.1 of Tipula helvola. Taxonomy (NCBI): domain Eukaryota; kingdom Metazoa; phylum Arthropoda; class Insecta; order Diptera; family Tipulidae; genus Tipula; species Tipula helvola. The sequence continues at coordinate 72,417,426 of OY744483.1, read as the reverse complement.
CTTTCGCAATCACAATCAACAAATCACAGGGTCAAACCTTTAAGTATATATAGGGGTAGACTTGCGATTAGAACGTTTTTCGCATGTTCAATTGTATATGGGTCTGTCAAGAATTAGAAATTTCAATAACCAATTTATCCTAATACCAGACTGCAATAAAACCAAAATATAACTTATTCAGAAGAGCTTTAAATAAAATAAATTATTTTATGTTCACCATTGAATATCGAATTTTTGTCACTAAATCAAGCAAAACCTAACGCGTAGCTACCGCAGGCTGGTAGTATTTTATAAACCTGGTAAGTTTAATTACATCGCTAATGGAAACTAAATCGAAAATTTCACCGAATTTATCGAATTTTACTTATACGAGTAATTCACAAGTTGAACTTTGAAATATAATTTAATTTTAGAAACGAAATTATCGCCATCCACCGCGATTAGATGTTTACCTAAAGCTTTAATATTCAGTGACAACTGAAGTGTGATTGTTTAACATTTTTTATCAACTTTTTTACCACCCAATTGTAATCAATTACCGGCAAGAGAAATTAGTACATTTGATCTTCAACCTTCATCACCATCTCTGCCATAGTACAACATAATTATTCTTGATGTATACGCCCGACTCCTTAAGTTGTTTTCAGGTTTTTGTTTGTCATTTGATAACGAATAGTAAGCCTCAATTAACTTACAGTTTATAGCCGACAAATTTATTATGTTGATTAATTAACACAAATAATCTACTAAAATTCTATCTTTATAGTAATAAGTCAATTACTGCCCCATAAGCTTCTAGTAATCTAATAATAAAACATTTCGTTTTTAAACTACAAGGTGTGGTGTATGCAACAACTTAACTAAACACTACAGTAGTTGTTGAAGGTCGGTCAGCTATTTATTTAATGAGAAGTGGATTAATCCATCAGGTTAAAAACTTGCCTTAATTTTTGAATATTTGTTCTTTGAAACATTAATATTAAGTTGTACAAGTAATATTGTCAAAAACAAAACAAAAATGTAAATTTGATGAAGCTTTTTAACTGTTCAGTCAACTTTCAAACTATCTTATATTTATATGGAGTGGATTGGACATTTCTCGGTCCAATTTGAGTTTTTGTGAAGTACAGACAGGTACAATATGGTAACGGTTTCAATATTCTTATGAAGATTTGAGGATCAATACCTTTTTCTGTATATCAATATGCTCTTGACTGAAAACGGCAGACAGTTCAAAAAAGTTTAAACGAGTAGTTACAGTTAGATTGGTTAAACATCTGGGCTACAAACTGATAGAAATATAGACCAACAATCCAATAATCCATGGGTTGTGGAGTTTGAAGGTCGTTTAGAAAAGGTACATCCCTTATTTGGCAACCCCAAATTTTTGAAGCAATGAATCAGATCAACATGGTATATTCAAAAAGTCATCATTCTGATTCAATACATACTTTGATAAAGTGATGCCTTGTGAAAAAAGCAAAATAAAATATTTTTTGGTAAACAGGGCAAAGGAAAAACCCGTCGTGTAATAGTAGCTTAATTGGATTTTGCGTATTTCAATGTACAAAAGATGTTACGTTCGTTTAATGTATCTTTAATTTGTGTTCGTTTTAATGATAACACGTTCAGCAGTAAAACAAACACAATTCAGATAAAATCAAGATAAGAAAAGATTGCTTAAAGTTATGTAAGTATATACTATAAAAGGTTTAAGTGTTTTATTTTTTTTATTGCTGAATGTATGTAACAAGTACTGTGTTTTTTTAACTATCTCATAAACCAACAAATCCGGTTACACCTAAATCATCTCCTTTAAATCGTGACAATGATTTAGAAATACCAAACTCAAGCGCTGCTAGAAAGTCTCGTAGAAAAGGAATTTTAATGATTTTTACTTCTTCTAAAATACATTTTGGCGATTAGACGCCAATTTATATTCTGTCTAGAATTCATCCTCATCATATAACTTTATGTGAACGCAGACAGGATATATTTGTGTAGCACACACGAAGTGTATTTGATTTTTAGACCCTTCGGTTGAATGTTTTATTTTAATTGTTTAATGTAATTTAATTGCCAGCTAGAAATTACAGTAGAATAAAATCTATTAAAATTACCTGTACATTACGCCACTTCAGTTACTCAAGATTATAATTTAATGTCCGCACTTATAAAGAGTGTTAATGGATTGTGTATATGTACCATACATATAATAATATAGAATCGTCCATTCAATAAAAGATAATTACGTGACTGACTCCCTTGGATATCTACTCTTTCATGTTACAAATTTAATGAGTTTTTGTTTATTTACTAAACGGTATCGGATAAGGGAACGGTTACGTTTTTGAAATTCAATTATGCTGGTCTTATTGCAGTTGGTGCTCCAAGCATATATTTTTTTGTTTCTAATTCACCAGAAATTTATATTGGCCTTGTTCCAAATTAGCCGATTTTTCGGGTCATATCGGTGTCTAAAAAAGTAAAGTCTGGTTAGTTCGGTCGGTTTAGTTTATTTTTTGCACACATTTTTTATTTCCTGTCGATTATACTTCGACATACAAGGGGCACATTGCATATTTCAAGAACGTTTCACAATCCGAAGTGGAAGTATACTGATACTTCCAAAAATCATTGAAAATTTTGTAGTTGAAGTTCCTCTTCGATTATAGGAAAATAATTAGAAACTTTGTGTTTGGAAATCTAAATTAAAGTTACTTTAAATTTTACACTTTAAACTTTAAACTTTAAACTTTACACTTTAACTATAAACTTTAAACTTTAAACTTTAAACTTTAAACTTTAAACTTTAAATTTTAAACTTTAAACTTTAAACTTTAAACTTTATACAGTACACTTTACATTTTAAACTTACACTTTAAATTTTAAACTTTAAACTTTAAACTTGAAACTTGAAACTTGAAACTTTAAACTTTAAACTTTAATGTTTAAACTTTAAACTTTAATGTTTAAACTTTAAACTTTAAACTATAAACTTTAAATTTTAAACGTTAAATTTTAAACTTTAAACTATAAACTTTCCACATTAAACTTTAAACTTTCCACATTAAACTTTAAACTTTAAACTTTAAGCTTTAAGCTTTAAACTTTAAACCTTAAACTTTAAACTTTAAACTTTAAAATTTAAACTTTAAACTTTAAACTTTAAACTTTAAATTTTAAACTTTAAACTTTAAACTTTAAACTTTAAACTTTAAACTTTAAACTTTAAACTTTAAACTTTAAACTTTAAACTTTAAACTTTAAACTTTACACTTTAAACTTTAAACTTTAAACTTTAAACTTTAAACTTTAAACTTTAAACTTTAAACTTTAAACTTTAAACTTTAAACTTTAAACTTTAAACTTTAAACTTTAAACTTTAAACTTTAAACTTTAAACTTTAAACTTTAAACTTTAAACTTTAAACTTTAAACTTTAAACTTTAAACTTTAAACTTTAAACTTTAAACTTTAAACTTTAAACTTTAAACTTTAAACTTTAAACTTTAAACTTGAAACTTGAAACTTGAAACTTGAAACTTGAAACTTGAAACTTGAAACTTGAAACTTGAAACTTGAAACTTGAAACTTGAAACTGGAAACTTTAAACTTTAAACTTTAAACTTTAAACTTTCAACTTTAAACTTTAAACGTTAAACTTTAAACTTTAAACTTTAAACTTTAAACTTTAAACTTTAAACTTTAAAATTTAAACTTTAAACTTTAAACTTTAAACTTTAAATTTTAAACTTTAAACTTTATACAGTACACTTTACATTTTAAACTTACACTTTAAATTTTAAACTTTAAACTTGAAACTTGAAACTTGAAACTTTAAACTTTAAACTTTAAACTTTAATGTTTAAACTTTAAACTTTAATGTTTAAACTTTAAACTTTAAACTATAAACTTTAAATTTTAAACGTTAAATTTTAAACTTTAAACTATAAACTTTCCACATTAAACTTTAAACTTTCCACATTAAACTTTAAACTTTAAACTTTAAGCTTTAAGCTTTAAACTTTAAACCTTAAACTTTAAACTTTAAACTTTAAAATTTAAACTTTAAACTTTAAACTTTAAACTTTAAACTTTAAACTTTAAACTTTAAACTTTAAACTTTACACTTTAAACTTTAAACTTTAAACTTTAAACTTTAAACTTTAAACTTTAAACTTTAAACTTTAAACTTTAAACTTTAAACTTTAAACTTTAAACTTTAAACTTTAAACTTTAAACTTTAAACTTTAAACTTTAAACTTTAAACTTTAAACTTTAAACTTTAAACTTTAAACTTTAAACTTTAAACTTTAAACTTTAAACTTTAAACTTTAAACTTTAAACTTGAAACTTGAAACTTGAAACTTGAAACTTGAAACTTGAAACTTGAAACTTGAAACTTGAAACTTGAAACTGGAAACTTTAAACTTTAAACTTTAAACTTTAAACTTTAAACTTTAAACTTTAAACGTTAAACTTTAAACTTTAAACTTTAAACTTTAAACTTTAAACTTTAAACTTTAAACTTTAAAATTTAAACTTTAAACTTTAAACTTTAAACTTTAAACTTTAAACTTTAAACTTTAAACTTTAAACTTGAAACTTTAAACTTGAAACTTGAAACTTGAAACTTGAAACTTGAAACTTGAAGCTTGAAACTTGAAACTTGAAACTTGAAACTTGAAACTTGAAACTTGAAACTTGAAACTTTCCACATTAAACTTTAAACTTTACACTTTAAACTTTAAACTTTAAACTTGAAACTTGAAACTTTAAACTTTAAGCTTTAAACTTTAAGCTTTAAACTTTAAACTTTAAACTTTAAAGTTTAAAGTTTAACTTTAAACTTTAAACAATAAACTTTAAATTTTAAACGTTAAACTTTAAACTATAAACTTTCCACATTAAACTTTCCACATTAAACTTTAAACTTTCCACATTAAACTTTAAACTTTCCACATTAAACTTGAAACTTGAAGAAACTTGAAGAAACTTGAAGAAACTTGAAGAAACTTGAAGAAACTTGAAGAAACTTGAAGAAACTTGAAGAAACTTGAAGAAACTTGAAGAAACTTGAAGAAACTTGAAGAAACTTGAAGAAACTTGAAGAAACTTGAAGAAACTTGAAGAAACTTGAAGAAACTTGAAGAAACTTGAAGAAACTTGAAGAAACTTGAAGAAACTTGAAGAAACTTGAAGAAACTTGAAGAAACTTGAAGAAACTTGAAGAAACTTGAAGAAACTTGAAGAAACTTGAAGAAACTTGAAGAAACTTGAAGAAACTTGAAGAAACTTTAAACTTTAAACTTTAAATTTTAAATTTCAAACTTTAAATTTTAAATTTCAGACTTTAAATTTTAAATTTTAAACTTTAATCTTTAAACTTTAAACTTTAAACTTTAAACTTTAAACTTTAAACTTTAAACTTTAAACTTTAAACTTTAAACTTTAAACTTTAAACTTTAAACTTTAAACTTTAAACTTGAAACTTTAAACTTTAAACTTGAAACTTTAAACCTTAAACTTTAAATTTTAAACTTGAAACTTTATACAGTACACTTTACATTTTAAACTTTAAACAGTACACTTTATATTTTAAACTTTAAACTTTAAACTATAAACTTTAAACTTTAAACTATAAACTATAAACTTTAAACTTTAAATTTTAAACTTTAAACTTTAAATTTTAAACTTTAAATTTTAAATTTTAAACTTTAAACTTTAAATTTTATACTTTAAATTTTAAATTTTAAACTTTAAACTTTAAACTTTGATCTTTAAACTTTAAATTTTAAACTTTAAACTTTAAACTTGAAACTTGTAACTTGAAACTTGAAACTTGAAACTTGAAACTTGAAACTTGAAACTAGAAACTTGAAACTTGAAACTTGAAACTTGAAACTTGAAACTTGAAACTTTAAACTTTAAACTTTAAACTTTAAACTTTAAACTTGAAACTTGAAACTTGAAACTTGAAGCTTGAAACTTGAAACTTGAAACCTTAAACTTTAAATTTTAAACTTTAAACTTTATACAGTACACTTTACATTTTAAACTTTAAACAGTACACTTTACATTTTAAACTTTAAACTTTAAACTTTAAACTTTAAACTTTAAACTATAAACTTTAAACTATAAACTATAAACTATAAACTTTAAACTTTAAACTTTAAATTTTAAATTTTAAACTTTAAACTTGAAACTTGTAACTTGAAACTTGAAACTTGAAACTTGAAACTTGAAACTTGAAACTTGAAACTTGAAACTTTAAACTTTAAACTTTAAACTTTAAACTTTAAACTTTAAACTTTAAACTTTAAACTTTAAACTTTAAACTTTAAACTTTAAACTTTAGACTTTAAACTTTAAACTATAAACTTTAAACTTTAAACTTTAAACTTTAAACTTTAAACTTTAAACTTTAAACTTTAAACTTTAAATTTTAAATTTCAAACTTTAAATTTTAAATTTCAGACTTTAAATTTTAAATTTTAAACTTTAATCTTTAAACTTTAAAGTTTAAACTTTAAACTTTAAACTTTAAATTTTAAACTTTAAACTTTAAACTTTAAACTTTAAACTTTAAACTTTAAACTTTAAACTTTAAACTTTAAACTTTAAACTTTAAACTTTCAACTTTTAACTTTTCACTTTCAACTTTCAACTTTAAACTGTGGCTCTTTAGGCTGAATAGAATTTTGTAGATTGCTTTTTCGTATCTGTTGAGAACCCAGTTATTTAAAAATGAGCGTATAAGTAAAACTCACTAAATGTCAATAGTTTCGTTGATATAAATCGAAATCGGATAACAATCAAAATTAGCATAAATCATCGTCGCTTGGAGAGCAGAGATAATCTGGTGTTGCATCGCTTCCGTAAAAATAATATTGTGATACTTATTAAGTTTCTTACCTCATTTCCTCTTTCATAATTCTTGCGGCATCCAACAATTCACGTTTTGAAGCCTAATATAATTTCCTTCTCTCTGTAATACTTTGTAATTAAATTTTTATTGTGCAAGGTGGAAAATCACGTTTCTTTTGCCGTTAAATTGTTCACAATCAAATTAACTGACGGCCAATCGGAATATGGTCGTTCAATGAATAAGTACCCGACTCGCAATGCCATTTATTATGCAGCGTCATTAATTTCCAATTAGTTACATCAAAGTCATAAAATAATTAATGACCCAATGTCAGTTAAATTTCTAGAAAACATTTTGATTAATTCTCCTGAACCTCCACATTCTCTAATACATCATCGGAGTGTTTGGTTACTTATTAAAAAAATTGTTTCTAAATATAAGTAATCAGTGAAAATAATACGTGAGTAAAATGTAACCAAATCTCATCCGTGTGCTGTGTCATTAAAATACGGAAATTTCACAAATCTTGAAAACTGTCCAATTATTTACTAACTAATTAGCCATTTTATTACAGCTTTAGATATACGTACAGAAACAAAAATTCAATTTAATTACATTCGTTGTATGTACAATAGTTAAAAACATGTTAGGTGACTGATATACGGCACACTTCGAACAAATAAATTATCTTTCGCTTTCCTCTCTCGGTCTTACATGAAATTTAATACAATTCCATCTTATCTGGACACTTAAATCTTTTTATTAGAGTTAGTTAAAACGAACGACCCGTTGATTTTTTTTTTTTTTTGTCTAATCCGCAAAGAATAATTTTCATCGTTGATCTTGGTACATACGATACGACAATACTATACGACATAAACAATTCTAATAAATTTCTCAACATTTTCGCAATTCAGTAAAACATGTAAATATAATAAATTTGGTCTTAGACTTATGCAACTTACAACATTTGTATATGTAAGAATGATATGCTATGGATATAAACAATAAAAGAAATTCGCTAATTAATTCATCAAAATATATTTTGTATTATGTTCAGTTGTATAGAGAAATTTAAATGACAACATACATTACATAAAAAAACAACAATTCTAATTCTAATTCTTAACATACGTACCAGTATAAGACAAAAACATAAAGAATAAAAATTATTTGTTAAATACGAGTACATAGGGAAATGTACATTCGGTTTATTGTGTACTAACAATAGAATTTAGAATTTATTTTGATCTCAAGCAATAATGAATAAATAAAAATTGAATAAGAAAACATTAAGATAAGATGGTACACCAACAATATCCGTATATCCAATATATTGTAGGATTTAAAAATTGTTTACTATGTACCTAATTCTTAAGTACTTTTAGGCGTTTAGATTGATTTTTATCATGTTTGGGTGTTAAGTTAACTAGATCGGATTTGATATCTTGAATTGGTGTTTGTTACTTAATTCATTGATTATTATCAGTTTCCTTATTCGTTTCTAAATACAACCTTCTAAGATCAACCTTCACAATGAAACAACAATATTAAGTTTATCTATATGAACAGTTTCGTCTGAATTTGCACATAGACCGGTCGGCTTTCAAATCCGATTTATTAATCTGGTTTATAGAAAAAATTATAACAAGTGTTCACACGACTACTGACTGGAGGAATAGTCTTGTATTAAATCTAACCCGCTGACTTGATATTCTAAAAAGCTGATACTGAAGATTCAGATATTAAAATTTCAGCTGAAAATGAAAAATGCACTGGAAAATAGCTCTAAAATCGGAAAAATCCATAAAATATTTCAAATTGAAATAAAATCATCTTCTCCTCTAGAGTATTATGCATGTTTCAAGATGGATTGAATTTAATTAGAAAAAAAATGCAGGTCAAGTTTCGTATGGGAAATCTAAAGTAAAGTAGTTTGCATTTTACCGTGTCACAATTTCAATCCCAACATATAACGAAATCATTACAACTAGTACCAGCAAGATGGACGACAGAAGTATATACGATTCATGAAAAGCTCAAAATGGTTTCAACGAGTTGGAGGAAAAAAATCGTGGTTTGGTTACGAAAAATTGTTGTGCCTATGCCTGGCCATACTAGGCCCAACTCCTTTAAAGCTTAAAGTTTAAAATTTAAAATGTAAAGTTTAAAGTTTAAAGTTTAATGTTTATAGTTTAAAGTTTAAAGTTTAAAGTTTAAAGTTTAAAGTTTAAAGTTTAAAGTTTAGAGTTTAAAGTTTAAAGTTTAAAGTTTAAAGTTTAAAGTTTAAAGTTTAAAGTTTAAAGTTTAAAGTTTAAAGTTTAAAGTTTAAAGTTTAAAGTTTAAAGTTTAAAGTTTAAAGTTTAAAGTTTAAAGTTTAAAGTTTAAAATTTAAAGTTTATAGTTTAAAGTTTAAAGTTTAAAGTTTAAAGTATAAAGTATAAAGTATAAAGTATAAAGTATAAAGTATAAAGTATAAAGTTTAAAGTTTAAAGTTTAAAGTTTAAAGTTTAAAGTTTAAAGTTTAAAGTTTAAAGTTTAAAGTGTAAAGTGTAAAGTTTAAAGTTTAAAGTTTAAAGTTTAAAGTTTAAAGTTTAAAGTTTAAAGTTTAAAGTTTAAAGTTTAAAGTTTAAAGTTTAAAGTTTAAAGTTTAAAGTTTAAAATTTAAAGTTTAAAGTTTAAAGTTTAAAGTGTAAAGTTTAAAGTTTAAAATTTAAAGTGTAAAGTTGAAAGTTGAAAGTTGAAAGTTTAAAGTTTAAAGTTTAGAGTTTAAAGTTTAAAGTTTAAAGTTTAAAGTTTAAAGTTTAAAGTTTAAAGTTTAAAGTTTATAGTTTATAGTTTAAAGTTTAAAGTTTAAAGTTTAAAGTATAAAGTATAAAGTATAAAGTTTAAAGTTTAAAGTTTAAAGTGTAAAGTTTAAAGTTTAAAGTTTAAAGTGTAAAGTTTAAAGTTTAAAGTTTAAAGTTTAAAGTTTAAAATTTAAAGTTTAAAGTTTAAAGTTTAAAGTTTAAAGTTTAAAGTTTAAAGTGTAAAGTTTAAAGTTTAAAATTTAAAGTGTAAAGTGTAAAGTTTAAAGTTTAAAGTTTAAAGTTTAAAGTTTAAAGTTTAAAGTTTCAAGTTTAAAGTTTAAAGTGTAAAGTTTAAAGTTTAAAGTTTAAAGTTTAAAGTTTAAAGTTTAAAGTTTAAAGTTTAAAGTTTAAAGTTTAAAGTTTAAAGTTTAAAGTTTAAAGTTTAAAGTTTAAAGTTTAAAGTTTAAAGTTTAAAGTTTAAAGTTTAAAGTTTAAAGTTTAAAGTTTAAAGTTTAAAGTTTAAAGTTTAAAGTTTAAAGTTTAAAGTTTAAAGTTTAAAGTTTAAAGTTTAAAGTTTAAAGTTTAAAGTTTAAAGTTTAAAGTTTAAAGTTTAAAATGTAAAGTGTACTGTATAAAGTTTAAAGTTTAAAATTTAAAATTTAAAGTTTAAAGTATAAAGTTTACAGTTTACAGTTTAAAGTTTAAAGTTTAATTTTAGAGTTTAAAGTTTTAAAGTTTAAAGTTTAAAGTTTAAAGTTTTAAGTGTAAAGTGTAAAGTGTAAAGTGTAAAGTGTAAAGTGTAAAGTGTAAAGTGTAAAGTGTAAAGTGTAAAGTGTAAAGTGTAAAGTGTAAAGTGTAAAGTTTAAAGTTTAAAGTTTAAAGTTTAAAGTTTAAAGTTTAAAGTTTAAAATTTAAAGTTTAAAGTTTAAAGTTTAAAGTTTAAAGTTTAAAGTTTAAAGTTTAAAGTTTAAAGTTTAAAGTGTAAAGTTTAAAGTTTAAAGTTTAAAGTTTAAAGTTTAAAGTTTAAAGTTTAAAGTTTAAAGTTTAAAGTTTAAAGTTTAAAGTTTAAAGTTTAAAATTTAAAGTTTAAAGTTTAAAGTTTAAAGTGTAAAGTTTAAAGTTTAAAATTTAAAGTGTAAAGTGTAAAGTTGAAAGTTTAAAGTTTAAAGTTTAGAGTTTAAAGTTTAAAGTTTAAAGTTTAAAGTTTAAAGTTTAAAGTTTAAAGTTTATAGTTTATAGTTTATAGTTTAAAGTTTAAAGCTTAAAGTTTAAAGTATAAAGTATAAAGTATAAAGTTTAAAGTTTAAAGTTTAAAGTTTAAAGTGTAAAGTTTAAAGTTTAAAGTTTAAAGTTTAAAGTTTAAAGTTTAAAGTGTAAAGTTTAAAGTTTAAAGTTTAAAGTTTAAAGTTTAAAATTTAAAGTTTAAAGTTTAAAGTTTAAAGTTTAAAGTGTAAAGTTTAAAGTTTAAAATTTAAAGTGTAAAGTGTAAAGTTTAAAGTTTAAAGTTTAAAGTTTCAAGTTTAAAGTGTAAAGTGTAAAGTGTAAAGTGTAAAGTTTAAAGTTTAAAGTTTAAAGTTTAAAGTTTAAAGTTTAAAGTTTAAAGTTTAAAGTTTAAAGTTTAAAGTTTAAAGTTTAAAGTTTAAAGTTTAAAGTTTAAAGTTTAAAGTTTAAAGTTTAAAGTTTAAAGTTTAAAGTTTAAAGTTTAAAGTTTAAAGTTTAAAGTTTAAAGTTTAAAGTTTAAAGTTTAAAGTTTAAAGTTTAAAGTTTAAAGTTTAAAGTTTAAAGTTTAAAGTTTAAAGTTTAAAGTTTAAAGTTTAAAGTTTAAAGTTTAAAGTTTAAAGTTTAAAGTTTAAAGTTTAAAGTTTAAAATGTAAAGTGTACTGTATAAAGTTTAAAGTTTAAAATTTAAAATTTAAAGTTTAAAGTTTAAAGTTTAAAGTTTAAAGTTTAAAGTTTAAAGTTTAAAGTATAAAGTTTACAGTTTACAGTTTAAAGTTTAAAGTTTAATTTTAGAGTTTAAAGTTTTAAAGTTTAAAGTTTAAAGTTTTAAGTGTAAAGTGTAAAGTGTAAAGTGTAAAGTGTAAAGTGTAAAGTGTAAAGTGTAAAGTGTAAAGTGTAAAGTGTAAAGTGTAAAGTGTAAAGTTTAAAGTTTAAAGTTTAAAGTTTAAAGTTTAAAGTTTAAAATTTAAAGTTTAAAGTTTAAAGTTTAAAGTTTAAAGTTTAAAGTTTAAAGTTTAAAGTTTAAAGTTTAAAGTTTAAAGTTTAAAGTTTAAAGTTTAAAGTTTAAAGTTTAAAGTTTAAAGTTTAAAGTTTAAAGTTTAAAGTTTAAAGTTTAAAGTTTAAAGTTTAAAGTTTAAAATGTAAAGTGTACTGTATAAAGTTTAAAGTTTAAAATTTAAAATTTAAAGTATAAAGTTTACAGTTTAAAGTTTAAAGTTTAAAGTTTAAAGTTTAAAGTTTAAAGTTTAATGTGGAAAGTTTAAAGTTTAAAGTTTAAAGTTTAAAGTTTAAAGTTTAAAGTTTAAAGTTTAAAGTTTAAAGTTTAAAGTTTAAAGTTTAAAGTTTAAAGTTTAAAGTTTAAAGTTTAAAGTTTAAAGTTTAAAGTTTAAAGTTTAAAATTTAAAGTTTAAAGTTTAAAGTTTAAAGTGTAAAGTTTAAAGTTTAAAATTTAAAGTGTAAAGTTGAAAGTTGAAAGTTGAAAGTTTAAAGTTTAAAGTTTAGAGTTTAAAGTTTAAAGTTTAAAGTTTAAAGTTTAAAGTTTAAAGTTTAAAGTTTAAAGTTTATAGTTTATAGTTTAAAGTTTAAAGTTTAAAGTTTAAAGTATAAAGTATAAAGTATAAAGTTTAAAGTTTAAAGTTTAAAGTTTAAAGTGTAAAGTTTAAAGTTTAAAGTGTAAAGTTTAAAGTTTAAAGTTTAAAGTTTAAAGTTTAAAGTTTAAAATTTAAAGTTTAAAGTTTAAAGTTTAAAGTTTAAAGTTTAAAGTGTAAAGTTTAAAGTTTAAAATTTAAAGTGTAAAGTGTAAAGTTTAAAGTTTAAAGTTTAAAGTTTAAAGTTTAAAGTTTAAAGTTTAAAGTTTCAAGTTTAAAGTTTAAAGTGTAAAGTTTAAAGTTTAAAGTTTAAAGTTTAAAGTTTAAAGTTTAAAGTTTAAAGTTTAAAGTTTAAAGTTTAAAGTTTAAAGTTTAAAGTTTAAAGTTTAAAGTTTAAAGTTTAAAGTTTAAAGTTTAAAGTTTAAAGTTTAAAGTTTAAAGTTTAAAGTTTAAAGTTTAAAGTTTAAAGTTTAAAGTTTAAAGTTTAAAGTTTAAAGTTTAAAGTTTAAAGTTTAAAGTTTAAAGTTTAAAGTTTAAAGTTTAAAGTTTAAAGTTTAAAATGTAAAGTGTACTGTATAAAGTTTAAAGTTTAAAATTTAAAATTTAAAGTTTAAAGTATAAAGTTTACAGTTTACAGTTTAAAGTTTAAAGTTTAATTTTAGAGTTTAAAGTTTTAAAGTTTAAAGTTTAAAGTTTAAAGTTTTAAGTGTAAAGTGTAAAGTGTAAAGTGTAAAGTGTAAAGTGTAAAGTGTAAAGTGTAAAGTGTAAAGTGTAAAGTGTAAAGTGTAAAGTGTAAAGTGTAAAGTGTAAAGTTTAAAGTTTAAAGTTTAAAGTTTAAAGTTTAAAGTTTAAAGTTTAAAATTTAAAGTTTAAAGTTTAAAGTTTAAAGTTTAAAGTTTAAAGTTTAAAGTTTAAAGTTTAAAGTGTAAAGTTTAAAGTTTAAAGTTTAAAGTTTAAAGTTTAAAGTTTAAAGTTTAAAGTTTAAAGTTTAAAGTTTAAAGTTTAAAGTTTAAAGTTTAAAGTTTAAAGTTTAAAATTTAAAGTTTAAAGTTTAAAGTTTAAAGTGTAAAGTTTAAAGTTTAAAATTTAAAGTTTAAAGTTTAAAGTTTAAAGTTTAAAGTTTAAAGTTTAAAGTTTAAAGTTTAAAGTTTAAAGTTTAAAGTTTAAAGTTTAAAGTTTAAAGTTTAAAGTTTAAAGTTTAAAGTTTAAAGTTTAAAGTTTAAAGTTTAAAGTTTAAAGTTTAAAGTTTAAAGTTTAAAGTTTAAAGTTTAAAGTTTTAAGTTTAAAGTTTAAAGTTTAAAGTTTAAAGTTTAAAGTTTAAAGTTTAAATTTTAAAGTTTATAGTTTAAAAATTAAAGTTTAAAGTTTAAACATTAAAGTTTAAAGTTTAACATTTAAAGTTTAAAGTGTAAAGTTTAAAGTTTAAAGTTTAATGTGGAAAGTTTAAAGTTTATAGTTTAAAGTTTAACGTTTAAAATTTAACGTTTAAAATTTAAAGTTTATAGTTTATAGTTTAAAGTTTAAAGTTTAAAGTTTAATGTTTAATGTTTAATGTTTAATGTTTAATGTTTAAAGTTAAAAGTTAAAAGTCTAAAGTTAAAAGTTAAAAGTTAAAAGTTAAAAGTTAAAAGTTAAAAGTTAAAAGTCTAAAGTCTAAAGTTAAAAGTTAAAAGTTAAAAGTTAAAAGTTAAAAGTTAAAAGTTAAAAGTTAAAAGTTAAAAGTTAAAAGTTAAAAGTTAAAAGTTAAAAGTTAAAAGTTAAAAGTTAAAAGTTAAAAGTTAAAAGTTAAAAGTTAAAAGTTAAAAGTTAAAAGTTAAAAGTTAAAAGTTAAAAGTTAAAAGTTAAAAGTTAAAAGTTAAAAGTTAAAAGTTAAAAGTTAAAAGTTAAAAGTTAAAAGTTAAAAGTTAAAAGTTAAAAGTTAAAAGTTAAAAGTTAAAAGTTAAAAGTTAAAAGTTAAAAGTTAAAAGTTAAAAGTTAAAAGTTAAAAGTTAAAAGTTAAAAGTTAAAAGTTAAAAGTTAAAAGTTAAAAGTTAAAAGTTAAAAGTTAAAAGTTAAAAGTTAAAAGTTAAAAGTTAAAAGTTAAAAGTTAAAAGTTAAAAGTTAAAAGTTTAAAGTTTAAAGTTTAAAGTTTATAGTTTAAAGTTTAAAGTTTAAAGTTTAAAGTTTAAAGTTTAAAGTTTAAAGTTTAAAGTTTAAAGTTTAAAGTTTAAAGTTTAAAGTTTAAAGTTTAAAGTTTAAAGTTTAAAGTTTAAAGCTTAAAGTTTAAAGTTTAAAATTTAAAGTTTAAAGTTTAAAGTTTAAAGTTTAAAGTTTAAAGTTTAAAGTTTAAAGTTTAAAGTTTAAAGTTTAAAGTTTAAAGTTTAAAGTTTAAAGTTTAAAGTTTAAAGTTTAAAGTTTAAAGTTTAAAGTTTAAAGTTTAAAGTTTAAAGTTTAAAGTTTAAAGTTTAAAGTTTAAAGTTTAAAGTTTAAAGTTTAAAGTTTAAAGTTTAAAGTTTAAAGTTTAAAGTTTAATAGCATAAGTAAGTATAACATCGTAATTTGTTTAGTGTTTCGGAGACTCCTGTTAGGGTCTATGTTTGGGTGGGAATTATAAAAGCTGAATAGAGTCGAATAGGAATTTATTTTGTGCAATTTATAAAGTGTTATAGAAGGGATAATTAAATGTGGGATTTTATTTACAGTCCACTGAATCAAACATTGAAGGTAAAAAGTAAAAAAGTAACAATACTATTAGCAAAGACGCGAAATTGTTGGCCCTATTAGTCCCATAAGCCCCATAATTGTTGGCCCTATTAGTTTCGATATTTTAAATTTTGAATGCCCCTGTGAAATATTCGCATTAACAAGCCAACATTGAGGCGAATTATTATAATATTCGATGCATACATAATTTTCTAAATTGGCTAAATCGTTAAATCAAACTTTCTATTTTTTTAATGTTAATTTTTTTTATAATTCGATTAACGAATGAAAATGTTAATTACATCACATTTTACGTTATTCTTTTGCCATCTACGTTTTGCCTCTTTAATCCAAATTGTTCATCTTATACACAATATTGTAATTAAGAAAGCACAAAATGCATATAAAAACTTGCGATCAATCGATCGTTCAACAAAGTTGAATGCAATTAAAAACGCGATTTGAAGACTACAACAACAAAGCGTATTTAAACGTGACACAAAACGATGGAAAATCATTTTTTTGTTTGTTTTTGTTTTCTATTATAAGGTTAAATAATTATTTTTAAGTGGATGAGAGAGAGACATCTGGAGATGGTCAAGTTAAGATTTTTAATTTAATTTAATTTAATTTCTATTGTCGACGAATATTACAATTTATTATTTAAAATTGATAGATAATAATGGTAAAATTAGATAACAGAGCGCATGATGGTATAAAGGCTAATAAGGTTATACACGAACATTGAGTTTTTTTTTATTTTTGTTGTTTTGTTTGTCTATTTAACCCTTTTTACCACCCAATGAATAATAAAATTATCGTTTAATAGTTTTATATAGTTTTGTATATAATTGAATTAATTTAGATTTCATGCTGTGATGTGATAAGAAATATTCTTGCGCAATACAAGTATGCAGCTTGCTTCAATTAGGTCATCTATCAACCGTAATTGTTTAAAAGAAATGATCAATGTGTTTTGGCGTGCAATTATCATTGTATATAGTCGCCTAGTTTATAGTTTCCATATAGTCGCCACTTAATATTTTTTTTTGTTGTTTTTTTAATCATTTCCAATTTCTAAGAAGTGGGGGATAAAAATCAATAAATCAAGCAAAAATGTTTTTGTTTCATTTTGTCTTAGACATACAATTATATACCAGAATCAATTTACAGGATCAATCCATTAAATTTTATTTTTAGTTTTGCTTGAATTTAAACATGACAAAAGTAAAGAAATGTAAATTTTTCTTTATCTCTGGCTATGTTATAAGACCACAATTTTTTTTTGCTTTTTAACATATAACGACATATTATTATAATGTATGGCAGCAATATATACAAAAGACAAATCTATCTCTAATCAGATTTCTACGCCAATATGTGCTTGAGCAACAACAACAACAGCAAAAATTTCTTTATATATTCGCATATTCACCCACCTCCGCAATCAAAAAATTGAATTTTATTGTTTGTGTACATGTTTATGACATACCCAATGGCTATATTGTTGGCTGGGTTCTGTATATCTTAACGACGAGGCACAACAAATTTTTTTTTATATCTTTTATCGTCCATCTGAAAACATGCATAATAAGTGGCTGATCGCAAATGATTTTTAATCGAAATAAAATTTAGTCTGCCGATACGACTCCTACCACTTTGTATAATCTAGTGTCCGCATACCTAATAAATTGGATTTATCACAAAGATTTTTTATTAAAATGTCCCATGTCGTTTTCTGTACACCACCGTCTTGTTATTTTTAACTTAGTAATTCTGTGAAAGTGAAATTAGTGATAAGTGAATAACAAAAAATTAATTATGTAGTTTAGAACTGGAATTCAGTACATGAAAAGTTGAATATTTTGTATCACCAAAAGTTGACTATATGCAACAGTTTTTTACCATCATTATCTAAAGGATGCTTAACACTATAATATGCTTCACGTTGACTAGTTTTTAACACCAGTCCTAGAGAATTTTTCGAATAACTTGGGCTTGTGCCTGTCTATGTTGCTGCTTTGATTCAAGTGTGATAACTTTACTATATTTCAAAGAATTTAGAACTTTTGTATCATATTACACAGAATTAAGAAATTTATTAATTTAAAATGGTTTAAGAAACTTTGTAGTCTCCATTCTGGAGATGTTTATAGTCTTGCTCAAATTTTCGTACAGCGTGGTTAAAGGCGGTACATTTATAGACAAATTTATCACAACTGGATAAGGCTGACCACCTATATTGGCACTTGGCCAAGACTGGTGTGAACCATTTCACACAAATTGTAGCTAAACCAATTAACAAAAAATGTAAGTGTACTGAAAAAGTGTAGGCCTACATAAAAAGTGTAAATAACCAGTAGAACAAGCTGTGGAGCAATATTTTCATAAAGTGGACAAATCAAGCTATCAGAAATAATTTTTGTTATTAAGATAAAAAGGGTTGGGCATGTGCGACGCTATTTTGAAAATTGTGAAAATTACGTCCACCCAAGTGGACGGATCAAGCTATCCGAATTAATGGTTGGCCTAAACAATGTTTCGTGACCATCAGTTACTCTTCTTAAATGGAATTTTACTTCTTACCTCCCATAGGCAACCAAAATGTGGAGAGCTCGGTGGAATGAATTTAAAATGTATTTCATTTGCCAATAAAAATGTTGAAAATGTGTTTGGAAAGGGAGAAGAAAAAAAGAGTTTTGTTTTAAAAATGTATTTTTTTTTTGTTTGTTAATGTAGGGTGGGTGTCTTTGCAGCCCAAGCACTGCGACCATTGAGGTCTATTGTGCGTCCCTAGAGGTTCTTAACTGTAATGTAGGTCTTATTATGTCCCTGATAAATGCCGCTACCTGATGTATATCCAGTGGGTCGGCATTAGGCCACTGGATTGTATGTGTATTATTTCTTTAGGATGATAGCATCACATGTGAAGAGTATGTGTTTCAACAGGGGGTCATAGATGTGGTCATCGTCATCACCGATCGTAATCAGATGATGAAAAATCCCTTTTGCATCCCTCCCCAATTGGGATTCGAACCCGGTGCCTCCCGATACAAACGCAGTAGCTTAACCACTGCGCCCCGGGAACTCTTTTAAATTAAAAATGTATAGAATTCATTTGATTTCGGGCCCCAATGAAGTTCGTGCCATTGTCACTCTGAATCTCGCTACATATTCTCCTACGAGCCACGAATCTGCAAGCATCTGTAGTGAGGTCGGAGACAAGCTCGTTATGCACTACCTTGATGACCAAGCATACCAAGATACAAATGTAGCTTTTGGAAGTCTTCTGGCCCCTTCCTCTAACCGAATGAGTTTTAATTGAACCTGCGTAATCTACTAAAATTTTGTCGAATGGTCTAATCAGTGTTATTCTTGGATTTGGTAAGTCATCCAATATTTGGTTGAGTTCTTGTGCAAATCACTCTATACATACATCGATCCTATACTTATATCGTAGTGTTGCCATCATTAATGTGTGCCCCGCATGTAGCTATATTATCTTACGTAATGTTCCTTTATGATGCTTTCAGCCAGTTTATGTTTTGCTGTTAAAATATGCGGATGCTTGTGGTAGGTGGAAGAATAAAAAACGCATCAAAAACGTCATAGGTTAGTGCTGCATCTTTTATTCCCAACAACTCGTAAAATGCCAGTTTGATCCAGAGAGAGGTCTAGATATTTCAAGCTACTTGAGGTTGGTAGTGCTTTATTGGTGCGACGCATTTAACTTCATGTGAAAAATGTTTGGATTGTAGATGACGGAAGATATAAAATTGAGATTTTTGGAGTTCTGCGGTAAATACCATATATATGTATGTTATAGAGGGTGGTTTTGGTTGTCGTTGCAATTTTCTATCTATAAATCGTAGTACGTAGGCTAGGATTCGGACTATTTTACTGATACTTGATATATTTTCGATCAAAGTATCTATTACATTAAATTGTAGAATTTGAACGTGTTTGCTTAATTTCGGATTTCTTCGGTCGTAATACATTGACTTCTTACTTCTGTTGGCCAATTATTGGAGTTAGCTAGCCACGTTGGGCCATTCCACCAGAGAAATTTCTTGCAATTTTTCTGAGTCAACTCCTCTGGATGCATAATCTGCCGGGTTGTCTTCTGAACTGACATCCCTGACATCTCCCTACGAATGTGTTCCATTTTGTAGGGTGAGTGGAAAGCCAATCTAACACAATAGTCGAGAAAGTCTAAGCGTTGATTTCGGTTATATTGGTTTTTAATTCTTGTTTGGTTGAAATTAACAGTTTGCTTAACAGCAATGATCCACACAATTCCAGACGCGGAATTAATATTTATTTTATTGATGCTACTTCCGTTTTTGCTGTGAGTATGTAAAGTAATTTTAACATCGTGGCTGAGATTGTGCCTATATTTCGATTTTTCCTACTTTCACTAGGTTCTCCCGTATTTTCAGCCATTCTGCTTTGACATCGTCTGTGAATGTATTATTCCTTCCTAGATTTCTGAGCCATAAAGTTTGGAAAAATATTTTAACCTTAATTGTTATAAGAGCAAGCCATTGTAAAAGGCCGAGAATAGGCGACTTGCTTCTTACAGGATCTGCCGTTTTGTCGTAGTTGATTGAGAGTTTAGGTTTACTCTAAACTGGAAAGAGTTCTTTTTGGGATTCCAGTGTAGGCCCAGGACCTCGGTAGCGTTTCATTCGTCTATCTCCAAAACTTTCATTTGGTTGGTTGGTCGGGTACGATTTTTTTGTAGCGTTTCGTCGTTAGTAAGTCATTTTCTGATATTAAAACCGGAACTGGCAATATGGTATCTATTTCATGACATAACCTGATAGCATCTTCAGTTGAATCACATCCTGCCATCAAGTCATCTACATAAATATTATTTTTGATATGGGTTACAGCTTCTGGGAAAATTTCCTTGTATTTTTCGGTGGCTTCGTTCCATATCGCGCTTGCTGTACCGTAGGTAACCGTCTGTAGCTGGTAGGTAGTAAAATTGTTTCTTGCCAAACTATTCGTTGATATCTTGTGTCGTCCTTTGCTGCACGAACCTGTCTGAACATCTTCACGATGTCAGCTGTGCAAGATATTTTATATAGCCGAAAACGGATTAAGAATAAGATATAATATAAAGTGGATTGTATTGTTGGGCCGACTGCAAGACAGTCATTCAAAGGTATTCCTGTGGTCGATTTAGCGGCACAATCAAAGACGACTCTTAGCTTTGTAGTGCTACTGAAATTCTTGATTATCCCATGGTATGGTAGGTAATATCCGCCGAGGTTTGCTTCTTTATCACTTATCTTCTTCATGTGTCCCAAAGAAATGTACTCTGGCATGAAATTTTTTACTGTGATGCAAATTATTTGCAAACAAACAAATTTAGCAGACAAAACGAGACTTTCAACACTCTTTATACAGATAATTTTATTGTTTCCAAAGTGAAATCAGATGAGTACGATCACACATTTCTAATATTTACGGTTTTCTGATAAATGATGTGTCAACTATCTGTGACTAGTTTCAGATAATCCTTGGGATATTTTGTCTGGTTATGAATGCTATCGAACGACAACAGACGTACATTCATAACAATTTCAGGATTACTGGTAAAGAATTGCGTTGAAATGTCAGTAGATGGCGTGTGTGATACATGAATTCTTTGCTTTCGCAATGCGGTTGTAGTACATACATTTTATACAGTAATGTTTTTGATGTTAAATTTATATAATTATTTAAACTTGATTTAAATATAAAAATCCATCGGATAATCCATCGGATAGTACAAAATGGAAAGTTTTTAAATGTTTAAAGCTATGGGTAACAATAATTTATTTTTTTTTCGCTGAGACTACATAGGGATTTGGCCGCTTCATAGTGAAGTTTCGTAATCATTTTTTACAACGGATAATGAGTGATTAATTCATTATTCCTTACATTACCCAGCCTTGATTTTTTCATCACCCGCTTGAATCGAACCCGGGACCTCCGGAGCTTAAAGCAAGCATGCTAACAACTGTGCCACCGGGGCGGCAAAAACAATAATGTATAAAATATATATTTCAAAATTACTTCGAATTTTGCCCTCTTAACCACGCCACCTTTTGAAATTTCAACGCAATTCTTCGCCAGTCGTGCTTGAAAATTGTTGAGTGTATTTTTATTTTCCTGCGCTAGAATTAATATAAAATAATCCAAGGTATTCTGAATCAAGTTCAACATGAAGGCGATTCCTCCTTTGGGATAAAATCGGCTAAATTTCGTTGCAATAATGTCCAGAAATATGTGTGATCGTGCTCGTCGTAATCGTCTGCATAAAAAGTCTTGAAAATCTCATATAGTATGTTAAATTTGGTTGTTTTAAATATCCCTTACTATTTACCCTGTTGAGGGGAAAAATACATCAAATCACAAATTTTTCGAAGTCATTTTATAATTTTATGATTTTTATGTTATGAATGTATAGTAACTAATATGCCTGTGAAAAACTTAACAAAAAAAAATAACAAATTTATCGTATACGTATACGTATTTATAAGTAGTGGTAATATAAATTATACGCCTAAATGTGGATAAAGAAAACAATACACAATAACTTTAATACAACTCAGTGACGATTTTTGTTGAAAAAAGAAACAAATAAGATTTTCTTGGAATGACCATAGTATGCACTTGATGAAAAAATTATGAAATGGCCGGACCCTGGGGTCGGCCATATAAATCACAAGCAATTTTTGCATCAAATGTTGTACGATTTTCCGCCGACGAAATTTGTTCAACAAAAATCAAAAGTCCCAAAGTCAAATGGTTGTTCTCGAATGTCCATAGTATGCACTTGATGAAAAAATTATGAAATGGCCGGACCCTGGGGTCGGTCATATAAATAACAAGCAATTTTAAATTTATCTTTCTAGACTGATTTTTTTGACTGGGGTGAAAAATCACCTCAGTGTGGCCGCTATATACGGTGCAGCATACGCTGACAATATTATTTGCATTCTGGGTCGCACCATCATATCTCTAAAAGAAGTCCTCCCATTTCAATTAACAGCCCAACAAATAGGCCTTCAGATCAATGAAGCGAAGACCAAATACATGGTGACCGCGAGAAGGCAGACTCGTGGGGACTTCATTTCAGGAGAAACTCAATATGAAAAGATGAATGAGTTCAAATACCTAGGATCACTGATCACTGACCAAAACTCCGTTTCTGTGGACATTTCATCGTGGATCGCAGCAGGCGACCGAGCATTTTACGCCAATATCAAAATTTTCAAGTCTCCTTATATATCGCGCAAAATAAAATTTATTTTATTTTATTTATTTATTTATTTTATTTACATAGAAATTTACTAATATTTTAGCACACTGTATTTTGAGCTAAAGCTCATTCACAATACAGCGTGCCAAAACGTTTGATTTATTTATTTAAAAAAGCAGTAAAATTATCAGCCATGCTTATCCATCCAGCAATTGGTCAACTTCGCCTCGGCAAAAAATAGTTTTCAAGCCAAGCTTTTACCATTTTTCTCGACAATTTTGAATTGGCCATTTCCTATATGTGTTCGTATGTAATCAGTACTCATGCGTGCCGTACCATTGTCCGGTGGTTCGTCGTAAAATCGGGCAAATTTTTTTCAATGGTTCAATCTCTTCACCATCTATTTCTTCGGATTCTTCTCCATCAGATATAGATCGCTCGTTCAATCTTCTGTGATGCATCTACATCCAAATAATTGAAACTGGATTCTTCCCCGTAATGATTCGTCGGCGTGTCCCCATAACTGACTTCCTTCTCTATTTTAATTGTGGAGCTAAAACCACCATGATCGGCGGGTGACATGTCGGTAATTCCACATTGTGTTATGATAGTTTCAGACGCTTTGCACTGTTCCACAAATTTATACGCAAAAAATAAAAAATAATTTACGAGACAAAAATTTTCAAAAAAAACGTCCAATTGACGTAAAAGTCAAAGGCAAATTGGACATCTACAAGGCGCCGATAAGACCAGTTATCACCTTTGATTGCAAGTCGTGGACACTGACAGCGCAAAACATCCAGAAAATCGCTGTAACTGAGCGTAAGATCATAAAAAGAATTCTCGGTCCCAAAAAATGACCAACTTTTGGCGTTTATTACTTTTTCCTTACGACAGCAGTAAAGTTTGTAGGTATGTTGCACATCAAGAGTTTCAATTTTAACAATTTAAAATTTTTATTCTTCATTATCATTCAACGAATGGGTAAAATAACTATAGAATTTAACGCGAAATATTGATATTAAACAAAAGATAGGTGTTCAACAAATTTCGTCGGCGGAAAATCGTACAACATTTGATGCAAAAATTGCTTGTTATTTATATGGCCGACCCCAGGGTCCGGCCATTTCATAATTTTTTCATCAAGTGCATACTACGGACATTCGAGAAAAATCATTTGACTTTGGGACTTTTGATTTTTGTTGAACAAATTTCGTCGGTGGAAAATTGTACAACATTTGATGCAAATATTGCTTGTTATTTATATGGCCGACCCCAGGGTCCGGCCATTTCATAATTTTTTCATCAAGTGCATACTATGGACATTCGAGAAAAATCATTTGACTTTGGGACTTTTGATTTTTGTTGAACAAATTTCGTCGGTGGAAAATTGTACAACATTTGATGCAAATATTGCTTGTTATTTATATGGCCAACCCCAGGGTCCGGCCATTTCATAATTTTTTCATCAAGTGCATACTACGGACATTCGAGAAAAATCATTTGACTTTGGGACTTTTGATTTTTGTTGAACAAATTTCGTCTGCGGAAAATTGTACAACATTTGATGCAAATATTGCTTGTTATTTATATGGCCGACCCCAGGGTCCGGCCATTTCATAATTTTTTCATCAAGTGCATACTACAGACATTCGAGAAAAATCATTTGACTTTGGGACTTTTGATTTTTGTTGAACAAATTTCGTCGGCGGAAAATTTTAC
The DNA here is from genome assembly GCA_963556165.1 of Tipula helvola. Lineage (NCBI taxonomy): Eukaryota > Metazoa > Arthropoda > Insecta > Diptera > Tipulidae > Tipula > Tipula helvola. The sequence goes on along the minus strand of OY744483.1, from coordinate 72,393,301 downwards.
AACATTTGATGCAAATATTGCTTGTGATTTATATGGCCGACCCCAGGGTCCGGCCATTTCATAATTTTTTCATCAAGTGCATACTATGGACATTCGATAAAAATCATTTGACTTTGGGACTTTTGATTTTTGTTGAACAAATTTCGTCGGCGGAAAATTGTACAACATTTGATGCAAATATTGCTTGTTATTTATATGGCCGACCCCAGGGTCCGGCCATTTCATAATTTTTTCATCAAGTGCATACTATGGACATTCGATAAAAATCATTTGACTTTGGGACTTTTGATTTTTGTTGAACAAATTTCGTCGGCGGAAAATTGTACAACATTTGATGCAAATATTGCTTGTTATTTATATGGCCGACCCCAGGGTCCGGCCATTTCATAATTTTTTCATCAAGTGCATACTATGGACATTCGAGAACAACCATTTGACTTTGGGACTTTTGATTTTTGTTGAACAAATTTCGTCGGCGGAAAATTGTACAACATTTGATGCAAATATTGCTTGTTATTTATATGGCCGACCCCAGGGTCCGGCCATTTCATAATTTTTTCATCAAGTGCATACTATGGACATTCGAGAAAAATCATTTGACTTTGGGACTTTTGATTTTTGTTGAACAAATTTCGTCGGCGGAAAATTTTACAACATTTGATGCAAATATTGCTTGTTATTTATATGGCCGACCCAAGGGTCCGGCCATTTCATAATTTTTTCATCAAGTGCATACTACGGACATTCGAGAAAAATCATTTGACTTTGGGACTTTTGATTTTTGTTGAACAAATTTCATCGGCGGAAAATTGTACAACATTTGATGCAAATATTGCTTGTTATTTATATGGCCGACCCCAGGGTCCGGCCATTTCATAATTTTTTCATCAAGTGCATACTACAGACATTCGAGAAAAATCATTTGACTTTGGGACTTTTGATTTTTGTTGAACAAATTTCGTCGGCGGAAAATTTTACAACATTTGATGCAAATATTGCTTGTGATTTATATGGCCGACCCCAGGGTCCGGCCATTTCATAATTTTTTCATCAAGTGCATACTATGGACATTCGATAAAAATCATTTGACTTTGGGACTTTTGATTTTTGTTGAACAAATTTCGTCGGCGGAAAATTGTACAACATTTGATGCAAATATTGCTTGTTATTTATATGGCCGACCCCAGGGTCCGGCCATTTCATAATTTTTTCATCAAGTGCATACTATGGACATTCGAGAACAACCATTTGACTTTGGGACTTTTGATTTTTGTTGAACAAATTTCGTCGGCGGAAAATCGTACAACATTTGATGCAAAAATTGCTTGTTATTTATATGGCCGACCCCAGGGTCCGGCCATTTCATAATTTTTTCATCAAGTGCATACTACGGACATTCGAGAAAAACCATTTGACTTTGGGACTTTTGATTTTTGTTGAACAAATTTCGTCGGCGGAAAATCGTACAACATTTGATGCAAATATTGCTTGTTATTTATATGGCCGACCTCAGGGTCCGGCCATTTCATAATTTTTTCATCAAGTGCATACTATGGACATTTGAGAAAAATCATTTGACTTTGGGACTTTTGATTTTTGTTGAACAAATTTCATCGGCGGAAAATTGTACAACATTTGATGCAAATATTGCTTGTTATTTATATGGCCGACCCCAGGGTCCGGCCATTTCATAATTTTTTCATCAAGTGCATACTACAGACATTCGAGAAAAATCATTTGACTTTGGGACTTTTGATTTTTGTTGAACAAATTTCGTCGGCGGAAAATTTTACAACATTTGATGCAAATATTGCTTGTGATTTATATGGCCGACCCCAGGGTCCGGCCATTTCATAATTTTTTCATCAAGTGCATACTATGGACATTCGATAAAAATCATTTGACTTTGGGACTTTTGATTTTTGTTGAACAAATTTCGTCGGCGGAAAATTGTACAACATTTGATGCAAATATTGCTTGTTATTTATATGGCCGACCCCAGGGTCCGGCCATTTCATAATTTTTTCATCAAGTGCATACTATGGACATTCGAGAACAACCATTTGACTTTGGGACTTTTGATTTTTGTTGAACAAATTTCGTCGGCGGAAAATCGTACAACATTTGATGCAAAAATTGCTTGTTATTTATATGGCCGACCCCAGGGTCCGGCCATTTCATAATTTTTTCATCAAGTGCATACTACGGACATTCGAGAAAAATCATTTGACTTTGGGACTTTTGATTTTTGTTGAACAAATTTCGTCGGCGGAAAATTGTACGACATTTGATGCAAATATTGCTTGTTATTTATATGGCCGACCCCAGGGTCCGGCCATTTCATAATTTTTTCATCAAGTGCATACTATGGACATTCGAGAACAACCATTTGACTTTGGGACTTTTGATTTTTGTTGAACAAATTTCGTCGGTGGAAAATTGTACAACATTTGATGCAAATATTGCTTGTTATTTATATGGCCGACCCCAGGGTCCGGCCATTTCATAATTTTTTCATCAAGTGCATACTATGGACATTCGAGAAAAATCATTTGACTTTGGGACTTTTGATTTTTGTTGAACAAATTTCGTCGGTGGAAAATTGTACAACATTTGATGCAAATATTGCTTGTTATTTATATGGCCAACCCCAGGGTCCGGCCATTTCATAATTTTTTCATCAAGTGCATACTACGGACATTCGAGAAAAATCATTTGACTTTGGGACTTTTGATTTTTGTTGAACAAATTTCGTCTGCGGAAAATTGTACAACATTTGATGCAAATATTGCTTGTTATTTATATGGCCGACCCCAGGGTCCGGCCATTTCATAATTTTTTCATCAAGTGCATACTACAGACATTCGAGAAAAATCATTTGACTTTGGGACTTTTGATTTTTGTTGAACAAATTTCGTCGGCGGAAAATTTTACAACATTTGATGCAAATATTGCTTGTGATTTATATGGCCGACCCCAGGGTCCGGCCATTTCATAATTTTTTCATCAAGTGCATACTATGGACATTCGATAAAAATCATTTGACTTTGGGACTTTTGATTTTTGTTGAACAAATTTCGTCGGCGGAAAATTGTACAACATTTGATGCAAATATTGCTTGTTATTTATATGGCCGACCCCAGGGTCCGGCCATTTCATAATTTTTTCATCAAGTGCATACTATGGACATTCGAGAAAAATCATTTGACTTTGGGACTTTTGATTTTTGTTGAACAAATTTCGTCGGCGGAAAATTTTACAACATTTGATGCAAATATTGCTTGTTATTTATATGGCCGACCCAAGGGTCCGGCCATTTCATAATTTTTTCATCAAGTGCATACTACGGACATTCGAGAAAAATCATTTGACTTTGGGACTTTTGATTTTTGTTGAACAAATTTCATCGGCGGAAAATTGTACAACATTTGATGCAAATATTGCTTGTTATTTATATGGCCGACCCCAGGGTCCGGCCATTTCATAATTTTTTCATCAAGTGCATACTACGGACATTCGAGAAAAATCATTTGACTTTGGGACTTTTGATTTTTGTTGAACAAATTTCGTCGGCGGAAAATTGTACAACATTTGATGCAAATATTGCTTGTTATTTATATGGCCGACCCCAGGGTCCGGCCATTTCATAATTTTTTCATCAAGTGCATACTATGGACATTCGAGAACAACCATTTGACTTTGGGACTTTTGATTTTTGTTGAACAAATTTCGTCGGCGGAAAATTGTACAACATTTGATGCAAATATTGCTTGTGATTTATATGGCCGACCCCAGGGTCCGGCCATTTCATAATTTTTTCATCAAGTGCATACTATGGACATTCGATAAAAATCATTTGACTTTGGGACTTTTGATTTTTGTTGAACAAATTTCGTCGGCGGAAAATTGTACAACATTTGATGCAAATATTGCTTGTTATTTATATGGCCGACCCCAGGGTCCGGCCATTTCATAATTTTTTCATCAAGTGCATACTATGGACATTCGAGAACAACCATTTGACTTTGGGACTTTTGATTTTTGTTGAACAAATTTCGTCGGCGGAAAATTGTACAACATTTGATGCAAATATTGCTTGTTATTTATATGGCCGACCCCAGGGTCCGGCCATTTCATAATTTTTTCATCAAGTGCATACTATGGACATTCGATAAAAATCATTTGACTTTGGGACTTTTGATTTTTGTTGAACAAATTTCGTCGGCGGAAAATTGTACAACATTTGATGCAAATATTGCTTGTTATTTATATGGCCGACCCCAGGGTCCGGCCATTTCATAATTTTTTCATCAAGTGCATACTATGGACATTCGAGAACAACCATTTGACTTTGGGACTTTTGATTTTTGTTGAACAAATTTCGTCGGCGGAAAATTGTACAACATTTGATGCAAATATTGCTTGTTATTTATACGGCCGACCACAGGGTCCGGCCATTTTATAATTTTTTCATCAAGTGCATACTACGGGCAATCGAGAAAAATTATTTGACTTTGGAAGTTTTAATTTTTGTTGAAAAAATGTAATCACTTCCATCGTTAGTTAGACTATTCAAAAATCGCCTAAATGCATACTATTTTGTTTACGCACACTACTACATTTTTTGTTATTTGCTAAGTACTTCACTTCGGTTAACTAATTAAAAATAAAAATTTCGGAACATGATTTTTTGTATATCCGAAAATTATAAAATTGGGCTCATCATTATAAAAATGGTCATCTTTGATTTCTTCCTTTACATAATGTTCTTTTCGAATTTTCGCGGGTGAAACAATTTTGTGTTTCAACATCACTGCTAAACGTCGAAAAATTGAAATCGAGGCATCACCGATTCCGGATTTATCTAATTCACTTGTTATTCCGGAAACGTCATCAACTCTCAAAATAGAAGGTGTTTCGAGTAGGAATGAAAGTGAGGATTGTGAACTAAAAAATGCAAACTTTCTGAAAAAATTAAAAAGATATTACAAGAGATTGGCAAAACCAGGAAATATAATTGTAGTACTGCTGACTATATTGTCACTAACCAAAGAATAAATCATGAAAGAGTTTAATACTACTCAATATAATATGCGAACCGCTAAACATATTCAACACAAAAACGGCCCACTGAGCGTACCAGACATAAAGCTGGAAAACCAACGAGTAAGGAACACTAACAATCAGTGCTAGATTTTAATAACGATGATCATGTCAATCGTATAAGGCCTGGAGAGAATGTTTATTTAACTAATGAATAAGTTAAAGTACAAAAACCTATAATGATGTGAACATTATTGGAGTGCTATGAGGCCTACAAGACGAAATTTCAATATAAGGTAGCAGGCAGTAGCGGTAATTTTAACAATGGAAAGATATCGCAATACCAAGACAGTCTATATTATGTGTCGAACCAACATCAACATGTTACCTTCTGCAATGCGAGAATTGTCCAGGATTGCGACGATGCTGAATTATTGTTCAGTTAATGGGTTTCAACCGATCGATACAACTTGGAAAATGAATTTCTGAATTATTTCTTAATTAAAAAGTTAAATCTGAAGCCTAAAGAGGTACTTGTTTCTTGTGACTGCAGAAAATATGCATTTATAATGTAAAATACAGCACAAATTTTTCATTGGAATAACAAATAAGCGACTATTCATCCGTTTGTAATTTACAAAAAAGTAGGAGCAAAATTGCAGCACTACAGCTCCATTTTAATATTAGATTATCTTAAAATTTAACAAATCGTATTGAGAGCCATTTTTAAAAATAGCAAATATACAGATTCAGGCATCTATTAAATTACTTACAAATGAAGGAAAATGTCTCAAATTAAAAAAAAATTCATTATTTTGAGAGAAATTTAATAATTGCACGAAACTGAATATTTTTGAAAATTGCTCACAATACGACTTGTTTCTCTTGCTATTGCCAGAGAATAACAACAATTTTCGACGTCATCATATTGGAACAAACCGTCAACCTTATTTTTCTCTCTCGCAGGAGACAAAACCTCCAAATCAAAAGGATCCTGGACTCCTTTTATTACGAAATATTAAATCTCCTCCGACCGTTGCAGAAATAAAAGATTTCATAGTATCTTTGCCCTGGTACGGTTCCAGGGATGTTGGTAATGGATGAGAATTGGCGCCCTGGTTACCGAATGTTTTTGGGAAAGCACAGTGGTTAATAAGATGGTACTATGCACCGTTGCTATTAAAAAAACGGAGGTGTAAAACAAGGATGCTTCATTGACTGCGATTGTTCAATTTTATTTCATAATTGTAGTATTGTTGCCTGATGAGGAATGTACCTGGTCCATTATCGATTACATGTATTGGTACAGAAATCCATCAATCAAATAATCATCAACTTCATTTGGAGGATGAATTCGTTCGAAAGTGCTTTTGAATTTATTTCAAACCATTGGTACCAGAACATCGGTATAGCTGATGTTCAAGAAATTTACCATTTGATCCATCATAAGAATTTACAAGTACACCTCCTGTGGGAGCACTCCTCGAACCAGCAACTGTGATGGTCTTATCCCCAAAGATGGTTACAATCCTTGTTCTCTTCAGCGTACTGATTACTAACCATTGGGTGGACGAAGCAATTTGCTACTTGCCTTTTTGGGCAATTGGTATCTCCAATCTATTAAGCATTTTGTCTGAAATTTAAGTACTGTTAAACCTAGCCGAAAGTTTTCACCCGAAAGTGAAACGCGGTAATGCAGATAGTATTATCCCAGCCGCAAATAAAAAATGAAGTCGATATTAATCTGTAGTGTTTAGCATAAAAATTACTAAGGATGTATTAATAGCATTGAAGACCTTTGTTAATATTCTTCTATGGCAAAACCTAGCTCCAGTTTCTCGTGGAAAATTGCGGAAAATTCGCAAAACCCAAAAAAATATTTTAATTGGAATAAAATTAGCCTCTAGAGTGTTATGTCTGGATATGGATTACATTGACGTGACATCCCAATACCTATCGCAGGAAAAAATTCAGTACAAATTTCCCGTGGGAAATCTCATAAAATTCGATTTTCCAATACTAATTAGAAAATGTCAACTGAATTTTTGCCTTGAAATAGCTTTTAACAACTCACAGCAATAAAATACATCTCCAGACATACATAACTCTAGAGGCTGATTTTATACAAATTTTCTAATGATTTTTGAAAGATCGAATTTTCCGAGATTTCTCACGGGAATCTTATGTTGAATTTTTTTCCTGCAATACATAGCTATTGACAAATCCAATAAAAGCGATTCAACTTCAGATATACACTCTAGAGGTTGATTGTATTCCAATTTTGCGAATTCTTCTGATTTTCTGATATTTTCCGCGATTATGTTAAACAAAATTTTCCACGTAAGACTATTTACAAATTTTTTTATTACAATCCATGTTTTCTATTTACTTTCGGTTGTTAACCAAAACATTTTTTATTTTCGGCTGGAATGTTAATAACGTAATCTGTATTATCGACATTTCACTTTCAGCTGGACACTTTCGGATAACTTTAACAGGGTGAAATTTACGGGGTATTTTTGGAGATCATTGGAAGATCTTTCGCACTGCTTACTTAATAGGAAGGTAAGCTTTTGTGATCGATACTCATTATGGCCTCGGTAAAACGAACTGGTGTACGGAACAACAGTAGAAATCAGCGAAAAGGTACATAAATTGGGTTTGTCAAATATGTACAGTCGTCATTTCGGTTGTTCGGTCTCTTGAAAAGTTTATGAGGCAGTAAATACCATCGAATTTCCAACCGATGTACATATTTTAATTCCCACAGTAGCCTGTTAGACCTAGATCCAACATAGATCGGCACAGATGTTTCTGGTATCGAAAAATAATTCTTCAGCGAAAAGCATTTTTAAATCACCGTTCTTCATCAGTCGTTCTAATTTGTTAAGAATTTGTTTTTAAAATGTTCAGCTTAACGCAAAGCAATGCAACCAAAATTCTGGTTATCCATACGAACGGATCAAAGTAAATCATGATCGCTAAATTTCCACGTTATCTCCAATGTATCGTTCGTGGAGAAATAATTTGTGATGAGTTGATGACAGTTTGTCGAGACTGGTGGAATTTTTTAATCCAAGCACTTGCCAGTAATACCTCTTGATCAGGGTTCATTCCCGTTCTATGTATGTACTGTGAGTCCCCCTAATAATGCTGGTTTACGTCAGCATAATTACGGTTTTTGTGGATTCTTTACTATTAATATCGTTTTATCTATTTTAGTGATATTTATTGTTATGCAGCAGTATTAAAACAAAATTTTAAATGTTAATCAAAAACATGTTTATACGTATTAGTTGAATAATTATTTCTTTATAATAAATAATAATTGTAAAACTTGTCTTAGGCGGAATCTTAATCCGGATTTCTTTTTTTAAATCTGAAAATATTTAAAATTCGCTTTTTCGAAATTAAATTCGACACATAACAGTAAAATCTAATAAAATCGAAATTATTGTCGAACTTGTACATTTTTAATGTTTCCCGATTAAAAATACAAATCTGGATTACGATTGCGGCTTTGACAAATTTTACTAAAAATTCAACGGTAAAATTAAGTCAAGTGGAAGTAATAACCAACTATCGACGATAAATATGCTGAAATGTAGCTTCGTTTTTCGCAGGAAAACTTGCATTAACGCATTAACTACTTCGAATACTTGATTCTAGTGAGGCTGGATGTAATATTAGCAATTAAGCAGTAAAGAAATAATCTGTATTTCACCCTCCACAAAAAAAAAAAAAAAAAAAGAAAGAAAGATCACGGTGAAAAGGGAAAGTAATGCGCGCACACATTTTACATAATAAAGAAACTAAAAGTTTTTTATTGTTTTTCTTATAAATACATGAACCACTTTTGAGTGCCGCGATCGCTCCGCAAACCATTTAAAAACAATAACCATAAATAATGTTATTCAATTTAAATTTGTTTCTAAAATAAGTGATCTCATATTCGTTCACATAACCTCACTATTAAATTTGCAACATTTTCAAATAAAAATTTTTTTTTACGATCACCGATCATAAAGAATTTATGTACATACGTAAAATGCGACTATGGGTGTTATGAAGCAATTAAACGATCAATTTTATTTTATCATTTGTGGTGGACGATCGTGGTGTTAATTAGATTGAAAAATGATTGTCGCGCGTTTATTACATTTTTACAGATTTTAAAAAATACAAAAAAAAAAAATGTTCACTAAGTATTCGTTAATTATATGTACTGACAACGATTACACTTTCTAATGTAATTATCGATTTGAGATAGATAGTTATAAGAATTTAAAAAAAAAATGAAAACAAAAACGAATCACAAAAATTAGCAGATCATCTTTATTGTGCGGTTGGTAAATTATTTTTTCCGCTCTATGCGCTACATAAATCGTCTTGAGATAAATTATGCTTTCTAATTATGTATGTGGATAATTGCGCTTTTCATTAATCTGTTATTGTCTAAAATAAATTAAAAGTTTGACGCGCAGCACGTTAAGATTAATGATCGTTTTTTAAGCTAATTAGAGGCGCTGCTGTTATTTCGATTGGTTTCAAATCAATCGAGGTTGCGCACACAATACAATATGGTTTGTGAAATATTTAATCAAAAACCCACCTACAATAATAAAAAAGAACTATGCTACTGTATTTGATTACAAGTTAATTGCTAATTAATCATTTCATATATAAAAAATTTAAATCGGTTAAGAGGATTAATTTAAGCTATTATGTGAAAATATAGCGTTCGGCTACCTAATATAATAAATCGATCTAGACGCACATAATAGATTTTATTTACTATACTTCTTCTTGAAGTACGCGCACCTATTTATTTTTTATTAGCATAATCAATCTTTAATTAATGTTAGTTAATCTAATTGATGATTTCAATTTGAATGATCAATACATGGTCAGCTTATGAGTAAATTAATTACTAGTAGAATTTTTGAAAAATGCTTGCGGCTTACTTGTTTTGCGGTATCAATGCTAAACAGGAAGTTTGCGCAGACTGCGAAGGTTAAATATTTTGGATCATTATTTTAATGAGGCTCTTCTCTTTGGATACGTTTAATGTTTGTTTTTCGATTTTTTTTGATTTTTTTTTTTTTGTATTGTATAATAATAGGTTCGATGAAATCAATCTTATGATTTTGATCACATAAGCAAATTACTATGTTTGAGAAGATATGGAAGCGGAATTGCAATTTGGTCTAATTAAAATTTGGGGTACAGCGGATCTTGTGACGTAGTTTTGATTTTTCCCAAAGCAGTTTGCGTGCAATTTATTTGCTTAATAGGTTCTTAGTTGTCTATATTTGTCTTATATTTAGATAATTACATCGTAATGCATAAGTAATTGAAACAAATTGTCTATTGTAATTTTAAAATTAAATCTTCCTTTTTCAGAATCTTTTCTCAGGAATTACTTAAAAATTAAATAAACAAGAGATCTTGTCCTAGAAATCAATAACAACTGTTTAGCATATGGTTAGGATGAATTTCAAACGGCTATAGAGCAATGTGAAGTTTATCCTAGATCCTAAAAATATCTATAAGCATTTTGGTGAAAATAGTGATTTTGTAAAGAAAATAAAAGGAAGCATTTCAGCATTAAGATTAAGAAAGAAAGGATTTTCAGAGTGGTGTTTGTTTAGTGGCTGCTATTGCGTTATGTAATGGTAATATGTTTTGGTTAGAGTAAACATATTTTCGTGATGCAGATTAGAAATGGTGTTTCCCGGCAAAAATTTTTGTGTGGCGCGATTGAATCATTTTCAATATGAATTAAATCCACGACATCTTTTAAATGAATTATTTTCGCTTGGACCTAGGCCTACTCCGTTGTATATCTGAAAGTACTTGAATTCCTGAATTTGTGTAGGAAAAACGAGAAAATCTTTTTTGAGTTCATAGTAGGCCTACAGACAGTATATGTGACAACTAAGTAGGCAAAATTGAAAACTGAAAAACGTTCCGCATCTTTTTCTCGAAATCCGGAGGGGGAGGGTAATTTTTTATTATAAGATAATTATAAAAACATATTTTATGCTGTGCAAATTATTTCCACAGTTACTTCCACGGTCTGTCTGAGATACGAATTGACCCAAAACACCTGGTTATGAATATTTACCATTTTTTTATGCATGCTTGTTGGAATACTGTGTTGGGCATTGACTTTGGGGTTCATATACTTTGGCGTTGAGTTGCAGTTGAGTTGGGGTTTGATTGTTTGAGGATTGAGTTTGGCGTAGGGTTTGCGGTTGAGTTGGATTCCGCTTGCGGAATGAATTGGGGTTGAGTTGGATTAGGGTTTAGGGAGCAGTTGTGCTAGGGTGTCCCTTATTTTCGAAGGTTGTAATTCAAAAACACACACCTTCGATTTTGTTTCCTTTTACTAATTTAAAATGAAAGTCAAAAGGCAAAATCGATAAAAAAGCCGTTAAGCCGTGCCTTAGAGGGTCAGAACCTATTTTTTTTTTTGTTTGCATTTCCGTTAAAAATACCATTTATTTTGTTCCACCATTTTTGCAATTTTTGTATTATCAATCGAAAGTTATATTTCTACAGATCTGTGGTAATATTATGTGTACCGAATGAAATTTGTTATTTGTAAATGAAGAATTAAAAATAAACGGCATTGTTTACTTTTTAAATAAAAATAGTTAGTCGGACTTTTTGTTCATTTTACGGCGAAAATTCACTTATTAGCTTCTGGATAGTATTTTTAGTGACTCTGGCATACCCATACGCATTTTGGCAAAATTTTCAACAGCTATGGTAGTAATTGGTTGATCTCGTCGTCCATTAAGATACAATAATCTTTCCGTTCATTCAACACTTGTTAAGATTCGTTGCTTGATCTATCCCTTTATTAAATTGTTCAACACTTATTTTTAGAATTCTTATATGCTCGACTGTTCGTAGATTATTTCTGGTTTTAGCTCGTTCCACCACCGATTTGGTTCTTTCGGTTTTTCTGGTCAAATTAAGCACATTGTTTGATAATGACGCTTACAATTTTCTGATCCGACATTTTATTTCTAGCAACTTTTTTTTGCTCCGGATCCTAGCTTACATGATACAGAAAGATTGATGTGAAATTTATTTTTTACATTTGTTACCGAATTATTGGTAACACCGGCAAATTTAGCAAGTTTTTATTAGTAAATTTCGATGATCATTATGCACAATCAAATTATTAAATCACGTTGTTTCCTTTGCTCATTAACCCTTGACATTATACAGGGTGTTCGGCACATGGACCGACACAATTTTTTGGGGAATTGGTTGGGTCATTAGCTAGTTTTCACCCATACGACCCTACGTCCTAAGTGACACGGTAACTGAGATATGAATTTTTTTCGTTTTTTATTTAAATTACCTGAAATTTCGCCTTTAAATCGTCATATTTTTTTGTTTGTGATTGTAATAGCACGAAATAACTTTTATTGTATTCTGCAATGTATTTTTAGTCTAAATAAATCACTATTTAATGCAAATGGCTTCAAGAAAATAAATTATATGAGCTTCGAAAGTCTTGAAAATGTGTAAATGTATGAAAAATTTCTACTTCTAAATTCAATATAAAAAAAAAAAAACATTATTTTGAACATAGGTTTGGTTTAAAAAGTTGTCTAATTTATACTCTTTCCAACGGTATGCTACATGTTGGAGAAATTATTTATAGTATGGTCAAAATAAGAGATAGAAGTTCTCAGGGTCAAGAAAATTATTTTTATCTTTATTATGTTTTTATTAAATATGAGTTATAATATTTGTTCGAATTGTTCTCCTCTACTCCGTATGCATGCACGACACATTTTCCTTATTTCAAATGTTATTGTGCGAAGTCGCATTTCTCTTTTCATTATTTCAAATGCAGCTGTAATTCGCTCCATTAAAATTTCTCGTAAGGGCACCTCTGTTGCATAAACCATTTCCTTTGCACGTCCCCAGATGTAAAAATCGAGCGGTGTCAGGGACGTAGGGTCGTATGGATGAAAACTAGATAATGACCCAACCAATTCCCCAAAAACTTGTATCGGTCCATGTGCCGAACACCCTGTATTATTGTATTACAGAAATTGTAACCAGATTGTATATTAGTATAAAGTTGTTAAATAAATAAATGAATCTTAATTCCCAGAAAATTCCCAAAAATGCCTAAAAATTCCCAAAAAATTCACAGAAAATGCCCAAGAAATTCCAAAAATTCCAAAATATTCTCAAAAAATTCCCCAAAAATTCCAATAATTCCCATAAAAAGAGACAAACTCTCAAAAATTCCCAAGAAATTCTAAAAATTCCCAGAAAATGGCCAAGAAATTCCAAAAATTCCCAGAAAATTCTAGGTAGTATTTTTTGGTTATATTTTGTTAATTAAAAATTTTCAAAAATACCAAAAATTACCAAAAAATTCCCAAAAGAGCAACAAAATACCAAAAAATACCACAGAATACCAAAAAATTCCCAAAAAATTCCAAAAATTCCCAAAAAATGCCCAAGAATTTCCAAACATTCCCAGAAAATGCCCAAGATTTTCCAAAAATTCTCAGAAAATGCCCAAGAAATTCAAAAAAATTCCCAGAAAATGGCCCTGAACTTCCAAAAATTCCCAGAAAATGGCCCTGAACTTCCAAAAATTCCCAGAAAATGGCCCTGAACTTCCAAAAATTCCCAGAAAATGGCCCTGAGTTTCCAAAAATTCCCAGAAAATGGCCTTGAACTTCCAAAAATCCCCAGAAAATGGCCTTGAATTTCCAAAAATTCCCAGAAAATGGCCTTGAACTTCCAAAAATCCCCAGAAAATAGCCTTGAATTTATAAAAATTCCCAGAAAATGGCCCTGAACTTCCAAAAATTCCTAGAAAATAGCCCTGAATTTCCAAAAATTCCCAGAAAATGGTCTTGAATTTCCAAAAATTCCCAGAAAATGGCCTTGAATTTCCAAAAATTCCCAGAAAATGGCCCTGAACTTCCAAAAATCCCCAGAAAATGGCCTTAAATTTCCAAAAATTCCCAGAAAATGGTCCTGAACTTCCAGAAGTTCCCAGAAAATGGCCTTGAACTTCCAAAAATTCCAAGGAAATATCCTTGAACTTCCAAAAATTCACATTAAATAGCCCTGAATTTCCAAAAATTCCCAGAAAATGGCCTTGAACTTCCAAAAATTCCCAGAAAATGGCCCTGAACTTCCAAAAATTCCCAGAAAATAGCCCCGAATTTCCAAAAATTCCCAGAAAATTTCCTTTAACTTTCAAAAATTCTCAGAAAATGGCATTGAACTTCCAAAATTTTCCCAGAAAATAGCCATGAATTTCCAAAAATTCCCAGAAAATGGCCTTGAACTTCCAAAAATTCCCAGAAAATGACCTTGAACTTCCAAAAATTCCCAGAAAATAGCCCTGATTTTCCAAAATTCCCAGAAAATGGCCTTGAATTTCCAAAAATTCCCAGAAAATGGCCTTGAATTTCCAAAAATTCCCAGAAAATGGCCCTGAACTTCCAAAAATCCCCAGAAAATGGCCTTAAATTTCCAAAAATTCCCAGAAAATGGCCTTGAATTTCCAAAAATTCCCAGAAAATGGCCTTGAACTTTCAAAAATTCTCAGAAAATGGCCCTGAACTTCCAAAAATTCCCAGAAAATGACCTTGAATTTCCAAAAATTCCCAGAAAATGGCCTTGAACTTCTAAAAATTCCCAGAAAATGGCCTTGAACTTCCAAAAATTCCCAGAAAATAGCCCTGAACTTCCAAAAATTCCCAGAAAATAGCCCTGAATTTCCAAAAATTCTCAGAAAATGGCCTTGAATTTCCAAAAATTCCCAGAAAATGGCTCTGAACTTCCAAAAATTCTCAGAAAATTGCCCTGAACTCCCAAAAATTCCCAGAAAATGGCCCTCAACTTCCAAAAATTCCCAGAAAATGGCTCTGAACTTCCAAAAATTCCCAGAAAATGGCCCAGAACTTCCAAAAATTCCCAGAAAATAGCCCTGAATTTTCAGAAATTCCCAGAAAATGGCCTTGAATTTCCAAAAATTCCCAGAAAATGGCTCTGAACTTCCAAAAATTCCCAGAAAATAGCCCTGAACTACCAAAAATTCCCAGAAAATGGCCCTGAACTTCCAGAAATTCCCAGAAAATGTCCTTGAACTTCCAAAAATTCCCAGAAAATGGCCTTGAACTTCCAAAAATTCCCAGAAAATAGCCCTGAATTTCCAAAAATTCCCAGAAAATGGCCTTGAACTTCCAAAAATTCCCAGAAAATGGCCCTGAACTTCCAAAAATACCCATAAAATAGCCCTGAATTTCCACAAATTCCCAGAAAATGGCCTTGAATTTCAAAAAATTCCCAGAAAATGGCTCTGAACTTCCAAAAATTCCCAGAAAATGGCCCTGAACTTCCAAACATTCCCAGAAAATGGCCTTGAACTTCCAAAAATCCCCAGAAAATGGCCCTGAACTTCCAAAATTCCCAGAAAATAGCCCTGAATTTCCAGAAATTCCCAGAAAATGGCCTTGAATTTCCAAAAATTCCCAGAAAATGGCTCTGAACATCCAAAAATTACCAGAAAATGGCCCTGAACTTCCAAAAATTCCCAGAAAATGGTCCTGAACTTCCAGAAGTTCCCAGAAAATGGCCTTGAACTTCCAAAAATTCCAAGGAAATATCCTTGAACTTCCAAAAATTCACATTAAATAGCCCTGAATTTCCAAAAATTCCCAGAAAATGGCCTTGAACTTCCAAAAATTCCCAGAAAATGGCCCTGAACTTCCAAAAATTCCCAGAAAATAGCCCCGAATTTCCAAAAATTCCCAGAAAATTTCCTTTAACTTTCAAAAATTCTCAGAAAATGGCCTTGAACTTCCAAAATTTCCCAGAAAATAGCCATGAATTTCCAAAAATTCCCAGAAAATGGCCTTGAACTTCCAAAAATTCCCAGAAAATGGCCTTGAACTTCCAAAAATTCCCAGAAAATAGCCCTGAATTTCCAAAAATTAGCAGAAAATGGCCTTGAACTTACAAAAATTCCCCGAAAATGGCCCTGAACTTCCAAAAATTCCCAGAAAATAGCCCTGAATTTCCAAAAATTCCTAGAAAATGGCTTTGAACTTCCAAAAATCCCCAGAAAATGGCATTTAACTTTCAAAAATTCTCAGAAAATGGCCCTGAACTTCCAAAAATTCCCAGAAAATGGCCCTGAATTTCCAAAAATTCCCAGAAAATGGCCTTGAACTTCCAAAAATCCTTAGAAAATGGCCTTGAATTTCCAAAAATCCCCAGAAAATGGCCTTGAATTTCCAAAAATCCCCAGAAAATGGCCTTGAATTTCCAAAAATTCCCAGAAAATGTCCTTTAACTTTCAAAAATTCTCAGAAAATGGCCTTGAACTTCCAAAAATTCCCAGAAAATAACCCTGAATTTCCAAAAATTCCCAGAAAATGGCCTTGAACTACCAAAAATCCCCAGAAAATGGCCCTGAACTTCCAAAAATTCCTAGAAAATGGCTCTGAATTACCAAAAGTTCCCAGAAAATGTCCTTGAATTTCCAGAAATTCCCAGAAAATGGCTCTAAACTTCCAAAAATTCCCAGAAAATGGCCTTGAACTTCCAAAAATTCCCAGAAAATGGCCCTGAACTTCCAAAAATTCCCAGAAAATAGCCCTGACTTTCCAAAAATTCCCAGAAAATGGCCTTGAACTTCCAAAAATTCCCAGAAAATGGCCTTGAACTTCCAAAAATTCCCAGAAAATAGCCCTGAATTTCCAAAAATTCCCAGAAAATGGCCTTGCATTTCCAAAAATTCCCAGAAAATGGCTCTGAACTTCCAAAAATTCCCAGAAAATGGCCCTGAACTTCCAAAAATTCCCAGAAAATAGCCCTGAATTTCCAAAAATTTCCAGAAAATGGCCTTGAACTTCCAAAAAAAAACAGAAAATGGCCTTGAATTTCCAAAAATTCCCAGAAAATGGCTCTGAACTTCCAAAAATTCCCAGAAAATGGCCCTGAACTTCCAAAAATCCCCAGAAAATGGCCTTGAATTTCCAAAAATTCCCAGAAAATGGCCTTGAATTTCCAAAAATTCCCAGAAAATGTCCTTTAACTTTCAAAAATTCTCAGAAAATGGCCTTTAACTTCCAAAAATTCCCAGAAAATGGCCCTGAACTTCCAAAAATTCCCAGAAAAAGTTCTGAATTACCAAAAGTTCCCAGAAAATGTCCTTGAATTTCCAGAAATTCCCAGAAAATGGCTCTGAACTTCCAAAATTTCCCAGAAAATGGCCCTGAACTTCCAAAAATTCCCAGAAAATGGCCTTGAATTTCCAAAAATTCCCAGAAAATGGCTCTAAACTTCCAAAAATTCCCAGAAAATGGCCCTGAACTTCCAAAAATTCCCCGAAAATGGCCTTGAACTTCTAAAAATTCCCAGAAAATGGCTTTGACCTTCCAAAAATTTGCAGAAAATGGCCTTGAACTTCCAAAAATTCCCAGAAAATGGCCTTGAACTTCCAAAAATTCCCAGAAAATGGCCCTGAACTTCCAAAAATCCCCAGAAAATGGCCTTGAATTTCCAAAAATTCCCAGAAAATGTCCTTTAACTTTCAAAAATTCTCAGAAAATGGCCCTGAACTTCCAAAAATTCCCAGAAAATGGCCCTGAATTTCCAAAAATTCCCAGAAAATGGCCTTGAACTTCCAAAAATCCCCAGAAAATGGCCCTGAACTTCCAAAAATTCCCAGAAATAAGCCCTGAATTTCCAAAAATTCCCAGAAAATGGCCTTGAACTTCCAAAAATTCCCAGAAAATGGACTAGAACTTCCAAAAATTCCCAGAAAATAGCCCTGAATTTCCAAAATTTCCCTGGAAATGGCCTTGAACTTCCAAAAATTCCCAGAAAATGGCCCTCAACTTCCAAAAATTCCCAGAAAATGGCCCTGAACTTCCAAAAATTCCCAGAAAATGGCCTTGAACTTCCAAAAATCCCCAGAAAATGGCCCTGAACTTCCAAAAATTCCCAGAAAATACCCCTGAATTTCCAAAAAGTAACAGAAAATGGCCTTGAATTTCCAAAAATTAACAGAAAATGGCTCTGAACATCCAAAAATTCCCAGAAAATGGCCCTGAACTTCCAAAAATTCCCAGAAAATGGCCCTGAACTTCCAGAAATTCCCAGAAAATGGCCTTGAACTTCCAAAAATTCCCAGAAAATGGCCTTGAACTTCCAAAAATTCCCAAAAAATAGCTCTTAATTTCCAAAAATTCCCAGAAAATGGCCTTGAACTTCCAAAAATTCCCAGAAAATGGCCCTGAACTTCCAAAAATTCCCAGAAAATAGCCCTGAATTTCCAAAAATTCCCAGAAAATGGCCGTGAACTTCCAAAAATCCTTAGAAAATGGCCTTGAATTTCCAAAAATCCCCAGAAAATGGCCTTGAATTTCCAAAAATTCCCAGAAAATGTCCTTTAACTTTCAAAAATTCTCAGAAAATGGCCTTGAACTTCCAAAAATTCCCAGAAAATAACCCTGAATTTCCAAAAATTCCCAGAAAATGGCCTTGAACTACCAAAAATCCCCAGAAAATGGCCCTGAACTTCCAAAAATTCCCAGAAAATGGCTCTGAACTTCCAAAAATTCCCAGAAAATCGCCTTGAACTTCCAAAAATTTCCAGAAAATGGCCTTAAACTTCCAAAAATTCCCAGAAAATGGCCTTGAACTTCCAAAAATTCCCAGAAAATGGCCTTGAACTTCCAAAAATTCCCAGAAAATAGCCCTGCATTTCCAAAAATTCCCAGAAAATGGCCCTGAACTTCCAAAAATCCCCAGAAAATGGCCTTGAATTTCCAAAAATTCCCAGAAAATGGCCTTGAATTTCCAAAAATTCCCAGAAAATGTCCTTTAACTTTCAAAAATTCTCAGAAAATGGCCTTTAACTTCCAAAAATTCCCAGAAAATGGCCCTGAACTTCCAAAAATTCCCAGAAAAAGTTCTGAATTACCAAAAGTTCCCAGAAAATGTCCTTGAATTTCCAGAAATTCCCAGAAAATGGCTCTGAACTTCCAAAATTTCCCAGAAAATGGCCCTGAACTTCCAAAAATTCCCAGAAAATGGCCTTGAATTTCCAAAAATTCCCAGAAAATGGCTCTAAACTTCCAAAAATTCCCAGAAAATGGCCCTGAACTTCCAAAAATTCCCCGAAAATGGCCTTGAACTTCTAAAAATTCCCAGAAAATGGCTTTGACCTTCCAAAAATTTGCAGAAAATGGCCTTGAACTTCCAAAAATTCCCAGAAAATGGCCTTGAACTTCCAAAAATTCCCAGAAAATGGCCCTGAACTTCCAAAAATCCCCAGAAAATGGCCTTGAATTTCCAAAAATTCCCAGAAAATGTCCTTTAAATTTCAAAAATTCTCAGAAAATGGCCCTGAACTTCCAAAAATTCCCAGAAAATGGCCCTGAATTTCCAAAAATTCCCAGAAAATGGCCTTGAACTTCCAAAAATCCCCAGAAAATGGCCCTGAACTTCCAAAAATTCCCAGAAATAAGCCCTGAATTTCCAAAAATTCCCAGAAAATGGCCTTGAACTTCCAAAAATTCCCAGAAAATGGACTAGAACTTCCAAAAATTCCCAGAAAATAGCCCTGAATTTCCAAAATTTCCCTGGAAATGGCCTTGAACTTCCAAAAATTCCCAGAAAATGGCCCTCAACTTCCAAAAATTCCCAGAAAATGGCCCTGAACTTCCAAAAATTCCCAGAAAATGGCCTTGAACTTCCAAAAATCCCCAGAAAATGGCCCTGAACTTCCAAAAATTCCCAGAAAATACCCCTGAATTTCCAAAAAGTAACAGAAAATGGCCTTGAATTTCCAAAAATTAACAGAAAATGGCTCTGAACATCCAAAAATTCCCAGAAAATGGCCCTGAACTTCCAAAAATTCCCAGAAAATGGCCCTGAACTTCCAGAAATTCCCAGAAAATGGCCTTGAACTTCCAAAAATTCCCAGAAAATGGCCTTGAACTTCCAAAAATTCCCAAAAAATAGCTCTTAATTTCCAAAAATTCCCAGAAAATGGCCTTGAACTTCCAAAAATTCCCAGAAAATGGCCCTGAACTTCCAAAAATTCCCAGAAAATAGCCCTGAATTTCCAAAAATTCCCAGAAAATGGCCGTGAACTTCCAAAAATCCTTAGAAAATGGCCTTGAATTTCCAAAAATCCCCAGAAAATGGCCTTGAATTTCCAAAAATTCCCAGAAAATGTCCATTAACTTTCAAAAATTCTCAGAAAATGGCCTTGAACTTCCAAAAATTCCCAGAAAATAACCCTGAATTTCCAAAAATTCCCAGAAAATGGCCTTGAACTACCAAAAATCCCCAGAAAATGGCCCTGAACTTCCAAAAATTCCCAGAAAATGGCTCTGAACTTCCAAAAATTCCCAGAAAATCGCCTTGAACTTCCAAAAACTCCCAGAAAATGGCCTTAAACTTCCAAAAATTCCCAGAAAATGGCCTTGAACTTCCAAAAATTCCCAGAAAATGGCCTTGAACTTCCAAAAATTCCCAGAAAATAGCCCTGCATTTCCAAAAATTCCCAGAAAATGGCCTTGAACTTCCAAAAATTCCCAGAAAATGGCCCTGAACTTCCAAAAATTCCCAGAAAATAGCCCTAAATTTCCAAAAAATCCCAGAAAATGGCTTTGAACTTCCAAAAATCCCCAGAAAATGGCCTTGAATTTCCAAAAATCCCCAGAAAATGGCCCTGAACTTCCAAAAATTCCCAGAAAATAGCCCTAAATTTCTAAAAATTCCCAGAAAATGGCCTTGAATTTCCAAAAATTCCCAGAAAATGGCTCTGAACTTCCAAAAATTCCCAGAAAATGGCCCTGAACTTCCAAAAATTCCCAGAAAATAGCCCTGAATTTCCAAAAATTTCCAGAAAATGGCCTTGAACTTCCAAAAAAAACCAGAAAATGGCCTTGAATTTCCAAAAATTCCCAGAAAATGGCCTTGAACTTTCAAAAATTCTCAGAAAATGGCCTTGAATTTCCAAAAATTCCCAGAAAATGTCCTTTAACTTTCAAAAATTCTCAGAAAATGGCCCTGAACTTCCAAAAATTCCCAGAAAATGGCCCTGAATTTCCAAAAATTCCCAGAAAATGGCCTTGAACTTCCAAAAATCCCCAGAAAATGGCCCTGAACTTCCAAAAATTCCCAGAAATAAGCCCTGAATTTCCAAAAATTCCCAGAAAATGGCCTTGAACTTCCAAAAATTCCCAGAAAATGGACTAGAACTTCCAAAAATTCCCAGAAAATAGCCCTGAATTTCCAAAATTTCCCTGGAAATGGCCTTGAACTTCCAAAAATTCCCAGAAAATGGCCCTCAACTTCCAAAAATTCCCAGAAAATGGCCCTGAACTTCCAAAAATTCCCAGAAAATGGCCTTGAACTTCCAAAAATCCCCAGAAAATGGCCCTGAACTTCCAAAAATTCCCAGAAAATACCCCTGAATTTCCAAAAAGTAACAGAAAATGGCCTTGAATTTCCAAAAATTAACAGAAAATCGCTCTGAACATCCAAAAATTCCCAGAAAATGGCCCTGAACTTCCAAAAATTCCCAGAAAATGGCCCTGAACTTCCAGAAATTCCCAGAAAATGGCCTTGAACTTCCAAAAATTCCCAGAAAATGGCCTTGAACTTCCAAAAATTCCCAAAAAATAGCTCTTAATTTCCAAAAATTCCCAGAAAATGGCCTTGAACTTCCAAAAATTCCCAGAAAATGGCCCTGAACTTCCAAAAATTCCCAGAAAATAGCCCTGAATTTCCAAAAATTCCCAGAAAATGGCCGTGAACTTCCAAAAATCCTTAGAAAATGGCCTTGAATTTCCAAAAATCCCCAGAAAATGGCCTTGAATTTCCAAAAATTCCCAGAAAATTTCCTTTAACTTTCAAAAATTCTCAGAAAATGGCCTTGAACTTCCAAAAATTCCCAGAAAATAACCCTGAATTTCCAAAAATTCCCAGAAAATGGCCTTGAACTACCAAAAATCCCCAGAAAATGGCCCTGAACTTCCAAAAATTCCCAGAAAATGGCTCTGAACTTCCAAAAATTCCCAGAAAATCGCCTTGAACTTCCAAAAATTCCCAGAAAATGGCCTTAAACTTCCAAAAATTCCCAGAAAATGGCCTTGAACTTCCAAAAATTCCCAGAAAATGGCCTTGAACTTCCAAAAATTCCCAGAAAATAGCCCTGCATTTCCAAAAATTCCCAGAAAATGGCCTTGAACTTCCAAAAATTCCCAGAAAATGGCCCTGAACTTCCAAAAATTCCCAGAAAATAGCCCTGAATTTCCAAAAAATCCCAGAAAATGGCTTTGAACTTCCAAAAATCCCCAGAAAATGGCCTTGAATTTCCAAAAATCCCCAGAAAATGGCCCTGAACTTCCAAAAATTCCCAGAAAATAGCCCTAAATTTCTAAAAATTCCCAGAAAATGGCCTTGAATTTCCAAAAATTCCCAGAAAATGGCTCTGAACTTCCAAAAATTCCCAGAAAATGGCCCTGAACTTCCAAAAATTCCCAGAAAATAGCCCTGAATTTCCAAAAATTTCCAGAAAATGGCCTTGAACTTCCAAAAAAAACCAGAAAATGGCCTTGAATTTCCAAAAATTCCCAGAAAATGGCCTTGAACTTTCAAAAATTCTCAGAAAATGGCCCTGAACTTCCAAAAATTCCCAGAAAATGGCATTTCTGGGAATTTTCTGGGAATTAGGATTCATTTATTTATTTACCAATTTTATACTAACATACAATCTGGTTACAATTTCAGTAATACAATAATACAGGGCTGGTGACGTGCAAAGGAAATGGTTTATGCAACAGAGGTGCCCTTACGAGATATTTTAATGGAGCGAATTACAGCTGCATTTGAAATAATGAAAAGAGAAATGCGACTTCGCACAATAACATTTGAAATAAGGAAAATGTGTCGTGCATGCATACGGAGTAGAGGAGAACAATTCGAACAAATATTATAACTCATATTTAATAAAAACATAATAAAGATAAAAATAATTTTCTTGACCCTGAGAACTTCTATCTCTTATTTTGACCATACTATAAATAATTTCTCCAACATGTAGCATACCGTTGGAAAGAGTATAAATTAGACAACTTTTTAAACCAAACCTATGTTCAAAATAATGTTTTTTTTTTTTATATTGAATTTAGAAGTAGAAATTTTTCATACATTTACACATTTTCAAGACTTTCGAAGCTCATATAATTTATTTTCTTGAAGCCATTTGCATTAAATAGTGATTTATTTAGACTAAAAATACATTGCAGAATACAATAAAAGTTATTTCGTGCTATTACAATCACAAACAAAAAAATATGACGATTTAAAGGCGAAATTTCAGGTAATTTAAATAAAAAACGAAAAAAATTCATATCTCAGTTACCGTGTCACTTAGGACGTAGGGTCGTATGGGTGAAAACTAGCTAATGACCCAACCAATTCCCCAAAAAATTGTGTCGGGCCATGTGCCGAACACCCTGTATAAATTTTGAGAATCACAAATTTCATTCGGTACCATAATATTCATCAGTCGTAATTATATTTAAAGACGAGTTTTGTGTATTTCCACTATGTCAACAAGATATCTTCGTAGTGAGAGTGAGATCTATTTAATTGGACATTACAAAAAATTAAAATCAAAGAAGATAAAGCATTTTTAATAAGTCAACGACAGACGGGTCGACCGTATAAAAAAAAATTAATGGAGAAAGAAAAACGTAAAGAACAATGTCTAAGAAAAGAAGAAGAGAGAAGAGTAAAATCAAACGTCGAACAAGAGCAATCAACATCAACTTCACCAGATTATGAAGAAGAAGAGGAAGAAAGTGATTGTGATCTAACTTCTGAAGAACAATATCTATTACCACCCCCCCGCCAAAAAGACACGTGGAAAAAAAATGCATTACTCCAAAGTTAGTTGCAGTACCTACTAGACAGATGTAAGTTAAGTATGCGAGATTCCTTGTATGTTCTGGAAGCAACTGAGGAAGCTCTATCACAAAATATGGACGAATTAATAATAAATCGTTCGTCAATTCATCGCTGTCGGAAAAAGTTGAGGGTTGAACGTGTAGCATTGATTCAAAATCAATTTAACGAATCTATGCCGAATTATGTTATAGTCCACTGGGACGGAAAATTGTTATCAGCTTTAAATGTTCGGGATAACGCCACTGAATATTTACCTATTACTGTTACGTGCGAGAATATGGAACAACTGATAAGCATTAAAAAGCTTCAAGGCTCAACTGGAAAGGATCAAGCTGCTGCAGTTTTTGAAGCTCTAGATAATTGGGGACTGTGTGAATGATCTCAAGGACTTTGTTGTGATACTACTGTATCTAATACTAGGCACCTCAAAGGAGCCTGTGTTTTATTGGAACAAACATTAGGACGCAGTCTAGTATACTTTCCTTGTCGTCATCATATTTATGAGCTAGTTTTGCGATGTGCTTTTGAGGTGAAACTTCCACAAAAGCCCGGATATTCCAGTATTTAAACATTTTCAAAAGGATTTGAAAGATATTGATCCTACCAAATTTTTAAACGCATTAACAGATGAAAAATGTTTAGAAGTTCTTAATGATAAAAAAGATGAGATTATACGATTTGCACAAGAAAGAGCGATTGCAATTTCCTTATAGAGATGATTATCGTGAATTTCTTCAATTTAAAAAAAAAAAATTAAATTAAATTAATTTAAAATTCGACCTCCTGGTGCCATGCATCAGGCCCGCTGGATGTGTCGAGCAATTTATACTCTTAAGATATTTTGGTTTAGGCATCAGTACAAGGTTTCGGTCAAACAACTAAATTCATTTCGTGATATTTGTATTTTTATTGTAATTATACATCATATTTGGAGCTTAGAAAATTCAGTAATATTCCTACAATTTAATCAATTCATCATCATCAATTATTTTGATCATAGGTTCGAAAATATAGATCCAACCATGTCCTCAGCAACTATTAAAAAGTTTTGTAACCACCTGTGGTACCTTACCGAAGAAACTGCTGCTTTATCCTTCTTCGATGACAATGTGTCAATTAAGGTTAAACAAAAAATGAAAGATGCTTTGAAAACCTGTAAATAAAAACTGAAATTATACATTGTAGAAACTTGTGTATCTCGCTTATTGAAACCAGCATAAAGCATAATCCGAAATCTTTTTCGAATTATCAAAGATCACTTAGCACTAAGTCTGACTATCCCAAATCAATGTTTCATTCTCCCAAAGATGTTCTTATGGTCCCGATCACGTTTTTGTTCAATTTTTTTTTTTAATCATTTTTGTTGCCTATCTACAAAAGTGATAATATAGCGGACATACAAAATTATAGGCCAATTTCCATTCTAAACTCCCTAGCAAAAATATTTGAGAAACTAGTTTACAATATGATTTTTTATCGGGTCAAAAATCAAATCTCGCCAATGCAGCATGGTTTTTTTTCGAGGCGTTCAACCTTAACCAATTTAGCTGAATTTTATGATATTGCTGCTAGCACTTTGGACAGAGGTGGGCAACTCGATTGCATTTACACCGATTTTACCAAAGCTTTTGACAAAGTTTCGCACTCTATTTTGCTATTTGCCGCCGATTTTGCTTAAATGATTTTGTTGGTACCTGAGAACAATAAGAATTCAATTTGTAAAATTGAATGGCATCTTATCAAATGGTATTGAACCTACCTCTGGCCTTCCTCAGGGGTCTATTTTGGGTCCCTTGTTGTTTATTCTTTATATTAATGATATTACAGAGGTTATAACATCGGGTCACTTACTGTATGCTGATGATCTGAAGCTCTTCAGAAATGTTCATTCGACTAATGACATTGAAGCTTTGCAAGCGAATCTAACCGCAATTTTTTACTGGTTTATTGTAAATCAATTACCTCTGAATATCAAGCAATGTGTTACTATGACGTTTACTGAAAAAGTTAATAAACTTGACTTTATATACAGCATTGGTCCAGAATTTTTAGGTAAACAGGATTCAGTCAAAGAATTGGGGGATTCTCAAAGGACAGTCAAAGATCCTTCAACTCTCTCATTACAATACTGTAGCTTTATTAGAACTAATCTTGAATATTTATCTCAGGTCTGAAATCCATTTTATGATAATTATAACTACAGGATTAGATGCGTGCAAAGAAAATTCACAAGGTTTATGTGTTTTAAATGTATCCCCTCCACTGGCTATATGACATATGTGAGACGTATAGACAAAAGTTCAGTCTGATCTCTCACTTTCCTTTTAAAATAGTCAACAATTTATTAGACTCTAGTTTGTTAGCGAAAATCAATTTTTATGTGCCGGCTGGCTTATCGCACATGACATTAATTGAAACGAATTATTGTACGGCATCTTCAGACCTAAATTAAAACTTTATTATTTTTAAATTTGCTTAAGTTTAAATTGTTGTTTCAATAAGAATACAATTTTATTTAACATAGTCCTATTAGTGAGGCAGCATGTAATTGGGTTTTACCTGTTTGCTGCCCAATATATAAAATAAATAAGTTATATGATGGTATGATGGTAAGATGGTACGATGTTATGATGGTATGATGATATGGAGGTATGGTGGATTGATGGTAATATGTACCATCTGTACCATGGCATGATAGTATGATAATGTGATGGTTTAATGATATAGTGTTATGGTACAATGGAATAATTTTATGATGGAATGATTGTTTAATATTATAATGGTACGAAGTTTCGTATGTTGGCATCATTGTACGTTATAATTATGGTATGATGGTGCATAGGATTTGAGTTGAAATTGAGTTGGATTTGAGTGAGAGTTTAGGGTTTAGTGGTAGGTTAGATTGAGTTGAGTTCATACACATATGTAGCTTTCGAATCGAGGATTGAGATTTAGTTCGAGTTAAACTTGAGTTAGATTTTAGTTAGTTTCCACTGGAGTTAAGTGAGTTGTTCGGCTTTGGAATTATTTAAGGGTTGATTTGAGGTTATGTTAAAGGTTGATTTGAAAGTTTATTTTGCGATTGAATTAAGGGTGTGGTTCGCGGTTAATTTGGTGTTTGAGTTTAGGATTGTGTTGCAACAACACTTCATGGGGCGCATACAAATAAGATTGGCAAACGTTTGCAATAAATTCTGGATCATTAATAGCAGAAATCTGGCACGACAAACAACACTCAACTAACTAATAGGCGACCTATCGACCTACAGAGTGATTCCTACATGGCCGTTCAGCAAGGTGGGTATTGATTATGCCGGACCGATTTAACTAAAGAAAAATATAGGAAGAGGTCAAACATTCCGGCATTTGTGCGCATGGCCACCAAATCCATACATGTGGAAGTAGTCAGCGGATTAACATAGCAGCCTACCGCAGATTCACATATGCAGAGGTTTGTGTACAGACATCTATTCGGACAATGGGACCAACTATACTTGTGCAGATCGAGTATTCAAATAACAGAGCAAGAAGATTACAACTCTAGAACCAGAAATTTTAAGATTATTACAACAGAATGCATCAACCTGGCACTTTATAGCTCTCGCTGTACCACTTTTTGGAGGAATATGAGATGTAGGGGTAAAGTCACTGGAGACTCATATGAAGAAAGCCATAGGAGAGACTGCACTGATATTTGAAGGAGCAACAACAATGACGGCCCAAATAGAAGCATATCTAAATGGTCAAGGGACTACCTGCAGTAACAACACCCAAAATGGCGAAATCTTCAGCCCAATTTAGCTGTAGGAGATGTCGTTCAGATGAAGGAAGAAACATTGCCAGCTACGCGTTGGAAATTGGGGAGAATATAGGAGGTCCATACTGGCTCAGTTGGCTTGGTTCGTATATTACATCAATAAAATGCAACCAGAATATCTATAAACGACCAATCACCAAACTTTACAAATTACCAAATGAAGAAGATAATTCTTGGTCGTAATAAATAAGCAACACAAACGAAGCTCAAGATGCAAAACCAACAACGTCTAACAACAACAACAATACCTCAATTAGGTGTCAACCAGGGAATCAAGATTCATGTGGCATTGTTGGTCTTGATAAGCGTCTGCTGTCCCATTGGTAGCGCTAAAGAACCGATACAGATTGAGAACTTCAAACACCCTACTAGTATCTATCTTGAGGAAATCAGTAAGATGAAGCCAGTTACTACGAGATGGACTTTAATTTGCGATATAACCTAAATACATATTGGGAAGAAATAGTTCAAGCAGACCACCTCCAAAGCGGCATTATGTTGTTATGAATGGCATGCTATGGTAATAGCCCCCCCCCACACGGTAAGCTAATAAGAAAAAAATATAAAGCGAAGAAAACTAAATTCTAGCTGAGGTGAAATTTAACTACTGATAGTAAACTAATACGAAGGCGAAGGCTCGAGTAATCATTTCTAAAATTCGACTGGCCAGCATAGCTAATCTAGAGATTATTAATGAGTCTGCAAACTTCCTGCGCTCGAAGAAGCAATCATTTAGTTTAAATTATATTTATGACTCGTCGCTAAGCTCGATACTTAAAATGTGATATACTGACTTTGTAAGTAAAATATTAAGTTATTTAAAAATGTTGTAAGTACTCTATATAGACACACAAAACTAATTAAGTATAATCCTTTTATAGATATAAAACACGACTAAATATATTCTGAATGTCAAGGGCACTATGAAATGTACTACAATACAGCCTGCTGATTGTGTTGTGCTTCAAAATTAATGATACAATTAGTTTATTTCAATGTAACAATAATATTTCCATCTGGAAGTACATGTACTCGATTTTTTATTTATTTTTTATTTTGTTTCTTTTTCTGTTATTGCTGCTGTTGCTGCTGTTGCTGCCAATAAATATTATTTTCAATAACGAAACCATTTAAATCAGATAATGAATGGTAAATAGTGGAGGATTATTACATTAAATTACAAATTGTATATTACGTACATACTCTCCTATGTGTATATGTACCTAAATAATCATTACAGTCGATCCATGCGGTATTTTAAGGTATAATGAAACAGAAAATATATCAACACTGTATGTAAGCCGGACTCGAACATATCTACACCAAATTGAAATGGCTGAAAACATTTGCATTCTTTATTTATTTATGTACAGATTTCCATCGATGTATGTTGTATTGTGTGCCCTCTCTCTATAGGCTTTTACGTTTTATTTTTATTTTTATTAATAATCGATTTTTACGAATAAAAAATACATTTATTGTTATTACTTTAAGAAATAACAATAAAATAAATAGCAAAGAAATTTTTTTTTATGTATTTCGTTATCATAATGCAATATGTATAAATTTAAAAAAATTTTGTTTTTGGAATTTCTTGCGCATTTGTCTGGCCGAGCGCGCAGATAAGCACAGTGCACAAAAAACATTCATATTCTTTAGTTACGAAAGTTTGTGCGCGATCATTGATAGCTAGGAACAATTGAAGCTAAAATTCTTAAAATTTTCAATTGTTTTCAATTATTTACCTATTAAATGGAAAATGTTGAATTTCAAGGACACAATCGATAACACTAGAAACTAGAGACTAAAATAAAAGCATTGATCATCTAAAACACTACATCGCGATTATAAGTGATCAAATTTTTAGGGATGCAGTCTAGGGTTCATTTTAATTAAATATTTCGATCAACAAATAGATCGTCACAAGCTCTAATGAAATTTTGTCACCGGTGAGAACACACGATCAGCTATGATCATTTTAAAAATAACTGATATTGAACATATTGTGGCGGTAAATATAAACGCCAATCGAATTGTTTTAAAACAAACAAAACATAATAATTGTTATTAATTTCAGAGTAATTAAATTATGCTAATTTATTATCACAATAATTAATTTAAATGTTTATCGCTATACTGTTTATTTGTTTTGTTTTACGCACCAACTGGACTGCCGACTAGAAATGAAAACGCGATCATAATTCAAACATTTTTTACAATGGAGAATATCAGCAACCTACGCTTTATGTACTAAAATTTGATAAACAAATAGCGGTTCTAAACACAATATGGACCTGATCGAAATGAAACCTGAAAAAATAGAATGTCTAAAACGCCATTTGTCAGGAACACGAAGTCACAAAATGTAAATTCCTGTGGAATCAAATAGGCATAATGTGCTTGATTGTATTTATTAAAATCAAGTGAATAACTAAAAGCACACAAGGAAAATTGCCCACAAGAGAAAAACGCACAAGAAAAAAAAACGCATAAGAACATAACGCAAAAGAACAAAACGCACAAGAAAACGGCAAATGAAAAATATTTCAATATGCTTATTAATTTTTGTTTAACACGAATAAATGTGATACTGAATTTCGTTTGCAACAGGGCCAAATCATCTAAATGAGGCTACCATACCAGAAATTATTGATAAAATCCAAGATATGGTCATAAATGATCAGAAATTGAAATTGCATAAGATTGATAAAGCTATGGGCGTCTCAATCGAGCAGGTGCAGAAAATTTGAAAAGATCATTTGGATATGAGAAAGCAAGATGAGTGCAGCGATTGGTCAAAATTCGGTTTTTTTTTCTTGTACGTTTTTCTCCTGTGCGTTTTTTTTCTTATCCGTTATTTTCCATCAAATGCACACGACTAACAATTTCAATGGAATATTTGGCGATGTTAAAGCCTAATCCGAAATAATTTTGACAGCGATTTATAACTGTGGGTCAAACACAACAACGCGCTTGTTATTGCGAATCGACCTTATCGGCCAGCAAAATTATTGAAAGACGTCCGCATTTGGCAACGAAAAAATAATATTTTACTAAGGCCATGGAAAAATTCCATGAATTAGGTTATAAATTGCTTCCACATTCTTTATATTCTCTAGATTTACCACAATGTGACTATTTCCTATTTGAAAACCTGAAGAATTTTCTCAACAAAAAGGGATTTGGCTCTAAAGAAGCCAAAACAAACGCTTTTTTGAAGGGTTGGAGAAATCATATTATTCAGAAGGGATTCATAAAAAACTGAACTTAGCCCAAAAAAATGGTTTTTTGTGTTTTAAAGCCTCATAACATTAGATCTCTTAGCACAGTCGCATAAATCCAAAATGAAAAAATCGTCTGCGCTTTTCCTGGAGCGTTATTTCCTGTGTATTTTTGCTTGTGCATTTTTTCCTGTGCGTTTTTATCTTGTGCGGTATTTTCTTGTGCGCTTTTTTCTAGTACGTTTTTTTCTGCAACGTCATTTATGCGTTGTTTCTAATGCGCTTTTTTCTTGTGCTCTCCTTCTTGTGCGTTATTTGTTTTTCTTGTGCTCTTTTTCTGGAGCATTATTTCCTGTGCGTCTTTTTCTTGTGCGTTTTTCTCCTATGGGTTTTTTTTCTTATCCGTTTTTTTTCTTGTTGCCTTTTCTCTTGTGCGTTTTTTCCTATATGCTGTTTGCTTATGCGTTTTTCTCTAGAACGGTGTTTTCCGGTACGTGTTTTCTTGCACGTGTCTTCCTGTGTTCTTTTTTCTTATCCGTTGCGGGTTTTTCCGTAAGCGCTCTTTTCTTGTGCATTATTTTCTTGTGCGCTTTTTCCCCGTGCGTTTTTTCTCTGGAGCGTTACCTGGGCGTTTTTTCTTACAAGTTTTTTTTTTCTGCGATTTCTCCTTATCGGCTATTTTTTTGTGCGTTATTTTCCTGTAGGTTTTATGCCCTGTGCTTTTTTCTCTAATAAATTATTTTGCTTGTGCGTTGTTTATGCTGATGCGTATTTTTATTGTACTTGTTTCTTTTTTTTTCTATGTGTTACCAAATTTCTTGGTTTTTCCTGATCATAAATATTCACTATCTGCATTCGCACTTTCAAGAGTGCATTGTAATTGACGGAGCACTCAGGTGTATGTCCTAATTTTTTCGCGACAGAACTTTATGATCCTAAGGAACATTAAGTACCGGAAGTAAATTCTTATGGAGTAATGTGCTATGATCTATCTGTGACAAATCCCTAACATAATCATCCGTATATTTTGATTAGTGCGATAAGGTTGAATTTAGGTATGAGCAGAAAGTGAACTGGATTATTACTTATAATATCATTATTTGAGTATTATCATGGGGATGTTAAAAATTAAAATTAAGCGAATAATGTATTCAATTCAAACGTAATAATGTTGGTGCTAGGTATCCCCTATGCCCGGAAATAAATTTGTTGATAATCAAAATCTAAACAAATTTCAAAAATGGCTGAAGTTGGTAAAAGGTTATTGACACTCCTTGCCAGAGATTTCATCTCCGTTTCTGATAATCGACGGAAAAACATGCCGCATTTCAAAAATTAAAATTAGATATTTATTGGATTAAATTGGTAACGGTCCATTAACTTCCATTGCCACAAATTTATCAGGTTCTGATAAATAGTTAATTAAATTCCTCCTCCATCAAGCCTAAAACACATCATCTATAACTAAATTTGATGGAAAATTAAACGTTCGAATATCCGCGTAAATTCTTAGTCATCAAACCCAAACCTTGTCTTCTACCCCTATAATTAAATTTGTTCGAAATATTATTCTGCAAATCGCAAAATCGACTGAAATCGGCAAAAGGCCATTAACACCTTTTGCTAGAGATTCGGGCTCAGGTACTGATAACTGATAGTCAACGAAACAGGTTCTCTTTGTCTATCAAGCTTGGAAGTTATACCCAATCCCTAGAATTAAATCGGCTCCGAAATTTATTGGCAAAGAGCCATTAAAACAGACATTAACAATAAGGTTCTGTTTACAAAAAAACTGATTAAATTCCGCATCCATCAAGCGCCATATTCACAATTTAACGTTTAAAATTGGAAAAATTTGGGGATGGTCGACACCCATTGGGATTGGTGGATGTTGAATTTATTCAGGAATTTCGTAAAAACTGATTTTCAGATAAAGTCCTGAAAAATGGTCAAGATTGATGAAACTTGACTATTCCTTAACCGATTAAGATGAAGCTTCAGCAAATAAACGTCAACAGCTGCATGGTTCACTGATCCAAGATGATCTCACCAGATGAAAGCTTTTATGATATTGTCTGCTAAGGTTTTAATAAATCTGGTAGCTTTTGAGGTTTCTCATATTGAAAGGTAAACCTCGTTTAGCGAACCCTCGAATAACGAATCCTCGAATTAACGAACATCCAAAATTGTTGAAAAACCTCGTATTACGAACTTCAAACCGAATTTTTTAAATTCGTATTTGTTGTAGTAAATACATAAAACAACAAAAAAAATTACAAAATTTTTTTTTGTTGTCAAAAATCAAAATCATATCAAAAGAAACCTCAACTAACGAACGGACACAATACGTTCGTTAAACGAGGTTTATCTGTACTTATTATACATCTGTAGAGAAATTTAATCACAATTAAAGGAAGATAAAAACAAATATGTGACCGCACATGTAACATTAGGCAAACTTCTAACGGTATCAAAGTAATATTTTCTGCTCTATCTACACAAGCCTTATTTTCCAGCATGTGCCATTTTAATTTGCTCTAGGAGCGTTCATAAAACTCTTTTAGAGTAAATATCGAGCTGTTGTTGCTGCTTTTAGAGCAATATTTACATTCGTAAAGAAGGTATTTAACCTTTTTCATATTAATTTTTGACTTACCTGGTTAAAAAAAAAAATTCAGATCGATTTTAGCCCAGAAAGCATTTTTAAAAGAAGTTGACAAAAGCTTACCTGAAATGAACAAAAAAACAGACAATTATTATATCGACTATAGAATTCATCTTAATTGTATTTTATTTATTTATTTAATTTAGTGTGAAGTGTTGTATATATTTTACATATTTTAATTTAATTTAATTAAAATTAAAAATTTTTGTGAGTGATTTTTTGATTCGAGTGTGTGTTGTCGTGGTTTTATTTGCATGCGTAATATTTTATTTATTTTTATTTTATTTTATTTATTTACATACATTTAGTTTAGAGGCCACCCCATACTTACACAGTCTATTTTGAGCAGGAGCTCATTCATAACAGATTGTGTAAGATGAAGTGGTTTAACATATTAAAAATTAAAAATAAATCTGCCGTTCATGATCACCCATCCACCACCCGACTCCAGCCAGTGGTAACACTCTGCATTGTGAGGCTTCGGGGCCCTACGAATAAATCTGTGTAGAACTCTCTTATTCGATTTAAGGTCGTTCGTAAATACTGGCATAAGTAACTGGCAATTAAACGTCACAGCTTGCATGTAAGCGCAAACCAGATCATTCCCTTTATCTTGCCAGAACAATTTTTCCAGCTCTTTTAAACCGCCATCGTCTTTCAATATACGCCAGTATACATTTTTTAAACTCTCCTACAATTGCAACCCACAACACATTTTCCGATATTTGCCGACAATTTGCACAAATTCAATTTAATAAAAAAAAAAAAATCCATTAATTATTTTTGAATAAAGAAAAATAAAAAAAAAAAAATAAAAAAAAAAAAAAAAAAAAAAAAATAGTTAATAGTAATAAATAGTTTCACTTAAATTAAATAATATCGCGTGTAATTTTGTTTAATGAATTTTATGCGCAGTGAATACGCAGTGTTTATGCGCAGTGAACAAGGAGAAAAGTATTCAATAACGGAACTGACCAGGTACTGTTAGACAGGTATGTTCATACCACATGTATTGGTCAATATATATGTATGTGATATGAATTGTGTAAAAACAGTTTTTTGTTGATTTATTTATTTTATTATAAATGATTTTGCTTTGGTAAGGGTTATGTGATATGCAATTAAATATTTCTAGTCTATACATGGATATTTGTAGATCATATTATTATGTTCCAATTTTTCTACTATTCTTGATAGTTGTTGGTATGTGTGGTGTATCACTGGAAACTGTTTGTTTGCCACAAGTGTGTTTCAAGTGAGATTCTGATACTTCGTATAATCGGGTGCGTTTGAGGCGAGTCCAGATACAACCATACGCAATACAAAACGAATTATTTATTTGGGCATGCCAAATTTTAATACAATGTATCGGTTATAGAATTACATCAAAAAGTACGCGTTTGTAGTACTTCCTAAATCTTTCCTAAATAGGAAAATGTTTGAAAGTATTAGTATCCAATAAATATTGAAATATTTTATCGAGAAATTGAAAGTAAAGCCTGAGCAGCACACGAGTTACTAAATAATCTTTGATTTTGTCCGGAAATCAGAGTATGTTAAAAAATTAAATAATGGTTCATTCGAAATTTTTGCAAAATTTGGGGATAGTCTCTTGGAGATAAGGGGGTTAATATGACAAAATCATCACCTAACGCATAATGAAATCAAATTGAACGGTGATTGTTGTACATTTTATTTTACTAAACCACTTTTTATATTTTGTCCAGAAATCGGAGTATGTTAATAAAATGAATAATGGTACATTCGAGAAATTTTGCACAAATCTCGAATGGACCAATATTTAATTTATTAACACACTCCGATTTCCGGACAAAATATAAAAAGTGGTTTAGTAAAATAAAATGTACAACAATCACCGTTCAATTTGATTTCAATATGCGCTAGGTGATGATTTTGTCATATTAACCCCACTTACCTCCAAGAGACTGTCCCCAAATTTTGCACAAATATCGAATGAACCATTATTTATTTTATTAACATACTCCAATTTCCGGACAAAATATCAAAAATTATTTAGTAACGCGTGTACTGCTCAGACTTTACTTTCAATTTTCCGATAAAACATTTCAATATTGATTGGTTACTAATACTTTCAAACAATTTCCTATTTAGGAAAGATTTAGGAAGTACTTCACACGCGTTCAAAAAGTAGAAACATTATAATAATTTATGTTTGGATATGTTTGTGATGGGAATGAGAAATGTACAATGCAACAACAACATTGTTAAATTTCTTGTATTTTTTGGGATCGTATATTGCTCGGCTTAGTTGAATTCACGCATGTTAAAGTTGAAAATGTGCGAAGTAGTTTGGGGTTTGAAATTTGGAGTTTGGAGTTTGAAGTTTGGAATTTGAAATTTAGAATTTGGTATTTGGAATATCAAATTTGGAATTTGAAATTTGGAATGGTACTTGAGATTTGAAATTTAAAATTTGAAGTTTGGACTTAGAAATTTGGAATTTGAAATCTGGAATTTGGAATATGGGATTTGGATTTTAAAATTTGAAGTTTGGAATTAGAAATTTGGAATTTGAAATCTGGAATTTGGAATATGGGATTTGGATTTTAAAATTTGAAGTTTAAAATTTGAAATTTGGAATGTGTGAGATTTAAAAGTTGAAATTTGAAATTTAAAAATTGAAATTAAGAATTTGAAATTTGGAATTTGGCATTGGAAATTTGAGATTTGGAGTTTGAAGTTTAAAATTTGGAATTTGGAATATGAAATTTTGGATTTTCGAATTTGGTGTTTGGAACTTGAAAATTGAAATTTAAAATTTTGAATTTGAGAATAGGAATTTGGAATTAGGAATTTGAAATTTGGGATTTGAAATTTGAAATTGGGAATTAAGGATTTGGAATTTGAAGTTGGGAATTTGGAATTTGAAATTAAAAATTTAAAATTTAAAGTTTGGAATTTAGAATTTGAAATTAGAAATTTGGGATTTGAGATTTATAGCTTGAAGTTTAAAATTTGGAATTTGGGACTTAAAATTTGAAATTAAAATTTGAAATTTGGAATTAGAAATTTAAAATTTAGAATTTAGAATTTGGAATTTGGCATTGGAAATTTGAGATTTGGAGTTTTAAGTTTGAAATTTGGAATTTGGGACTTAAAATTTGGAATTTTATATTTGGAATTTGGGATTGGAAATTTGAAATTTGAGATTTGGAGTTTGAAGTATGAAATTGGAAATTTAGGTCTTGAAATTTGCAATACAAAATTTTGTATTTTCGAATTTGGTATTTGGAAATTGATATTTGGAATTTAACGTTTGGAATTTGGAATTTGAAATTTGAAGTTTGGAATTTGAAATTTAAAAACAAGTTGTAAAATTTGAAATTTGTACTTTGAAATTTAAAAACAAGTTGTAATTTGGAAATTAGGAATTTGAAGTTTGGAATTTGAAAATTGGAATTTGAAATTTAAAAACAAGTTGTAAAATTTGAAATTTAAAAACAAGTTGTAAAATTTGAAATTTGGAATTTGAAATTTAAAAACAAGTTGTAAAATTTGGAATTTGGAATTTAGAATTTGAAATTTGGCATTGGAAATTTGAAATTTAAGATTTGCAGTTTTAAGTTTGAAATTTAGGACTTAAAATTTGAAATACAAAATTTGAAATTTGCAATACAAAATTTTGGATTTTCGAATTTGGTTTTTGGAAATAGACATTTGGAATTAAACGTTTGGAATTTGGCATTAGGAATTTGAAGTTTGGAATTTGAAATTTAAAATTAAGTTTTAAAATTTTGAATTTGAAATTTGGAATTTGAAATTTAAGATTTGGAATTTAAAATTTGAAATTTGGCATTGGAAATTTGAAATTTGAGATTTGGAGTTTTAAGTTTGAAATTTGGAATTTAGAACTTAAAATTTGGAATTTGATATTTGAAATTTATCATTGGAAATTTAAAATTTGAGATTTGGAGTTTGAAGTTTAAAATTTGACATTTAGGACTTAACATTTAAAATATAAAATTTGAAATTTGCAATACAAACTTTTGGATTTTCGAATTTGATTTTTGGAAATTGACATTTGGAATTCAACGTTTGGAATTTGGCATTTGGAATTTGAAATTTGGAATTTTAAGTTTGGAATTTGAAATTTAAAATTAAGTTTTAAAATTTGGAATTTGAAATTTAAGATTTAGAAATTAGAATTTGAAATTTGGCATGGGAAATTTGAAATTTGAGGTTTTAAGTTTGTAATTTGAAATTTGGAACTTAAGATTTTGAACTTTGAATTTGATTTGGCATTTGGCATTTAAAATTTGAGATTTGGAGTTTGAAGTTTCTAATTTGGAATTTAAAATTTGAAATATGAAATTTTGTTCGAATTTAGTTTTTGAAAATTGAAATTTTAAAATTAAAATTTAAAATTTGAAATTTAGAATTTGGAATTGAGAATTTTAAATTTGGAATTTTAAATTTGGAATTTGAGTTTTAACGTTTGAACTTTAAAGTTTAGAATTTAAGACTTCAAATTTGAAATTTAAAGTTTGAAATTTGCAATAAAAATTTTTGGATTTTCGAAGTTGGTATTTGAAAATTAAAATTTGGAATTTAATGTTTGGAATTTGGGATTTGGAATTTGGAATTTGAAATTTAGAACTTGAAGTTTATAATTTAAAATTTAAAATTAATTTAAAATTTGGAATTTGAAATTTAAGATTTCACATTTTGAATTTGAAATTAAAATTTAAAATTTAGAATTTGAAATTTGGAATTTGAAACTTAAGATTTCGAATTTGAAATTTGAAATTTGGAGTTTGAAGTTTGAAGTTTGAAATTTGGAACTTGGAATTTGGGACTTGAAATTTGCAATTTGATATTTGTAATTTGGCATTGGAAATTTTAAATTTGAGATTTGGAGCTTGAAATTTGAAATTTAGGACTTGAAATTTAAAATTTGCAATACGAAATTTTGGATTTTCGAATTTGGTATTTGGAAATTGAAATTTGGAATTAAACGTTTGAAATTTGGGATTTGGAATTTAAAATTAAATTTTAAAATTTGGGATTTAAAATTTGGAATCTTAAATTTTAAATTTGAAATTTAGAATTAGAAATTTGGAATTTGGCATTGGAAATTTGAAATTTGACATTTGGAGTTTTAAGTTTGAAATTTGGAATTTAAAATATGAAATTTAGAATTTAATATTTGGAATTTTGCATTGGAAATTTGAAACTTGGAGTTTGAAGTTTGAAATTTGGAATATGAAATTTTGGTTTTTCGAATTTAGCTTTTTTAAATTGAAATTTAAAATTTAACATTTGGGAATTTGAAATTTAGAATTTGGAATTTGAAGTTTGGAATTTGAGATTTGGAGTTTGAACTTTAAAATTTGGAATTTAGGACTTAAAATTTGAAATTTAATATTTGAAATTTGCAATACAAAATTTTAAATTTTCAAAATTGGTATTTGAAAATTGAAATTTGGAATTTAATTTTTGGAATTTTGAATTTGGAATTTGGAATTTGAAATTTGGAATTTGAAGTTTGGAATTTGAAATTTAAAATGTAGTTTTAAAATTTGGCATTTGAAATTTAAGATTTAACATTTTGAATTTGAAATTTGAAACTTGGAATTTGAAATTTAAAATTAAAATTTAAAATTTAGAATTTAAAATTTGGAATTTGAAACTTAAGATTTGGAATTTGAGATTTGGAGTTTGAAGTTTGAAATTTGGAATTTGGGACTTAAAATTTGAAATTTAAAATTTGAAATTTGGAATACGAAATTTGGATTTTCGAATTTGGTATTTTGAAATTGATATTTTGGATTTAACGTTTGGAAATTGGAATTTAACGTTAGGAATTTGGAATTTGAGATTTAGAATTGGGAAATGGAAATTTGGAATTTGAGCTTTGAAGTTTGAAGTTTGGAATTTGAGATTTAAAATTTAAAATTTATTTTTTTAATCGCCGAAGGTAAAGAGTTTTTGGATCAAAATAGTTTGTTCATAACATTGTTGGTTGGGACAAGATTAATAAAGTTTCAGATTTTTTAATTTAAATGTATATTATGTATCTTCTGCTACCGGGAATTTCGTTTAGCAGATTGTGCGTTTAAAATTAAAATAAACTGTATTAGTCAAACCATATATTTGTGCTAATTGTTTGTCATATATGGTACTAATAAGAAAATACTAATGTGGATGCTCAATTTATTTAATTTAATTTAGTATGGACCAAGCTGTTATTATTAAATGAGTTCCAAATCTAATTTAAATAATTTGGCAGTGGGATTTTAAGCAAAATAGCCATAAGCAATTATTTCTCTGAATGAACTTGAAATTGTGTTGTCTTGTACTAAAGAATTAACTAAAAATGTACTACTATCAACTACTTAGGTGTCTGG
Organism: Tipula helvola; assembly: GCA_963556165.1. Lineage (NCBI taxonomy): Eukaryota > Metazoa > Arthropoda > Insecta > Diptera > Tipulidae > Tipula > Tipula helvola. Next base: position 72,353,167 of record OY744483.1, on the reverse strand, counting down.
AACCGGGTTGATTATTTGTTACTAACATACCATTCCTTTCCTTCGGTTTTGTTATGTATAAAGGGTGTACGGAGGGTACGGTGTCATCCGGAAGTCTTGCTTAGGCTTGGTCGTACATTCTAATCAATCAATCAATAGAATTCATCTGTAAATGGCATCTTGCACACAAACTGTGAGGGTAAAAATAGGGCATAAACATTTACATCGTATTCTTATATCTAAACAACCAAAAGGTGCAAGTTCAACTAATGATCAACTAATGGGGGATTTTTTTGTGTCAACGCTTAATAAATACAGCCTATCATTAGTAAACAATATACTCGAGCACATATTCAAATTAACAAAGCACACAAATCGATTGCACAAAAGAATCCAAAAAAAAAAATTACTAAGAATTCTTTTTCAAGATCATCAAACTCAATCATCCATTGGATGCACATATCTTGTACTATATAAAATTGATTTAAAAAAACAAAACAAAAATAATTTAAATTAATTTAATTTCACTATTATTAAATAATTTATTAGTTTTGTTGTGTTAATTTTGTAAACAAAAAAACAAATCGTCTTGTGGCCATGACTCAATCAACAAAGTATAAATTTCGTACGCGCAACTCCTATCCATACCGTATAAATCTTAATCTCATATAGTAAAATAAGAAACAACGCGATATACGATTTCGTTTTTATGCACCGAGATTTATTATTTAGATAACAGTCTCCAGTTTTATCTGTTGCATATAGTTGGTTCTATTCAAATATAGCTTGTTGCAAATTTAAATTTATAATTTTTATCTAAAACTGTGATATACAAACAAAATATAAATAAAAAAAAGGTACTCGCAGCTCACAGGCTGCTTCTATACCACCACTCGCTGACAACTCTAATAAACATAAAATAGAATTTCGCATAATCTAAAACTATTCATCGTGTACATACTACATTCGCTGCGGTTAGATAACATTTTTTTTGTACGAGAGAGTAGCTTATATGCATACATAGTTTGTATGTACGTCGAATGCAGTTAAAAAGTCATAAAGTTTGATATCTTGTGGCTTCTGTGTTGTTAAAAAGTAAATTTGTGCGCTGTTCGTTTAAATTTTTTATTTTTTTTTTTTTTGTGTTTTATTAACTACTAGACACAAGACAAGACAGTCGCGACATTTCAGTGTATTGAAATTATTTTATGCCCGCGCAAAAATTTATACAAATGATACAATTTCTTGATAGCGCACTTAACTATAACAGCAACAACAACAATAGTAATAAAAATTCTTTCTGATTTTTCGTATTATCAAACAGATATCATATGTACGTTTAATAGCATTAACAACATTTTTTTTATTATTGTTGATGTTACTCTTTAAATTACAATTTATGATCGACTATTGAGCGATTGCGGATAAATTTATGAGGTATACCTATACGTTTTCCCGGGAAATTTTAAAGGTTAATAAGACTACTAATTAATTCTCGATGATCTGACAAAGTATGATGATTGTGCCAATTGTGGTTTAAATGAAGCTTTCTAATACGATTTTATGATTCCAATGTTAAATCGGAGGATATATATGTATATTATCACAAGTCATAATCAATTGTGATATTGGGGAAGGACCAAGGCGTCGGATAGATACAATTTTTGATTATTTTGTGTTAACTTCCTTCCGGTCCTACAGAGGGGTGACTACTATAAAATATTAAACTTAATCAAAAGATTTGTACAGATCACCCAGGTTTTTGTTTAGAATTCAGAAAAGAATTTTATTAATCAAGATTTCCTAATTAAATATTACCATGACACAATCCGACGACTCACTCTTTGGTAAAATATCGGAAGGTAACTTTCCATTTAGCCAGCTCTTCTAGTTAAATAATATCTTAAGCGATTCCAACATTAGCAGTACAGCAAATATTATTCGCTCTAAAGTTGGATCTTGTAACAAACAATACTCCTCAAGTCTAAAAGGTTGCATGTTATTACCCAATCGTAATTTATAGAACAGTGCCAATACCCTTATTTAACATTTAAAATAATAAAACCAATAGACGATACCATCTAGAATTACCATTCACAATAAAACGGTAATTTATCTCATTCCAACGATTTATTTGTGGATCATTAATTTTCAGCATTAATCCCCGTTATTAATCGAGATCAAACCCTTGAAATAAATTGTTGTTTGCTATCATTCGAAAATTATCAAAAAACCAAAATATTTTTTTTTAATATTTCGTAATTTTGCCAAAGTTTAACATTTAAAAACAAGTGTTCTTGATTAATTGTCAAACAAATCAAATTGAACTACCTAGCCTGTCTGGCGACATTTACCAACCAATATTGCAACGTACTATGATTTATGAGAGACATATTGTGTTTTCGCAATATTCGAGTTACAAGAAGCAATATCATACAGTAATCGTAACGATCACTAAGCTGGTAGAAAGAGACAACATACATAAATTAACGTTCACGTACACAGCCAAATGTATAAAGATAAAAAAAAACATTCTTAAAATATTTTTTTTGCTTTTTATAAAAATAATTAAATAATAAAGGAATTCTTTAGTTTAATTTAATTTAATTTTTTTATTTACTAAAACTAAATAAATAAATAATCTAAAAATAAAAATAATTGATAGCGGAAAATTAAAAAACAAACAATGATCCAAATTTTTCCATTTGTTTTCGTTATTTAAAATATTTTAAGTTGGATTCACATGATACGAAATTGCGTGGTTTATACACAGAAAACATTAGTGACTCCCAACTAAACGACACATATATAGCTAACATTTATTTATTTATACATTATTTACGTATTTTGAGATAAAGTGACAGTATAATAATGATTAAGTAGTTATTAAAATAGACACAATAAAATTGTTTCAAAAAAACTACTGTGCGGTCGCGGCTAAATCAGAGAAGGGTCGTCGCGAGATAAATATACATACGTATTGTAAAAAATTTACAAAATCAATTGTTAATTGTATTTATCTCGTACGAAGGTACATTTCATTAAAAATATAAATCATTTTTAAAATTATAAATTCATATAAGGAAATTAAGATTGTTAATCGATTAAAATTGAAATGGCGCCATTTTACCATCTTTTATAGTTTTTTTTTTAGTTTTATAAATAGCTAAACTAAGATGCGTAATCTTAAATATTCTATGTTATCCATTTTTGCGTGATTTCAATGGCTCTCTCGATAGCATGATGTAAAACAATTTAAGATTTAAAAATAGTTTTGAACATTTGAAAAATTTAATTATTTTAGTTTTGTGTTTGATTTTATCAATGGAATTTGATTAGCTGGCATCAATAGGTATGGATGAAAACACATAGGAACAATTATCTAAATCAGGTTATCGCTTAGCAAAGATAATAATTCATTTTGAATCAGCCATTCAACCATCTTGAGGTGACAGAAATTATTGAGTATAACCACTCTATTATCCAAAGGTACTTCCCCCAAATATTAAGAGTAGGTTTGCTATGTTGCGCTTGCTTATACACTATCTATTAGGCTATAACTTTTTAAAATTCGAGTGATATGAAATAAAATGTGAAACTTAAATTTCGATAAAATGTGCGGCCCCCTGTTAGCTTTGTTAATTTTACCCTTAATTTGAAAAAATCTCAATTTAAATATTGTGAAGTGTCCATAAAATCTTGCACTTAAGACAAAATGTCATAAATTCCTTTAAGAATTTTTATTATCTTCGGTTAGTTATAGTATCTAAGCAGAATATTGCATTGAGGAGAAAAAAGTCGGTAAAAATCCTGTTAAACCCCAGATAGTCCTACAATAAATTTAAAAATTTGCTTCTTACACACCACGCAGTGCCGGATCATCGTAATTCTGGAGGGCCCGCATTAGCGAAACGCTTTTATTAAAAAATTAATTTAAAATTTAAAATTGTCCACAAAATTACTTTTATATAATGTATCACAAACGAGTAGCTAAATTTAAATAGTAGAGGTTAAATTTAATTTTTAAAGTTTGTATCTACTCACGGTCAGGAGTATTACCTAGCCAAATCTCCATGTTCAATTGGAGAGTTAGAAGCAAAAAAAAAAACTGTTTTACGAAGGTAAGGGTTTAAGATATAGACAAATCAATCGGAATTATAAGAAAGGTACACAATGGTTAGAATATGAAATGCAGCTGGTTAATATATTCAGCAACCTCTGGAAAAGGTTATTGTTATATTTGTAATTTGTTTGCTAAACGACATAATAAACTGACCGAAGGACAGAATAATTGTGTTTATACAATGTTTATCGGATGTTATCCCCACATGAATTATAAATTAATGATCATTTAGATGCCGTATGTTGCTACTCCTCAAGGAATAGTAGTATGTATATCTCAACGCATTGATTCTGGTTTATTACAAGAAATAGAAAAAAAAACAACGAGCGAGTTCACCCTCAACTCGCAAAAGATTTATGTGAAAACTTTTTTGTATAACTATTGAATCATTTCGAGCCATTTCGCTAAGGCTCAGAAACTCCTCCATAAAGACGGAAGTAGTTGGCTCAGTATTTAAGCTAAGTTACATTTTTGGTTCAGAAAGTCAGTAAGTTATAATTCTATTTTGAATTTGGAAGACGAACCTTACTGACAATAATTAAGCCTGAGCAAAGTACAGTTCTGTTAAGTTAATCACCTAAACCTCCATAGTAGTAAATGGCCACGGCAAACTCACTGATAAAAGCAAAATCAGGGGTACGTTAAATGATCGTTACAGTACTCGTTCAAAATTATCAAATAAACATCGAACTCGTACTGTAACAACTCATTTACCGCTCTTGTGACGTAAATAACTATTACACTTCACAAGCATAATGTGGTCCTTTTACTCGTATGTAATATTCATTTTCAAAAACACTTGCTGCTGCGGCCATATATAGCAGATATTTTCACAATAAAATAAATTAAAGTAGGCGATTTTTTTTAGAGTTTTTTTTTATTCGGCTGACGATTCACGATGTTTTTGAAATGCCGGATGATGTTGCATATTGCATGAGTATGCGTAGGTTTTGCATTGATTTTATTTTTTTTTTATTTTTTGTTCTTATTGATATCCACACATACCAGCAATATTTTTTGTTCGGCATTTTTGTTTCCGTAACCCGACTTCTATACAATTTTTTACTTACTCCTGCCGCTAAAGATGTTTTCACATCAAAAACAAAAAATTATTGGTGTAAGGTAAAGAATTTTTAAAAGATCATTTGCAAAAGTATGGAAATATTGAGACGGGTAATGTAAGTTATTTAGCTTCAACCATCTGCGATGAATTGATTAGAATTATTGGGAAAAAGTTGCTTATAATGTTTGTCTAACAAATTAAATCGGCAAAATATTTTCCAACTTCCACTCCAGACAAATTCTACTCCAATCTAACTGACATTAGATAAGTATTACCTGATGCTACCAGAGTTGAACGTTTTATTGTATTTATTCCGATTAATTCTCACACATCAGCGAATCTGGTATCAATTATCTTACAAAATGTTAAATCACTTGGACTAAACATTGTGAATTACAGAGGACACAGCTACGACAATGGCAAATATGTCCGGAGTATACACAAAGAAGTGCAAGCGAAATTTAAAGAAATCTGTCCTGAAGCCGTTATATTATAAATCATTCACGCAATTTAATTGGAAGTAGTGGAGCTGAGTCGTGTTTAACTGCTGTACATTTTTTGGTTTTGTTGAAAAGATTTATATATTCTTATCAGCATCTACACATAGATGGTTAGTTGTAGAAGAGTGTCTTAAGACATAAGACCTATAATCATATCAGCGATTTGATGCAACTAGTAAATCTTTAAAAATGCGAAGGCAACTCTCGATATGGCTGCCAATCTTGACCATCTATTGGAACAATTTGACAAACAAATTTTACGAAGTTGAGGGAAGAAGCTGAGCATATTGCACCTAATTCTACTTTCAAGGATGAAGATAGTAACAAAAAACGAAAATGTTTTTTTTTAACGAAGGAGCTGAAGAAGCAAATGGGATTCCTTCAGCAATTAATAATATTACTGGACCAACTCTAACGACACTAACTAACAGAATCTAAATTATTAATAGATGGAATACATGAGATAATAGAATCTGTAGAATCAAATAATTTAGAAATAGATTTTAAGATTTTAGAGGGAACAAATAAAACGAAGGCTAACTTGAAGCAACATAATGAGTTTTGTCTGTGGCACGCGACAGGAATGGACGAAATATATTCCGCCAAGTAAGTATGTCAACAATGTTAATAAACAACAATGTTTTGAACACAACTTTTAAATAAAAACAAACACAGGTTTCAAATTTGTTGCAACTATTACATTGTACATAGTATAGGAAAAATGATTTCACGTTCAACACAATTTAAAGTTTTACCTGGTGCAATCCGAAAGATATTGACAAAAACTGTTTTTTTTTTTGGTAAAGACATCAGTGTTCCCGCACATAAGAATTCAAATTTACACTGAACGATTTTCGACGAGTTATCGATGAGTTTTCAACATTTTGAACGTGTTATCGAAATTGAAATGGTACAAGGGGTTCAGAACACCTGAACTCATCTGAAGTCAACTCAACCTAACCTCCGACTCAATTTCCATATCAATCCCTAAATGAACCCTTTAATTCCTTACTCAATCTTTAGGTCAACCTCAAACTCAATGTCCATTTAAACCTTCAACTAAACCGCAACGCAATCATAAAATCAATCTCCAACCCAACCCTCAATTCAACCATCAACCCAACTCCAAATCAACTTTCAAATTAACCCTTAATTATACCCTAAACTCAACGGTTAACTCATTCCACAAATGAATACCTCACTTAACCCTAATGCAAGCTAACTAATCACAAACTCAACTTTAACTAAACCAGAGCTTGATTCGAAAAAGGCATGCCTGTATGAACTCAACACAAATCAACTCCATATAACCTCACGCTGAACCTCAACGCAACTCGGCCCTAAAATTATATGATATGTATTATTAAATTATCATTTAAACGTAAACTCAACACTCACCTAAAACTCGACTCCATCTCAGCCCTCAACTTAATAACAAAATCAACATTCAACTCAATCCTCAACATAATCCCAAATAAATTTCCAACTAACCTCCAGCTCAACAGAATTCGACCTGCAACCCAGCCATTCTATCAACGACAAACTGAACGCACTACTCAACTCCCAAATCAACATGGTCAGTTCAAGTGTGCATGAACTCAACTCAAGCTAACTCTACCCCAACCGTTATTTTAATCCACAAATACATTTCTCGCTGAATTGCTCACTGAACTCTAATTCAAGCCCAACTCAGCTCCAACTCAACCTCAAATAAACGAAACTCAATCACCAGCTCAACCAAACATCAAATTATTCTCGAATAAAGCACAACGGAGCTGTATTGAATGTGGTCTCTACCTCGACGTCCTCCGAATCCTCCTGGGTATTATTAATTTGATTACCTCTATTCGAATTCAGCCATTCGGGTTTACACCACCACCCTTTAGGAAATACTTCTCTAGAGCCATGGTCCGCTGGATTTTCAGCGGATCTGAATATCGCTGGTCCGAGTTACCACAAAGGTTGACCATTTTGCAGGATAATATGACAGCCAGTCAAGCACGATAGCGGAATCGGTCTCTGCGAAATATCGGGCAGTAGGTGCTAAGGTTTCCTTTACCATGTACATCAATTTAGCTAGCAGGTGCGCCGTACATAGCTCCAACCTGGGTAGTGATACCCTTTTTATAGGAGCCACTTTGGTCTTCGCCGTTAATAAATTTACCACTATTTCACCACGTTCCACTTGGTATTTACCACTTGGCATTTTCAAATATTTTTACTCCGGCGTAGTTATGGATGAGATCGTAGAGGTTATTATCACATTTTATTATACAAAAAGTATTGGCGCCATATATTGATTGATATGAAGCGTGCCAAAATGCTTTTTATTTTTCTATTTTTTTTTTTATTATGTGGCTTTTTATTATTTTCCACCGGTTTAATCTGGTGAATTATCCACTATGCCGAATTTCCGGGTTGCTTCGGTTATTTGTTGTCGCATCAGCTTAATTTTTCTTTGTTGCCATGCCCTTTACTTTTAATTTTACTTAATTATTAAACAAAATTTCGTTACACTGTAACATTCATCTTGGTAATTTGCGTGCTAAACACTTTAATAATCTAAAATTGTTTGCAAGCGTGAATTCTGTACTAAAAGAGTTTAAACAGCCTGATTTGCAGAAAGCAGTTTAACTAAACGGTGGAAATCACATTAATTTGGCGTGCGATAGAAATCCAATCCAAAAATTTGTAGGATAGTTATTCTTTTTAGAATAAATAAAAGCAAATCAACCCTGTATAGTATGTTACCACATATTTTTACATTTTTCCACTTATTTTACGTTTTACCATACTCAATGCTTTTACCACATATTTTATGGTTTATTCCAAATATTTTAAATTTTTCTTCAACAATAATGAATTTGACTTTCATGGTTTAAAATTTGATAAAGCAAATATATTTTATAAGCCAAACTTTAAGTTTAGGCCAACAAATATTTTTTCAGAAGTTAAAAATGTTTTGCTTTGGTCTAAACTCCAGTAAGTTAGCTAAATAAATTAAGAACAAAATAAAGTAGAATAATTAAGTGAAATTTGAAATTTAATTTAGAATAGAAATTAATTCAGAATTCAAATATGAATTTTAGTGAACGCCATTTACGTGAGAAAAGTCAACATATTGTAAGTCAACATACGTTTGTGAATTTAAACATATCGAATATAAAATCGGAATTTCGAACAAAAATCTCACAGAGAATTTGAATTCCCAAATGTAATTGAATAAATTCTTGAGAAGGTACTTAAATTAGATTTAAAAATTTTAAAACTAAATTAGAATTACAAGCTAGATTTGAACAACATTTTGTGTTCAATATGAATCAAAAGCTAATCGTAGTTTTCATAAATAGAGTTTGAACTCCAATATTTGAATAAAAATTTCAACCGGGGCTCGACTAAAAATTGAGTGGATTTAAAAAAACCTTCTGTGTTAAATCCATAAATTTTCAGTTTGAAATTAAACAGATACAATTTTTATTGAGTTACAATTCGAACCATGATGGCAATAATATTTTGAGTGAAATTTAAAATAGAAATTAAGAAAACGTTTCTGGATTAAACTACTTTTGCATGGATTTCAAATAGTATAAATTGTTGTACAGTGTTACTTGGATTACAAATTGATTTGGAAAGTTCGATTAGAAATTGAATAGGACATTCTACTTGGTTTTAAGCAAAAATTTGAGTTTAAATTTGGTGTTCCAAATTATATTTAAACATAACTTTTATTGCAATTAGGTAATAATTGGGTATACGAGATTTGATCTCAATAAACAACAAACAAAATTTCCTTTGAATTTAGTTTAGAAATTTGTTTCGGAAATTTTGAGTGAAATTTGAATTAGGAATTTAAATTTTAAAAAATTATTTTAGCATTTCAAACCAAATACAATCTTTGGTGAAATTATATATAGGAATTGAGTTACAATTCGAAGTGGATTTTCAATTAGAAAACAAAAAAGTCAGAGCAAAGAATATGTGTCTAGAGAAAACCGAAATATATATTTTGAAACCGTTGTGAATTGGATCAAAAAGTTAGGCTGGAAAATGAAATAGTTTTAATGGATTCGAATAAATGATGATGATGATGATGATGCACCCAGAATAAAATTAGATTACAATTCCATCTGGATTTGAATAAACTATGTGTGACATTTTAATCCGAAATTGAGTTAAACTTCACAGTTTGGCTTGAATATGAATTGTAATTTTGATCACGCTCATTGAATTAAATTGAAATAAAAACTTGAGTGAAATTTAAAGTTTCAACAAATATTTAGATATTCTACTAATTGATTATTGTAATTTTCCTTTTAATATGTGAGTGGTGTGAGGTATTCAGACTAGTAACTTAGTTTTAATTAAATCAGAAATTTAGTTTCAAGCAGTTTTCAAAGTTGAACAAAACGATAAATGGAAGTTTAAACACGAATCTAGTCCAAATTGGTCAACTACATTCGACAGAGAGGAAATTGATTAAGAGAACGAAATTTTAAAGAGAGAAAATTATCTTGAATTCTAAAATAGATATAATGAATTTGAGTGAAATTTTAAGAAGAAATTGGGTTCTTTATAATTGCATTTGGGACACACATTTTGAAAATAATTTTAGCAAAATATTTAATGCACTTTATGTGACTGAGTTTAAATTCTAAACACGATTTCAACAAATTATTATGTCGTTTTCGATTCGCTTTTACCACCTCTTTCAAAAATCAATCCGTGAATCGAACAAGAAAATCGAATTGCCCGGTTTGTGTTATTTTTGACTTGTTCAAAAATATTATTGAACATAATTTTTGAGTTGAATTAACCCTTTTGAACGCCATTTAAAATTAACTTGCTATGATAAGGCATTGCTCATATAACTGTAATATGGACATAATATACATATATGGACAAAAGAGAAATGAGCCAAAAATTAATCGTAACGGTTGGTCGAAGCGATGAAAGTTTATGTACAATATATTGTACAAGGGTTCAGGAGGGATAACGGCAAAATGACAGTTCCAGTTAAAATGATAGCGAAATGACATTATTTGTTATTGGTATTAATAAATGGGTGGGGTAAATCTGACAAAAAAACGAGATTTTTAACCGAGCAAAAATTTTGCTCAACGGATTCAGAAAAATCAATCGATTGCGTCACAGATTGATTTTATTGGGTGAATCGAAAATGACATTAGTTCAACTAGAAAATCTGGAATCGAGCAAAAATCTGAATGCTTTTGTTTTATAATAGTATAGAAGGGTAATTGAGTGAAATAGTAAGTGAGAACTTACATTAGAAATAAAGCTTAAATTACAATTTGATTTAAGCAAATACATAATCCTATAGCTTAAAACTTAAGTTAGGAATCCGGACTGCCTTTAATAACAGGTTAAGTGAATTTTAAAAATCTAGTTAAAATTATTCGAGCAAAATTGTTATTCAGAACGAGGTAAAACACAAAATTTGAACAAAGTTAGGACTAAAAATTCAATTTCACTCCAATCGAGAATTTGAGTAAAAATTTGGTTGCAATTTAATTAAAGATTATTTCAAAACTGAGTTTAAATTCCAAATTTAAGTAACATAAAATTATGGTTGAAATTAAACTAGAAATTGTGTGACATTTTGTTGATAAATTAAGTCAAAATTTCAACCTAGATTTATCTAGATCTGCTTGTTTACAAAATTTGGGGTACAGCTTCAGCTTTAGTTGCAAATGCATTTAAGAAAAATTTGAGTGTTATTATAAATGCTGAGTTAGAGTAGAATTTAAAACTCTAGTTTGAGTCAAACGATTTGTTAAATTTATATCAGAATTTTGAATAGAAACCTGGGTTAGTATTGAAGTATTTGAATTTTAAGCAGTAATTAAATAAAATGTTCAGTAGAAATTGAATTTGAATAGTAATTTCGACTTGAGCAAAAACATAACTGTAATTTAAAAGTTGTGTTTGTATGTATTTCGAATTGGACTGGTAAGAGAAAAATGAAAGATTAAGTTTAGTTAGGGCAAAATTTTGAGAAAGGTTGAATTTGAATTCCAAAATTTTGATAATTTTAAATACAAATAGGTTAAGTTCCAAACTTGGTTAAAACAAAATTGACTGAGTAATTGAGTTATAGCTTTAAGTGAAATTTAAAATACAAAATTTACAGTTCAATTTCAGCTCATTTGATCTCAAATGATTCGAGAAGTGTAAGTTTGATATACCAAACTAAATTTTAAAACGAAATATCATTTCAATAAAACAACAAAATTATTTAGTATCAGCACGATGTACATAGAAAAGAATATAAATTCTAACCTGTAATTGAATATAATCTTGATGGCAACTTAAATTAAAAATTAAATTTGAATTACAATTTGATTGAGCAAAAATATGAGCGTAATTTAGATTTTCTTAGTTTTACACTTGCTTTAATCGCGTGAAGTTTTAGTCTCAACTATCACAGTGTTCTTTTGAAGTAAGTATCGCTTACTAGTCCAAATTTTTAAGTTTATGGATGTGGAACCATTTTTGGACTACTTCTCCAGCATTTTGTAACCCAGGAGAATTAGTTTATCCAACTTTATAACCAAAAACTTAATACTTTTTTGTTAATGAGTGAATTGAAGTCCTCTTAAGCTTAAGGTAAGGTCTAGTTTTGGTTTTCTTTTCAAAATTTCACCACATATTTTTCATTTTAATTACATATTTTACCAATTTTAGTTACATATTTTAGAAACATATTTTTGATTTTTAAGAACCTAAAAATCATAAACCTACTCATAAATAATCATTAGCGGATGATGCGTTCATAGGGCTGTCGCTTCAGATTCAGAAAAAATTCAAAGATAAATACATGGACTTTTCAAAAAACGCCAAACGATATGGCATTAACTAAGTATGCACTAGTCGCTTACTAAATGCATCCTCATTATGACAACACCATGAAAAATAAGTCACATTAAAGTATAAATGGTCAAGGAATTGAAAATTGGCATTTTTATAAAAACAAAACTAGACTATTCCATCTGGACATATCGAATTTTGCATTAAAATTATACTAACTTTACCTGCCTCAACCGCTCAGATTGAACGATTGTTTTGTTTTGTTTGAAAATTGGAGTTAGTATTCAACGGGAAAATTGATTGCCAACTAGTGTGGCAATTATTATTTTAATATTTTATTGCTAATTCAAATTTCTTGTGTTTTTTTGGTGCTCAAAAAGCAGAGAGCCGCGGAACGGAAGCGTTTAAGCAAATCGCAATCATTGTCAATAGGTGCGGTTAAAAACTTGGAAAATTGGATAACTGTGCATGGAGGCAAGGCAAGTACGGCTAAGCTTAAGGTTCAGATCGAGCAGTTGGAGCAGCACTACAAACGATTTGTAGACGTTGACGACCAGATATTGGATCATATCGAGTCTGAGGATGAAGAGGATTTTGATTCAGGATTTACCGATTTTGAATCCAAGTATATTGATATCAAGGCCGATATAACGGCTTTAATTGACGAAAGAATTGAAAAATCGAAACCCAAAGAGGTCTTGGAAACCACCATACAAAATCAATCACTACTGCTGGCCACAAAAGCCGTAAGGCTGCCAAAATTGGAACCACCAAGATTCTCGGGCGCCTATAGTGATTGGCTCGATTTTAAAAATGAATTTAACTCAATGATTATCGAGGACACAGAGTTAACGGATGTTGACAGATTCCGATTTTTACGGTCTTGTTTATCAGGCTCCGCTAAGCGTACCATTTCGAAAATGGAAACAACGCAAGCCAATTTTAAGCAGCTTGGAAATCATTAACAACACGATATGAGAATATGTCACTCATTCTTCAGTCGCATATAAACGACATCATCCAAATGCAAACGCTTCACAAAGGATCTGCCGATGGCGTTCGTGAAATGGTGGATCAAGAAGTCAGCGCCCACTTTTGCGCTTTGAAATCATTGGGATCTAATAAGGAGCTAGCTGAAAACTTCCTTATTTGCTTGATGTTGTTGAAATTGGACGTCATCACAGTTGAGAAGTGGGAAGAGACGACAACAAGAGAGATCCCGACGTGGGACGAGTTTCATTCTTTCCTCGAAAAGCGTTCTATGACATTGGAAAAACTGGAATACAATAAACAGCAATCCAGTAAGTCAAAACCAACCACAACTCGGAATCCTCCGCAACCAAGTAAAGCTCATGCTGTGTTGACAACTTCCAATTCGTCCCCCTGCGCCAAATGTTTGACACTTGATCATACGCTAGCGAAGTGTCCGAAGTTCATTGAGCTCTCTTCATTGGAACGATACCAAAAGATTAAACGCTTGCATATCTGCGTGTTGTGCCTGGAGGCAAAACATTCCGCACGGTTTTGCAAGGCAAAGAAGTGCGGTAAATGTAACAAGAAACATCACATTATGGTGCACTTTGAATCACCACCCAGCGGTCCATCAGATGCATCATTGTGCAGTGTTGAAACCAAGCATGCCGCATTGGTGACTGAGGAATTTGGCAATGAGCCAGCGGTTTTGGCTACAGCGATAGTCAATGTTTTAGATTTGAATGGACTGCTTGTTCCATGTCGAGCCATTTTAGATAGCGGAGCAACAGCTAATTTTGTGACGGAGCGGTTTGTTCAAACTTTGAATATTCGGAAACAAAAGAACGACATGAATATTGGTGGAATTGGTGCTACTTGAACAAAATCAACATGTTTTATTACGATATTGTCTCGCCTTGACAATTTAAAACGTTTCGAAATTTGTGCAGCTGTTTTACAAAACATCTCCGATTCACATCTCACAATCCCAATTTCAACAAGGGACTTGGTGATCTCAACTAATTTGCAACTAGCTGATCCATATTTTTTCAGGCCTCGAAAAATCAATCTGTTGATCGGAGCTGGGCTCTTCTGGCATCTTATTCTTCCCCGGACAAATTAAGCTCGGTGAAAATTTGCCAGTACTACAGGAGACTAGTCTTGGCTGGATTATTGGTGGTCCCATGAGTACAAAAATCAATAAGTCGTCAGAGTCATCATTGAACGAGATTGTTCAGCGTTTCTGGGAGGTCGATACTCTACCTGTCTCTGAGGTAAGAATGAGCTCTAGAGATCAAGTGTGTGAAGACCATTACGCACTCCACACTCGTCGCAATGTGGACGGATCATACGTCGTTCGGTTACCATTTTTAAAGGATGCATCGGTTCTAGGTGAATCGATGGGAATTGCCATGAAACGTTTTTGTAATTTGGAGAAGAGGCTGTATAAACAGCCTGAAATGAAGGAGTTGTATACGGATTTCATCAATGAGTATGGGCAATTGAGACACTTAGAAACTGTTCGAGATTTTGATTCGACGGTTCCGCATTGTTTTTTTACCACACCATTGCGTGATAAAATCATCCAGCTCCAGTACAAAGTTGCGTGTGATTTTCGATGGGTCATGCAAGACCTCAACTGGTGCGTCCCTCAACGATATTTTGCACTCGGGACCAAAAATTCAGGATGACTTATTTATCATTTTGTTGCGGTTCAGGCTTTATCGGTACGTTTTAACGGCCGACATTCAAAAAATGTACCGCCAAGTTCGTCTAGAGTATCCTGACAACAACTTTCAAATGATTTTGTGGCGCGATAAGAAAACTGATCCGATCAGGATCCTCCGACTGTTCACAGTGACTTATGTAACGGCAGCCGGCTCTTTCCTTGCAATTAAAACCTTACACCGTCTAGCAGATGATGAGCAAGAAAAATTTCCCATCGGTGCTCGAGTACTTCGTAATAATTTCTACGTGGACGACATGATGGTTGGGGCAAATTCAGTCTCTGAGCTTAGTGAAATCATGAATGAGTCAATCGCGCTTCTGAAGAGAGGTGGTTTCACATTTAGCAAATTTTGTTCTAACAGCGACACAATATTGTCGCTAATCGAGCCACAATATCGTGAGAAATATTTGAAAATCGACGACCAAGACGTTATCAAGACGTTGGGATTAATTTGGCAACCTGAGCAAGACGTTTTTCGCTACACATACCAGTTGGCAGAATCAACGGTACCTATTACCAAGATAGTTGTTTTATCAGAGATGGCAAGTCTTTTCGACCCTCTGGGTCTCGTGTGTCCGGTTATCACTTTGGCCAAAATATTTTACCAAGAACTTTGGCGGTTAAAAAAAGACTGGGACGAGCCACTAGATAAGGGGAGTTGGCCTCAAAATGGGTTAATTTCCGAACACAAATGATGTCACTTAAAGACATTTACATTCCTCGATTCGCCCTACTAAACGGCGATTTTAAATTTATTGAAATTCATTCTTTTTCAGACGCCAGTGAAAAAGCATACGGCGCTTGTGTTTATTTACGATGCCTTCATGATGACAGTTTAGCTTCCTGCCATTTGGTTTGTGCGAAATCATGGGTGGCCCCAACGAAAACGGTCAGTATTGCTCGACTCGAACTTTTAGCGGCTAAACTTATGACAGATCTAGTCACTCGTCTCAAGCGAGATGTTTTTAGCCAATTAAATGTAAAAAATTACTTTTATTGGACTGATTCTTTAATCACACTGTGTTGGATCAATGCAGAGCCTCACAACTGGAACATTTTTGTTGCACATCGCGTAACTAAGATTCAGCAAGAAACACAATTGGGCGAATGGAGATATGTTCCAGGCGAATCCTGCCGATTTGATCAGTCGAGGTATGATGCCTGATAAAATTTCGAAACTCAGAGTTTTGGTTTAAAGGCCCAACGTTTTTAAAATGTGATGAATCGGCTTGGCCATTGGTTCACTCGCCACCATCATTAAGTGATGATTTCGCAGAGAAACGCGTTATGAAATACTATCGGTTGAATTTTAGAGGAGTCCGTCGATCATTTGCTTATGGCATCCGATTTATTCGGAACTGCGCCAGATTCCCGTCACCGATAAAGAAGGGCGAAAGAAAATGCTCAAGGAAAAAGATATGAACCTATACTCACGAGTAGTGCCTCCAATGATCGAAGATGAAGAGAATGCGGAATTCCAGTTTATTCGAAATATTAAACAGTTTTCTTTTACTGAAGAATATAACCTTCTGAAAGGAAACCACGCGGTATCGAGCAGCAGTCGTTTAAAGTCGTTGGCTCCGTGTTTGGACGAGTTTGGAATAATAAGAGTTGGTGGGCGTTTAAAAGGCCAACATTCCAAATAATTCCAAACACCAAATTCTCATTCCCAGAGATCATGAATTTACAAAATCTTTAATTCGCTATTATCATTATTTTAGGACATTTCACGGCGGACCACACATTGTTCTAACGGCAATTAGGGCCAGATACTGGATAATCAACAGACTAACCCAAACTCGCAGCATCATTCGACAGTGCATAAGGTGTTTCCGGATGAGCCCAAAGTTTTTATCACAGATTATGGGCAATTTACCGCACTCCCGACTGGATTACAAAAACATTCGATCATTTCAAGTCAGCGGTGTTGATTTTGCTGGACCTCTTACAGTGCGTCATCACATTCGATGCAAAGTGCTGAAGAAGGTTTATGTAGCACTCTTCGTTTGTTTTGCCACGAAGGCCGTTCATCTGGAGCTCGTGGCCGACTTATCAACTGAAGCATTTATTCGTTGCTTGAAGAGGTTCATCGCTGACCGGGGAATGGTTAAAAAAATGTATTCAGATAATGCGACTAATTTTAAGGGAACGGCCAATCAACTAATCGAAGTGAAAAGGATGTTGGAGGACAATAAAGATGCTATCTGGCAAGCTTGTGCTCAGTTATCGGTTGAATGGGAGTTTATACCACCCAGGTCACCAAATTTTGGAGGTCTTTGGGAGGCATCCATCAAGATTGCCAAACGACTTATAAAAAATATCATTGGATGCGAAAAAGTAACAGTGGACGAGCTCCATACGGCAATAAGGCAAGTAGCAGCCATTATAAATTCTCGTCCCATCACTCCACTCTCGGCGGATCCAAACGACCTCGAGCCATCGACTCCCGGTCATTTCTTGCACGGAGGCCCTTCTTCGACCTTACCAGAGTTACCCTTGGCAGAGAGCATCAATAGGATTAAAATGTACCAGAGAATTTGCTGGATGGTGCAACAGTTTTGGCGACGATTCGTGAATGAGTATTTAGCTACGCTGCAGCCACGCACTAAATGGTTAGTCAGGCATGGTAATATTATTGTCGGCAGTTTTGTGCTGGTTAAAGACAATTCATTACCGCCGTTAAAATGGCCTCTGGGACGAGTTGTTGAATGCAAACTCGATCAGGATGGGAATGTTCGAGTGTTGCTAGTTCGGTGCGGCGACAAAATATTCGAGCGATCAATATCTGGAGTGGTAGTATTACCGATAGAGAGAGACGAGCAAATGATTGATTGATCTGCCACAGACAGTTCAAGGCGGGGATACTGTTGAGAATTGGGCTACGTCTCTTTATTTAATTTCTATTATAATCATGAATTTGAAAAGACCTGCCGGGTTTTTATGCAGGCATATATACCGTTATAGGCAAATATAGTTCCACCCTGTATCAAATTTCGTACTCGTTTTACAGTACCGTTATTATATTCAATTTATACTTAAAATATTTTGTTACCAGTCGTGATTTTATCTTGTCTCATCGCAGTCGAATTTTAAATACAGTCGGTGAATAAAAAATATATATACAAGTGCCTTTTAATTTATGATAAATCTTCTCGGCGGTTTTAAATTTTTTACGTGAATAAAAACACCATGCTTGTAGTCTTAGATAAGATCTACCAAATAATCAAGTGGCGTTAGTGATAAATTTGGAAAATCTTAAGATATAGAGGGGGAGGGGGCTATCGTTATTAACCGCAGACACAAGTAATTGATTATTGGGTGACCGATAAAATATAGACTGCAGTAGTGAAAAAATTGTTTAGAAACCTTGCAGAAGTTCAAGTCGCTAGAATTTACTTACCTAGAAGAACCATGAAGCAAAAATAACCAAAGTTTATACCTGCGCATGTTCTTAGATCAAGCAGTTTCATCTTTAATGTTAATGATATTGAAGCGCTTCATAAATAAAAGGATTTTCGTTCCACATTTACAGCCAGACAATACGATCAATTGTGTATAGGAGGTGGCAAAAATAATAATTGTGTGTTATTCTTATCTTGGCCAAAGGCAAAAAAGTTTTTGCTGCAAAACAAATTATTTATCATTTGGCCTACATTAGAATTGGGGTTTGGAGCCAAGCCAAATATTTTGATTTGCTGCTGGTTGCCACTGTTACTGGCACAATAAATTCAATGTCACTGTATTAGAATAGAAGACACATAGTAGAGTAAAGTATTTGAGGAAACATATGGTGGAAAGTCATAAGGATGATCAATCGAATTTAATTTTCAGTAAGTACATACACTTCCACAAAGAGAAAGCAGCTTGATCAAATAAAAAAATTCCCAAAACCAGACACTTATATTAAGTAATAAAAACATCTTTTGTTTATTAGACAATTTCCTTTTGAACGCAGAATCATCAGAAGAAGTTTATTTAAATATTTGCATATATTTCTCAAAATACAATACGTATACCGGGCATCCGTTCTACGATCTGGTCTATAAAAAAAAAAGAAACATTTTATGCTTGTAAACATTATCATATCTAACGCATAATATGTTTGGACAATAAAATTAAATTTTCAGTTTATCGCATTTTGTACACAAATTACTTAAAACCAGACAAACAATACAAATACAACAAACATCCTCCTCTATAGGTGATAAATTAATTTTCATCACATGTTTGCACATCATCTGCCGCGCTTTAATCCCCCGCAAACACACCGTTGTATTTTTATAAATTCCTCACACAAAATATAAATTTAAAACAAAAAAAAAAAATTCTTAAGTGTTTTCAAAAATTCTATTTTTAATAATACAGCATCAAAGTTATAAATGAAATTAATTTTCAATGAAACGTGATAACAGCTCTGTTGTCAAAATATTATTATGTACTAATACGTGAGGATAAGAAAAATTAAAATTCTAAGTATATTAATTGGATTTTAATTAAGATTAACATTTTATCGAACGAGATAAATCTTTGGCTAAACAGAATTTTTTTTTTATTTCTGCACAGCAACAAAAAAAAAACAGATTAATCATTTTCTTGTGCACACGCAGCCCTATGCAACAATACATAAAGTAGCCGAAGAGAAAATGTTATGCAAATTTTTCTGCTGTGCTTTTCTTTTAATTTTTTCAAGGTACTTGGCGCAATAAAATTCCGTTTAATCTTAAATCTTTTTATTTATGTACATTTAATTCAAAACTAATATTTCATCGATTGCAATAAAAATAAATTTAATAAGATTTCATTATAAATTAATTGATTATATTTGATATGTATTTAGTTGAATAGTCGTTTAAGTAATGTATAGCGTGGGACACAAGTTACCCGATCGTAAAATTACTATATATAGATGGCCTCAACCTCAATATGCAAACGACGAAAAAGTTCCAATATCTCAAATCCTTGATCTATGCGCTAAAAGATGGATCATAAAAATGTTTACTTCCATGCCGTACTGTACTATATAAAACCATAAAATTATTGTATTCTTCTTATTCACTCAACATCTTTATTAGATAATTAAAGTTTCTATTTACATAAACGATATTTTTATTATATGTACATACATATTGTTGTTGTTGTTGCCGTTATTATTATTATAAAGCACAACGTCCAGCACAGAACATAAAAAAATTAGTTATTGAACTTCAAATTATTTATCGTAAGAAATTAATCACAAATGAAATAAGAAGATGAATAATAACAACAACAACAGCAAACTATAACTAATCTCCTCAAGTTCTTAAGGTATACATACAGCATGAAATGAAATATTTATTGTTTGTATTTATACCATAGTTTTGTAAGATGTGCGACGTATGTTTTGTCTATTTATGTTGTGCGGTAAACACGCAACATAATTTATATTAAGTTTGATGAATTTATATTTTGATTGCATCGAGCGCGCATTGTGATTGGAGGGCAGGCGGGCGAGACTCAGAGGTACATAATTTCAATTTCGAATCGGGAATTAAGCTGTGTGTGTTTATATTTAATAAAACTCCTACAATATATCTTTTGATTGCAACATGATTCGGTGCATGCAAGCTATAAGATATTTTGTGATTTTTATTGCCTTTTCTATAAAGTGTTGAATATTAATAGAAACAGCTCACGTTATATTGAAATGTTATAGATAAAATATGAAATAGTCTAAATTCGATAAAGAAGGTAGAAGGTGGAGCTCAATCGATGTTACAATAAAATCAACTTATTACTACAAAAATATTAAATTACCCAACAACAATCTAATCGGGTACAGCGACCCATTGAACCTGTATTTGATTTCCAACACGCTTCGTTGTAATTGGGATTTAGAATTTTAGAATTAAAAAAAACGTGGGGCAGACCCGGCCGACCTTTGACTTGAAGTAGTCTCAATTGATATTTGATATTTTTTTTGAACGCCTATACATAAATTAATATTAAATTCCGGAATCTTGTTACCTTTAAATCCATTGTATAGTATACTACCAAAATCTTTCCGAGCCGAAATTTACGGAACAAAAGAACAAGATAGGGGAAGGGCAACTACACTGGGCTCACTTTACTTTGCTGAAGATTCGTATCGTTCTGTTTTTAGTAATACGTATAGTGAAAATAAAATCATGGTTAAGGTGGCAATGGCGGCCAATAATATTAGAATATAGGTGATTTGTTGGGTGGATGTTCCATCTTGTATCAGCTCGATTTGATCTATGTTGTTTATGTGCAGATCTTTCATCATTTGAAATGCCAGAATTTCTTTAAACTGGTTTTCCTGTGGTGTTGGTTGTAGGATAGCTGCAAGTATCTGAAGTGTTGTGTGGTTTGATTAATAATTTTTCATAAATTTCTAAAGTGGTGAGAGGAACATAAACAATATAAAGTAAAGACGATTTGTTACTAATAATTTTAATGTTTGAGAAGTCTATTGCTTCTTCAGGGGTAGAATATGGTAAATTTTCCTTTTCAATTGTGTCAATTGCTAATTTAATTTCAGAGTTAGATAATATGAGTGAATTTTGATTCCCGTTTTAGCTCAATGAATGGCGGATTTAATGTTTATTAAATACTCTTTCATTAATCTAATTTTATATCGAATACTAAGAATTACTTGATTGCTTATTTTACTTTCGTTTTGAATTGCGTTATTAATTTGATTTATAGATTTAGTAATATTATTGATTCTATCATTATATAATTGATTTATAACTACTTGTTGATTTTATGTGTTATAATTTCATAATCATCATGATCTGGATTTCCGGCAATCCATTTCCATGCGCTACCTATAAAATTCAGAGATCGTTTGGTTTTATGTATTTTTAGTCCATTGATTAAATTTGGATTTAGATACCTTTTGAAGAAACTTATAATGTCAGTATTAGTAAAGTTGGGTTGTGTGATAATATGTCTGACGTAATTTTGATAGGACGTTTCATCACCTGAATCTAGGATGAGTTGATTTCGAAAAACACTAATCGGTGTTTCGATTGTTGGAATACTAGGCTGTGTTGTCGACATGGCATTTATTTTGGTAATTGTAGGTGTTCTGGATAAAGCGTCAGCTACTACGTTTGTTCTCCCTGGCTTGTATTTCAATTCGTAATTATACTCTTCTAAGATGGCTTTCCATCTTTCTATTTTTGAATTATTGTTCTTATTGTTCAGGGCGTAAGTTAGTGGTTGGTGATCAATGAAGATATTGATATTCCTTGATCCGTACAGGAAATTTCTCAATGAAGACAGAGCCCAGATTATAGTGAGCAATTTCTTTTTCGTTGGCTGCGTAGTGTTCTTCTGTTTTATCGAAGTGTTCTCGAGAGGATTGTAATTGGTTTTCCTTATTGTGAGGGGACTGCACTGAGTGCGAAATTAGAGGTGTCTATTGTAAGTTCAAATTCTTTTTAAAAGTCGGGAAATTTTAATAGAACTTCGTTAGATACTAAAGAATTTTTTATTTTGTTAAATGCGGTTATCTCCGTGTGTTCAAGATTGGCAAGTTTATTTTTTGAGAGTGTTTTGGATACATGTTCGTTATCCCCTCTTAAAAGTAAAGTCAGGGGCTTTCCTAATTTGGCGTAATCTTTATTGAAACGCCTTTAGAATCTAAACATTCCGAGGAATGATCTAAGTTGTTTTACTGTTTCTGATAAAGGTGTATAGCTTCTATTTTCTTTTTGTTGATTTTTATTGCCATCTTTAGAGATTATGAAACCAAGAAATTCGACCTGATCTTGTAAAAATTCGGATTTATCGAATTGGATCTTCATATTAGCTTCTTCTAAAGTTTTAAAATATAAAGGGCTGGAACTTCACGAGGTGATCAGAACTTCGGTCTTTGGTATCTTCAATAATGTCATAAAGTTGGTGGGACAGTTTTGACATTATTGATTTCTATTTCAACCAACATATATTTACTTATACAACAACAGCCAAACAGGTCAAAAGCTTCAGTAACATGGGTACAGGCATCCAATTTAAAACGAAAAATCGTATTCTAGAACTTTATACCGAAAGTAGTATAACAAATTATACTGATACTTCTAACCGTTTAACTGACCATATTCCAGAAATTTATCCAAAAACTCATTTTAAATATCCCATTTAAAACGCACATGTCAAATTTCATAACAAACGGGTAAGGAATAACTAAGTTCCATCCTACAAAGCCATATTCCAGAGCTTTATCCAAAAATAATTTTATAATCCCATTTCCAACACACATATCCAATTTCATCATAATCGATTAAGAAAAAGCCAAGTTCCATCATACTTGGCCATATTCTAGAACTTCATCCAAAACAGATTTCAGATTCCCAATTCGAATACACATGTCGAATTTCATCATAATCGGTTGAGAAATGGGCAAGTTACATCATATTTAGCCATATTCCAGAACCTGATACAAAACTCATTTTAGAATCCCATTTCCATTACACATGTCGAATTTCATCATAATCAGTTAAGAAATAGCCAAGTTCCAACATACTCTACCATATTCAAGAACTTCATCTCATTTTAGATTCCCATTTCCATTACAAATGTCGAATTTCATCATAATTGGTTGAGAAATGGGCAAGTTCCATCATACTTGGCCATATTTCAGAACCTCATCCAAAACTCATTTTAGAATCCCATTTCTAACACACAAATTAAATTTCATAATAATCGGTTGAGAAATAGACAAGTTCCATCATACTTGGCCATATTCCAGAACTTCATCCAGAAACCGTTTTAAAATCTCAGAACTTCATCCAAAAAACATTTTAGAATCCCATTTCCAATACAAATGTCGAATTTCACCGTAACCAGTTGAGAAATGGGCAAGTTCCATTCTACTTGGCCATATTCCA
Organism: Tipula helvola; assembly: GCA_963556165.1. Lineage (NCBI taxonomy): Eukaryota > Metazoa > Arthropoda > Insecta > Diptera > Tipulidae > Tipula > Tipula helvola. The sequence continues at coordinate 72,329,082 of OY744483.1, read as the reverse complement.
GAACCTCATCCAAAACTCATTTTAGAATCCCATTTCTAACACACATATTAAATTTCATAATAATCGGTTGAGAAATAGGCAAGTTCCATCATACTTGGCTGTATTCCAGAACTTCATCCAGAAATCGTTTTAAAATTCCAGAAGTTCATCCAAAAAACATTTTAGAATCCCGTTTCCAATACAAACGTCGAATTTCATCGTAATCTGTTGAGAAATGGGCAAGTTCCATCCTACTTGGCCATATTCCAGCAATTCATCCAAAACTCATTTGGGAATCCCATTTCCAACACACATGTCAAATTTCATAATAATCGGTTGATAAATAGGCAAGTTCCATCATATAAAAAATTTGTTAACTATTCACTACATCCAAATCCAACCCCAACTCAACTCCAACTCAACTCTAACTCAACTTCAATTCAACGCGCAAATTGACCCCTAATTTATCCTTCAAATCAATTCCCAATTCAATAATCAAATAAGCATACATAAAAAAATCGAAAATATTTATAAAACCAGGTATTTTGGGTCAATTCGTATGGCAGCTACCCCACCCCCTTGACGCAAAGTCTCCAAAAGCTTTTCAAATCTCCGCCTTGACCATAGAAACAGATTGGCGAAAAAAAAATCCAAATCGGACAAGCCGTTCTCGAGATACCATGGGTCCAGACACACAGACATCCAGACATCCAGACGTCCAGACATCCAGACAGACGGACGGACATTTTTTTTTTTTGCATTTTCAGACTCAGGGACTTTCAAAACGTCGAGAAAAGTGGTTTTGGACCAACCAAATTTTTCGTCATTTTTGACAGGATTTCAATACTTTGGTCTTTTTAGACCGAAGTAATATGATTTCCATGTTTTCGAAGTGTTCTTCTTATGACTTACCAAAGATGATTATATCATCAATATACACGTAAAAGCGCGTTCCTATGTGTTGTCGAAGGATATTATCGAGAGTGCGTTGGAAGATCGATGGGGCGTTCTTAAGCCCAAATGGAAGGCGCCTGAACTCGTATTTTCCTTGGTTCACTGAAAACGTAGTTTTTTCGATATCCGACTCTTTTAATGGAATTTGATGAAAACCGCTTTTCAAATCTACAATTGTAAAGAATTTATTTTAGCCTAGGTTTGCTAAGATATCGTTGATCTCTGGGATCGGGTATCTGTCGAGAATTGGGACAGCATTTAGTTTTCTATAGTTTATGACTAGCCGATACTTTTTACTCCCGATGCGTCAGTTTTTTTTTGGAACGATCCATATTAGGGAATTGTAAGGGGACTTAAATGGTCTAATAATGCCATCTTTAAGTAAATATTGTATCTGTTTTTCAACTTCTTCTTTTAAACACTTGGGGTATGGATAGGGTCTTGAATAGAATGGATCTGAATTGTACGTGCGGATTTCCCCTTTCACCGTTGTTGTGTACGTTAGTCTTTCTTCTGGATCAGTGAAGAGGTTCGGGTATTTACTGAAGGTTTTTTCAACGTTTTGTCTTTGTTCTAAACTAATGTGTGAAGTCCTTAAGTTATACTGTATACGTATAACTCGTCATGAATTCTTCTTTCGTGTGTATAGTTGCACGGAGTGGTTTTAAACTGTCGTTTCCGATTACTACATTGAATGCTTTTAGATTTAGTAGTATAAAGAATTTTAATTTTCTTTCGGGACCGAAGATATATATTAATGTATGATGTGTAATTCTAACGCTTCCTGCTACTGAATTTGCTACAAATGGTTTCTCGTTTGGAAACGGGTTCCTGGCGTATTGAGGTTGAATGTAATTTTTGTTCGACCCAGTGTCGATTAAGAACTTAAAATTTTTGCCGCTCTTCGATACACGTTCTAAATATGGAAGCGGAGGTCTCCTTAGTCTAAAAAATGGATATCTTTTAATTGTTCGATGGTCATCTGGTCATTATTATGTCTATTAAATTCGGGCCTTCTGGAAAATTGGAATATTCTTGGAATGTTTGGTCATATATATTGCTGATCGTTCTGTGTCAATTGTTCTTGGTCGTGAGATGGTTCTGTATGGTAAACCCTTTGTATTTTAGTCGGTTGGTGAAACTGGTGTGGATGAGGTCGATTATTCTCGAATTGGTTCATTGGTCTGTTTTGATCGAATTGGTTCATTTGTCTGTTTTGGTAGTTGATTTATCGAGAGGCTATAGTGATCTACCTCCATTGGTTGTGGCTTAGGAAAATAACTCCTATTGGGAATTCTAGGTGGTTGTTGATTATAATGTTGTGAAATTAGTCTCGAAGTTGAAGGATGTTGGTAATTATTTTGGAATGGTTTTGGGCAATTTTGGGATGCCTGAGGATTATCTAACAATGACGGGTAAAAATTTCTGGGTTGGTTAGGAAAATGCTGCTGTTGTATTAGTATGGTTCTCCTAGGAGGACGTGAAGGAGCTTGAGAAAATCGAGGCCTATGGATATTCATATTTCATGGCTGTGCTGAACATGGTATTGCCCATTCTCAAGTTTTATGCACAGGCAGAGGGCTTCTGGTAAATCCATTGGTCCCCTCATGCTCAATAATTTCGGTAAGTCGCCTCCGAGACCTCTTACAAAGGTGTTAAATGCCTTATCTCTGTATGATTGAGTCATTGCGTTTATAGCGTCCTGGCCCATGTTCATTGATGATAATTTATTTAAGATAAGGGAGAAGTGGTAGTAAACCTGTTGGTAAAATTCTGGAATGTAGCTACCTTTTTGAATTAGGGTAGTCATTTGATATTCAAGCGCACCGTGGAGCGTTAAACATTTTGAGATTCTTTTCCAACTGAGAGGAGTGTTGCAAGACTCGAGGGCCGTATCCGCATTAACTGTTATTTTATTTCGTATAACACTGAGAATTTCATAATATGTACTTCGGTGTTCCTTTTTGGAAGTTTAGCTCACAAGCTGATCACTCACGACGTTCTGCGTTGGAGTGTGTTCTGATTTGCACCGTACAAAGCTGAGGATCCTGATGGGACTTTTTCTGCTGAATTATAGCATGGCTTTCCCTACATTCGGGAGCATCTGCTTCATCGATTCCAAGCGTGCATTGCATATAGTATTGTTCCACAATGTTGGAGCAAGACTAAAGTTCGTTTTATCCCGAAGGCTGGCAAGTCTGATTATACGGACCCTAAGTCATTTCGGCCTATTAGTATGTCTTCAACTTTTCTTAAGACTTTAGAAAGGATTGTCGACAGATTTATTAGAGATCATTACTTGCCGCTCTTTCCACTCAGTAACATGCAACATGCTTACAGAGTTAGTAAGTCCTGTGAAACTGCTCTACATGAACTACTAACTAATAAAAAGTTTCTTATGGGAGCTTTTCTGGATATTGCTGGAACTTTTAATAGTACTTCGTTTGCTACGATTACTAAAGTCTGTACCAATTTTGGTATTGTTGAGGCTGAGCTGGATGGCTTGTTCATTTCTGTCAAGGTTGCTAAAAGCTTTCCACAGGGGGGAGTGCTCTCTCCTCTGCTGTGGCTTTTGGTCATTGACCAGGTACCAGTTAAACTACAATATTCTGGCTTCATTGTCCAAAGTTATGCTGATGGTATTGTTGTTAAAGTTTCTGGCAAATTTCTGAATGTATTGGGCGATTTAATCCAACAGGCCCTACTTAAATTGGAGGTATGGTGTATTGAGAAGGGCTTGTGCGTTTATCCGTCTAAGTCTGATGTAATTGTCTTTACTAGGCATAGAATTATTGAAGGCTTCTCTGTTCGTTCTCTTTTTGGAAAAACGATTACTAGATTGATAGACCATGTAAAAAATCTTGGTGTCTTCTTGGATAGTAAACTCTCACCTTGATTACAAAATTAAAAAAGCTACTGCCATTTTTTGGCAGTGTAGAAGGCCCTTTGAGAAATCGTGGGGACTGACCCCCAAAATGTTATTATTTGTTTACAAATCGTTAGTTTTACCAATCCTCTCATATGCTTCCATTGTTTGGCGGTCAGTGGTTGAATTAAAGGCGTCTTTAATTAAACTTAATGGATTGCAAGCTACTGCTTGTAGAGCCATTACTGGAGCTATGTCTTCTACTCCACTTCTGGCTATGGAGTCTATTTTGTGTTTGCCCCAATTGAACACCTTCCTTCTAGGGTTACTGTCTTATGGGTACCGGCTCATTGTGAAATTGAAGCTTTAGCCAAGGCTGGCTCGCGATTAACCGAATTAACCTGGTACGAACAAGCGGCTCACTTAGCTTTCATTAGTGGTAAGAAGGCTATAAAAAATTTCACTCTTAAAGAGCTAAGGCCTGAAGTGGCGTGCTACTTCTGGTTACCGTAAGGCGAAGCACTTTATTAACGAGCCAGATCGGAAGTCTACTAAGTTTGCTTTATCTTTAAAAAGAGACCAGCTTAGAATATTGGTTGCAATTCTCATTGGCCGTGGCCGTTTTAAGGACCATCTTCATCGCTTGGGATTGGATCAAGATGATATAGTGATGACCGCCTCGAAGAGATTGACAGCTGCATTCATTTTATGTGCAGTTGTCCAGCTATCGAAAGTATTAATTTTCAATTGTTTAATTAAAGAACTAGCGATATAGGTAGGCTGCCTTCTCTCCCTTGGTCTAAACTGATCCAGTTTGCCAAGGTTGCAGTACGCATCCGTGAGTTGGGATAGAATCCTAGGTTTGAACCATGAGCCCTTGTGACAGTGAGTGCAGAACCTTTATGAGTTACAATCAATTTCAATAATAATAATATTCGGCGACACTGCCCAGGTTGGATCGCACAGCAGCCAGTGCCAGAACCCTTAGTTTTTATATAGTAACGTTGTATAATCTTGTTCTTTTGACTCAAAAAGACATCAGTTTTCATGCATCAAAAGAGCATGACTATGCGTAGAAGTGCATAATAAAAAATTAGCTAAATATCTTGACTTTCTTCTGAGAGTCAAGTCGAGCACAACCTAGATTAAACCTCTAGATTATTTTTCACTGAATACAAAAAGAGTCGAGTTATCTTATATAAGTCGACTCGACCTAAAAAAAAGTATAGAGTTAGCTCAACACAAAAAGAAAGTACAAATGACTCTCTCTATAAATTTTAAAAATCCCTTCACATAGAAATAACTGGATCCGCCGCTGAAATCTATTACCGAATAATTTGAGCTGAAATGCTACGATGAAATTACATGAAGCACCAACAGACTTACTTTATTCGACACACAATTATTTATTTTAAACGTCAACTTCATGATTTTTTAAAAATACTTCTAGAAGGCCTAGCGGCCCGAAAAGTGGTCAGCTTTATTCGTTATCGTCTCATCTATTGATAACATGCACCTCTTTGCCCATGCAGGCTGTACTTTTTGATTTATAGACATTTTCGCACATGGCTTCTCTCTAGGTCTTCTCCATAGCAGTATCCTATGGTAGAAACCCGAAAATGGACGTTTGAATTTTTTATTCAATTTTTGCTTTGGTAATCGATTTTTATGGCTATCCTATGGATATGTATGAAGTTTCAACTAAATCGGACATGTAATGTCGATTTTAGCATTTTTCACCTTGTATCCATAGGAAACTATACATAACTTCAACAATTTATTACACCCGCATCGGGAAGCCGACTGTGCTGAAACGTCGTCAAGCACTTTAGTATAGTTCTACCTATCCAGAACAGGTAGTCAGGTTCTATCATACCATCGACACATATAAAGCTCTTTATGTATACACGTTCTTAGAACATGCTGTCTCTCCATAGAGAGACCTAAACCTCAACTTCATGATTTTTTTAAAAATACTTCTAGGAGGCCTAGCGGCCCGAAAAGTGGTCAGCTTTATTCATTATCGTCGAAAATTCAAACGTCCATTTTCAGGTTTCTACCATAGGATACTGCTATGGAGAAGATCTAGAGGTACATGTTATCAATAGATGAGACGATAACGAATAAAGCTGATCACTTTTCGGGCCGCTAGGCCTCCTAGAAGTATTTTTTAAAAAATCATGAATTAGAGGTTTAGGTCTCTCCTATGGAGAGACAGCATGTTCTAAGAACGTGTATACATAAAGAACTTTATATGTGTCGACTAAATCTAAGCACTATCTGCCAACTTCGTTTGTACAATTTCGAAGTGAACAAAGCATTGCAGCTGCATTCAAAATTTATACTCTAGCTCACTGTACCAGAACTAAGTCGAAAAGCCGGGAGCTGTTTACTTTATGGTATTGTTGATAGTATTATGATAGTTTAATCAATAACAATATTCTTAAAGACGTTTAATTATCCGATGTTTAGATACTACTTTTTAATAAGAAACGGAATTATGGTACAAAACTCTAGCCTCGGGCCAAATTTAGCCGAAAAATTGGCAACCGTTTTGTTAAATTTTTGAACTTACGTTTTATGCTTAAAAATTAATCAAAATGAATTTTGTCAAAATGTTCGTGAAAATGCCCGGTAATTTTTAGTTTATCGGAAAAATCGCTCTGACAATAAGAAACAAGAATTGATTTTCCTATACCGGAAATGTATTTGCAATGATAACCTGTAAGAATCACTGTATCTGGCTAGCGTGGTAATGAGTCTTAAAAAGGGGGCACACCCCATTTTTTGTTGCGTGCAGAGTGTAATTTCATAATTTTTCAAATAAATGTTTACATAGAATGTGCGGATGATGAGACTAAGGATTTTGATCATTTGTGAATAATATAAGGAGCTAAATTTAGGAAAAATTGTAGGAAAAGCTAAATTTTGCGGTTTGTTTAATTTCACTGTCCGCATCCTGTTCGTCATTCGTATTTAGCAGAATATAGTAATGTGAGACGCTTGTGATTAATACGTTTTGCCCAGTTTGGGTTAACAATCATCTAACCAACGAATATATGTGTGAGTATTTTTCTATTCTATCTTTTAACGAAATAATTTAGAATTTTACCTAACAACTTAATGCTTTTATTATGTTAATCAATGTTACATAAAATCGAAATGAAAATAAACCGTTTTAGTTTCTATACCTTAGTATGTACATTTTAACCTAAACTAAACTTCCTACATATGAAAATACAATTTGCAAAAAATATTTGTAACACAAAATTGATTTATCGAAAATTTATTAGCTGTTGTAATAAAAACAAAATTAATCTTCAATTTATTATGTTTGTATATTATGTAAATTAATTGCAAGTGGGTGATTTTGAAAGTACACGTTATAAATATTTATGTACAAAACATATTTCACAACTCAACACCATACCACTTCAAACAAAATTCCTCATCTTCAACAACGATAAAATATGTCTATAAAAAATCAATTGTCTAAAACAATTTTATGTTCTGTTCTGAATTGCAAAAAATATAAATAAATTATTGACAACCATTTGACACCATATACCCATCCACTTTTGCAATGAAATTATTTTTTTATTTTTTAAATTATGTGTTATGCAAGACGACGATCTGTTTACGTTTATATCTCGCAATTTATGTTTCACGTCTATTTAAAACAATATAACGTACTCGTAAATTATAATTGATTTTTAAATTGTACTTTCACGCGATCATTAAATAAATAAATTTTACGTCTTGCACTGAAAACAAAATAAAAACAAAAAGAAAATTTATAAAGATGTACATACTCGTTCATACATAATTGTTGTCGAAGTACATTGTACATCATTATTGAAATGAACTTGTTGAGAGCAGTACATAAAATAATAAAAAATTTATTGAATTATGTTGTGTTAATAAATTATGTGTACAGCTTTGGTAGGTACCTCGTTCGATGAGGATATGATAAAAATCTTTAATTGGAGTATAGTTTGATAGTTTGATTTAGCTCGTGTATGCTTGCTGAATCATTCCAATAATTTACATAAATATTATTCGTGGGAATTTATTTTATTGAAAATTGTTCAAAATTTGTTTTTGATTTAGCAAAAAATTTAAGGTAAGCCATGTGTGAAGGTGTTTTACACAAGACACCATCATCATGTATAAAAAATTTATTAACATCGAATAACTTAAATTTGAACTCTCCGGATATTCTGCGGAGTAGTTGGTATTTTTCAACATCAGCTTTAGAAATAATTTTAACTATTTGATATTTGGTAGGTTTTATTCAACCGCAGATTTATATTGTAGTTTCAATCATTTTTAAAAAATATTATGTCCCATTTGTTGCAGACAGCAAAACTCGTGCAACTATTAAGGGCAGCGTAACTAAACTGATAAAAATTATTTAAAGAATATAAATAAACAAACACAAACCGAAGAGATTAATCTAAGGTTATATCCAAAATAGAGCGCCTAAGCGATGAATTTTATAAAGTGGAAGATCAAATAGTTACCTTGGACAACGATGAAGAAATGGATACGGAGTTTGAGGACAATCACCACAAAATTATCGTAGGTCTAAATCAAGCACTACGAGCGAATTCTGAGCCAACGATGTGTATCCGGTACTCATACCGAAGTTAAATTGCCGAAAATATGAATATACCTTTACGGATGATTACATTGAGTGGCAATCGTTCTACGAGCTATTTTGCTCTACGATGCACGACAACCCATAATTGACACATTCTCAAAAATTACAGTATCTGAAAGTACACTCAGTGGTGAAGCAGCCAGATTGCTAAAGCACTTTAGCATCACGGACGCCAATTACATTGAAACGTTTAAGAAGCTCAAAGAAAGGTACGATCGAAAGAAGCATAATATCTAAATGTTTATAAATAAGTTTATGAGTCAGCCATCCGTTACAACAGCCAGCAGCGCACACAGATTATTGGTTGGTACACATCTTAACAGCAAAACTCGATGAAGAAACTAATGGATTGTGAGAACAATCATCGGCTAACACTAAATTACCAACGCTGAAGGAGATCTTAGAATTCTTGAGCCAACGAATAGATGCATTAAAATCGGTACGCAGCTTAAATCGACGAATACCACCACCACCACAACAATCAAAGCTTAATAATGTGAAAATTCACATCACTGCCACTACCGCACCATGCAGCTTATGTCTTGATTTTAGAGAAACTAACAAGATTGATGCTATAGGTCGGTCTGTTGTTCGTTTGCCTTTTAAAATATCACCAACAATTTCAGGCAAAACATTAGATATTGCAATCCAACGAATGCATCTGCGGTTGAAAAGAAATTCTAGTGAAAAGTCTAGTGAGACCACTAAATTGAGAGTGGTATTTGATGGGTCTGCTAAAAGTACAACAAGACATTTCGAGTTCTGGTGCCTCGAAATTGAAGAATCCCAGACAGTTAAAGTACTCGGCTTATATTATGGAGTCCAGTAAAGGTTGAAATTCAGTTTCGTGCTCAATTAAACGATCAATCTATTAAGATCAAACAAAGCATCTTATCCGAGACGAGCCGTCTCTTCGATCCATTGGGATGGATCGCACCAATAACCGTCTCCTTCAAAATTCGTCTTCAATATAAATACCGAATGGCTCACCATCAGAAACTACCTACCTAATGTCGATCGTTTCGAGATTCCCAGATATATCAATACCAATTGCTTCACAAAACTAGAACTTAAGACTTCCACGCAGCGGTGGTATACGCTGGTGTTACAAATTCAACAGGAGAAACAAACATACAATGATTGTCCACAAAAACAGAACTCGTCGATTATAAACGGTGGTGAAACGGACCAGAATGGCTTACAAACACTAAAGATTGGCCCATCGAAAACCCTTCCAGTTCAAACCTACAAGAAGAAGCACATACTTGTTCGCTACCAATTCAAATATCAGCGAACACACCGCTTGACCACCTAATTGAGAAATATTCAAGTTTTAATAAGCTGGTCGGAGTGTTAGCTTTTGTTTCTCGGTTTATTAATTTAAGGTTAAAAAGATACTTTTAGGAACCAGGTAAATTACTTCACACGTTGGCAATACAAACTGCGGAAAAAACAGAACAAGGAATTTAATGACGACATTCAACGTTTGAAGCTGAAGAAACCACAGTCACCAATAAGTCGTCTTCAACCTTTCCATGACGAGTTTGAATTGCTTCGAGATGGAAAAAGCATACATAAAATTCAACATCCAATATTCATAAATTTTAACGTCGAAAAATCCAGTAGTTGAAGCACTAGTAAAGGAACATCACCTTCGACCCGTACCTGCTGGAGCTGTGATGGCAACTTTACGTTTAAGTACTGGATCGTATAGGTTGCAAAACTTTAGTCCGAAAAGTCATACACAACTGCATGACCGATTATTTAGTATAGGGTTTCTAACATGTTTAGGTTAAATATAGCTCTTGTTTGAACCAGTGTCTATGAGAAATTTTAATGTCTCTCCGTTTCTAAGTAGCAATTCGTAAAAGGGAACCTAATATCATGCTTCGGTTTGTTCGCAAGTTAGGTTACCCAAGATCCCTAGATAGTCGTTTAAAGACGGCTCATTATAATCTTTTCCCTGTTCTACATTCTCATCATATGTTTCTGTTTCCTGTTCCGTTACGTCTGCTACGTTAGAATTTTGTTCCGTGCGGAAACCCCTTTGAAATTTATTCGGCGGATGAGATTGCTGCGAAAGATTAGCGAAAGTGCGTTTCTGTTGGAAGTGATAATTTTGAGGTCGGCTGTCATGATTTATTTGCTCAGATCGTATACTACGATCTAGTTCCATTAATTCCGGTTTTGTTAATGGCCTATTAATTGGTGGGGGTGGCCTTTGAAATCCCGTATTTTGATGAACGATTGGTCTATTGGGTTGTTGAAACGTTTGAAAAGGTTGAAAAGGTTGAAAAGGTCTTAGGAATGGATTTTGTGATCCCCGTGTAATGTGTAGAAGTTAGGGATAGAATGGCTGTCGAAAGTTCAGACTTAACGCAATGTTTCTTCGAGGAGGGAGAGAAAGAGGAAGTTGCCTCCCTTGCGAGCTGTGATTACTATTGTTCGCATACTGCGTTCTAAAGTCCACATTTTGTAGCTTTATAAAGCTTTGAACTGATATGCCTGAGTCATGTTATTTATTGACTCATTGCTCATATCCATACGAGCTAATTTATTCATAATTAATGATAAATGCTGATATACCAATTGGTAAAATTCAGGCTCTGTATTATTTCCTTGCACCAAAGTGGTCATATGGTACTCGAGAGTTGCCAGATCCCTCTTATCTGCATAGTGTAAAGTGAGGCATTTGGACATTTTCAATTTAATGGTGTATGGTAGGATTCTAATGCAATATCTGCATGCCCTACAATTTTGTTCCTAACGACACTCAATATGCCGTAGTATTTGGGGATTCTTTTCAAATGCTCATAAATCTGCAATATCCCGTCGACGCCCGCTTTAGTGCTGTTAAATTCTGAATTTCTGAAAATTTCTAAATTTTTTGAAACGAATTTCGATTATGACAACTTAAAATTTAATGGAATTTGAATAACTTTTTTGGCAATGACGTTAAATTTAAAGTTAGCTCCAGCTTGTAAGATAGTTCTTATGCGTCAGCCAAATGTTGTGTCGAAATTTAATTATATAGAAATTTCGTTACAAATGTCTTAATTCTAATACCAACAGTTTTAACTTGACCTCTCATATCGAATGTAAATTTGTGTTCGATAAATTTGTACAAAAGATTTTAAAATATATAAGTTAATTCAAAATTCAAATTCAATAATGAAAATTCATTAAATTGAAATTTTCGAAAAAAAATTGCTAATTTGGGGTTAAAACGAAGTTCGTAAAATTTGCTTGAGGGAACCAAGTCGAAATAATTATGAAATTTGAAATTCTGGCTAAAAAAAATATTTTGTACTTGCAAAATTTATCACGGACAATTTAAAGTTGGTTAAAATTTTCATTAGTGCAAGAAAATGAAAAAATGAAATTTTTGATTAGTTTGCTGAAATTTCTTAAGTTTGAAATTTGACAAAATTCGAAAGTCGAGAAAACGCAAATATCCAAAAAATTTACGAAATTCCAAAATTTTGGAAAAAAATATTTTTAAAAATTGTTAAATTTCAGACAAAATTTGAATAAAATCAGAATCATCTTCAGAATTCCTAACCTTGAAATAAGGAAAGTTGAATATTTAGTAGGTTGAATTTAAGCAAAAAGATTTCAAAAAAAAATTCTCATAGCAAACGATGAGAACTTCTAGTTCTACATAATTGTTAATTCTTAGGATTTGACAAAGTTATCAAATGTGTCCTAATATGCGATATTCTGTATTAAAAAAAATCGAATTTGGCATATTTTGAGAAATATCCTACCCTTTCGAATCTCGAAGAAAATTTCGTAGGTCGAATTGAATTCCGAAATCCATATTTTATAGTTGATTAAAACAGCGAGATTTTAAGCGAGTTTTTAATTTCTGTTAACATCTACAAATAAAAAACAATAACAAACTAAATAAATCTTGTGAATTTTCGAATTCTGTCAAAAAATATTCTTAGAAATTTGACAAATTTCTAAAATTTGGTTTGAATTCTTTGGTTTGATTTTTTCAGTTTTCTTTTGCAAAATTAGCGCTTTTTGAATTTGAAAGTTTAATTTCGCAAAATGTTCTTAGCACCGAGAATAATTTCCTTCTTTACTTTGGAAGTTGAAAGAATTAGACAGCCTCGTTAAAATTTTCAGAATTTCAGCAAGGATTTGTGCAAATATAAAAATTTGAAATTTTATAATTAATAAATATCCTTAATCGGAAATAAGACAAATAAATTAAAAATAAATAAGACCAAGTTCGCAAATTCAGTCTGTTTTAAATTAAACGAGTTTACTAATATGTCCAAAAATTGAACTGTTCTTGCTGTTAAATTCTGAATTTTTCAAAATTTCTAAATTTTGAAACGGAATTCCGAATTCTATCATTTGAGGATTGTAAATTATGACAACTTGGAATTTTTGAAATTCGAATACTTGACTAGTAAGCTTAAGTTTGGGAGTTATGCATCAGCAAAATGGTCGGTTGAAAACAGTACAACAAAAAATTTAAAAAATTTTAAAGAATTTAAAATTTAAAATTTTGTTAGAAATTTTCAAATTTTAACACCAACATTTTGAAATTTTTTTGAGTTTGTTAAATTTGTATACAATAGATTTGAAAAATAATAATTTAGCTCAAAATTCAAATTCAACAATGAAACTTATAATACGAAATTTTAAAATATCCTTGAAATTTGAAGAAATTCGGAAATTTAACCCGAAATTTAAAAAAACGGAGTTTGTTAAAATTTTCAGGATACAGACGTAAAAGTTTTGTTTTACTTCGAATTCTGACAAAAAACATTCCTAACTTTGAAATTAGGCTAGATAGTTAGTTGGTCGAATCTATGCAAAAGGATTTTAAAACTAAAAATTCTGATAGTAAACGACGATTAGAAGTTCTAAACAATTGTTAATACTTGAGATTTGACAATATTAGGAAATTTGCCCTAACACACGATATTTCGTATTAAAAAAATCGTATTTGACAAATTGCGAGAATTCGCAACATTTCCCTTATTTTGAACATTTGTATTGTCAGTCAATTTTAAATATTTTTCAAAATTCAAACATTACAAGCTGAATAGAAAGATTTTAATTTGAGAACAATTTATTTTTTACTTTAGAAGTACAAGGAATTGCGCCATAAATAAAAAGCCGGGATTTCTAAAATTTTCAGAATTTCAACAAAATGAAAAAATTTGAAATTATAGATTAACCAAATCCTTAATTTTGAAATAAGATAAAATTCGAAAATTTAGTCTGTTTTACAATAAACAAGTTTGCTAAAATATTTAAAATTTGAACAGTTAGTGCTGTTAAATTCTGAAGTTCTACAAATTCTGAATTTCTGAAAATTTTTAAATTTTAGAAACGAATTTCGAATTATGACAACTTGGAACTTTATGAAATTTGAATAACTTTTTTGGCAACGACTTTAAATTCAGAGTTAGCTCCAGCTTGTAAGATATTTCTTATGCATCCGCATTAGAAATTTCGTTTAAAATGTTTAAATCCTAACACCAACATTTTTAACTTGACCTTTCATATCGAATGTAAATTAGTGTTTGTTAAATTTGTAGACAAGATTTTAAAAAATATAAATTAGCTCAAAATTCAAATTCAAGAATGAAACTTCATTAAATTTAAATTTTCGAAAAATTCGAAAGTTTTGAATATTTATTGAATTTTGGCACCAGATTTTTACTAATTTAGGCTTAAAACGAAGTTCGCAGAATTTGCTAACCAAGTCGAAATAATTATGAAATTTGAAATTCTGGCAAAAAAAATGTTTTGTACTTGCAAAATTTAACACATGAATTTTTTGAATAGGTCACTGAAATTTCTTAAGTTTGAATTTGATAAAATTCAAAAATCGAGAAAACGCAAATGTTTAAAAATTTTATGAAATTCCAAAATTTTGGTTAAAAATATTTTTAAAAATTGTTAAATTTCAGACAAAATTTGAATAAATTCAGAATCTTGACCCGATATGAAAAGAAACACGAGTTTGCCAAAGTTTTCAGGATAGAGAGATGACAGTCCTGGCAACAAACATTCCTAACCTTGAAATTAGGAAAGTTAAATATTTAGTAGGTTGAATCTAAGCAAAAGGAATTAAAAAAAAATTCTCATAGCAAACGATGATTAAAAGTTCTACACAATTTGTTAATTTTAAGAATTTGACGAAGTTACCAAATTTGTCCTAATATGCGATATTCTGTATAAAAAAATAAATCGAATTTGGCAAATTTCGAGAAATATCCTGACTTTTCGAATTTCGAAGAAAATTTCTTAGGTTCAAATCGACAGAGGCAACTACTACCTTTAGTTTCAGTTACAATTTTCTCGGAATTAAATTCCGAAATCCATATTTTAAGGCGTAATTAAAACAGCGAATTTAGTTGAGATTTTAAGGGTTGAGATTTCAACATGTATGAATAAAAACAACAGCAAACTAAATAAATCTTTTAAATTTTTGAATTATGTCAAAAAATATTCTTAGAAATTTGACAAATTTCTAAAATTTAGTTCTCCTCCAAATTTGTCAATATTTCCAAACAAATTTAATGCATTTTGAAGCGAATGAAATTTCTTAAGAATTTCGAGAACTAATACATTTGTAGTTCGGATTTTCACAAAACCAGAAAATTTTCCTTAAAACCAAATTTGAACGTTATTTCAATACGCTTTGACGGTATTTCCCGATAAAATTTGAGAAATCGGAATTTATTCAGTTTTCTTTTGCAAAATTAGCGCTTTTGAATTTGAAAGTTTAATTTCGCAAAATTTTCTTAGCCCCTAGAATAATTTGCTCCTCTACTTTGGAAGTTGAAAGAATTAGAGAGCTTCGTTAAAATTTTCAGAATTTCAGCAAGGAATTTTATATTTAATAAAAATCTTTAAAATTCGCAAATTTAGTCTGTTTTCAAATAAACGAGTTTTTCTAACATCTCCAAAAATTGAACAATTCGGGCTATTAAATTCTGAATTTTTCAAATTTCTAAATTTTGGAACGGAATTTCGAATTCTATCATTTGAGAATTTCGAATTTAACAATATGGAATTTTTGAAATTTGAATTCAAGCAACACGCAACGGTCGCTGTTTCAATGATCAATCAACCAATCCCTCATATCCGGACTCTACTCGAAATAAAGTTACTAAGGTAAGAAAATATTGGTCGATTATCAGATATTCCGTCCCCCCCTCAGCCCCCCCCCCCCGACCCACCCAATTAAAACAAAACGTGGTTCGAATGTCAGAAACGAGGTGTCGAAACATTCGATAAAATGATAAAATGATGCACGGAAGGAAGAGAAGTTTAAGGTAAAGTAACCAATGGTGAATGGACATAATGTTCTGAGGAAACTTGCTCTGAAGCCCTCCGTAAACAATGCAATGAACTTCATGGCCTACAAATTAAAATTTATTTCTATGAGAGGGTTCACACAAATGCAGATAGTTAACTAATCATTTTGATTTGTCATTTTTTTCCAGAAACCCAATAAATAATCAGTAGGTAGTTATTTTGGTTTATTTAGCATCTTGTTTGAACGTGTTTCTTCTATGTGCCTGTTTGTCCGAATTTCTAATATTTGTATACTTTATTTGAAATTATGAAATGCCTTCGGAGTTTCGCAATTTCGGAATTCTGCGATAAACCGAGTTTGAAACGGTTCAACGATTAAATCAGGGATACTGGGTTCGAATGCAAAAGAGTTTTTTCATTCAAACTATCTAAGTCAGCGCAGTATTTTGTGTGTCAATTTGAGTCCTATACATGTATATTGCAGTACTCTACCACTACCACTCAGTTAAGATAAAATTCGTTTCTGATTTAATGCTAAGGTCATACGCGGTGATTTCACTTTTAAGACAGTTCAGCGAAGTTAGACATATAAATCTCCCTTACAAAGTGAACAAATAATTTAAAAATTATGTCACCTCAAGCCAATGGTGCGCTACCTAATTTCAACTTACGACTTCTGTTTGATGTTCCGCGTGCGCCCACTCGTCATACCGAAAGAAAGCAATAAAAATTCTTTTATTTATCTTAAATCGCCGAATTCTTTTAAATTTTTAATTCAACCACAATTATACAATTTTGTTTTATATTTCTTTTGTTTTACATTTAATTTATGTACTTACATATTTTTACATTTAACTGCGTGCAAAATAAATAAATAAAAAATCGAATAAAATTTCGTAATACACGATTTACAAATAAAAACAACAAAATTATTGAATTTTAAATGAAATTTATCCAATTTGTAAACAATATGTAAATATAGCAACAACAACAACAACAACAATATTGTATCTTAAGGCCTAAGGTCATTTTAGTGACTAAATTTAAAATGTTGATAAATTTATTTATTTATATAGAACACACGATAAATAATGATTTCATTTTTAGAGACGTCCAAAAACAATTACTAACAAATGATTTTAATTTGCATGGTTAAATCATTTTTAAAATACAACAACAACAACAACAAATAATTGTCGACAAAACAAATGGGAACTTCTTCATCAGGTATGTAAGTGCTAACTAAATATTATACAAAGCATGAATCGTGCCTAATAGAAATGTCAATATTCGTATTAGCAAATTGTTATGGTTGTTGTTGTTGGTTTTAATGCTAATTCACAAGAGTGTCATCATAATTCATTCAATAATAAGCGAATGATAGTAGTTCCGTATAATATTGGAAAAACGTTTTGTATATAAAAATAAATACATACGATTTTAGTTCAGTTGTAAGTTTGCCAGTTGGATGACTTAGTAAAAATTACAAAATCGTTTTTTAGACAATGTATGTTAATTTAATAGTGAATTAATACCGCTGTAAATCGTAAAAACTGCTAAGTAGCGAAATAGCTGGCGCCTGGCGAACAAAACATTAACCCTATAGTACCTTACAACGAAGGGGATCAAAACTGTAAAAATATTGATTTTGACAATTCTCGTCACCTTTTAGACATTGACATTTTAGCCGTCTACAGTTGATGGCAGGAGAAAGACGGCAGCGCCATAGCTAAACTTGACCAATATTTCTTTATAACCAATATTCCTTGTACATTTCATAACGTGCCTTATTGTAAACAGGTTATGTAACCACTGTATAACCACTTTATAACCCCGCACAGTTTAAAAGGTGTTTTAAATTAACTTTTAAACCTTTAAAACCTATATACTCACAAGGGTTTTATTTACCTTGATTAAAACCTGTTTAAAAATAACCTAACTAAACTTACCATCTGACAATGGAAATTTTTAAGTACTAGTAAACTAAAGAATTACATCGATTTACATATAATATATAAGCTCGGGTCAGTGGCGGTTTATTTTAAGTAATTTTTGAATTATTTTCTAACTTACTGGTTTGGTGGTGACTATTCACCAACTTTTACTAAACCATGGTTTATTGTCAGTAATTATTCATAATCAACTTTAGTTAAATAACGGTTTAGTTTTAGAAATATTGAAACCAGTGTTAACTGCTAAATCGCTAAAAAAATGGATTAACAGTTTTCCAAAAACCAAAAAACGATAAAAAAATTTAAAAATGGTTTAATTTAAACCATTTCGTTTAAATTTCGATACAAAATTTAATTTATATTTAGTTATAAACTAAGATTAAATAAAAACTGGATAAATATAGTTAGCAGAACGTCTTGGAAACATATTTTA
Source organism: Tipula helvola (assembly GCA_963556165.1). Taxonomy (NCBI): domain Eukaryota; kingdom Metazoa; phylum Arthropoda; class Insecta; order Diptera; family Tipulidae; genus Tipula; species Tipula helvola. Next base: position 72,310,942 of record OY744483.1, on the reverse strand, counting down.
AACGTAATACAAGTTTTAACATCTAACCCAAATAAATTAATTTTGAAATAAAAATTGTGTAAATTACTCAAGTAATTTAGTCATTAATCAAAACCGAATTGAGATATTTAACTGTGTTACCGACCAGATGTTCTCAACAACTTATCGTTTAATTCTTGCTCTTTAGAGAATTGAACATGATTGCTAATTGGAAGGTGGTTACCGAATATTCTTTTAAATATGTCAACATTTCAAACCAGATCGGAATTGGAATAATGTCGTGAGAAAGTCCATGAATATTTGCGTCTTCCCATTGCTTTGTAAATCAGTCAATGAGTTCCAAAGCTTTCTCAAACATTAATACTTAATATCGAGCTATCGATGAGGAATCGATAAGGAAAGACAGGCATGAATCTAAACAGAACTTTATCACTGAACAGTCTGTTATTCTGCAAGAATTTTTGAAGCAACTGATTAATGGTTCAGAGTGGAATGCTTGAAGCCATCGTGGGATCTTACAATACTATTATTTCTGCCACATTAGATGAGGGAATGAATAAAGTTCACCTTGACAAAATTAACCGCCACTGCATGAAACCTAAGGACCTAGGTAATGCTTATTGTTAATGATTAATTGCCCACGACCCAAGGTAAAATTTCTTGTCACTCACGTTCCAAACATACGATTCTGAGGTGTAAGGCATTATCATGTCAAAATAGAATAGCTGCAAGTCAGCGAGTGCTTAATACGCATTCCCAAATATTGAAAACGGCAGATACTACATGAGAATGCTAGTGGTCGAACGGTTATACAAATGGAGCAAGCAAAATATTTCAAATATTACAGTTATGATGTGATTAAAGGATTAATCACATAAATAGCAATGAACCTATGAGAGTTGCAGTGCAAAAATGAGGTTTATTTTAAATGGAGAGATTGGATTTCCTTTAAAACTGTAAAACTTTTAAATTTAAAAACTTTAAAATTTTTAAACTTCAAAATTTAAAAATTGTAAAACTATAACAATTTAAAACATTTAAACTTTCAAATTTTAAAACTTAGACTTTACATTTCTAAAATTCAAAAACTTTAAAACTTTAAAAATGTTAAAACTTTAAAACTTAAATATTTTAAAACTTTAAAACTTTAAGACTTAAAAGTTTAAAATCTTAAAACTTTAGAACTAGAAATTTGTCTATATATGTAAAACTTTAAATCTTTAAATTGGGTAAATCTTAAAATTTTCAAACTTTTAAAATTTCAAACTTTAAAACTTTTAAAATTTAAAAATTTTAAATTTTAAAATAAAACTTTAAAAATTAAAAATTATAAAACATACGAAATTGTAAAACTTCAAAACTTTAAAATTATAAAACTTCAAAACTTAAAAATTTTAAATCTTTAAAATTTTAAAAACTTTAAAATCTTAAAACTTTAAAACTTGAAGCTTTTAAAAATTTCAAACTTAAACATTGTAAAACTATAAAATTTTAAAACTTTAAACTCTAAAACCTTAAAACTTTAAATCGTGAAATTTTTAAAACTTTAAAACTTAAATCTTTAAAAGTTTAAAAATTTAAAGTTTTAAAACTTAAAACTTTTAACTCCTTAAAATTGAAAATTAAAATCAGCAAAGCTTAAAAAGCTTAAAAATTATAAATCTTAAAAATTGTAAAATTTTAAAATTATAAAATTTTGAAACCTTTAAATTTCCAAATTTTAAAACTTAAAAACTTTAAATTTTAAAATTTAAAAATGTAAATGGTTAAAATTTAAAAATTTCATTTTTAAAAATATAAAAACTTTATAACTTTAAAATTTTAAAACTGAAAGATTTGAAAGTTTAAAACTTTAATTTTAAAAATTAAAAGTTGTAAAATTTTAAAAATTAAAAGCTTTAAAATTTAAATTTTCTAAAATTTTTAAACTTTCAATTTTTTTAATTTTCAAACTTTACAACTTTAAAAATTTAAAACTTTTAAAATTTAAGTTTTTAAAATAAAACGTTTGAAATGATAAACCCATCAAACTATAAAACTTTAATTCTTGAAATTTGTAAAACTTTAAAATTGTAAAACTTTAAAAGTTTAAAATTTTGAAACTTTAAAACTTGAAATATGTAAAACTTTAAAACTTAAAAATTGTAAAACTTTAAAAGTTTAAAATTTTAAAACTTAAAATTTTAAAACTTTAAAACATTAAAACTTTAAACTTGAAAATTTTAAAACTTTAAAACTCAAACTTTGTAAAACTTTAAAACTATAGTATAAAACATTAAAACCTTTAAACTTTTGAAACTTAAATCTTTAAATTTTTTAAAGTTTTCAAATTTTAAAACTTTTAAACTCTATAACTTAGAAATTTTAAAATTTGAAATTTTTAATACTTTAAAAATTAAAAATTGTAAAACTTTAAAAATTTAAGATTTTTAAAACCTTAAAATTTTATAACTTGAAATTTTTAAAACTTTAAAAATTAAAAATCGTAAAACTATAAAACTTTAAATATTTTAAATTTTACAATTTTAAACATTAAAACATTAAAACTTTGCAAATTTAAAACTTTAAAACTTGTAAACTTTAAAAATTTAAAATTTTAAAATTTAAACTCTAAATCCTTAAAACTTTTAAACGTGAATTTTTTAAAACTTTAAAACTTAAATCTTTCAAAGTTTAAAATTTTAAAGCTTCAAAACTTAAAATTTTTAACTCCTTAAGACAGAAAAATTGTAAAACTTAAAAATTATAAATCTTAAAAATTGTAAAATTATAAAACTATGTATAAAACTTTAAAACCTTTAAATTTCCAAATTTTAAAACTTAAAAACTTTAAATTTTTAAAATTTAAAAACTTTAAAACTTTAAAATTTTAAAACTTTCAAACCCAAAAACTTAAACACTTTAAAATTTTTAAATTTTAAAAAATTAAACACTTCAAAATTTTAAAACTTAAAGATTTGAAAGTTTGAAACTTTAGAACTTTAAAAATTGAAATTTTAAAATTTTAAAAAGTATAACTTGTAATAGTTTAAAAATTTAAAGCTTTAAAATTTAAATTTTTAAAACCTTAAAACTCTAAAATTTTTAAACTTTTAAAATTTAAGTTTTTAAAATAAAACTTTAAACGTTTGAAATTTTTAACCAATAAAACTTTAATTCTTGAAATATGTAAAACTTGAAATATGTAAAAATTGTAAAACTTTAAAAGTTTAAAATTTTAAAACTTTAAAATTTTAAAACCTTTAACTTTAAAACATTAACACTTTAAAACTTTAAACTTGAACATTTTAGAACTTTAAAACTTAAACATTGTAAAACATTAAAACTATAGTATACAACATGAAAATCTTTAAACTTTTAAAACATAAAAACTTTAAATTTTTAAAATTTTAAAAATTTAAAGTTTTCAAATTTTAAAACTTTTAAACTCTATAACTTAAAAACTCACAAACTTTAAAATTTGAAAACTTTAGAATTTTAAAACTTTAAGATTTTTAAAACCTTCAAATTTTATAACTTGAAATTTTTAAAACTTTAAAAATTAAAAATTGTAAAACTTTAAAAATTACAAATTGAAAAACATTAAAAATTTAAATTTTTTAAATTTTACAATTTTAAACCTTAAAATATTAAAATTTTACAAATTTAAGACCTTAAAACTTGGCAACTAAAACTTTAAAATTTTAAAACTTTAAACTCTAAAACCTTAATCCTCTAATGCATGAATTTTTAATCATTTTCTATCAAAATTTTGACTTCAACTCGTAATTGTTGTACAAATGTGCATATTACAACAACAAAAACTAAACCGTTATGATGAGAGTAGTTTAAAAGAGAATACCTCATGTAAAAACTAAAGAAAAAAAATATTCATGATAACGTAAAGTTAGGCAATTCAAGATAACGTAAAGTCCGCCTATAGGCGGAGTTATGCATTAGAGGGTTAAAACTTTAAAACCTGAAATTCTAAAAACTTTAAAACTTAAATCTTTAAAAGTTTAAAATTTTAAAGCTTCAAAACTTAAAATGTTTAACTCTTTAAGACTAAAAAATTGTAAAACTTAAAAAGTATAAATCTAAAAATTGTAAAACTTTAAAACCTTTAAATTTCCAAATTTTAAAACTTAAAAACTTTAAAACTTAAAAACTTAAAAACTTTAAAACTTAAAAACTTAAACACTTTGAAATTTTAAAAAATTAAACACTTTAAAATTTTAAAACTGAAAGATTTGAAAGTTTAAAATTTTGCAACTTAAAAAATTGAAATTTTTAATACTTTAAAAATTAAAAATTGTAAAACTTTAAAAATTTAAAACTTTAAAATTTTAAGCTTTAAAATTTAAATTTTTAAAACTTTAAAACCTTACACTAAAATTTTTAAACTTTAAAACTTTAAAAATTTAAAACTTTTAAAATTTAAGTTTTTAAAATAAAACTTTAAACGTTTGAAATTGTAAACCCGTAAAACTTTAAAACTTTAATTCTTGAAATTTTTTAAATTTTACAATTTTAAACCTTAAAATATTAAAATTTTACAAATTTAAAAGTTTAAAACTTGGCAGCTTTTAAACTTTAAAATTGTAAAACTTAAAACTCTAAAACCTTAAAACTTTTAAACTTAAATCTTTAAAAGTTTAAAAATTTAAAGCTTTAAAACTTTCTACTCCTTAAAACTGAAAAATTGTAAAGCTTAAAAATTATAAAACTTTAAAACCTTTAAATTTCCAAATTTTAAAACTTAAAAACTTTAAATTTTAAAATTGTTAAATTTAAATTTTTAAAATTTTAAAACTTTAAAATTTCAAAACTTTTAAATTTTAAAACTTATAAAAATTATATTAAAATTTTAAAACTTAAAGATTTGAAAGTTTAAAACTTTAAAACTTTAATTCTTGAAATTTGAAAACCTTTAAAATTGTAAAACTTTAAAAGTTTAAATTTTTGAAACTTTAAAACTTGAAATATGTAAAACTTTAAAACTTAAAAGTAGTAAAACTTTAAAAGTTTAAAACTTAAGATTTAAAAGTTTAAAACCTTAAAATTTTAAAACTTGAAATTTTTAAAACTTTAAAAATTAAAAATTGTAAAACTTTAAAACTTTAATTTTTTAAAATTTACAATTTTAAACCTTAAAACATTAAAACTTTACAAATTTAAAACTTAAAAACTTGCAAACTTTTAAACTTTTAAACTTTAAAATTTTAAATTTTTAAACTTTAAAACTTTTAAAATTTAGAACTTTAAAATAAAACTTTAGAAGTGTAAAACTTTAAATCTTTACAACTTTAAAACTTTCAAACTAAACTTTAAAGATTTCAAACTTTTAAACTTTAAAACATTTAAACTTCAACACAATAAAGCTTTAATTTAAAACGTTAAAACTTTTAAACTTTCAAACTTTTAAACATTAAAACTTTAAAACTATAAAACTTCAAAACTTTAAAATTTAAAGCATCAGAACTTTAAAATTTTAAAACTTTAAAACTTTGAAAGAAATGCGATTAAGTCTTAATTACTTAAGAATTTAAATTATCTGGAAACGAATATGTATTATTAAAATTCTTCCTTTTCACAATTAGAATTACCCGCACCATTATCATCACCATGGCAATCAACATCATCATTATTACCATGTGAATTGGTGCAAATCCAAATTCCATATCGGCGGTCAAAAGGCTGATGTGGTGGTGTTAATAAATGATTGGATCATAGTCGCATAATAAATTATACCGTATGATGTGATGAGTATGTGTAGTAATAAACAATCGAGGTAGAATATTAAATTTGGCCCATCACCATGACTCAAACCAAAATTTAGATTGGCATCTAGTTTTATAAATATTTAATTTGGTTCTTTATTGATGACTAAATTAGATATGGTATCCGTGTCTAAACTAACTTGGTGAACCAATTATTTGATTGTTCATAAACGGTAAACAGTTATTAATAAATAGTTTATCAGTTGTGACATGCGCCTTCAAATCAATTTTGCAACCACCAATTTATTATGGCAATGAATCAGTTGTAAACGTTACAAGCGAAATTTTCTGATAAAATGTTTGCTAAATCTGATAGTCATTTCACAAACAAAATACTGGTTGGACCTAACTAACTAGTTGCAAGATGCATGTTGGCTAGTCGTTTACCAAAGTGGTCAAGTCCATCATATCCGTTGGTCTGTCAGATTTTCTTGGCCGTATACGATATCTCACGAACTCCAACATCAACCTGAATTTAGCCTCTCATTATTTTCCTTCTTTAATCAAAGCATACTTCTTACTGTTTGCCAATGATTGTATTGCAAATTGAACATGATGTTTGTAAAAACATTTTCATGGCTTAGTTTCCTTCCAAAATGCAATGAACTCATATTGACAAGGGCGTCGTTTTACAGAAAATATTAACCAATGTTTGGTTTTACCCTGCTCCTAAATTATTTTTCCAAAATGGGGCAAACAGTGTGGCGCCCCATTCAAACGTTGGGATACGTAAGATTCGATTCTAAAACTCGTTTATCCCGTATTGTGATCCATCGGCACCCGTCCTTGAACGAGAATAAAATTCATTCGTCAACAAATCTGTTACCACAGCCTTATTTACTTAGATATAGGTAAGTAAATTCAATTAGTTCTTAGTGAAGGAAAGAGCATTAAGCAAAGTGGATAATACCTTTAGTAAGATAATGATAAATTTTTTGGAGTTGTCAAATTAAAATGGCAACTGGCAAACCGGTAACGAAAATGAAGGAAACTACCAAACTATATTGTGCAACCATTCTAAAACGCTGCGGGTGCATCAAAACCACAAATACCCTACCAATCGCCCTTGAATTAAAGCTAAATAAATTATGAATCGAATATAGCTTCACATTGTGTGATTTATATATAACTCTATGTAAAATTCAAATTTATGACCAACAATTACACGTTACACAAATCATAAATATCCTGCAGAAAAAGCCGTCGGATAAAATACAGAATTTGTCGATGGTCAAATCGTGTCAATAAGATTTAAAATAATTGTATTATGCTTCTTAAATCTTTGTTGTACTATATAAATTATAAACCTTGGGCAACCATTGACCTAAGTTTTTTTTATACTCGAAGCGACAGTCATATCAGAATATAAAATGTACCATATAGAATTAAAATGTTAATTGAAATATTTCACTGTACATACATACCAAATTGAACCATGACGATGCATCTGTATAACAAAACAAAATGTTACCTACGCACAGAAACCTATAAGGTTGTGTGTCCCGTATTATCAATTTCCCGCGCTTATTGTATGCCTTTAAGAAAATTACAAAATTGGTTTATATACATAATTGTGTTGTCAGTGTGTGCTGTCCCTCGACAACAATTACATATAGCTATGAGTAATTTTGTTAATTTTATACGTTTTTGTCCAAGCAATTCATCTTCTTCAAGGATATAAATATAAATCGAGATAAGTTTCAATTTGTCCTCAAGTAATATAAAATGATTAGTTTGTTTGTTATTTTAATTAAATTAATAAATTATAAATTTACGATTTAACATAATAAAAATTAATTAAGTTGTTTTTAGATATAATGTTACCCGTGCGCGAACAGATCATTGCGAATAGCACAACATTTTGATCTCAACATTTAAAAGATGATCATAAATGATTTTTTTTTTGTAAGACTTTCACTTTTACACCGATACGACGTGTTGTTGATGGCAGAATAAAATGTGTTATAATATGACAAAATATACAATATAAGCCGATTACGGATTTATCCGCAAAAGGTTAAAGAAACTTGATGAACCCAAATCCGATGACGCCGCTGCTAATTAATTTATATAAATATTTGTAAAAATACCAAGTCGTATCTGCGCGTTGAAGAATTTCCAATAAATTTTATTGCACCTAGTGGCTGATTATTATACGGTCGCACAACATTAAGCATTTTATGTACACTATATTTACTGTTGGGAAATTTAACCGCGTTTATAGTAAGTACGCGCGATCTCTTTGTTTTATAATGGATTAGTCATTAAATAAATGCGATAAATCTCTATGCATATTCTAGGAAAAAGGATCATTTGCTGTAGAGTATCGCGTAATAAAACAATTTGATATTTAACATTTTTAATGGTCATCCATCTATCTGAATATACCGAGAACATTATTAAGTCGTAAACGAAAACCCATAAAACACGAGAACTTGTTTCATATTTTAAACAAATCAATCTGTTTGCGGCTATAAAATCTCCATTATACAAGAATATCGATGATCGAATAAAAGCGCAAATATCATAAAATTAAAAAATGTTTAAACCTTATTAACCTTCCGCAGAGTTACACGGGACCTACTTTTTATTAATTTAATTTAATTCCATTGTTAAAAGTTAAGAACACTTTCAAACACTTTATTTGTGTGCGATATACAAAAGTGAATGGCCTCTTCACGGAATTTTTGATCTTTTTTCTTTGGGTTGGAATTTTTGACTTTCATTCGATTTAATTATGCCGATTTTGATATATTTGAACTTTGTGTAGGTATAATATATACTTATGGCAAATTTTGGTGAAATCAGATCATAAATTTCAATTACAATAATTATATTTATGCGATGTGTATTTTTGGCAACAAAAAAGTCATTAAGAGAAGGGTGCGATTTGATCATTTAACAATTAAGATTTGTTTGCAGATCATCCGTGTACAATCCAATTTTGGTCGATTTCACTTTCAAATTAGTAATGTAATCTGATAACTTTAACGTAATACATATTAGACATACAGACAGGATTAAGCAAGAAATTTGTTAATAGGCGCAAACTTGCACCTCCAAAGTGTGAACAAATGTGTACCAGTTTAATTTTAATTCGGCAAGTTTAATCTTAACTCTAAGCCCAAATCTACTTTCAAATCATATAATCTAAGTTTAAATGTCAATTCATGTTTAGATTTAAGATTTAGGCTCCTGAGCAAGTATCAATCATTCCTCGTTCTAAATCTAAACCCAACTTTTAATCCAAATCTAAATCCAAACTTAAGTTACAGCTTATTTAGAAGTTTCATTTTGGTCAATAAAAAGTCGTAAAGAGAAAAATCGTCCAAAACATTTTAACCGAATTTGAAGAAACAGCAGGAACACGAACGTATCGGTGGAGCAATCGTAAAACTGATATCCTCACACACAGTAGGTGCAAGGGAAATTGAGAGAAACCTACAAGCCGAGAAGCTCTCAAGCCGTATACACTTGGCGATGACGCCACAGGAAATTAGTAGGATTATCGCAGAGGAGTGGCCGCAGAAGGGGCATCGGGTGACTAAAACCAGCCGCAACAGCATTACGAAAAGTGGCCAAACAAGGGGAATTTTTATTGATCCACGTGAACCAGCTGATCAAGAAATGTGTAAACTGGGCGAGCAGGTGACAGGCTTCCAGAGCCTGTTAAATACCCAAACCCTTAAGGTGGGACATGTCGCCATCTTACAAAGTACGGATACAATTATGCTGGAAGGCGAGACTAGAGCGGATGACATGCGACATCGTTGGTGTGTTGTGTGAATCAGCAGGGGGATGTAAATGCCCTGGAGGAGCAGCGCATCGAGGTGGCCAAGAAAATAAGAAACACCGCCAGGAATGGAAAGAACTAAGCGTCTTCTCAAACACTATCAACACATTAAGGCTGCGTAAATTATTGGAGTGTTGTTTTATTGACAGCGGAGTGAGTGTCATCATTTGCGCAGGTAGGGAGAGGAACGTTGAACATTTGGACGTCGAAAGGAGAAATGACAACCCTAACCTAGACGCTCCACAGCAGGAGGAGGCTGAGAAATTTAGAGAAGACAGGCAGCGGAAAGGAAAATGGAAAAACAGAAAGGAAACAGTCATAGTTAAAGCGGAAGGACAGACGTATGCTAACTTACTGAAAACTGTGAAGGCCGGCGTCGATATCAAAGACGTAATGGTGGAAATAACTTTTATCAGAAAGACAAAGGCAGACGATCTTATGATCTAAGTGAAGGGTGGTGAGAATAAAACCATATACATATACATATACGAGACCTAGAGGAAGGAACGGTCGTTTCCGATGTGAGGCAGGGTGTCAAGGCGGTTTTAGGAGATATAAATGCCGATGAGATATGTGTCACATCAATTCGGCCAGCACACTCGGAGACGGAGAATGCAACAGTTAAAATGCCCAAACAATGGGCAAAGCGGCTGGCAGATAGAAGGCGCATCAGGATCGGATGGGTATCTTGCCGGATACAGATGCGCATTGAGGTTCGCCGTTGCTATAAATGCTGGAAGAGTGGTGTATGCAAAAGAATTGCAGGGGCCGGTCCGTAGTGCCCTCTGTTTCAACTGCGAGATGGATGGCCACAAGAGCAAGGACTGTAAAGAGTCGCCGAGTAGCACCCATGTTGTGATTAAAAGTACGGATGGGGCAAGCTCGAATGTAAATACACAATCATCAAAGACAGGAGAGTTAGCCAAACAACATGCGCTTGATTCAGCATAATGCACATCGCAGTAGACTGGCCCAGGACCTCCTGATTGAGGGCATGGTAACTACTAAATCCGGTGCTGGGAAAGGAGTTGCTTGGGTGGAGCCGCAGGATGAGCTGCTACTTTTCTCCCAATAGATCGATAGAGGAGTTTGCTCTAATGCTTGATGAACTCATTCTAATAATTCGGAACCAGCCCAAAAATGTGATCGCCGCTGGCGACTTTAATCCTAAGTCCCCGGAGTGGGGCGAAGAAATACTGGACATCAGAGGACAATTTCTGGCAGACTGAGCTGCTTCCTGTAATCTTACCAGTCTAAACATAGGATAAACTCCCACATTTGAGAGAGACGGCTATGGCGCAGTTCTCAACGTAACGTTCGGTTCTGAGAGAATTGTGAATCGTCTTCGGAGCTGGAAAGTACTGGATGAAGAAAGCCTCAGCGATCATCGCCATATTATGTTTGAGGTTAACACAGATGGGTCAACTAGGTAAACAGGACAGAGCACTGCTTTCAGCAGGAACTGGAGTATAGGGGAAGCAGGGCAGAAACGCCTACGTAGTGCGGTACAACGTTGCCTTGACCTTCCTAATATTGCTACAACACAGCAGCTATTTTCAGCTTTTAAAGATGCATGAGAGGAGGCGTTGCAACCTAGGCGCCGAGATAGGAGAAGATCTATGTACTGGTGGACCCCAGAAATCGCGATGATACGCAGAAGCTGTAATCAGAGAGAGATTAGGCATACTAGAAGTCAGGCAGAGATGCCTATAAGTTAGTAATGAAGAGGTTTGGTCGAACTGTGCCCACTTTGTCAGCGGAAGTCATGAGTAATGTTGTGGGCTCGCCTTTTCCGAATCAGGAACAACTGATCGAAGAGAAAATACATGCTCGAGAATGTCCGCCCTTTACGGTGGAGAAACTGGACAAAACAAAGAAGAGCGGAGGACCAGATGGAATCCCACCAGAGGCAGTCAGAAAACAGCCCGACTGGTTCTACTTAAAAAAGAAGGGAAACCAGACGGAATGCCTACATTGTATAAACCACTGTGCCTATTGGACACTTTTGGAAAACTCTTTGAACACCTACTTCTAGGCAAATTGGTAGGCGAGTTTGAAAGAGCAGGTGGACTAGCCGTTAATCAGTTTAGATTCCGAGCAGGGGGGCTGGTAGCCATTCAGAGGAGGCTGCTCGCATCGGTGGTTGGAGCACCTATCTGGATCCGAACTATAGACGTAGCCAGGGCTCGTGAACAACTGGGCGCGTACAACGTACCATCGCCCTACGTGTATGCAGTGCTTATAGGACGGTATCCAAGGAGGCTGTTCTCGCAATAGCCAACATACCACCTGTTACGTTGATGGCGAAACATAGATTGGCGGTGCTGGAGGGACTCCAAAGGAAGAGGCCAAGGAAGAGCTGATGCAGCAATGGCAGGCAAGATGGGAGAATGCAGACACCGGGGCTTGGACGAGGCAGCTTCAACGGTCACGGCTGTTTCAACAGCTACTTCTGTAGGATGCACATTATGGAGATATCTAATTGTGGTTATTGTGGAGAAGAGGACACAGCAGAGCACACCATAATACATTGTATAAAATGGGAACGGGAGCGGCAAGCATGCGCTGATCTGGTAGGGCAACTAACAGCCAGAAACATAATTCCAAAGATATTACCTGAAGAGGAGGCCTAGAGTTACATTTGTCATATGATCAGGGTTATACTAACTCAGAAGATTAGAGACCGCATATCGAGTAATTCGAGCTGAGTGGAACAAATTGACAATGGACATCCAGGGGCTGAAGTAATGCAAAAATTGCGATCCTAGTCGTTGTGAGGTGAGGGGCGGGGTTTTAGTCGGTAAGAGTCCGGCACAGTGCCCACGAGGGGTTTCCCCTCCCTACAACAAAAAAAGTCTAAAAGTGTGTAAAAGGCCAAGTTTTAATACATCTTCACTCCATACTAAAGCTCAAGCTAAAATCCAAGTTCATATTTTCAAGACCATGCACAAGTCAAAGTCCAAAACCTAGTGTATATAAGTTAAGTGTCTGTTGTAGTCTAAGTTCAAGGCTTAAATCCTATTGTATGTCTAAATTCAAGCCTTACTCCGTGTTAAGTTGAAAGATTAGGCCAAATTTAAGTGTCATTACTAGCCTAAGACCAATTTTAAATCCAAATCTACCTCCAAGTCTAAAGGTCAAGCCTAAGTTCAAATCTATTTCCAAAGCTAAGAATCAGTAAAAGACCAAATCTCAATCAATCATTGCCTCAAATTTAAGCCCAAGTAAAAGCTTTAAGTCTAAGTGGAAATTAAAGTCAAGTGTAAAACACTCAAACCATCCTTAATACGAATCATAGTCCAACTCTTAGTCTAAGTATCACTAGCTCAAGTCCTATGCCCAAGGCTTAACCCTCGTCCGACGGCATAAATTTACAACGTTAACAGTCCTCGCTGTTTGCATTCCTTCGTATGCATTCCTTCCTTTATGCGTTCCTATATGATCTAGGCTAAAAATGTAGAAATCAAGAAATGTACAAGTCAAGTTCAAGAATAGCTAATCGCTTTTTATTTCGAGATTATAAGCGTGATTAATAAACGAATCTCTCAATATTTTGAAGTTTTTCTCTTTTTATTGAGTTTAGTGGAAATACAAGTAATGTGGAAATACAACAAAATTGTAAATAAAAGTTGCGCTATTTTAATACAGATGGAACTATTAATGAATTTTTTAAAATACAAAAAAATCAGCCCAACAAGAATGATAATATTTGTATTAATACCAATACCACAAACTCGTGGCGCCACTATCTAAACCTTAGTCTGTTAGTGCAATTATATTAACGGTAGATTAGGTAATAGAGCATAGCTAATTAATCCCTATAGTCTGTCAGTGATATTAGTTTAATCCTATGTCCAAGCCTGAATTTTAGTCTGTGTTTAAGCAACAGTTGAAATCTTAAGTTAGATCAAGTCTAAGAGTAAGTGAAAGGCTAAGCATCAATTTATCTAATTTGAAACCAATTCTGAGTGTCACTTGTGAATTCAAATCTAATTCCAAGAGTAAAGCAATTTAAATTAAAGCCCAGTTAAGTCTTGCTATTGCTAATGAGCTAAGTTCTAATATGAGAACCAACGGAAATTATCGTTTAAAAATTATTAATTTTAAATAAAATATGGTCGGTGAGCGTGTGTGAAGGCTAGCCATCATATTTGTCAAAGTTCTGTTAAAACTGTGACTCTTTTCTAATCCCAGCAATGTTTTATTTGATAATAAGAGGACATAAATTTACCATCGCAGTCGAGTTTGCTATCACTAGGAAAGATCCAAGTAATGCAAGGTATTCAGTCGACTGAATTTCCCTTTGTAGGAAAAGTAAGGGAAGGAGCCCGAGCAAGAATATTTCAAATTTAACCGAATTAACAAAAATCTTGCTCAGAGATGCCTCTTCTTTACCACAGAATACTAGATCAGTAAGTTTCTCCAGAGTGGGAGTTGAAACAGAATCATTGCAATACAATGATGGATTTGATTATTAAAGAGGCATCAAATTGAGACCGAAAATAATTCCTAAGGTCAAGAAAACGCTTTAATTATTTTTGTAATCTTCTCTGAAATTGGTTGATCCTTGCTGGTGGAAACCGATCTTGAACGAAATTGATTCGAAAATTGTCTCGTTGGTGGTAGGTGGTGAGACAGTGTTTTGGCCAGTACATTCGACTTTCCTGAGGCACAAACAATCGTTAAATTAAATGAATGAGCTAACATGACCCACATGGCTAAACTAGAAGATTTCGTTGTCATTAGACATTTCAGTGATCGACGGACAGTCGGTTTTAGCACCCTCTATGTAGTTTCGAAACTTGTTTGGTATTCAAACTATGCGAGCGCTTCTTCTTCAGAGCAGTAGAGTAAATATTATGACTTATTTGACGTAAAATCGGTGTTACTCTCTCAATGGGCGGGCGACTCAAGAAAAGCGCCACAATATCCTAATTGTAACAGATATTTTCTCATAAACGAAAACACAGGTACAGGAATTCATAAAAGCAAGATATAATTTTAAAATATCCTGGAGGTCAAGTTTATGGACATTATACCCTCATTTTTCCTGAGCTCTAAATCTCTAGCTTGTGCCAAATTTTAATTGCCCATTTCGTACGCACACCATAGTCTGGAAAGGAATAACATTCACTTCACGCATTACACCAATTTTGCCTGGAATTCCTTGTTTGACCGAAGTTCCTTTTCAAAAGGGATTTCAGTCGAAAAAAATATAAAGAGTTGCAACCTCACGAGGTGTTAGAACTCCGGTTCGGAATTTCGAATTATTTGAAAAAGGTCAAGAATTTCGAAATAATCTCAAAAATGTTAAATTTTCAAAGTATCTTGAATATTCTTGAAAGTTCTCAAATATCGAATTATCTGTAAGTTTTATTAAAAAATTGTTTACGCACAAAATAATGTCAATTAAATTTAAGTTTGATAATTAATTTAAGCACGTTTGGGTTTTAACTTAACTTTTAACGTTGAGCTTTTTTCAGACTGCTAGGTTTTTGTTAAAATGTTTTTTTGTATTTCCAAAAAACTCAAGAACTTTCAATTTTATAACCTTTCAATTATGAAAGCTTTTTAACCAAACTAAATATTTTACTCAGAAATATAATTTTACAAGCTTAATATTAAAAGCTTTTAGTTTTAAGAGGTTTACGAAACTTGGTATTATAATATAAGCTTTCGTTTATCGAAGCTTTTTGAATCAAATCATTTTACTCCGAAATTGAGGGCGTCGGAATTTTCGGATAAATTTAGAATACATATTTGTTTTCAATAAGCTTTAAACTTGACAACTAATTCATACTTTTTGGGTCTGAACTTAACATTTTTGAGCTTTTCATGATTTCAGGTTTTTATAAAATGTTATGCTCATAAATAAATTCTGAATTTAATAAAATTGCCAAGAGCTTTAATTTTAAGAGCTTTCACTTATTGAAGCTTTTCAAACAAACCATTTTACTCCGAAATTTGATATTACAAGGGATGACGAAATTTTGGGTAGGATTAAGAATATTTGTTCTCAACTCAATGTAAATTATCAAGAGCTTTTAGTTTTAAAAGCTTTTCAAACCAAACCATTTGGCTTTCAAATTTCATATTATAAAGGAAGTTGGTATTTTGGGATTAGTTTAGAGTATTTGTTTTCAATGAGGTTTAAGCTTGATAATTTGCTCGATAATTTGTGTGCCTATTTGCAAGAAATGTCAAGAACTTTTAGTTTTAAGGGCTTTCACTTATCAAAGCATTTCAACCCAAAATTGTATATTACAAAGAGCAATGGAATTTTGGATAAAGTTCCGAATATTTGTTTTTATTGTGAATATCTTTCATTCAAAATATGTTTCCATTTTCGAGCGTTCCATGTGTAAGAAAATCAATTGGTTTACTCAGATTTAATTTTGTGGACAAATTCGGGCCATCGCTCAAAAGTAGAAGAACGTTATTCATTTGAATGGCTTCAAATAAAACGAAACATTCTGCAACTCTATACTATGACGATTTCTAAGAATATCAAATTTAGAATATAATTTGGAAAATATCAAAAATTTCGAATTAATCTCGCAAGCTGCTAACACCAGCAAGCAGATTACTCTAAGCTCCTTTTAACAAATCAAATTATAGTTTTTCAAATCAAATTTAACCTTTTGCAAAATAAATTTTACCTGTTGGCAAATCACATTCAACCTTTTCTAATCAAATCTTGATATGTAAAAGGTTGAATTTGTTTGGCTAAAGGCTCAATTTGATTTGTAAAAGGTTGAATTTTAAAGGCAAATGGGGAAACATGGAGTTCTTCTAAAAATCTCAATATCTGGTAGAACCTCAAGGTATTTTTATTTCAATGGAGTCAGAACCGAGAAGAAATGGTTGAGCCTGTCTTAAAACAATATTTAACAGCTTCATGAACGATTTTTTTTTAAATATTAGACGGTGGTCTTCTTCTTTTCTTCAAATTTCCTAGAAATGTTCCATTTTGCAAATTTGAAAAGGTGGTCTATTTAGAGATTAATCTGACCTACCTAATCTTAAATTTGAACTAATAAAAGAAATCCCGTTGGTCCAACAACCGTGGGCCCCCCGTGGCTACGAGTGCTGGGGGTACCTAGTTACGACACTGGCTCAGCCCTGGCTCTTAATCCTCTAGTCAACTTCAAATTTATTGGCAAACTCAATCACGAAATCAACTCACTCGATTCAAAAAATAAAATGCTTATATGAACTCAACTCAAATCAACTCAATTCAACCACCAAATGAACCCTCAATCCGACCCTAAATTAATCCGCAGCTGAGTCGCTCACCCAACCCCAACTCAAACTCTATTAAATGTGGAACGAAAAACTACGTACGTAAATAAACTCAATTCAGAACAATTGATGCCAAATTCCAGCTCAAATCTAGAATGAACCACCAAATAAATCTCCAACGGATTGGTGGAATTAACCTCAACACGATCCCAAGCCCAGCCCTCAACTCAACCGCAAACTAAATGCCCAACTCAACAGCAAAATAAACATGAAAACTTCTATCTCAACCTTCAACTCGTCTCAAATAAATCCGCAACTCAACTCCTCACCCGATCATAACTCAACCCCAAACTCAAAAAAATATCTGCAAATAACAAATTAACTCAAAATAACTCAAGCTAACTTTCAACTGAATCCTCAACGGAACCCCAAATAAATGACCAATTGAACCACTGGCTTAACATGAGCCCAAAACAATTCAACTGTCAGATAAATTCCTAACCTGAATATTCTATCAACACTGATCCAACCCCAACTCAACTCCAACTCAACCCCAACTCAACTCGTACATCGACCCCCTACTCAGCCCTCAAATATAAAAGTCTTAAACCTCATTAGGTGATCAGAACTTCTGTACTGAAAACTATCCATATCAATCCCTAACTGAACATCTTAACTCAAGTTTCAACTCAACTTATAACTCAATTTTCAACTCAACCTCCAACTACATAAATCGCAATGCAATCCCTAAACGAAATCACCAAATTAAAAGCCAAACCAACCCGTAACATATTCACCAATTCAACCCCAAATCAACTTTCAAATCGACCTATCCACTAATGACCATTAATCATTATCGACCATTCTAACCTCCCACTGAACCCTCAAGTCGACCCCAAATTAATCTCGAATCGAATTCCTTACTCAATTCTAACACAACTTCAATTCAAACTCTATTCAACCCTAAGTTGACATCAATTCCACCCTCAACCCTAAGTTCAACCATAACATAACTCACACTCAACCATTAACTCTCATCCCCGAACTCATCGTTCAACACAAACCTTAAACCAGCACGGATCGAAAAGTAAATGCGAACATGGAATCAGCTTAATCTAATCTCCACCTCAACCCTCGACTCAACCCCTAAATAAATTATCAAAACTCCATCGCTTAATCCCAACTCAATCATCAACTCAAATCTCAACTAAATAACCAACTCAATCCTCAAATTATTACGATCAGAAAAACTAGGTTTGAGTACATGAACTCAACTCAGAACAAACCAAGTTAACTTAAGGCTCAAATATCAATTCAACCTCAGCTAAATCGAAATTGAACGGCTGAATGAAGCCCAACTCAACCCAAATCTACCCTAACTCGAACACAAATTCAACCGCCAAGTCAACCTCAATATCAACACCCAGCTCAATCCCCAAATCAACATGGTCCGAACATATGCATGCGACCAGTACTCAACTCAAGTTAATTTCCAACTCAACATTTAACTCTCCAACTCAACCCCAACTCGACTCCGAACTCAACACCAAACTCAACCTTAACTCGACCTGCAACCCAGCCATAAAATCAACCCGAAACTCACGCCCAACTCCACTGTCAAATCAACATGGTGTTAAAAACTGAAGCCAACTCTACATAGCATAAACATACCCTAATAAATCACCAGCTGAACAGCTCACTAGACCGCAATCCAATCCCTAGTCATCTACAACATATCAACCCGAAACACACGCCCAACTCAACTGACAAATCAACATGGTGTTAAAAACTACATGCATACATGAACTCAACTCAAGCCAACTCTACATAACATAACATACCCTAATAAATCCCCAGCTGAACAGCTCACTAGACCGCAATCCAATCCCTAGTCATCTACAACTCAATCCCAACTCAATGCTCAAGTGTTTAAGATGGAGTTAAGGTTAAGTTATGATTACGTTTCGGATTGAGAGATGAGTTGTGGTCGAGTTAGTGTTGAATAGGATCTGAGTTGAAGTTGAGTTGGATTTGAGTGAACGATTCAGTTGCGGATTAATTTGGAATCGGTTGATTTGAGTTGACTATGGAGTTGAGTAGAGGGTTGAGATTTGATTTGAGCTAAGTTGAGTTAATTTTCATATCCGAAATTTTGATCACCTCGTGAGGTTTCAGGCAGCCCTTTTTATTATTTTGTTTTATTTTTTCGGACTCAGGGACGTTCAAAATATCGAGAGAATGGTTGCATTTTTGTCAGTGTTTCAATAACTTTGATCCAAATGGAAACGCAGTCAAGCACTTTTAGTTTTTGATTAATCGATGTTCTAAAAATGCATTTCGGTCTAAAATAATTTTGACTGAATTTCCTTCTTATTTTTAATCAAAACTCATTCCTTTTTTTTATTGAGAAGTTTTCCAGGACTTCTTCAATTTTTAGGAATTATTGAAGCAGAACTAATTTTTGTTGCAGTAAGAGTTCGACTTCTTTGGGTCGGGTTAATTATTTTGCCCATGTCTGATCTATACATAATACGTGTTAAACAACATACAAAGATGACAGGCGAGCAAAAATTGCACTAAATAAAAAACAATAACTATATCTAGAGATTTGATATCATAAAACCATGATTTTATTGCTCAATAAAATTGCAAACTAAACTATTTGACTATGTAGATATTCATTTTGATTCCACCTACTCACCAAAGTGTATATTCGAAAGTTATAAACTTTTACTTTCTTTGTTTTTTTTTTATCTTCTAAACACAAGAGATACATAAATAAAAAAAATTATATAGATTTTTAAGAACATCATAAACATTTTTTGTATTGCTTGCGAATTAAAAAAAAAATTTGACCTGTGTATGACTAACCATGATGCCATACCACAGAGTATCAATCAATCAATATTTAAATTTCTTTTTTTTTTCTCCGAAAATCTTAAATTTAATTAAACATAAAAATTATATGCAATTATGTATTGTACACGATTTTTGTTTAGACACTATGTCATTAAATCATCTTCAATAATAATTAGTTCGTGCAACCCTTTCACTTTATTTATAATCATACAATAAATCCCATTAAATTAGTTACAATTAGTCGTCTGAATATGTCGTTGCGCGGTGAAATTTTGCGCGGGAAATTTTCAATTTTTTGAATATGTCGCAAATTGTAACGAATTACCTTATTAAGATTGTTTGCATATATCGCTAATTAATAATAAACTTTATATATATCTCGATATTGTGTATGGCTGAATAAAATTAAAAAAAGTGTCAATTTTATAGTTTTATGCGCTAAACACAAACCGGTTTTGTCTTTATAGTGATGCCATAATCGGGCGAGTATTTCCAAAAAACCACAGATCATATTGTTGGTTAAAAATTAAAAATCATCAACATACTATAGGTCAACACTACTCTAATCGTACACACGAATATATTAACATTTAAGCAAACATTTTATTTATTTGTCATTGAATATTTTGTAAAATATATCTCCATACAATACAAAGTAACACTTCACCCGGTGACATAGTTTTATGTGAGTTGTGCGGCAAAGTGTGTCCGCATCCACATAAATTTATGATTAATAATTAACGAATTAGAGTTTAACGTATATGTAATCATGCATAAATTATTATTATTAGTTATATTTGTAAACATTTAATTTGATTGGTGTTTAATTATGCTAATTTATGTCATTTGATTATTTATTTCATTTTAATTTAATTTAATTTTTTGTAAGACATTGAGTAAAAAAAAAACTTTTTGAGAGATAAACCACACAAATCTAAAGAATTTCAACTCGGATGTAATTTGTTGTTGGTATGTTTAGTTTTGCATGGTGTGTGGTTTAAATAAATTCGTTAATTTATATACCAAATAATTCTCACTAAAGAGAACCTGATTTAGTATATGCTAAGTGTTAAGTCCGGTTGGTTTTACAATGCTCAATGCTTATTGCTTTGTTCTGCTGTGAATTTTGCCTTCTTTCAATATCGATGTTTGGCCAATTTTCAGGATTCGCCCCCATTTAGACCAGAACTAATATTGAGAGAAATTTTGCACCCATAACTGATTCCAAAGTTTAATTTTCACTCCAACCCGCAAACATGCATTTGATCTTCTGAGAAGAAATATTAATCGAGGGATTTGGACCTAAATAAGGTTGTGAGACAGCATTTATAGGAATTCATCTGAATATGAGGGATATTTTATTAACCTAATCTACTTCGCAGAGCCTTCGTTCATAAAAGTTAATTGTTAAAAAACACTTCTGAATCAGTACGCTGTAACTCCGGTGTTATAACTTTGCAGATCATTTTGATAGTGCCCGAGTTGGCCATCATACATTGAATAAAATGAATGGACCTTTATCTTTCAATATATCATTTTATTTTGAGAACCACGTTACGCAGGGTATATTTATCGAAACATTTTGAAAAATATGTTGTCAATTAAAAAATAATTACCATTTATGCTTATTTCACGTGTAGTACGCGATTTGCAAAAGGATGATGTTTTGGCCCTTCCTAGCAAATGTTTAGGTATCGATTTTTTTTTTCAAAGTGGACAATCTTGTTCCGAGAGCAAGAGTTATTCATGACTTGGAATACCTTTGTTTTAAATTAGCAATTAATGTTGGCCTTCGTGATAAGGCTCTAAATTCGGAAACGTGACCAACTGGTATTTATTAGACCCTTTCACATCCGAAATTTTCGTAAAATAATTTCGGAATTTAAGTGATCCAATTTCAAACAGCACTTACTCTCGCTTGCCGTTCTTACGACAACGATTACGATGTGGTTATTATCTATGAAACATGGCTTACTAAATGTTTCAATTTAAAGGAATATTTGCTATCTAATTGAGGAGGTAAGAGAAAAGGTGTGTTCATCGCTGTTAGAAGTTCGATTTCAAATGAGCCAATTGCATGCCATCCAATTTATAATGTTATTGCTGTACGTTTTAATGTAGCCAGTTCTTCTATCCTCGTGGTTGGTGTAAATGTTCCCTGCGGATCTACTTTGGAATATTATCTTGGATTTATTAATTTCATCAATTTTTGCTGTTACACCATTGGTTCATCATTGATGCAGTTGAACTTTGAGACAAATATCACCAACTCCTGAATCGATCAATTGTATTCTAACATTAATATCAAACTATTTCTATAAATTGCTAATCCACTTGCTTTGCGGTGTTTGCTTGTCGATTTCAAACAAAGAGTGTTGTTCATATATATGATTTCCACATCCCCTAATTTTAATCGGTTCATCAGAGCCAGAGCAAGAAAATCAGACTTGATAATATCTCGTCAGTTTTAATATTTAAGTGATAAGCAAAAATTTGAACGTTTAAGTTAACTATAATCAGTGTAACTTCTTTCCGTTTTCGTTTATAATTCTGTCAAAAACTAAAAATGCTGGCAAAAATGAATGACACAAATTTTGTTGGTTCAAAATTCTTTTTCTCGACGTATTAAAAGCCGCCGAGTCCGAAAAAAACAAAACAAAAAAAGTATAACTGGCTGAAACCTCGCGAGGTCATCAGAACTTCGGTACTGAAAATTAATTCAACTCCCAAATCAATCCCTAACTGATCCTCTTAACTCAATCTTCAATTCACCCCAACTCAATCTCAACGAAATATGCAATCGCCAAATCAACTGCCGACCCAACCCTTAACCTAACTCCAAGCTAAATGCCCAACTAAATCCATAAATCAATACCCAATTAATACTCCAACCGAACCCCTCGCTCATCTCCAGCGTAACCTAACTCAATCCCAACTTAACTTCAACTTAACTTAGCTCAAGCCAAATCTCGATCCTTTACTGAACTCCAGCTTAAGCGGCCAATTCAATCTGAAACCAACTCGTTTTGATATCTACCTGCATGTATGAACTCAATTCAAATCAACTCGATCTAACTTCCCACTAAACCGTCAACTCGATTCCAAATCAAACTCAACCTTCAATTCAATGCACACCTCAACCTTCAACTCAACCCCAACCTCAACTTCAACCATAAATCAAATTAGACCGAAAACTATGTGCGTACATGAACTCAACTTAATCTAAATCTCCATATCAACCCCCGTATTAGCCTTCTAATAGGTATATCCGCCTTGACCGTAAAATCAGATTGGCAAAAAAAATCCAAATCGGATAAGCCGTTCTCGAGAAACCATGGGCACAGATAAATTTCAAGATATTCAGATAGGCGAATGGACATTTTTTTTTTTGCTTTTCGTATTTAGGAACTTTTCCATCCGCCTAGCTGGATGTCTGTATGAATGTTTATACCTACGGTATCTTGAGATTGGCTTGTCCGATTTAAACAAAACTTTCACCAATCTGTTTGTTTGGTCAAAGCACAGAAGTGAAAATCTTTTGAAATCTGTACATCAAGAGGATCGGAAACTGATATGTCATACGATTTGACAGAATAATTTTTAATAGATACCGGCTTGACGATTGAGTTGAATTGGAGTTGAGTTCGAGTTGCGTTAGGGTTGGGCGAGCAGTGCGGCTGGGGATTTATTTAACTGTTGAGTTAAGTTTCAATTGGGGTTGAATTGAGGGTAAGTCAACGGTTTAGTTGATAATTTAGTTGGGGTTCTGTTGAGGATTGAGGCGGTTTTGTTCTGAACCTCCATAGTCATGATGCATTGAATGATTCAACGCCAAGAGTTAAGAATTGAGTTGAAACTTGATTTGGGATAAAATTCATGATGGAGTTGAGGGTTGGTTTAGAGGTTAATTCGGAGATTACGTTGTGGTTGAGTAAGTGATTAAAGAATTAGTTAGAGTTCACTTAGGGCCTTATTTTCCGGACTGAAGTTCTTACAACTCCTGAGGTTGCAGGCATTTATATTTTTTTTGTCTGAAATCCCTTTTGAAAAGGAGAGTGGAAATGAATTCAACGCCCTAGATTGTACAAAAACTTTGACTGACTAGGTGTTATATGTTATGGCCTATCTAGACGGCAAATTTTTGAATATTTTGGTTGTGGTAGGAGATCACTCAAAGCGACAGGAGATCTATTAGATGCTGTACTTGTATGGCTAGAACTGGTGAGAAATGCAAACACATCGCTGCTTGTTTGTTGAACATTTGGATGCGAGTAGGTATACTATTCAATGATTTGTTAATACACATTTTCGTAATTTAGATTTCCTTATCTAAGACCCATGAGTTGCACTGAGTTAAAACAAAGTTGGAAAGATAAGACCAATCAATTTAATGTCGTATCTGTAAAAGATTTATGTTGTGTTGGCCCCAAACTGAAACGACTATTTGTACTCTCCGATGACCAACGATAAACAATGAACAAAAATATCTTAGGAGGTATATGCACGTAAAATTAATTCGTATTTAAGTGAATAATTAATTTAAAATATTATTTTAGTTGCTCAAGAATGGGAAGCAAACAAAATGTTAAGTACGACTCGCACTATTCGGCCCGTAAATATTGAACCTCAAGTATACGATGAATTTGAAAAATACTTTAATATCTTTGTATAAACACAGTGGTTTGTCCAATTTCGTTCGTCTCATAGAGAGCTTGACCAGTCACAACAGAGAGGCTAATTTCATCTTAAAGTTGTAACCAACGATGCAATAGCTCTTAAGATTACCAGTGGCGCAGACCAGTGCTTTGTGGTTGTTAGAACGAAAGTCCCGGATTACTGAGAATGGACTGATAATTTCTAAACATCTGCCTTTATTTACTGTAAGCCCAGATGGTATTTCTCTTTGCAATGGGCAATGGCGTCTAATAAGCCCCGCCAAATGTCCCGCCATGGGAAGAGAACACGGAAGTTCGGACTTCATCCATAAGTTGCCATATATTAAAACAGACGAGAACACAACTATATGTATCAACCTTGCGATTTGATTATTTACGACTGCCACAGCAATGACTTTTACGTAGTACTTTTGACTTGTGTACAGGACAGTACTTTAATTGTGTGGCAACCTTTGTAGTGCGAGTAAAGGCATGTTCTACAAGTTAAACAGCTGAAAGTGGCGGTTTTTATTTTCGTGCAATTCAAAACTGTTATGGTGCTAGCAAAATCCCAAAAACATCTTGGTAGAATTTTGGAATTTTGCTCTCGTGTATGCCAGAAAATGAAACCTTCCAGGATCTCAGCCAAAACTTAAATCGCCCTACAAAATATTTTTTGTCGGTTTTTTCGTTTATTTGGAACATGATGGAAGTTTGGGTGTTATTCAGGCCTACCTTTAATCTGACCATAGTTAAAATAACACTATTTTTCACGCTCATTAAGCAAATGTCAACTTGTAGGATTACATTTATTGCTATACCAATTTGATCCAGAATATCAATGCCTGTCATGGAGGCAAGTTTAAAATTATCGCCATCTAGTAGAGTTTCAAACAAATTGTACTGTAATGGCTCGAGCTTAGTTTGTGTCGCAATAGACCTTGCTTCTGTTTTATTTGCATGGCAAAAGCAATCACAAACTGCGACTTGTTCCAAATTTTCTTGGCAAACAGAATCTTGATTAAAGATTTCTTCGGAATTCTCAACCCTATTGATATTTCAAACAATATAAACATTTTAAATTAATTTTAAAAATTTCAAAGTTCATTCATTAAACTAATTCAAGTTTGAAAACTACAAATACTCTCCTTAAATTATTTACTAGCATTTACGATTTTTATCTTTCTGCAGCCTTGGTTGGGCACGATCTGTTGTCACATTTAGATTTTTTGTAATCACCTTTTAAATTGGAACATTTAGAATAAATTCCTTAGAATTGGAACATTTAGTATATATTTTTTAAATAAAATGAGCCAAATTCAAGAAATAACTCGGAATACCACTGATGATATTATGGTTGGTACCATTAATCAAAATAATGTTTCACCATTTTTTTACACAAACAACCAATCCAGACACATTACGTATCCAGCTCCAAATGGAATTAGGTGCACGTTTATGGATGGATTTTAATGTTTAATAAAATTGATTATTTCCGGCTTTGCAGAATTCTTCGGCCATATCACTCGGGGTCGGAGTTCTTAATTAAAACATTGCTCAAATTCAAGAAACAGTGCACTGTCAATGACGTTTTGGTCGAGGTAAATCCAAAATTATATTCCCCAAATTTATTTTTGAATACTTAGCAAATACAGGCTATCTTCTCAGTCACCAGCATCAAATAAGCACATTTGATTTTAGTGAAATTTTATGTCTGAAGTATTTTGTCTTGAAGTATTATTTCATAACCTGAAGAATTTTTCTGTCATAAGGTTGGGCTGGGATAAGTATTTAAAATAAAACATGGCCCAACGGCAAGAAATATTATGGAAGACTACTTGTAAAAATTATATTTGGTCGATACTTTAAATCAAAAACTAGATTTGAAAATTTTGGTTTTTCATATGCAGCCATCAGCCAACCTAGGCAATTTTCTCCCCTTCAGCACAAAATAGAACACACACATTTATCGATATATCCGAGACGTTAAGCCAATTCTAAAAATGTTTCTTATCTAAAATAAAATAAATTACGTTTTGAAGAATATTTTGGGCCATATCATTCTGGAGTTTGATTCCTTAAATAAAATAAATATTTAAATTATGTTGAAATTATTATTTTTCTGGTTCCTACGCAATTTTACATTGTTACTAATAAATTTAGCGATCTGAAAAAACGCGATTATGGAGAAAAAAAAACAGGACAATATAAAACATTTTCTCGGACACCCGAAGAAGTTTGAAAACCAGGACATGTTAGAAAAAACCAAGACGCCTGGTCACCCCAACTCTACTCAGTGGTGGACTCTACTTGTTGGTGGTCTACTCATTTACTTACTTATTTTTCTGGAAAGGTTTCCAAATTACCATAAATTCCCAACTCCTTCTCATAGAACATTTAACCACAGAATATGGAATCGCATTGTATACTAACCCGCAAAACACATCTCCAGGATGGTCTAGAAAATTCATTTTCTAAGCTGCAAGGTAAGGGTGGTTTTAATAATATGTATACCAGACACCAGTCACGAAATTGGCATACAATTTGCAAATATACACTGTGCAAAACAAAAAACGCAACAAATAGTAAAAAATTTCGAAAAAATACCCTATTTTCAAACGCTTATATCTTGGTGAAATGTCGGTTTCAATTTTTTTTTTTTTACTTTAAAAATGAAGGAAATTTAGTCTAATTTCCGATGCTGGGGTCCGTTTTGTACTATTTTTGTTGTTTTATGACTTTTTTTGAGTCAAACAAAAATGTTTTTAATGAGAAAAAAACGCAAACTTTAAGACTCTCCGCGAACTTTCCTGATAAACGAAACGACTTTCGACGCCGAAAGAGAGTGCCGAAGAAATTCGAGCTAATGTCCCCATGAATAGACCACACCCAAAAAACGGCTGTAGAGTAGTTGGAAAATTTTTAGAGATGGCAGTACTAGATTTTATTAACATTTTCTATGTACCAAAAATTCAAAATTCTTAAACCTGACATATCTAAAAATTTTGTGGTATACTGCATTATCGATAAAACTGCCTATATCTTTGACAGCCAGTTTATTATGGAAAAGTGAAGCAATGCCCCTTATAGTATTATAATTTATTTGAGAGAATCGCATATCTTTATGTTTTTTACTAAATAAATTATAATACTATAAGGGGCATTGCTACACGTTTCCATAATAAACTGGCTGTCAAACATATAAGCATTTTTATCGATAATGCAGTATCATTTAATACGTGAAAGTATGTAATACTACCACAAAATTTTTAGATATGTCAGCTTTCAAAATTCTGAAATTTTGGTACATATATAGAAAATGTTAATAAAATCTAGTACTACCATCTCTAAAAATTTGCAATCTACTCACAGCCGTTTTTTGCCAGCAATGCCCCTTATAGATACAAATAAATTATAATACTGTAAGGAGCATTACTGTCAAAAAACGGCCGTAGGTGGCACATTTCCAGAGATGGCAGTACTAGTATTTTTTTAACATTATTTTTGTATCGAAAGAAAAATGTAAACAAAAGCAAGCAAGACGGATAAGACTAACAACTAGGCATGAATTATAGAAACAAATTTTTTTTTATTTTTTATTTATGTACCAAAAATTAAAAATTGTTAAAGCTGACATCTTTAGAAGTAATTCCGTACTCAGTTTTCACATATCAACTAATACTGCATTATCGATAAATCTGCCTGTATCATTAACCGCAAGTTTACTACGGAAATGTATAGCGATGCTCCTTATGGACGATTGGAAAACTGAAAAATGTGATACTTATCAAAAATAAAACAAACCCTAGTAGCCAGTCTCCATATAAAACATAGTGAAACTATTGGAATTAAATAAGCTCTGCATGCCAAATCATCACAATCGAATCGTCAATTGACGATTCAAAATCATGTAAACCCTACGCTTTGCATGAAATGACATTTCTCTCCATATAAAATATATGGAGAGTGAAACTATTGGAATTAAATTAAACCCTAAGCTCTGCATGCCAAATCATGACAGTCCAATCCAATCGTCAATAGATGTATTATAATTTATTTGATATGTAGTAACCGAAATATGTAATTATTATAGTAAATTATAGATTTAAATAAATAACATTTATTTTTTTTTTTTACTTTAAAAATGAAGGAAATTTAGTCTAATTTCCGATGCTGGGGTCCGTTTTGTACGGACTAGGATAGGGAAACCATTAAATTATTATGTTGAAAATAATTAGTTGCATACATTTTCATTTTAGGTAAATTTAAACATTAAACCGTACAAAGTATTCTCAATAAACTTAAAGTCGTACTATAAAAAAGTAAAGTTGTATTTGTATTTTAATCATTTATAACTAAGGGAAGGTGTCACATTTATTAAGGTAGATAAAATTCTAACAAGCGAACCGCGTTCAGAGTTGGCCAAGAAGTAGCCAATGGGATTCCATACTAAACCGATGTACCAAATTTCCAGGCCCACCATAATCCTTGATCAGAAGAATTTTGTTTGGTTTTTTTTTATTCATTTTTAACTTTGTTAGCAACAATTATAACAAGCGAGCCGCATTCAGAATTGGCTGAAAGGTAGCCAATGGTACCCCTTACTAAACCGAATTTTTTTTTTTATTCATTTTTAACTACGAAAGGCAACAAATTTATTGATGTAGCAAAAATTCTAACAAGCGAACCAAGTTCAGAATTGGGCAAGAGATAGCCAATAGGATCTCATACTAAACCGAAATAACTAATTACCAGGCTGATCAGAATAATTATTTTAAACGAAGGCAACACATTTATTGATGTAGCAGAAATTCTAACAAGTGAACCGCGCTCAGAATTGGCCGTAAGATAGCTAGTGGGATACGAGAAAATAATCTTACAATAAATAAAAATCCTGGGATGGGTCTGTTCGCTCGTGCAAAAATTCTGGTAGGATTTTAAAGTTCTACACTTTAAATAGTGTAGAAAAAAAGATCTGGGATTGGTTTTTACGCTTGTGTTACCGGAGTTAATTTCAAATTTTTCTGGGATGAAAGTGTGGGATAAATTTAAGGTGGTTCAAGCAGAAGGTTATTATTATTGTTATACACAACTGGAACGCAAATGATTAAACTATATTCTGCCTCGAAAACCATCTTGCATTTATAACTGTTGGCACATGTTCCTTAGGTTCACCATCGCTGTACTATACAGTCTATAATGTTTATAAATTGATTCAATAATTGAAAATATGCGTGATCAAACTCTCACTTATTGGGTTCGTATATAAAGTAAAGTATTAATATAAGATTGTAGATACTCTTAGTTTTCTTCAAGGTTTTTTGAAAGATTGCTTTTATTTAAATTACTTGTTATGGATTATCATTTTCTTAATATAACGAAGAAAAAAAAAATTAGATTAAATTTAAATTAAATTAAGACAAATAAATGTGCATATTATATAATCTCATATACCATATTTATATAATAAATGAATTAATAAAACAATTTGATTAATGAAATGTGATGTGTGGCGTGCCTGCCTATATAGGTATTGACATGTGCTGTCTATATAAAAAAAATTTATTGGTGCAGCGGCTCGATTTAATTAATAGAATTAAATAGTTTTGATCTACATAATTTAAATATAATTTTACAGTTATAAAATAATTAAATAAATTACCTTCTCTCACGACGCCGTTTCGTCCCCTTAATCGTGCGATACAGTGACATCATCATCTTGTTATCCTTTTTTTTGTATATACTCTTATCACAAAATTAATTAATTTTTTTTTTTATCAATACACGATATAATTAAATTTTTATATTTATTGATCTATACTAATTTTAATTTATTTATCGATTTTATATTTTTTTTTATTTGTATCTATAATTAACTTATTGTTTTCTTTATACACAATTACAATATACTTTCTCTATGTACAAAAAAAAAAAAAAAAATCGGAAATGATTTTGATTTGTTTCTTCTTGTTATTAACATTTCATTTTAATTGCAATATAATTATCAATGGGTGCAATTAAAAAAAACGATAAACAAATAAATAAACTTCAAAAAGTTTAATAAAAACTAAAAATTATTATTGATGATGAATTTGATGGATAACTGAAATGAAAAAGAAAACAAACATTAAAATGAAAATAAGTAAATACAAATCAATGGTATGGTATGTAAGTGCTTTTGGATGGTTTCGTTATACATATAGCAAAACTATTTGTTTCTAAATTATGTATAGTCATGGATTATATACTATAGCGGTGGTGAGGTCAAAGTGGATTTCTATGATCAATGTTGAGGTTATATATTGTAGAAAGTTACAACAGTTGATAAAGTGTAATTCAAGGGTAATATAAATTAAAATTTATCGATTTAGATCAATATCGATATTCTGGTACAACCATTTAAAATCGGCAATAGACCTATGAAAAAACGAACAACCTGTAATATTTTATAAGAAGCTACTGGAATAAATAAAGAATATTTCCTCAATTCTGAAAAAATTCTAAATCCTTTGATTCATCAGTTAGATTAAGAAATTATTTTATAAATTTTAAAATGTTTGATTAGATAATTTGAAAAGAATTTCAAAATTTAATTCGCTAGCTGTAATACCTCTGCAAAAAAAAAACTATATTTTCGGAGTTAAAAGCGATTAAATCATCGATTTCAATAGCATTCGGAATTGAACTTAATTATTTACTATTAAGTGCTGAATGAAATTCTTTTTATTTTGGATATTTAGGTACTTAGCGATGGCTTCAAAATATCAACCTTTGTCATTTAGTCTGGATCTATTCGCGGATATCCCGCGCCTCGTGAATCCTTTGATTTATCCATTGGCAGTTTGCGGAGTTTTGAAACTGGACGTTTCAATTCCTAAACTTGCGTATTGACCTTTGCTATCCTCATTATGCCGTCGTTTCCTTGGTATAATTGGATGGTTTTTCCCAAAACTCATCGTTTTGATACTAAACTGTCAACTTTAATTATTATGATATCGCCAAATGATAAGTTCGGCTTCTACTTGTTCCACTTTGTATGCTGTTACAATGTTTTACGAGATATTAACGATCACGATAATTGTTGGATTATTTTCTACCTTTTCTCATAGGAGGATATTCACACAAAATTGCATCGGGCAATATATAGTCAATGGATGTCAAATGAGAAAATGCGCAGGTATTATTCGGCGAACTGTAAAAGACAATTGCGAATTTGTATGTATATAATTCACTTAATTCCTTATTTGCACCCACGAAATTAGACCCGCAACCTTAGTAAAGATCGGTGGCACCCCTCTTCTCGAAGTCATCCGTTTCAGTGTTACCAAAAATATTTAGTTAAATCAATATCGAAACACTAGTCGAAGTAGTGTTACACTAAAATCAACTGTCCCATTAACTGAACAATTACATAATTGCTACTCAAAACCGCAAACAAACACTTTACATCTTTCCTAATTTTATCGTTTTGGCTATCGCTGAACAGTTGACTTAGTCACTCATTTCTTAATGTATTCAACCAAAGAGGACCGGATACTCGATATGCCTATTTTCTCGTAACCTATCCTGGATAAATAGACAATCTTTTGGGAACAACAGTGGAGTCAGTCAGATTTTAATGCCCATTCCGTCTTATGCCTGTTTCATTAATATACTTAAAATCACCGTAGAACGCAATCCCAATCTAAGAATTTTGATAAAATTTGTAGGCACCATCTTTGATTTACTGGTATTTAATTGCACTTTAGTTTTGGTATCAGGCAAACAGGGACCACCTTGACGTAATTAATACTACTAATAGTCCCAACGGGTGAAATACTCGACTGATTTCATTTAGAATGCCACGTTTTGTTTATATTCCGTTCTCATCTTTAAATGAATCTTAAATATGAATCTATCATGCACAAGCTTTCTAAGGAGACCTAAAACAGAGATCCACTTCTTCAATTTCATTCTAGTAGCAAGTAGTTGGAATATCTGACTCATCGCGCTATACTATTTTCTATACCGTTCTGCGTCTTCCTCAATTATTTGGATGTGATGGTACATGTTTTCGACGTCTGTGATTAACACGAATTGGTGTAAACTGCAAACCTTAACAACATGAACCTTGATGTTGATAGAATTACTGGACCTTTTATCATGGCATTGTTTAAAGAGAACCCTGTGAAACTTTTCGATGATGCGTCGAATACCACCTGCAGTTTTTGTCCATTATTAGGTTGCTGCATGATTGCATTCAGTTTGACTCGACATATTTTGTGGTAATTTTCCCATGTAACCTGACTGTCTGTATTCGATCTTGAATATCTTGTATTATATCTTGGAGCTCTTTTGAATCTTTTTTCTACAGATTTCAGTATATTTATAGCTTAAGATCCAACCGAACTTACCCCTATTAACATCTCAATCGAACTGGGAACGTTGCAAATATAATCGGCGGGCTTTAGGTAAACAGTTTCAACTGGTTGATATTGTATGCACTTTGTGGTAGTGGCAGAATTACCATTGGTATTAATGACCCTTTTGTTTTCTCCAACGAAATGTCACTGAAATCGGCCATTGAAAACAACTTTTAACTTGCATTTTGGTACAACAATGCATGGGATATACAATCGAGCTATACCCTGCGTAATTCCCTCGTCGGTTTCAACAAATACAATCGCAGTTAGCCGCACCGGCTTGGTTGTGATCATATGATACTTCTACTCCACACATGATGCTTACCGGTCTACTAAAAACATCACAATTTAATAAAAACCAACCGTGTCGCCATTGTAACGGTTGTGGTGAAAGTCACGCGAGGTTTTCGTATCCTTACCGTAATGCCGTATGTTCTAAGTGTGGCATAATAGGACATCTTCAAAAGGTATGTCGATCAGAGGTGGGAATGGAATTTAATTCATCAAAAGTCTTTTAACGACTTGAAGAAATTACTATCATCAACCAGCCTCCCTACACACTACCATGAGAAGCTTCCACTCATTCCCTGATGTGACGTATTTTCCTGATGTGGCGCATCTCCCGAGGATGATACTGAACGATCAATTGCTTTCTACTCAAGAACCCTCAATAAAGCAGAAAAATTATGCACAAATCGATCGATAAGCAGTAGCCATCGTTGCTGGGATTAAAAAATTTCACATGTACTGGTATGGAAGGCGGTTTACGATCATCACCGATCATTGTCCAAGGGTTATACAGTTCCGAAAAACATATACCTACAGTGATATCAGCCCAAGTACTTCGACGCCGAGTTTTCGAAAACGAAACCATTCAAGTACTCCATGAGAAAAACGAAGAAGTTCTAATGATTAAATCCATCATAAAATCAGTCTTAAACAGGTCTCAAGTATCACAGATGACAACCAAAGATTCCGACTACAGCCGTGTGCTCAATTGGGTATTAAAAGGGTTTCCAAAAAGGTTAGTAAACGATCAAACAAATTTTAAACCTTTCTACCTCCGCAGGCATGAAATATCTACGGTCAAAGGCTGCCTGTTGTAGGGCAATCGCACCATCATTCCTCTAGTCGATTCGTTCTCAAAGTGGTTGGAGGTTATTCCTGTCAGAACAACATCATTGGCATGTGCAATCAATTCACCACGGACACTATTTGCTACACATGGACTACCGGGCATGATTATTTCTGACAATGGATCAGCATTCACATCAGCTGAATTCAAATCATTTGTGACGACAACCTGGTCGATCATGTATTATCTGCTGCATTCCATCCGTCATCAAACGAGTAGGTCGAACGAATGATAAGAACTGCCAAGGATTTCCATAAAAAAGGTACCAGAGGGAGATTTAAATTGTCGTCTTACAAGATTTTTGTTGAGCCAACACATTACGCGGTAACAACTAAGCAATCGCCTTCTGAATAGCTTTTTAATCGGAAGAATTCGATCTTCTGAGGAAGCTGATCAAAATACAACGACCGTGGAAGAAGAAACAGAAGAACCTGAGTCATCAATACCCACGTCAAATGATGTGCTTCAACGCTCATCCCGGATTCACAGTGCAACATCGTTTTATCCCAACTAACAAAATAGGCGTTAAGGGATGTTATGTATGTAGATGCAACGCACTAATAATGAATCTCTTTTGTATCTTACAAAAACTAGCTCGAAAATTAATCATTGGAGTCAAAAACGTAAACGAATCAAATTATTTTTGTGTGTCCTTGAAATGACCTATATGCTTTAACCCGCTTTAACTTGCCGAAATACCGACACCATAAGAAATAATAAAATAAATTCAAATACCATAAGCATAAAAATGAATAAGATTCAGAATTATGTAGAAATTTGTATAGAGAATATTTGGGATCAGAAATGTGCTTCCTTTACTTCAATCTATCGTAAGTCGTAACTACCAAAAATACAGCGAATAATCGCTGTCATCACTGAAAAATAATCCTCCTTATTGAAGGGAAAATTAAAAGATTTCTTTAAATCTTCTCGAGTAAGTTTCAAGATTTTTCAAGTGCAAAAGTAAAAGATTTCCTATTGAAAAATGTCGGAATCATTGTTCCTGAAAAATGGATTGAATGATTAAATGGAAGCACGATTGGTACACGACCTCATAGCCTTGCTGTAACTATATGGAAAAATGTGAGTAAACTTATACCTTCAATAATTCAATTTTTGAAATAATATCTTGCGAATTAAGCTGAAAATAAAATTTGTTCCAATAGTAACTCTCATAAGTCTTAGCAGATTTATGTATTGTATCTTGTATATACTCGCATATGTGTACACAGTTAGAAAGAATATTTCGAAATAGTTAAATTAAAAATTGCAACATTTTCTTTTCCCACATATGTGTACAAATATGTAATAAATATTTCACATTGAACCAATAAAATATATTTGTACCAAACTAGAGAACAGCTGCATGTAATTTGGAATTAGAAAACATTGGCTAATTTTAAGCATATACATACTCGTAGAATAAAGGATTAAAGTTTAATATCTTTTAAACAAAACAATTGTACATTTTTCCAAAGCAGTTTCAAAATACATACAAAAACATATTAGAAACAATTATCAGATTCCGCTAATGCCACTGTCAAAATTCTATAAGGTCACGATC
Organism: Tipula helvola; assembly: GCA_963556165.1. Classification (NCBI taxonomy): domain Eukaryota; kingdom Metazoa; phylum Arthropoda; class Insecta; order Diptera; family Tipulidae; genus Tipula; species Tipula helvola. The sequence continues at coordinate 72,275,554 of OY744483.1, read as the reverse complement.
AAGCTTAATACCAATAAATTTAATACTTTGTAGTAAATAATTCGCGGAATTAATGCGATAAAACCTTTGACATATTTCGTCGATTTTTATTGATTTTGCCGCCTAATAAAAAAAAATTTTAATTTACCAAATGATGTCATCTGTTACACAGTATCTTTGTGCACTATAAAATTTGCTTAATAACCGTGTATACATACATAAATTATTTAATTTAATTTAAAATTATATGATGTCTATGTCCTCATTTTAACGTAATTTTATGTTTTTATATCTCAAAAGTTAATCTTGTTTTAAAAACAAATCATAAAAATCTAAATAAAATAACTAATTTGATTAATCCATCCATCAAAGAGAGAGAGGTTATAAATGGTTTACGGGTATTTCATGAACCGTAAACATATTAAGAAAAGGTTAGGGCCAGTGGCAATTATGGTTTGCAGATAGCTGAATCAGTCATTCATATTGATTGATTCGCGATGGGAAGTCACAAAAATATCGAGATGTAAGATCACTCTCACCAAATTAATCAAAGATTACGAGCATATAGAAAACTAATAAATTACTAAGCTGTCTATAGATTTAATCCGTAAGTGCCAAGTAAATAATTTCCGCCAATAACATTTTAAAATTTATTGTTAGCAATTAATAATAATTTATATTCATAACTACATACATATGTATATGAATTTAACAATAACAATAACGGAATTTGTTATAAATTTCACTTTTTTTTTAGATTTTGTTTGTTCAAATTTATAACATATCGGCTATTCTTATATGTATTTGAATATCAAATAAATTACAAAAAAAATTAAAAATTTTGTAATTTATGAACACCAAAGTGTTATACGTACTCGTATGTACATAATGTATGAGTTTGGGTATGCTTAAAGGGCTAACGAGTTCTATTAGGAAAAAAACTGTGTCTGTAACTTAACAAATAACAGAAAAAGTGAAATTTGTTTTTTTTTATTTATTTTGACGTATGTAGTGTACATATATCCAGTGGTATTTGCATGCGCACATTTACTGGTCTTTGTACTTATTTCGAGCAAATTGAGAAATCGAAAGTTTGAAATCTAAAATGCAAAGGTTTAAGACAGATAAATGATGATTTAGGGAAACACGGATATCAGACACCGATTGAACTTATCTGTTTGGATATACTCGAATTCAATTAAGATCATTAAACAAATTCCGATTCTCAAATATCAACGACTTGAATTTCAATTTATTTGGAGACCTTGAAATTGTAACTTAATATGGTAAACGAAACGAGTTGCAAAATTTATAAATTCGGTGATTACAGTAAAATTTTAACCTGTCAACAAAAATTTTAATTTCGTTAAACTAGTCGAGGAATTACATTCGGAACAAAAAATGACAACATGTGTACTCTTCTCTGAAGAAACGAAACCGATTTTGAAGGGACTTTTATCGCCGAAGAGTTTAATTTCTAAAAAAGTAAGACTGTCATTTAGTTTATTATGACACAAACATTTAAATTGCCTTTAATACTAAGGAAGATGAATTTAATATAAGAATAAATTAATTGCTCAAATTAAATTATTAAAATGAAGATACGTTGTTACCGTTCGACAAAACTTTGAAAAAAGAGATTGCGTTTTACTTTATCGAATTTATAAGAGGTCAATTCAAATAAAACGAGTTACATTGTCTTAAACTTTTAATATTGCTCGCACTATCCTGTGGTATTTTGTTTTGGTTAATTTGGATTTCGCTTGGAAATTGGAAGTTTTTATTGTGAAGGCCGTCATACTAGCTTTTCAACGGAGTAAGAATAGATGGAATTACCCATCATATTCATTGGCTAACAGACGTTTTAAAAGTATATCAAAAGAGCCATCTTATATAGGGGGTTAGGTTAGGTTAGGTTGAAGTGGCTGCTATCGCACACTTAGGCCAGCAATGGCCCGTTGTGATACCACAGGATCCCATCTCCCCATTACTCCCGTTGAAACCAACCAGAGCTATTTATATAGCGTAATAAATCTCGCACTCTACAGTCCGCGAGTTCCGAAAGGCTGTCCATACCGTACACACCCAAATACTTATGCCTTCTGTATGATAGCGCCGGACATGAGCATAGGAAGTGTTCCAAAGTCTCCTCCTCCTCTTCGTCCATGCAACTTCTACAAAAGTCATTCGTCTGTATCCCCAGCCTTCTCGCATGCTCCCCAAAAAGGCAGTGACCTGTCATTATCCCTACGACCAATCCTATTTCTTGTCTTCCCAGGGATATTAGTACCTTGGAGCGCCGCAAGTCCAGTTTTGGCCAAACTTGCTTTGCTTCCCTGCACGTGAGAGTGTTGATCCACCTCTCATTTGTCAAGGCGATTGCCTTTTTACTGAGCGCCCATTTTAGCACTGCCATAGGCCTCCCCAGACCTACCATTTCCGGCTGCATCTGGAGAGTCGTACCGTACCTAGCTAGTTCGTCCGCCCTGCAGTTCCCCGTGACGTCCGAGTGACCCGGGACCCGATTATCTGGATGCTGAAATACTCGCTCATCTCGTTAAGAGATGATCGGCAATCCAGCGCCACCCGCGACTTCAGACAAACTGCCCCAAGTGACTTGATCGCTGCCTGACTGTCCACATAAATTGCGATATCCCTCCCGGATACCACATTATGCTTCAACCATGTCATGACTTGCCCGATCGCCACCACTTCAGCCTGGTACACGCTGCAGTAGTCAGGGAGACGAACAGAAATATTAACATTAAGTTTATCACAGAAGACTCCGGCTCCTACCTGATCGTCTAGCCTCGAGCCGTCCGTGAAAAATTGCACTGCCTCGTTTTCCAAGATTGATCCGTTTCTCCAGGATTCCCTTGAGGGAAAGATGGTACGGAAACCCTTATCGAAGCACAACGTTGGTGTAATATAATCCAGATTCGCCAGTTCTTCGCCAGCGAATCTACCTATCGTCGAGTGTCCCACCTGAAGACACTTCCATTGAGAGACAGCCAAGAGCCTCGTAGCCACGTTGGCTGCCATCTGTTTACCATAAAGGTCAATTGGAATAAGGTGGAACATAACCTCTAAAGCGCGTGTAGGTGTTGTCCTAAGCGCCCCGCTTATAAGCATACAGGCCGTTCTTTGCACCTTCTCCATCATACCTCTATAAGTTACCTTATCTAGAGCTGGCCACCAAACGCCAACCCCGTACATTAGCACAGGTCTTACCACGGCGGTATAGAGCCAGTATACCAGCTCCGGTTTCAAGCCCCATCTCTTACCTATAGCGTTTCTACACGAGTATAAGGCTACAATAGCCTTATTCACTCTTTCCAAAGTGTTAGGCTTCCAGCTGAGCTTACTATCAAAGATTATGCCCAGAAATCTCGCTCGGTCAGCAAAAACTAGTCCGCTGCCGTTTATGATAGGAGGGCTAACCACCGGAATTTTATATTTCCTAGTAAATAGTACCAGCTCTGTTTTGGACGGGTTAATCCCCAATCCACACTTGCTGGCCCATTTCGTAACGATCAGGAGTGCATTCTGCATAACATCCCTAATCGTATCTAGATATTTGCCTGAGACAGCTATCGCTACATCATCAGCATATGCTACAACCCCTATCCCCTCTCTCTCTAGTTCCAGCAGCAATCCATTAATCACTGCACTCCAGAGAATGGGGGACATTACACCTCCTTGTGGGGTATATATAGGGGGTTGACTCTAGATTTTTTTGCAAAATGCACGATTAAGTTTTAGATTATAATTTTTTTGTTGTTCATCCACCACTCAATTGCGCCTGTTATAAGATTACCCGTAGTACATGGTAAAAATATGTCAAATCAAATTTTTTTTTTAAGTCATGTTTTAATTTTATGATTTTTTTTTTGTTTTCAATGTGCAGTACTAATTAAAAAAAATATTCTATTAGACATACTAAAAATTCAGCATATCATCCCGTTTCAGAAATGAATATGATACCATTTTTATAATTAATTTTATAATCCCTATTCATGTATCTTTAAAATGAGCCCAATTTTATAATTTTCGGATAATTAGTTTTCTTTCTATTGCAATAAATACGACACCATGTGCATGAAATGTTTATGTATTTGACATCCTGTATCTTAAAAAACAACAACAAAAATAATGTTTTACTCAGTGTGTAACAAAATCCCCCAAAAGGGATTTTGTTGAACAGAACATAGCAATAGAGGTCTGGTTGCGGTATTGCACTGGCTGAAGCTCGCCGCTAGGCGTGGGGGTTACCAGACATATTACTATGCTTGAAAACCGCATAGAGATAAAACGAAGGGGACAAGAAAATTATTCTACTGTGCCACGACCACAGTGGTAGATAATCATAAAATGGGTTTGCGTTCAGCAAGGACGCCGGTGCCACTCCGGCGACCCTGCTCAAGGCCTAGGTCAGCATAAGGCCGCCCATCCTCACGCGATCACACAAAACTATTTAGTTACACATCACTTAAACTAACTTGCAAATGATAAAAAGAAACAACCTGTAATTACGGATGAAAAACCCAAATCGGAAAAAAAAAAAAAATGAAATGAAAAGAAATTTAAAAGAAAAATGAACCGTTATCAAAAATTACAAAAAAAAAACGTGGTGCGAATCGATTTTGTGGGGTGTCGCATGTGACGCCACCCGGAACCTGAAAAAAAAAAACCGCGAAAAATATATATAATAAAAATAAGAAAACAATATAGTAATAAAAAATCAAACATCACCCCCCCAGTCAAGTGAGGATTACAATATATATATAGATATAAAAAAATTTTACGCGGTGCTAACGGTTTCTTATATATTTTACCGTTTAGACACCTTACCTGAACACAAAAAAAATTTCCTTTGGCCCGTCCGACCCACAGTAACAGCGCCGTCGCAGGTTCCCCCTCGCACGAACCCCACTCCGTTTGGCGGAGTTGCTGCCACAAACCCAAAATTCACCAAAAACCCACTCAACTGGCAAAATATATCAACAATACAACGCAACAAGATTTTCAATGGGAAAACACTGGGTTTTTTTCCTTGATTTTTTTTTTTTTTTTGTTTTTTTTTGTATTTTAGATTATAATAAGACACACGCCTTTTTCCATTTAATTTTAGATATATTTTTTATTTTTTTTATTGTATAATTTTCTCCTTTAACTTGTAATTATTAATATTTAGCGGTCTATAATATTCACATCACTTGCTAATTTTTCTAGTTTATATCGACCGCTGTACGGTATTCACACAACCAAAATGTTCAAGGAAAAAAAATAGAAACAATTTTTATTTACACAGTACTTAATTAATTGACTTATTTATTTAACCAAAAATAGCAACTTAATTTAGTCAAAATACAATGTTATATTTAAATATAGTCCGCTTTTTAAGAGTAAATCCTTTATTTTCTCAAAAAAAAAAAAAAATTATTATCACACACAATTTATTTAAAAAAAAATTTTTTTTTTTTTTTGTATACACAAAAATTCCGCACTTGACTTCTCTTTCAAATTCAAAACTAGACTCCCCAAAAATAAAAAAATTCCGACGTGTACCAAAAAATGTTCTCCCCACCCAAAAAATTATTTACCAAAGAAAAAAAATATACCATTACCCGACCGATAGATTTCGGATGGCGTATATACATACAACCGCACCCAAAAATCGACTCGCACACACCAATACTATTTAATTTAATCACTGGAACATTCCATTTACATGGAAAATCCACGCGCTAACCAAAACAAAACAGATGAAGCAACACGCCAACCACTACACGTCATTACATACCATCAAACAAAAAATGATAAAACGAATCGAGTAACCGACCAAAATACGGAGAAGTATAAAATGCTAAATGGTACACTCTACCAAAAAAAAAATATATTTTCTATTACAAATTAAGCCAAAGAAAGAATGACGTGTAGTGGAAGAGATTTTATGCAGCGCAGTGGATAAACATTGAACCTTGTTGGGATTTCCAACCGCAATTACAGATTTAGATTAAATAAAACATAACAACCACAAGCGGTTGTTACAGCGTGGGGACGACTCACACCCGAGAAAAGATCTCAAAGCCAGGCATGAAAGTAAGAGGGAAGGAGAAAAAATTTCACTAATAATTTGTCACAATCGTATATCCTTGGCATGATAAACTCCCAAAGGTTTTCCATCAAGATTTCTGATATTATACGAGACTGTTCCGATTTTATCAGTGATAAAAGCAGGAATAAACTTAGCAGCTAACTTTGCAGAAAATCTATCAGGAGCACTACTTTGTGCGAAGGATCGGACAAACACAGGTTGATTAGGCAGGAAATTCCTAGTTTTACTACGCAAATTATATCGAACAGCTGATTTCTCATGTGCAACTTTCAGGTAATGAGTTATTTGATCACGAATAAGATTTAATCTATTAGATTTGGACAACACATGTATTTCGTTATCATCCTGAGGAGATAAAAGTTTACGTAAAGCATAATCTGAACCGTTTAATGACATGTGTTGACCAAAGACCAAATAGTGAGGAGAAAAATTCGTGACGTCGTGTTTAACCTTTCGCAATGCCGCAGTGATTTCAGAGAGATGGCAATCCCATTCATTATGTGCATGATCATCAAGATAAGAACGAATACTAGACAGTAACGTCCGATTAACTCTCTCAGAAGCATTGCTTTGAGGAGAGTAAATAGGAGTACGTATATGATCAACATTATATTTTTTTAAAAGATCTTTAAATAAGTGAGATAGAAATTGCTTGCCATTATCAGAAGTAATCACTGCAGGCACAGAGAAAAGTAAAAACACCTCATTTTCCAAAAAGCTACACAGAGAAGAGGCGGAAGCTTCTCGCAAAGGCTTGACTAGAACAAACTTTGAATAATGATCCAACACTATAGCGATACAGGTATTACCTCGTTTGGAGCGAGGATAAGGTCCAAGGAAATCAACGAACAATTTTTCAAAAGGTCTGGTAGACTCAGTTTGAGAACCCATCAAAGGTTGAGTGCTAAAATTTACAGGCTTATTCATCTTGCATTGTAAACAATTAGAGATGAAAAGTTTGATTTGTTTAGTCATACCAAACCAGAAAAATTGCCGCTGAAGTCGTTCTACAGTTTTTTTAATACCCATATGAGCAGAAGTAGGAGAAGAATGAGCCAGTTCAATTAAGTTTGCAGTCAAGGACAACGGAACTACTAACTTCCATTCAGACAAATCAGTGGACGTATAACGAGAAGCGTAGGAAGGTAAGATCAAGAGTTTATTATCACGGATTTTGAAGTTATGATCACAATCTTTTAATTGTTGTACTCGATTGATCTGTTGTACATATTCATCGTCCTGAAAAGCTGAAGAGTTAAGATCAATATGTAGAACCGAATTGTCACTTGAAGAATTTAAACTGGACACATTTTCTTGTATAACAGGAGAATTAACAATTGAAGAGAAAAAATTGAAGTGGCGGAAGAAAAAAAAAATTTAATTTCAAAATATATATAAAACTAACAAAACCAAATATTAAAGTAATCAAAAAAAAAATTAATATAAAAGAAAGAGGAAAAAAAATATATCTAAAGAATAACCCCAATTAAATTACTAATTAATTATAAGAAAATTCATTACCCAAAAATTTATGAATGAAAGAAAATATTAACTAATAGTAATAATAAAAAAAATAAAGAAAAGAAAAAAATATTTACAAGTTTAATTTGTATTATATAGACTATGTCATAATAAGAAAATTTTGTTCATATAGGGAAATTTTGTCATATCAGGAAATTGCGTCTAATAGAGAAAATGTTGTATAATTTATTTTTAAATAAATGGTATTAACCATAAACCTACAAACTAAAGTAACAGACACCGAAAACTAAATAAAAAAAATTATCTAAAGAACAAAAATGTGGAACGCTTCACGACCTTGCGTGTCATCCTTGCACAGGAGCCATGCTAATCTTCTCTGTATCGTTCCAAATTTCAGTACCAAAAAAAAAAAATGAAAGATCATTTGTCTTATAGGGATTGTGTCGTATAGAAAAATTTGATTTGATAGAGAATTTTTGTCTTATATGGAATATTTTGTAATAAATGGAGTTCATTTGAACCTACCCATTAACGTAAAATTAAATACATAAAAATTTCACTTAAATACCTAAGCTGAACTAGGAAAACTAATTAATAATAAACATAACTGAAAAAACTAAAACTAAATCCCAAAAAAAATAAAATAAAGAAATAAACTTTAAACTATATGGCAACACTGCACTCAAAATAATTTTCTTAGAAATTGTATGGCAACACTGCACTAAACTATAAACTAAAACTATAACTACCAATAAAACTAAAGAATGAAATTGAACTGAGGAAGAAAAAAAAAAAATATTTGAAATGAAATAATGACAAGTTACTGATGCAATTGTCCCAAAACGGAAAGAGAAAACAAAGTTGAGCTTTACGTGTGCCTTCAAGAATGATGAGCCGAAATCTCACTCTAAAGTCAAATACCACAAAGGCAGAAGTAGTAGTGGATTACGGACACCACTCCCAAAAACAGAAAGAGAAATAAAAGAAACCACTTGAACTCGACTTTCTGACTTCAGGGAACCTATCTGACCTTACACACTAATTCAACGCAACAAGCGGATGTAGGAATGAATGTCAGAATCGGCACTTAAAGACCAGAGACAACAAAAGAATATAAAACTGATTTAATTAAAGGAACAATGAAACCAGCAAAAGGATTTAATGAAAATTTTTGAATTAGAAAATAAACTATTGAAAACATGTCAAAATTTTACGGAGGCGGTTTGTTAATCCGACCTCCAACCGTTTAGTCGCCTCTTACGACAAGCAATGGTTACTGTGATGGTATTCTAATCGTGGTTTTGCCCCGACCACTGGCAGTCTGAATAGAAGTAGGAAAATTATGAATATGAAGATTATTGTCCGCCAACAACTTTTCAGAACCACAACCCAACACACTCACACTCGCTCCACTGTCTAATAGACCTCGGTATGGAACATCATTGACAAGAATATCGGCATAAGGCCGTTTATCGCTAGTCTCAGAACCGAGTACTGAAGAAACAACAAAGGATCGCAAAATCCGACGTTGCTCCCAGTATTTTTTTGAGCGAAGTAACTGAGCTGAGATGAGTTTCCTAAAAGTGTTGGGGATAGATGGAACGGAATCAGAAAAATTAGAACTATTGTGAAATGAAGAAGTTGAAGGAATGGAGTGTTCCAATTTGGAAAAGGAATTTACTCGACATTCAGGTGGAGAAACAGGCAAGCAAGAGTCCGATACCATTAGGTCGGAACCAGCTGAACCAGATCCAGAAGAGATTGCGGAGTCAAAGGACTCAACGCGAACTTTCACTGGTTCGACTGATTCTTTCCATCTGGCATCAGTCTCTTCCGAAACTCTGGGTCGGTATTGCTGACTGCATCTACTTTGGTAATTATTGTTGGGGTTGAGGTGGTCTGTGGTTCCTGGCTCCCCGATCTCCATGAACCACTGATCTGGTTTCCCGCACAACGAACACAATTTGTTGAAATGGTGCCTTTGAGACCACAACGATAGCAAAAGGCACCCAAGTGAGGACGAGGACAGTCTCGAAAACCATGCCCTATATCAGAACAATTATAGCAAATGTAATTGCGGCCAGATCTGGAGGTATTGTTTACATTAGGTGTAGTTGAAGTAGAAGAGGGTTTAAAAGACTTAGAGTTTGTAATAGTCGTTCCCATTGGAGCACGAGAAGAATGACTTGGACTAATCGCAGAAATATGTTGCACAGATTCGGACGTCGGAACAAAAACACCAGATGGAACGCGATATGCGGTTCCTGACGTATCTGCGGATAAAACTGACGGATTAGAAATTGGAACGACTGGTTCTGAATCATACATTCTCTCAACACCGAGTTCATTGATACTACGACGAGGGTGCATCGAGTAATCAGGTGGAGAACGAAAACGTTTTAGCGAATCTTCCCATGAAGTACAACTTTTGATGAGCTCATTGATATGTGAGAAGTGTCGATCAGTAAGTTGATACTGAAGAACAGGCTTCATATTGTTCATCAGTAGTTGTATGAATTCATCGTCGCTGTAAGGGGTGTGACACTGCAGGGCCAAATTCCACATGTGATGATAAAACTCCAAGAATGATTCGTTAGGTAACTGTTTGCGAGACTCAACCATACGACGAATTTCGTAGGGAGTACGCCTATCTTTAAATCTTTCTTGGAAGGCTAATCGGAGGCTATCCCAAGATGCTGAAGGATTATACCTACGGTAAGTCCAGTACCACTGCAGTGCCACATCTTTCAGGACAAGATGCAGATCCAGAAGTACAGAGGAAGGTGAGAGATTGTTGGATTTCACTACAGAGTCCAGCTGGAAAAGGAACATGTCCACAGTTATGCCAGAAGGTGAACCTGTGTAGGAAATCCCACATCGAGATAAGGAACGTCTATTGAAATCGGAGTTGAACTGAACAGGTGGATTATGAATTGCTGAAGGCACGGGATTCAAAGTACTATTATGAAGATCTCTAACATCTGGTGCTGACTGAAAATTGGAACGTTGGGTGGCCTGCTCCGGAGATGAACGCTCTTTAGAGACAGGTTCCAAATGCGAAGACGTTAAACCAAGGAAATCATTTAACTGTTCGAGTCCTCCCTGAGAGGTATGTGCTGGTGGAAAATGAACTTGGGCTGATTTTTGAATATTTTGATTCGCCGCTACGACAGCCGGGTCCATTGGCAAAGAACGACCGCCAGGATATTCGTCAACAGAACTTTTAACCCCGGATACTACAGGAATGCTATCCCCCGAAGGAATTGGAGCAGTCTGTCTTACTAAAAGCTGATTGGTGAGAAATTGCACTTGTTGCATTAATGATTTTAAAAGTTCGGCTTGGTCACTAGAGTTAACTGCATTATCTGCCGTGGTAATGGTGTTAGAGGTTGAAGGATGCAGTACCGAATTGCTAATCTTACCCGCAGGACTAGGTTGAGATTTACTCACTACTTCTGGAGGAGTCAGTTTTGATTCTACCGGATATACCTCCTGAAATACCAACGCTTGACCTCCATCAATACCTTTAGCAGACTCAACAGATTGATCCAGTAAAGTAGGGTCAGTTATATACTGATCTAACGCCGTGTATAATTTAATACAAATATCTAAAATAGTTTGAGCCTGCTTTCCATATGAAGGAGACTGAGTAGCTCTTTCCAAACGATCATGGACATGCAGTAACCGCGACCGCAAACGCTGAGCTGTTCGAACCTGATCTTCCCCATCTAGATTTTCAATACCAATAAAGGTTTGTTGGAGGCTCTGCACTTTGCTTTGACAAGTGAGGATTTCGTCATTGGGTTTCCTTTTAGCTCGACTGTGCATTTCAATCGGTTTGTCCCTGGTGCCATCCAGCTCTGCGGCCAAAGCTTTCTTTAATTCATTCAACGCTTCCTCAGTATTGGGTTGGATAGATCGAAGCAAAAATTCTACTTCAATCTCATCAGCCTTAAGATGTGAAATATCCATTTTAACACGCAACAACGAATTTAACGAGAAAGAAAAATGACTTAATCAAAAATGGAATTTAAACGTGATTTTAAAAGTAATGAGAATTAATTTTTAATAAATGTAAACTAACAATATTTAAATAAAAAAAATTCCAACTTATATTTACTGAATAGATTATAGTTATAATTAAAATTACCTAAACCAAAAGTTATTAAAATTTAACGTAAATAATAAATGAAAACCAGCGATACTGGCACTTTCAACCACAAAAAAATCAAATTATTTAATTGAAGAGATTACAAAAAAAAAATTTTTTTTTTTACCCACCAAAAAAAATTAAATATAAAAATATTTGAATATATATATATATATATATGAAAAAAGCAAGATAGAATTACTTAATTTAAAGCAGAAAAAAAATTTTTTAAATTATTAATTAATTATTTAAAGAAATTTATTGAAAACATACATTGAAGCACCAATCTCAAATTAGACTCACTATGACCAAGTAGATATCCACAAGCCGGGCTGTTTGAGGAGCTGCGAGCACAAATTACTATCCACTGGACCACTCGCGTCAATACTGAACTAGCGCTCAACTCTAAACCTTTTTCTCATCCGTACTCGCCAGTCTATCCCAAGGTAATGTATTGGAATCTAAAGATCTGATTAAGGCATCAAAATAATTGAAAAAAAAATTATGTTTATTGAATTCACTAATAGAATGAATACCGAGAGAAAAAAAAAATAAAAGAAACTATAGTGAATTTATATATATATATATATGTATACCAAAAAAATTACCGAAAAAAAAAATTAATTTAAATATCAATATCCCAAAACCGAAAAAAAATTAATGAAAATAATTTGACAAAATAATGAAAATTAGAATGAACTTTTTTAAATTATAACTATAATAATCACGTAGATATCAACAAGTCGGAAGGATTGAGGAGCTGGAAAATTACTATGGTTATCCCAAGGACTTATCCGCGGTAAAGCACTACTATCACTCGACTCAAACACTGTATGAACAACCGCACTTGCCGGTCTATCCCACGGTAGATTATTATTGCCTGAATTCATTCGCACGCAAAATATAACCAAAAACAAAAAAAAATCAAAATACCGAAATAGAATTATAAAAAAAATGAACTGACCAAAATTATTAATAGTATTTTAGCTGCTCCATTAACCAAAACTGAAAAATGAACAATAATCGAAAAAAAAATGTCCCAAAAACCATGAAAATGACAAAAAAATCAGAAAAATAATTGCCAAGTAATATGTATTCCAAAACTAAAAATGTGATCACATGAGAAGTGAGCACGGCCCCATGCTGAGCCAGGCTCGAACGCTATAATAATAAAAATAATAAAAATTACCACTGTGGTCCCAGTAGTTTAATTAGGATTGAACAAAAAAAATTGAAAAATAAAATTTTACTTGAAAGTAGAAATTGACTAAAGATGTGCCAATGAGTACTGCGATCACGAACTGTACAATCAACACCACATTGGTGGAAACAACAAGTTCGCGATCCCAACACCCAGGACACATGGAACCAACATGACGAACGATCCAGCAAGATCAAATAACCAAAGGTTAGAACATGCTGTGATCCCTCCCCATGAAGGTAGTCGGACTGAAATAAAAATTTAATAATTAATAAGGTACGAAGACTCTAAAAATTTAATAAGACTAAACTCAGAACGAAAGAAGAATGAGCTTAACCACAATCAATGCCACATGCCAGAAATGGTAAGCTCATTCATCAGACGAGCTGAGAATAGGGATCAACATTCTCATCTGCATGCAATCAAACAGCTTACGCTGGTTGCAATGCAGATTTGAATGTTGATCGGGCAGAAAACGTTGATGTGAGCACCCGTGCAAGCTCAAACAACGCAAGCGTCGGACTTTGCACGTGGCACTCACAACAAGTAAGCTGAAAAAAAAAAATTGTGAAATCTGAAAAGACGAAACTCAAAAAAAATTAGCCGAAAACCTTGGGCGCCACTGTAACAAAATCCCCCAAAAGGGATTTTGTTGAACAGAACATAGCAATAGAGGTCTGGTTGCGGTATTGCACTGGCTGAAGCTCGCCGCTAGGCGTGGGGGTTACCAGACATATTACTATGCTTGAAAACCGCATAGAGATAAAACGAAGGGGACAAGAAAATTATTCTACTGTGCCACGACCACAGTGGTAGATAATCATAAAATGGGTTTGCGTTCAGCAAGGACGCCGGTGCCACTCCGGCGACCCTGCTCAAGGCCTAGGTCAGCATAAGGCCGCCCATCCTCACGCGATCACACAAAACTATTTAGTTACACATCACTTAAACTAACTTGCAAATGATAAAAAGAAACAACCTGTAATTACGGATGAAAAACCCAAATCGGAAAAAAAAAAAAAATGAAATGAAAAGAAATTTAAAAGAAAAATGAACCGTTATCAAAAATTACAAAAAAAAAACGTGGTGCGAATCGATTTTGTGGGGTGTCGCATGTGACGCCACCCGGAACCTGAAAAAAAAAAACCGCGAAAAATATATATAATAAAAATAAGAAAACAATATAGTAATAAAAAATCAAACATCACCCCCCCAGTCAAGTGAGGATTACAATATATATATAGATATAAAAAAATTTTACGCGGTGCTAACGGTTTCTTATATATTTTACCGTTTAGACACCTTACCTGAACACAAAAAAAATTTCCTTTGGCCCGTCCGACCCACAGTAACAGCGCCGTCGCAGGTTCCCCCTCGCACGAACCCCACTCCGTTTGGCGGAGTTGCTGCCACAAACCCAAAATTCACCAAAAACCCACTCAACTGGCAAAATATATCAACAATACAACGCAACAAGATTTTCAATGGGAAAACACTGGGTTTTTTTCCTTGATTTTTTTTTTTTTTTTGTTTTTTTTTGTATTTTAGATTATAATAAGACACAC